>CAWUFW010003399.1:1200000-1836396 GCA_963921515.1 Calotriton arnoldi
GAATCAGGATGCGTTTTTATCTGGGATATTTTTCGTACTAATTCTGCTCTGGTCTTTTCTAGGGCTTCTTTTTCTTTGTCATGGAGTATTCTATTCGGGGTGAATTCATGCAGTACCTGAGGTATCATTGGTGTTTGTGGTGGGGCACTAGGAGGAAGTCCACTTGACCCTTCCTGATACGGTGGAGGATTTCTCAACATTTCCTCCATAAACTCATCTTCTGAGTCTTCATGTCTCATTAAATGTTTGATCTTTTCTGTACACTTGCCTCCTGATTTCTCCCCTTCTGTAAATAAGGGATATAATCCCTCAACAAGCATTGCCCTTCTCCACTGCTTCATTTGACCTTCCCTATTCTCACGTAAATATCTGGGAAAAAATCCTGGATATCTTCCATTACTTCGAGATTGATCACGTTCAAATGCCTCAGTTTCCCACTCTTCTAAAGCTTCATATTGAGTTAATCTGGGTCTAGGTTCTAAATCATTCATCCTTTGTCTCAAATTTTGAAGAATTCGCCCATTGAACGTGCCATTCTCAGGAAATTCTAGTATCCCGTCATTTTTGGTATATTCTCTCCAATTCTCTATCCATACACAAGTATGATAACCTCTCTCCATCATCATGAATGATGCGGGTGTTTTGGCTGGGGGAATAATAATTCCCTCCGTAGTCTTGATTAGTTTGTCCTTTTTGAAATAATTCTTAATCTTTTGTAAAACTGACATCTTTTTCTTTTCTCCGTACATTTTTGGTAAATACCTATGTATAAAATTATATTCTTTAAAGCCTAAATATCTCCTATCTGGACGATTTTCTATTAAAGTCGGATCACGTTTTAACATGCAATCCTTTGCCCAGTAAGAATTTCACTTTTAAATTTCTGACCAATCGAATGTCCGCTAACTTTTAACTCTGAACCAATCCGTGCGCGGCCTTTCTGTGACGTTTTCCTGTCAACCCCTCCTTTACAATCTGCGCTTTTCTGTCCCTCGCTGTTTCAACCAATCCCAGCGCGGCACCTGTGATGTCAGTACTACTCCTGACTACTGACCCCTCCTTTATAAGGGTTTTCCCACACCCGCGGATCTGACCAATCTCAGCGCGGCATTTTGTGGCGTCAGCTCCTTCTCCGACAACTGACCCTCCCTTTACAAAAATCTTACGCAAACTTATTTTCTTTTACAATTCCTAATTAAAATTCAGTAACAACATAAAACATTCGCTATCGTGCCAGTTTCTCTAATTCAGAAAGATAGTTTCTCTCACACACTTAGTAAAACCTTTCCATTTACTAAACATACACTACGAGTAAAACCCTTTCGTTTACTCTTCACACAAGCTTCCGAAATACCTGTTACTTCTTCAATGTTACCCTTTCTAGGTGATATAACATCAAATTTTCACCAGCATACTCCTTCTGCTATACTTACGCACATAGAGTCCCTAACGAGTACTGATAGCCCTGCTTAACTTTTCAGTACTATTTCTGCCTGACAGATAACCTCACTGCAGTATGGCTTCTACTTGCCACCCACTAATCTTTTCCCCGGAGTATTCTGAACAACATAAAACGATACTCAAAAAAATTAACGGGTATTAGTTCATAAAATACAAAGTAAAATTCTCATTACCCAATTAACAAAGAGTAACACTAACCGTCCTCTGCTTACCAGAAAACTGATCCAGCGCGATATTAGCAAACTGCATACTCACACCATATACTCACTTGGGCCCATACATTCACACTACGCTAATACTTACGCTGGGTGTCAGATATACTCTTATATCAAAAATCCCTTCTACCAATTACCTTCTGATTGAAGAGTAATGACTTACCAATGGATCCTTTGCTAATTGGGAAGTTTAAAATGAGTGATATTCACTATAATACATAATCCTGAAATAACCACAGAGTCAGGAAGTTTTAAAATGTTTATCTAAAAGTTTTAGCAGAGTAAAATACAAGGAAGACACGGTATTTGATCAGAATACCCATGTGAAAGCTTAGAATAATTATTGCTAATAAATGACGATATTTAAGGAAAAAGAGAGGATAGGAACAGCAGCGCAACTAAAGGTTGCATATATTTACCTAAGTGCGAGAATCAAACCCCTTAGCCAAGGAATTTGAAAGTATGAGACCCAGGAAGGATGAAAAGCAAAGACTTCCTTCAGGATCAGGACAGGACTGGTGACCTCTCTATAACGACGCCTGCGCCGTTCCCCTCTCTGGTACTCAGCTTCTCCTCGATTTCCCCGTCTAATGGACTCCGCCGCCCCCTCCTCAGGACCTCTTCAGGACAGGGATTCGATCAGCAACCGGACAGCATGCCAGTCTGGAGCTCTTCTTGTCATGAACGCCTGCTCTGACTAATTAACTAATGCTATATTCTATTATACCCTTCTACGCCCATGTACCTCCCATTAATGTTGCTAAAATATGGGACCACTATTTCTGATTGGACGGGGACAGGGGGTGTACTCTCGCACAATGACAATTTTGGCTTAATTTGTGAAGTCTATTGTATTTACGTTCCCGCCCCTTCAAATTAATACATTCACTTTATTTCCCACCCGTTCTCACGACAACATTTTATATGATAAGAGCAACAATTTTCTAATCCGGCGGATACAATTGAAACATCATCTTCGGCCAATAGGTTATGGCCTTGTGAGACGTCCAAGTTGACTTCATTTTGGCAGTCATTCAGAACACATGCGCAGAACACTCTGTCTCTCGAGTTTCAAGTCACCAACCCAGGCCCAAGATTACGAATTACTAAAAGTGCAAGAAGGAAATATTAAAATCACAAATAAAAAGTTTCACTGTATACCCACTTATCTTATTTCTAATCCCATTTAATTATAAAATCCTATCCCGCATAAATAGCGTTAAAAACAAACAATTTAGTAATGACACGAGTGCAAGCTGAAGCATGTGAAAACACAGAGCAGCCATTTTAAGACACTGCGCAGAAGCAGAAATTTCCCACCAAGCAAAGAAAGACGTCACACCATGTGATCAGGTTGTGACATGCGCAGACTAATTCCCGCGCTTAAGCGGCCATTTTAGGTTAGGAACAAGCGTTATTCATTAGTAAAACATATAGGCAAGCATCCTCTCTATTCATGTAATGTGTGCAAGGATTAATAGGGACAATACAAGTTTTAATACATTAATACTTATGAGGAGGATTGTATCCGAGCAAGTTTCATTTGCGAAACCTTGCTCCATCACAAGACTTCAACCCCAGCTCCCCTCCTGAATTCCCTTGCTGGGAATTGAAGTGCCTACTGCTGTTGGGCCTTCTGAGAGAATACGTGTCGCTGGGAGCTGGAAGTGTGACGCAATGAAGAGGAAGCGTGTCGCCGCCGCCGCAGCAGTTTTGTCGCATCGTCGAGTAAGTGTGCCGCAGCTGCCGCTGTTGGATCACAGAAGCGCCCCGCATCACCGGAGAAGAGTGCCGCCGCAGCAGTTGTCGTCACATCGCAGAGTAAGCGTGCCGCCGCTGCTGCCATTGCATCACCGAAGCGCCTCACATCACCGGAGAAGTGTGTCGCAGGGCCTGTCACGGCTCAGAAGATCGCCGAGTCGCCGCACGGCCGTCGGGCGTGCACGCATCCCGTCTACGTTGTCGCACCGTAAGCAAGACGCATCGCACCGGATCATCATCGCATCGGAACCGGGCCGCAGTAAGAAACCAACGCCTCCTCCTTTCTGCGTGTAAGGAATCGAAGCATCACCTTCCCTGCGACCCTTTTGTTTGTTTTGTGTTACGCATCCAAAGGTACATTGAGAGTAAAGTGTCGCATTTATCATCTTTATTGAGCTATTTTCTACCATTTGACAGTCATATTTTTCGTAACAACAAGATGAACAAAGCCAGCATCCCCAGAATTATCAGAACCCTATTTATATGCCAGACAGCCAGTCCGTAGATGCAGGGCTCCCTCTCCTATGTAACACCAATAGCCAACAGATTTGATGTACATGAGGAGGTGGACTGACATACTGGGCATGATGTGATTAGGATTCCAATGGCCCAAGACGTAATTCACCAGGGTGGAGGGGCACAGGATCATGGAAGCATCAGTACCCCTTCTTCCTGAAAACAGAACTTGCCCAGTTTATCTAAGTTGATCGAGAGTGGGATAGTCGAGAAAGAGGGAACAACAGAGGGAGCAGGGCCTGACCCTGTGATGAGTAGCGAAGGGAATAACAGCAGTTGTCAGGCCCACCTAGATCTCTTTCGTCCGCACCAGATGTCCCCTCCCCTAGGTATATCTTTGGAGATCAGAGATAACAACAGGGAGGGGGTGACACATGGGGTGGAATAACTTGGGTGTAATGCAGTGTGCACTGAAATAGAGGGCTGACCCTTGGGGTGGAAGATCATGGGTGTACCACAATTTGTACCAAAATGGGGGGACTGACCCAGGTGCCATGCAAGGGGAGGATTCTTACAAGAATTCACAAGGATCTTGGGAAAATCTAAAACCACTTAAGTTGGCAACATGGAATGTTGCTGGTCTAATAAGCAAATTGGACTGCAGTGTTTGGGGGACTTATATTGATCAATATGATGTTGTGTTATTTCAGGAAACTTGGTCCAAGGAGGAAGTCTGGTGCCCTGGCTTTGAGGCTCTTACTAAGTTAGCCATTGTTGCTGGGAGGGTAGACTGTCGAGGGGGGTTAACTACCTGGGTGGCCACCCACTTGGGCTGCAAGGCAAAGTTGGTTGAGACAGCCTTGGATGATATCTTGTGTGTTACACTAACCTTCACCTCTAAAGTAGCTGTTGTTTTGTTGAATGTGTACTCAAGACCTATGAGCACTGGCCACGAATCCCCTGTAGTGGAGCAATGATAAACCCTTCTGACTTCCATTCCAGAGGCGCCACAGGGTTATAGGGGGCGACTTTTAATTTTGCTATCCTACCCAGGAATGATAGCGATCATAATGTTCTGTCCCTAGACTTGGAACAACCTGGTAGGAGTACCCAGGCAATGTGCATTGACCAGTTCGATGGCTGAATAAGATTGTCAGCATCCATGGTATAATACACTGGATCAACATGCAACATACTCCGGATTTAATTAGTGCCTTGTATGAGTCAGTGGGCAATTGCCTAATGGATCTGACCAAACTTAGTACCACAGTTGACAAATTAAGCTCCCTGGCCAGAGTGTCTAAGATCCACGTAGAGTTAACTGACAAATTAAAGGACCTATTCTTTATTGAAGTACAGAATGAAGGTTTTATGCAGAATATTCACTCATCGTACAATAGGCAATGTATGTGAGAAGTTGGCCTGGTATATGCTGTCCACTAGTTATAGTGGGCACCTTGCACCAGTCCAAACAGCCCCTTAGAGGTGATAGGTTTAAAGACAACCTTTTTTGAAAGCTATCCTAGAGGTAGCTATGGAGAGCAGCCTTCAGGCTAAGTCTTGAAGGAGTGTAAAGCTGTTTGTTTTACCAGTCGATAATCTCTTGAATGGCTAAATGAAAGGAGACCACACCAGGTATATATATAAAATATATGTATTTATTTCTAAACACACCCTACTAGTCTCTTTATGAGGCTAGAGGTCAAAGCACATATGTTACACTTCCAACATCACAGTAAATTAGCACAATATACGATTAGCCCTAGGGGTGTACCAAACCATATATTAAGAATGTGGTATAAGAACCATGACTTGACTAGACACAAGGCCTAGAGCCTGTAGAATCGCTGGGACCCCAAGGAACCACCCAAGGCAGTGACACAGGGGACCCACGGAGGACGTGTGCAGTGTGAGAACACAGCCGCGAGCTCCGTTAGCTTCTATGGGGAAAGTCGCGGTTCGAGTTTGAAAGTTTAGGGATACTTCGGAGTGGACTAGGAACAAACCCTTTTGGACTTAGAGGGTTCTAGGGCCAACACCCACGGGAGCACCGGAGTACTCGTGTTACCTCACCCAGGGAAGCCGGGTGCATAGGTGTCAAATGGTGTCGGGTCGTGCCATCGTTTTCAATGGCAGCTTGCTGGAAAGTGCTGGTGCCGGGAAGATGAGAAGTGTCCGAAGAGATCCAAGCCTGGATCGAAAGTGTGAAGAACCTGAAAGCAGAGGGGACAGAGTCTGGGTCACTAGCCAGTGACCAGGAGCCCGATAGTCGAATGCCCACCGATGTCGGGTGCTTCAAGTTTGAAGAGGTGAAGATTGTCTCTGCAGCCACGAGGACCAGGAGGCATCAACGACAACCAGGCGCTGGATTCGAGCTGTTCCACGAAGGAAATAACTTGCTGCGGTGTCGGTGTCCGGATTGGACACAACAAGCCTTGGCAACAGCAACCCACGCAGGAAGAGAACAAAGGCTTCGGTGCGGACCAGCGAGGTCCGAGGGACTCCCCAAGCGAGGGAGAGTCAGGGCAGGCCTGGAGCAATCAGGGAGGCCCATTGAAATTAGAGTTGTCCTTCTGAGGGACCCACAAGTCGATGGACAAGGGATCGCAAAGGGACCTCGAGTGGAATCACAAAATGCCAGCCCACGGGTCACTCGGAGGGGGCAGGCCAGCAATCTTTGGTGGGTTCACTGCTCAGCATCAGGGCTACAAGTAACCCAAAGCACAGCCTCTAGGATCGACCAGAAGCTTATGCACTTGCAAATGTGCACGGTGTCCAGGGGTTCCAGCTCCACAGTACCCACGAGGGCTACGGGTCTCAGTTTTGCTGGGGACTCGGTTCAGCCTCTGCGAAGTCTGGAAACCCACCTCCTGGGTTGCAGAGTCATCGGCGTCTGGCGGGAGCTTCGGAGATGCAGACCGGACAGATGCATCTTTGGTGCCTGCCAAGCAGGGGAGTAACTCCTTTACTCCAAGGGAGATTCTTCAGTCATCTGGCGTTTAACAGATCGTCGAAGGTCCAGGATTCAGTTTCAGAGTTTTGTCCAGGGATATCTAAAGTCCTGTTGCCAGGGGTTCCCATCTTATACCCAAGGAAGGGGTTGGACATACTCTGGGGACCCACCTATGGGAGGGTTTGGAAAGAGGGGTGGCTACACCCATTTCCTTTGTCCAGTTTTGCACTCAGAGCAGGGGCTGGTAGCCCCTGCAACCGGTTTGAACTGGCTATGCACAGGGACACCAAATGTGCCCCCAGTGCAGGATTTCAAAGCACTCTGAGAGTGCACCCACCCAGCCCCAATACACTCAAAGCCTGTCTGGGAGGTGGTTAAACCTCCTGTGACAGGAAACCTATTGTCCAGGCCTCCCCTGCCGGAGTTTCGGTCAGCAGCAGGAGGCCAGACTCGTGTCTGTGGCTGCAGCATCCATTTTGTGATGCCAGGGCTCTGTTAGCTGGTACCGGGTATACCGGTGCTGTCATGTCTCTCCCTCTAGAAGGGTGGGATCATACTCCCACACCAGTTACTGGTGTGGGGATATGATTCCAAGGTGTTTGACACCAAACACAACATGTTTCCGTGCAGCCAGTCCAAAGTTAGCATTTACCGTTTAGTTATAATGCACTTAAGAGTATATGGTCAGGCTGCATCACAGACAACCCTGGAGAGGAGATTCCGAAGGCTGCAGAGGGGCTCTGCTCATGCATGGGCACCCTCTCACATAAAACCAAGCACCCTGCCTTCAGGATTGATAAGGCCTGCCATAGGGGTGACTGATAGGTTTATATGTGCAGTGATATGGTGAGATATAGTGAACCTATATCTCAGTAAGGGGTGCATGCACCACCTCACTCAGGCTGCAGTAGCAGTCCTGTGGTGCCATTTTGGAAGGTTTCCCAGGGATGGCATAATACATGCTGCAGCCCCTGGTAGGCCTCTGGGGTACCTATGCCCTGGGGACATAGTATACCATATACTAGGGACTTATAAGGGCACCCCAGAAGCCAATCTGAAGTGTACCTAAGGTACAGGGAATCCATTTAGAGAGGAAGCAGATAGGCTGGGGTCCTGGATAGCAGGGCCCCAGCCAGACTAAAGTCGAAAAACAGTGAAACATCATCAAAAGGTGGGGGTAACCATAAGAAGCAGATCCTACTCTCTTACACAACCCCCCCCCAAACGCAGGGACATTAAACTAACCTTGACCAGTTGAGTCTTCATGTTCTAAGTGGAAATATCTGGAGAGTCCATCTGCATTGGCATGGCTACTCCCAGGTCTGTGTTCCACTGTATAGTCCATCCCTTGTAGGGAAATGGACCACCTCAAAAGTTTGGGGTTTTCACCCTTCATCTGTTTTAGCCATAAGAGAAGCTTATGGTCTGTCTGAACTAGGAAGTGAGTGCCAAACAAGTATGGCCTCAGCTTCTTCAGAGCCCAAACCACAGCAAAGGCCTCCCTCTCTATGGCTGACCAACGTTTCTCTCTGGGGGTCAGCCTTCTGCTAATAAAAGCTACTGGCTGATCCTGACCTTCATCATTCAACTGTGACAGTACAGCCCCTACCCCCAACTCAGATGCATCTGTTTGCACAATGAACTTTTTGGAGTAATCAGGACTCTGCAGAATGGGAGCAGTGCACATGGCCTGCTTCAGGTCATCAAATGCCTTTTGACAGCTAACTGTCCACTGAACCTTTTGGGCATTCTCTTAGAGGTAAGGTCATTCAATGGGGTCACTATGAATCCATAATCTTTACAAATCTTCTGTAGTACCCAGTCAGGCCCAAGAAGGCTCTCACCTGAGTCTGGGTAGTGGGAGCAACCCAGTCCATTATGGTCTGGATTTTGCTCTGCAATGGTTGAACCTGGCCTCCACCCACAAGGTGGCCCAGGTACACAACCTGACTCTGCCCTATCTGGCACTTAGTAGCCTTGATAGTTAGGCCTGCTTTTTGCAGGGCCTCCAAAACATTCCTTAGGTGGACCAGGTGATCCTCCCAGGTGGAGCTAAAGACAGCAATATCATCTAGATATGCTGCACTATAGTCTTCCAAGTCTGTAAGGACTGTATTCACCAACCTTTGGAAAGTGGCAGGTGCATTTTTCAAACCAAAGGGCATCATCACAGATTCATAATGCCCACTAGGGGTAGAAAATGCTGTCTTGGGCTATGCATCATCAGCTGGTCTGATCTGCCAGTAGCCAGCTGTCAAGTCAAATGTGCTCAGAAACTTGGCTGAGGCCAAAGTATCTATAAGCTCATCTGCCCTTGGGATGGGATGGGCATCAGTCCTAGTGACTGCATTGAGACCCCTGTAGTCCACACAAAACCTCATTTCTTTCTTTGCCATCTTTGGTGTGAGGTTTAGGCACAAGGACTACTGGACTAGCCCAAGGGCTATCTGAGGGTTCAATGACTCCCAAATCCAACATCTTTTGGACCTCTGTCCTTACACAATCCCTGACATGATCAGGCTGCCTGTAGATTTTATTCTTGACAGGCAGACTGCCCCCAGTGTCCACTTCATGAGTGCACCAGGTAGTCGGACTAGGTGTGTGGGAGAACATTTGCCTGAACTGGTTGAGAACATTTCTGCAGTCAGTTTGTTGCTGGACAGTGAGGCTGCCTGCCAAGGCTACACCATCTACTGATCCATCATCAGGGTTCTGAGAGAGCAGGTCAGGGAGTGGATCACTCTCTTCCTCCTGTCCCTCATCAGTAGCCATGAGCAAGCCCATGTCTGCCCTGTCGACATATGGTTTCAGTCTGTTGACATGAAGTACCCTATGGGGACTCCTGGGAGTTCCAAGATCTACCAAGTAGGTAACCTCTCCCTTCTGTTCAACAATTGTATGGGGCCCACTCCACTTAGCTTGGAGAGCTGCTGGGGCCACAGGCTCCAACACCCACACCTTCTGTCCTGGCTCCACCCTCTCCACTGCCATAACTAATTATTTCACAGAAAACGAGGATACTGCGAGCTCGAAGCAGGTGGAGTGGGAGGCCTTTAAGATGGTTATCCGTGGGGTGGCTATCAGCACCCAAGTGGGAGCCCGCGTAACATTAGATAGAGAATTACGGGACTTGGAAGATAGATTGGAAAGGCTAGAACAGGCTGCAGTGTCTGATGTGAATAAGGATGCCCTACAAGAAGCTCACATAAGACATGCGGAACTCTTAGAACAGTCGAGAACCATAGACTACTGCGCTTACACTCAAAGACGGCAGGCAGAGGCGGATAGAGCGGGTGCCCTACTAGCAAGGAATATACGGGACACACCGGCCTCTGTTCCAATACGTGAGGTCACCACGATAGAGGGGAATATAGTGAACACACAAGTAGACATCAATACGGCCTTTAGGAAATATTATGAAGCACTATACGAGGCTCCAGCGGAGCTCCAAGAGGAGGACTTTATGGCCTTCCTCGACGGCCTGAGGTTCCCGCAGCTCTCGGACACACAGAAAAAGAACTGGCAGCGCCCATCACCAAAACGGAAATACAATCGGTGATAAAGGGCCTCCCATGTAATAAAACTCTGGGGCTTGACGGTTTACCTGTTGAGTTCTACGAAGCGATTGCGACACAATTGGTCCCACAACTAGAAAAATTATATCACGCGGCACTAGAAACAGGGTTTTTACCCCCACTACATGGCAAGCATTGGTTGCATCCCTCCCCAAACCTGGCAGGGACCCTACGGAGATGTCGGGATACCGCCCTCTCATTATTAAATATCAATTATAAGAGCCTAAGCAAAATTTTGGCCCATAGGCTACTTAACAACTTACCACAGCTTGTACACATCGACCAGTGTGGATTTGTCCCGGGTAGGAGTACCTCTCTCAATATTAGACGGATATACCAGGTACTGACAAGTGTGGAAGCAGAAGATGGTATGGCAGGCTGTATTTCCCTAGACCTGAGACAGGCGTTTGATACTTTACACTGGGACTACACGCTGCGGACCCTCCCGAAGTTTGGAATACCCACCGAATACATAAAGTGGGTTAGAGTGCTATATACAGATCCCACGGCAAGGGCCCGCACTGGGGCACACATCTCGAAGCCCTATTCGATAGCTAGAAGCATGAGGCAGGGGTGCCCTTTGTCCCCCTTGTTGTTTGTGTTAGGGCTGGAACCATTAGCTGTCAAAATACGTGCTGTGGCAGCGGACAGGGGTATTAAGACCGGGACCACTTCGCATATTTTTTACGCCTATGCGGATGATATAATACTATATCTAAATAACCTACAAGGTACCCATGACCCACTACCCACGGTGTTTCAACAATTCCAAGCACTCTCAGGTTTGGCTATAAATAAACTAAATCGTACCCTTATTATTTCAGTAGTAGAACTCATTCACTTTGGCAACTGGACATTTCCAATAGCGCCCGTAACATTTAAATACTTAGGGATACAAATATACAGAGAGTCACAGGACCTATTGGACGGTTACCTGGGCCGTATCATGAAAGCAGTAAAAACCCAAATAGCTTTCTGGACATCACTCCCACTCTCGGTAGCAAGGAGAGTGGCTATTTCTGAAAATGGTTATGCTCCCGAGGCTGCTTTATTTTTTTTACAAACTTGCCGATATTAATCCAGTCACAAATTTTTAAATCACTAAACACGCTTCTACTGGAACTAATATGGGACATAGGTCGCAGGAGGGTGGGGCTGGCGAAACTCCAGCTGGCCACGGATCGGGGGGGACTGGGAGTCCCCGACGTTAAGGTATATTGCTATGCGTGCCAACTCCAATGGCTATCCTACTGGATGGCAGGACGGCACTTGCAGGAAATAGGAATGTCACAGAAAACATGGGAAAGTGGCACGCTGCATTCCCTGCTGTTACCCAGAGGAAGGCCCTTACAGACAGCACCGCCGCTACTAAAAGTAGCTGTTGCCTACTGGAAGAAAGCTATCCACTTCACTAATAGCATGCCTCCCTATGCTCCTAACATTCCCCTACACCGTCCAGAATAGTTAATACCAGAAGTCTGACCAAATGGTCAGAAGAGGGAGTTTCCACAATTGGGATGTTATTTGTAGATAACACTTTAATGGACCATGAAGCTTTTGTTAGGGAACAAGGAGTGTCAAACTTGCTATATCTACTTCATGCTAGCATTAGCAGATATATTAAAAATACTTGGTCATCAGATGGCACGGAACCTCGAACACATGATTTAGTATAAATGCTATACCTCATGGGTAATGGAGGACACTTAACTAGGTGGTTGTATAGAGGTATTTGTGCACGTGCGGCAATCCCACTTCAGGAGCTAAGAGACAAATGGTTTGATGATGTTGGACGTGAACTGTCGGATAAGGAATGGAAGAGAATATTGGAATACCCCACCAAAAAAATCTTGTAATCCCAAATTTAAACTAATCCAATACATGTTCTTACATAGAGCGTACTTGTCTCCGCACAGGCTGAGCAAGATGTTCCCAGGCGCAGCAGATATATGTCCCAGATGTCACACACAACCAGCTGACTTACTCCATATGACATGGCCATGCCCCCGTCTGACCCCTTTTTGGACAACGGTACTTAACATTCTTAACAACGTGGCGTTGGTCACAGGAGGGAATACCATTGAATACTGCATACTGGGGCTGTGCAAAAAGCGCAAGAAGCAGGGAGTACAGGATAGATTTGCAAACCTGATGTTGCTCCTGGCGAAAAGATCAATTATGATGCGTTGGAAGTCTGCATTGCCCCCGACGGCATTCGCATGGTATGGTGAAGTGGTTCGCTGGGGAGGGCTGAGAGTATGGAAATCAGGAGGGAGGAAAACAGAGGCTTGCGAAAGAACCTGATTGCGTTGGAATGGGATGCGATGTTGGAGTTGTTTATATCTACTGAACTCACGTTGCATTGAGATGTTACATCACTTAAAAACTGAATAGTATAATTATGGACTCAATAGCCAACAGACCCCATATAGTCCCTATGGAATTGTATTATGCATTATTGAAGGATGAGTACCGGAAATAGTTGCCGCTACATGTCTTGACTGCCGTACCTGTAGCTCAGTTTGCCCTGTAGTGAGTCTGGGATGGGTTAGTGGGTGGGCTCTGTAGTTAATAGACATCGGGAGGGGGTGGGATGTTTGTTTTTTTGCCGACTAGGTATATGTTTAGTAAATTGTAAGTAATATAACTGTATTGATAGTAGCTTGTCGAACTGATGTGAGCATATGTATGTTACTGCTATTGTCTCATGTATGAGATGTCGGATTGTTACTCTTTTACTTTTGGTTTCAAAAATTAATAAAATATGTTTTTAAAAAAATGATCCCCCATGGACACACAATAGTAAAAACAAAAGCATTTCATAACACACTCTATCCTCCAACATTGTAAATTATATCTTAAGTACTGGACCTCTTAGTCTTAAAAATCACCCATTCCTACAAATACTCTGTACAGTCTTATAAATAACATTTAGGCGACAGCAATGCAATCATCCTCCTATATCGAGAGTTCAAAGCGATGACAAAAATGTTTTCGCAACAAGCACCAAGGCAAAAGGCAACAGTTCCCCACACCTTTTATTGAGTGTTTTTTAGTGACTGCCATCTATTGCGGTATTATACCTCTTCTTGTATCTCGTTTGCTTCTGTAACGTACATTTGAAACATTCTCCTCATTAACGTACTTGGTTCTATTGTGAAGCGCTCTGACACCTTTGGGTAAAGTCCGCGCTATATAAAAATGCATACATAAATAAATACTAACCTGTACGCTACGACCGAATACCATAAAGCCCTAACTACATCGCCTACCTGCTATATTTCGTCGAAGACGACACTAAGTTAATATAGAGATATCCCCCCAATCAATGTCCAGTTGTATTCACACTGACCAATCAATCATTATCTTTCTTCCAATGCCCGCAATCGATCTCCATGGTTCGATACTATTTGATGTGAGGAAGAGCCTCTCCTGGACATTCTTCCTGTTGCCCATGCTTACCCATAACCAATCATAGAAGGTAATTCAAAATCCTCTCACATGGTCCGTAAATCCAATTAAGATCCAAACGAACAAACTATCGTCTGTAAATTTCCTTGGTAAGTATCAATACCCACTCAAGAAAGGGAATTAAATCTCCCCACAAAATCAGTATTACGGTTCATAAACACCATCGTACCAGAGAGGAACATCCAATTCTTATAATTTGCAATGGTTATAATTCTCATTGGCTAATCCCACTGTCCAATCAAAGGAGGGAAATAACTATGCCTGCAAAAACCATTACCATAGCCCATGAACTCCGTAGGACCAGAGGGGAACATTGTTTTTGTTCTAGGAAACCCATTGGTTCATCTTACTATCCAATCATGAAAGAGAATTAGCTCTTCATGTTAAACTCACTTATACGGTCCTAAAAAATGTCAGACCAGAGAGAAATTATCGTTATTTTTTTGTTGCAGATTTATATAGCGCGAACTCGACCCGAAGGTATTGGATCGAACCTTGGTTTCCCGGCTCCAAAGTCGGCAATCTAGCAGTCAGACCACATCCTCTCCCCCAATTATCCACAAATCCAATTGGTTGTAAGCTACTATTCAAATCTTTGGTTCATCGCCATATCAATCTAATCATAAGTGAGAATTACAATTTTACTACAACCCAGCGCACAGAATTACAGTGCTCCTTAGGCGAGAATTACAGAAGAGGCAGTAAGAAGATGCATAAAATGCCATTTTTAAAGGCAGTAGCATACGTGTTAATTAAACTGCTTTCTTGTAGCAGCTGCTAACTATCCCTGCTTTGCAAAACATAAAAAGATACCTTCCACCGTTTTCGGCCGACCCTCTCTAAAAACCGGGACATGAGCTCAATTTCCTGAAATCAGCCGGGACAGCTGGTGAAAAACCGGGACTGTCCGGCCCGGCAGTGGCGGTGCGTCTATTGGGGGCGTTGGGCGTTGCCCTCGCCGCAGTTCTCGGCGTCTCTGGAACTTAAGTAAACTCTCAGTTTACTTAAGTTCAGAGACGCTGAGGGAGAACTGACAATGCATGTCAGTCAGCATGACGTTGATCGCCCACCCCCTTCAGAGTCTGAAGGTGGGCGGTCCGGGCGTCATGTTGACTGGACGTGCATTGTCAGACCAGGGACAGCAGGCAGCAGCACAAGTGCTCATGACTGGTGAGGTTGGTGAATTTTTCCGCCGTACCCAGTCATGCGCACTGTGTCTGCTCTGGCTGAGCGCATGCCCATTAGGAGAGCGAACCCTCGGTCTCCTAATGGGCAGGCGGGCGGCGTAGTAACCTTGCTCTAAGTTAATCCTGGCGCTGCTGGAGCAGCGCCAGTTTTGGCTGAGAGGGGTTGCCACTCCAGTGCCGTTCGTGAAGGCGCCAAGGGGAGCAGAGGCGGCGCGGACCGGCTGTGAGGTAAGTTTTATTTTTATTTTAATTTTAATTCCCCGACCCCCACCCCGCGCGACAATCCCCCTCCCCCACCCCCCACGAGTATTGCGATGTGAGCCGCAACTGCTGCCTGCTCTTTGGTACTTGGAACGGCCTAGAAAGGGTAGGTTTCATATGGACTCAGAAGGCACGGATGTACTGCAAGTTCTGCTCCAACCATTTCTTTGACTCAGACTGCTAGTGCCGCTGTGTAGCGGAAGAAGCATAACAGTCCCCAGCATGTGTTTAACAGTCCTTCAGTAGTATTTTTGTCAGGCATCAAACACACTCAAAGGACAGCTTGTGTGAAGGGTCAAAAATCTTTTGGCACAGTGTCCCACTTTCAATCGTCTCCTTATTTTATCATTCTGACAGAGTGAGATATATTCTGCTGCAAGACATCTATGTCACAAGTCTCTTAAATATGTGCGTCCTTGTTTATAAATGATACATAAGGTGAAAGTGTGTTCAGCGTTATTAACCCTGGTTTAGCCTTCTCCCACATGACTGGTGAATGAAAAGCAGTAATCATAAGCAATGCAAGTTTCTGCATCTATGCGTGTAGTGTTTTATTTTACCGCCACTTTCTGTTGGTGGTAACGTTGATATTTTTGCGATGTGATGAGGTAATTGATCAAATGTGCGCTACTGCGATTACACGCATGTTTACCGCGCTGTCGTGCTAATCTACAGTTAGAGCATTGTGGTAACAAGTGTTTAAGCGAGTTGACACGTCCCGGTCTCGTGGCTGACATCCATGCTTTGTGAGTTTTTGGGGGGGGAGGGTGATGCACATTTATTTTCATATTCACAGCCAGCACGGAACACTGGAAAACAATAGACACTGAGTAAATTCACAAATTCGATGTTTATTTACTTCACATAACGTGTATTTGTAGAGCGCTATGTTGACCTCAATGTATCCTCTAGCGCTATTGATACATTACAGAAGTTTAGTGTTTCCGAACTCAAGGGTAGGCATTTTATCGACCTGTTAAGAATAAACGCCTGAGTGGGCTCTCCAGATTCGAAACTGTGACCATGCATTTGGCCTCATTTACAGCCAGCACTGAACACTCGACAACAATAGGGACAGTTTCCAATTGTGAATTCACACATTTTGAAATGTATTTGCTTTGCAGAATGTGTATTTGTAGAGCGCTATATTGAACCCAGTTAGGCCTCTTAGCGCTACTGACACATGGCAGATGTTTGGTGTTTCCTAACTTAAAGCTAGGTGTTTCATCAACCTCATAAGGATTAAAGGCTGAGTGGGCCCACCAGATTCAAAACTGTGACCATGGGTCAGACACAGTTCCATTGAGTCCACATTAGTCCACCCAGTCGCCGGATTGAGGGGTCAGTATGACGCAATTCACTCTAAGGGCAGGTGTGGCGTCAGACAGTGACAACCCCAGGTACAGAACTCACTACAACATGGTCCGCGAGGGCTTTTGAAATGGCCGCTGAAGGCACCGCCTGAGGTTTTCTTTTCTCTTTTCTTCTCAACAATCCAAGTTCTGTTCCCTTTAAGTAGGCGCCACACCGTCATTAGCTAATTCCAGGCAATTCTATTTCTAAGCCTGTTTTTAAAAATGCTGCAAGCGAGCGAAGCACAATCGTCTAATGACAGGCTCTGTGGGCTTTATTGTGAGTGTTTTCAACAAAACAGGTTTCTTTTCAGAAATTTATTTGGCTCTGTTCAATGGGTTTACGTTTCTTCACGCCTGGCATAATTCCCTTCGATTCCCATATCCTTCACAGTGCAGAAAAGTGCTCAATTATAGGGTGTTGCATGGCTCACTTGTGTCCTGTGTCTCAATTGTAGGGTGCTGCGTGGCTCAATTGTAGGGTTTTCCTATGTCTCAAATGTAGAGAGCTCCTTGTCCAGTGAGTTTTCTTTCATCTTTTCTACTTGTTTTTCCACTGACAGTGAGTTGCCTCGGGCTGTTGTTAATCTAGGTTTTGGGGTTAACGAGGAGTCAATATATCTGCCTGGGCCGCATGCCCCAAACCAGATTAGGTTAATTCTGATAAACTGGAGTGATTCACTCCAGAAAAGTTTCCTAAAATCATCGAAGATTGACCCAAACACCTCCACGTTCTAGTGATGTCACGTCCCTCCCTCCCCTCTGCTGTTTCTTACTACCCAGGCAGCCCCAATTAGTGCAGCTCCCAGGACGGTACCTGATTGGCTGACAAGATCCATGATGCTTAATAATACAAATACCACGTGCCCTGAAATGCCTCCATAGTATTCCAAATCCTACAAAGTGTACTCCAGTGGCACGCAGGCCGCATTTATTCCTGAAACTGTCACAAATGACCCCAGAGCTCAGAAAATGTACATCTGCCTGAAAGGGGCACGGATCGCTGCAGTGCAATAATTTTTTTACGCGCCGACCACTTTCAAATCTCACCAGCCGCCACTGTGTCCGGGCAAATCCAGGACGCCTGGTCACCCTAATTGTCGGACTAGAGAAGAACTATCGTTATCTGCACCTCCAATTGGTTGTAAGCGTCCAGCCAATCACAAAGAGGAACCGCCTCTTCGTAAATACATGTGGGAAATACCAAAGTTAAATCAAAAAAGCAATTAGCTCTCCTTACACGAAACCATCGCTCAGGTCCACACATCCGATCGAACCAAAAAGGGAAAGTGGTATTCTGTAAATCCCATTGGTGCGCCGACTACGTGGAGTTGTATCCTTATACTATGAAACCACTGTTACGGTCCGTAAAACACTGTCAGCATTTCCTTCGCATTCTATTGGATACTGCCATCATCCAATCACGGGTCAAATTTACCTCCTTAAATAACGGAGAGCACACTATTCTATGTCAGGACCTGAGGCTTCTGATTATGCTGTCTCAATTCCTTTACTACTCACAGCAGCCAATGAAAGTGAAACACATTAATAGAAAAAACTACAATACCCATGAGGCTTTGAACCACGCCTCCTCATACAACATAGTAACAATGTCAGTTCAATAAAGCAATGAGGCACCATCCTGACTTCCTCTTTCTTTGCTGCTCCGCAGTCAAGATAAGTGCCTCAGTGCTTATTGAATTGACATTGTCTTCTATGTGATATATTTATCTTATTGTTTAATTCTGTTGTTGGGGATTGAGTTACAACAGATTGGTGAATGTAGTGTTAGATATTGTGTAGCCTTGCGCATTGCGCTAGCGAAGTAATTATACCAGCACAAGCTGTTAATTAGCGGTTAGACGCGTGCGTTGTCTCTCACCGGTGTTCGTTTTCTTGCTATCCCCCCAGCGCGTGTTGCGCTGTTTGTTCTTCTCCGTGTTGGTTTCTTTCTTTTGGGCTGTTTTTGGACAAGCGCGGTGATTCCCGGCCGTCCGTTGTGTGCGCGAGGGGTCTGGGCCCCCCCGCGGGAGCGAGACGCATGCCAGGAGCCCAGCTCGGCGCTGGTGTATGTCTCGAGACCCCGCACGCGTCAATGCACGCGTGCGGACTCAATACTGAAAGCTGGAGCCAACGCTCTCCCGGGCTGAAACAGGAGTCTTTCACGCAGCGGCAGGAGGTTGGAGCCGGTACCGGGCCATAACTTTTATCGATTTTACCAGCGCACACGCGCATGAGGCCTGACTCTTTCTTTTAACCCCTGACTGTCCAGCTGTTGATACAGTTCACTTCAGGACAATTTTTGGTACCTTGGTGGTCCCCTCTGCCCCAGCTTGCTCCCAACCGACGCCCTAGTTCCTTGGAGGACTTGAGGCTGCATAATTTCTACTACCCTGTTGGGGATTGCGAGTTACCCATGTGTGTGGCTGATGATGTCGGACTGTGAGGTCTACGAGGAGGTGGCGGCTGCGTGTGACACCCTTGGGGGTGATGGTGATGATTATTATTACGAAGAGTCCATGGAGGACATCATAGATAAAAAATTGGACGCCTGGCTAGATAAAATGTTATCCTCTGCGCTCATGCCCATCTCCCAGCGCTTAGAGCAATTAGTTACAGGGAAGCCCGCCCCTGCGCTTACCCCGGACCCTCTTCCTTCTACTGATGCCCCTTCTGATCAGTCGTGGCCACACGCTTCTGTGTATTCTTCCATTTGTAAATCTAAAGAACAGGCTGTTCTGGAGGCGACAGACCCCACCCCTCCCCCTCTCCCTCTCCCCACGCCAGTGCTAATCACCACTACCGATGCGGGCACCGACACAGATTCCTCGCAGGAGTCAAGACCGCGCAAGCGCGCAAAAAGCGCAAGCACGCAGCGTCCCCTCCAGCCCCGGCCACCCCTTTCCTGTTTGACCCATCGGACATTGTCCACCCCCGCTCCGCCGACTGGGCCCCCCCCCTCAGCTGTCACGGAGTATTTGCAGACACATCTCCGGAAAGGGTTTGATAAGGAAGTCAGGGCGCGACTAAAGTCCGAATGCCCCCGCCCAGATTTAGCGCTCAAAGTAGCCCTCACTCCCGAAATTGATTCGGCTATGTCAACCTTCCTTAAAAAGTATAAGAAGGACCCGAAGAAGGGGATTGACCGCGCCCTTAAGGCCTGCCAAGACAAGGTCCTTGATGTCTCAGGGCCCCTAGCTAAGATTCTAGAGCTGGCATTGCAGGCGCAGGAGACAGGGGCGGCCATCCACCTGGAAGTGTTAGCCGGTTAGGTAATGCAAACTGTGATCTCTCCTCCGAGCGCAGAAAATCAGTCCTGCTCCGAATTGACCCACAATTGGCGGATCTTGCGGATGCGGAACCGGGTCCCCTAGCTGAGGGACAACTCTTTGGGGACAAGTTTGTCAAAGACATTGCCAAGTTTGTCAATACGTTTGCATCACTGGACAAGTCGCAATCGTCACTCAAAAGAGTGTTTCACCAGGTCTCTGGCAGGGCCGGGCGCGGCAGGGGACGCGCGACCGGCCGCTACTCCAACCCCAGTCCTCATCGTGGCTTTGCCCCACGATGCAGAGGGTACACGCAAGAGCCCGAGCAAGCGGGATTCTATCCCACCAGGTCCCGTGGTTTCAGGGGCAGATTCAACAGGGGTGTCAATCGAGGATACAAGAATTTTGACACCCAATCCTCTGGTAAGTGCATCCTTATTCCCCAAGATTCCTCTGGGGGGCAGACTGTCGTTTTTTGTCAGGAACTGGGCTCAGGTGACGCAGGATGCGTGGATCCTGCACACTGTGCAGGGCTATCAGATAGAGCTCACGCAGATACCGTCTCAGCCACAGATCCCTCCCCCTCTCTGTTTTTCCCTTCAAGAACAAACTTTTATAGACTCCGAGCTTATAGACAAGCACGCCATTGCAGTGGGACCCTTCATTCCCGAAGGGTTTTGCAGCAACGTGTTCTTAGTCCAAAAGAAAGGAGGAGGCCAAAGATTGGTCCTAAACCTAAGGGATTTCAATCCTTTCGTGGTATACAGACATTTCAAGATGGAAGGGATCCATCTTCTATGAGATCTTCTCCTAGAGGGAGACTATATGGTGCGGCTGGATCTCAAGGACGCCTATCTCACGGTACCTGTTTGCCCCTCTCAGCAGAAATTTCTCCAATTTCAGTGGAAGGGGCAATGGTACCGTTACCGCACTCTACCATTCGGCCTGTCCTCAGCACCTTGGGTGTTCACGAAGCTTTTGAAACCGGTGACCTCCCGGTTACGGGAAATGGGCATGCTGCTCATCATTTATCTCGACGATATGCTTATTCTGGCCCAAGACCAGAATCTCCTCCGCACGCACCTGCATTGGACGATTACCCTCCTGCAAGAGCTCGGTTTTGTGATAAACCTGAAGAAGTCGGTGACAACTCCCTCTCAACGAATAGAGTTTTTGGGGTTCCAAATCAACTCAGTCTCGGCCCAGTTGCTGCTGCCTATGACCAAGATCAGGTCGATCAAGCGGGAAATTTCTTCTACTCTGACCAAGCAGATGATTTCGCTTCGGGTGTTAGCGCGAATAGTGGGGCTCCTAGCCTCCTCCATTCAAGCAATTTTTCCCGGACCCCTGCATTACAGGGCGCTACAGCGCCTCAAGATATTTTATCTTCAGAGGGGTTTCCATTACGACCATCTGATCCCGCTATCAGCGGAGGCTCGGGAGGAGCTTCAATGGTGGTTGGACCACATGGTGGCTTGGAACGGCAGGGCGATTTTTGGCACCTCCCCGGTCGTCGTTATAGAGTCCGATGCCAGCAGATGGGGCTGGGGCGCGCGTTGTGGAGACTTTACTACCGGCGGGCGATGGTCCGCCGACGAGTTGCGTCTACACATCAACTGCCTAGAACTTCTGGCAGGATCGTTCGCAATAAAGTCCATTTCGCCGGTCAAGGGCAATTGTTGCATCCTCCTGCGGATGGACAATGTGTCGGCGGTGAGGTACATCAACCGCCTAGGGGGAACAAGATCGAGAATTTTGGCCACTATTGTGAAGGAGTTTTGGCATTTTTGCCTAGATCACAAGATCTCAGTGGTAGCAGAATATCTGCCTGGCAGGTTGAACCGAGTGGCGGATTGTAACTCCAGATTTCTTCAGGATTTCAGCGACTGGAGGCTTCATCCGTCGCTGTTTGCACAGATCATGCATATGCGGGGACCGTGTCAGATAGACCTTTTTGCCTCCAGGCTCAATGCTCATCTTCCCCGGTTTTTCAGTTGGAGGCCGGACCCTTTGGCGATGGGAACGGATGCATTCCTGCAGACTTGGGGTCCACAGAGGAATTATGCCTTTCCGCCCTTCGCCTTGATTCAGAGAGTGGCGGCGCAGGTTCGGCGCCAGATGGCGTCATTGGTTCTAGTTACTCCCTAGTGGAAGACGCAATCCTGGTTTCCGACACTTCTTGAGTTGTCGGTGGATCTACCGTTCATTCTTCCCACGTTTCCTTTGCTTCTTCAGGACCCAGTGGGTCTTCCCCACCCACTGGTTCTGCAGAACCAACTCTCCCTCATGGTTTGGACGCTCTCCGGAGACACGAACAGCTTGAGGGACTTTCATCGGCGGCTGCCGAATTTATGCAGCAGGCTTGGGCTCCGTCCACCCGTAAACGGTATTCGGCTTCATGGAAGCGATGGATGGGTTGGTGCCTTCAACGGAGTCTGGATCCCGTGGGGTCAGATGTTACGGAAATTTTAAATTTTTTATCGGAATGCGCAGAATCTGGGTTGTCTTATAGGTCGGTCAACAATTTCAGGTCCGCAATTTCTGCCGGACATAACCATATCGAAGGGAAACATGCATCCTTTGGTCTGTAAGTTGCTAAAGGGTATTAGAGTGGCTAATCCCCCACGCCCCAGATATTCTATCCTTTGGGATGTATCTAAAGTACTGAACCTGTTGGGTTCTTGGCCGGACAATATTCAGCTTTCGCTCAAGCAGCTGTCGGCCAAACTGGCCATGCTTTCGTGTTTAATATCTTGTCGCAGGGTTTCAGATGTTAGGGCCTTGGATTTGGCTGGTAGACTCTTTTCTCCACAGGGCGTGTCCTTCATCATTTCCAAACGGACCAAGACGATGTCCCGTTCAGTGGAGTATCCCGCTTTTCCTCTTAATCCTAAATTGTGTGTGTTACAATGTTTAAAAGTATATGAAGAACGTACTAGAGATCACAGGACTGATCCTTTAGGACAATTGTTAATTGCTATTCAGAAGCCATTCCGGCCTGTCTCAGCTGCTACCTTAGCAAGGTGGGTCAGGTGGATCATGGCGGAATCTGGGATTGATGTGTCTGTGTATGGTGCACACTCCGCCCGAGGGGCCATGGCCTCGAAAGCGTATGTCTTAGGGTCTAGACTAGAGGATATTCTTAAAGCTGCAGACTGGTCTTCGGATTCTACCTTTAAGGAATTCTATTATAAACCTATTGCAAGTGTTGCTTCGCTGGTTGTTGATGAGCTTTGAACCAGCATAATCAGAAGCCTCCGGTCCTGACATAGAATACAAAATTTTCCAGCTATCGCAACAAGAATTTTAGATTCTATTAAGGACAGGGAGGCGAGGATTATCCCACCCGTTGGGATCAGATTGAAATCAACTGTCATGTTGTTAATATTCTGATGATTTTTCTCCCACCCTGATATATTGGACCTCTTGGGGTTCCTTGTTTTCACACTTTTGTTTTGATTTCTCAGGAAATTATTCCAAACAGAATTGAGAAGCGATGGTGTTGGATGCTCCGGATGTCCTGTCAAGGTTGGACTTTCCTGGGAGCTGACCATTTTCTCCAGTTGAGAAAGGAACTGTGTTAATGCTCTCCGTTGAGAGCCAGGACTGTTCTTCTGGTTTGGACACTTATGGGCTTACACAAAGAAAGAGGAAGTCAGGATGGTACCTCATTGCTTTATTGAACTGACATTGTTACTATGTTGTATGAGGAGGCGTGGTTCAAAGCCTCATGGGTATTGTAGTTTTTCAATTAATGTGTTTCACTTTCATTGGCTGCTGTGAGTAGTAAAGGAATTAAGACAGCATAATCCTCGCCTCCGTGTCCTTAATAGAATCTAAAATTCTTGTTGCGATAGCTGGAAAATTTTGTATTCTTCCATTGAAATAGGGAATCCACCGCAACCTTATCACCAGGGTTTTAAGTGGGAGGAAAGAACTTAGGGGGGGGTTCGCTCAAAAGTAAGGACGTGGCTTAAAACACATACACTAAAAAAAATCAGTTTAGCACAGTGTCCCACCCGACTGATAAATGTACTGCTTTTGTCATTGCAACCAGACAAATTATACAAGTAACACTACACCTACAACAAGCCAGGAGTGTTGGCTTTGTCAATGGTTGTTAGTTGCATAAGCTTGTAGTGTAGCTCCACTTCCCTAATAGGCTCTGCGCATTGGAATAATATATCCTATAGGTTTGACATAGGACTAAGGTCGGTATGTCCCTATCGAGTATATTAAACTTAATTACTTGTGCCAGCTAGCTCAGAGGCCACTAGAAACTTCTTGACAACAAGAAGGGAGTAGTTTCTGGCAGCCGCAAAACATGACCACTGTGTTTCCCTTACAGAATCAGGACGTGTCCCAGAGTCGTAGAAACAATAGATAACTATTTCACTCAGCTCAGTCGTGCATGATTCAGTTACTTCTCAAAGTTACACAGAAATAACAGACGGGCGTTTCAATAAAAAGGTTTATTGAACAGTCTTGTTTCTGTTGTAAGTTAGATGTGCTGTTACGATCACAAGACAGTATGCGAGATAAATAATGTACAGAGTGAGCAGTAGAAATAAATAATACTGCGTTAGCATTATCTTTTCAGCATATATGCATTTACATAAAATGACACAGCCTAAAAATGCGAGTACTCATACGATGCGTTTCTAGCCTAGTTCTACCCAGTGTGCCTAACCTTTCCTAGGTGTAGGGAGAAGTAGAAGTAGGTGCTGTATTCCTGACTAGAGTATACTAAGAGTAAGTTACGCCTAGTATGCCAAGAGTCTAGTATGCCAAGAGTCCCTCTAGGTTCTAGTCTGCTCCATACCTGAAGAATGAGAGAGGTAGGAATCTCTTTCCGGACTCGAACTCCAACACCCCGCAAGGGAAGTTAGATCACTGGAAGCTGGACTCTCTGCGAGCAGGAATGACAGCGTCTTCTCAGTGCGTCCGGCCGGGAAACGGGCTCCTCTGAAGTCGAGGTCTCCTCTGATTTACAGGGGTTTGGGAAGGTATATTTATACCTGAAAATGTTAGCATTGACGTGAGTTGGGCAGCGAAAGACGTCATGAATGAACCTCTAGGGATTAACGGTTCATGCATAATGTATGAGTCCTTGAAGAAATCAATAGTCCTGGGCAAGGGAAACTCCCGCAGCCTGAGGGTCTGTTTTTTTCCATGGACTCGTTGAGACGTTAGGGTGGACGGATGTCGGAATCCATGCCTGTATTTGGAGAGCATGGTCTATGCCTAAATAAGGTCTGGGATTTTATGCCTATATAAGGGCAAGGTGAATTGTGCCTATATAAGGACATGATTCTAGAAAGCCCGTTTATGGACACCCTATAAAGTATACAACACCCACTCCTCTTTTGTGTATACAACAATACTAAAATGCTAAACATTTAAAATGCTAAACATTAAAATGGAGTACTGCATATTAAAACATATCCTAAAAGCATTAAAAGACATATTAAAAATGCAAAGGTTTCCGTACATCATTAAGCAGTGCTTCATATTTCCAGCATAAAGTATGAAATAAATGCATTTGGAACGAAATATAAAAGCAATATATACATATGACGAAAATGATTGATAAGGTCATGCAAAATTAAAGTAATTTCCTGTCATGAAATTTAAATGAACTGATTTAGACACACAAGATGACTAAGTGTCCCTGGAAGTACTGCCAAGTCTGTATTATAATGCTAGTTTTACTTTAAGCAGATTGAAGTGCCATTTTCTTACAAAAAATGGGACAAAAGTTCAAATTTGGTAAAGTTCCAAGGTTTCTAAAAATGAAGGCCAAATTGTTGCTGTTGCACTGGAACAGAGTATGCCGAATCAGAGTCAGTTTACGGGTCTGGTGTAAACATGAGATCATCTACTTCAATAGACAAAACATCATCTACTGCCGCTGGTGTAAGTTGGAACACCTCGTGTAGAAGATTGATCGCACAAAGATGGGAAGCATCGCTCTCAGCAGAGGTCGCCGCAGCAATGTTTACGTCTGTTGTTACCTGTGTGCCTGGAGTTGTTTCTCGTACCTCAGCAGCAGCAGGAGGCGACTGTGAGATCTCAATGAATGCTGACATCAGAATTGGAAGCCTCTGGGGACAACACAGAGCATGGGCCGTTATCGGGACCAGCAAAGTATCAACATCCTTTGGCGCAGCTGATGGATATGTTAGACAAGCGTCCAACACGCATTCTTTACCGCATAGCAGGCATCGTAGAACAGGTAAGATGCAATCTTGCCAGATTGGTCTAAACGACAGGAACCACGTGGTATTAAGGTCCCGTAGACGAGTCATGCCCAGTAGCTGTACTATTCGCTCACGGCACTGTCTTTCAAGGAGAGTTCTCTCCATTTCGCTCGGAGTGATGTCGGCGAATAGGCTGGCCATAGCGCAATAGCAGACAGATGAATAAAATTCCGGCAACAAGTGCGAGAATTAATGGTATGCCACCAAACACCGAATGTGCAAAGTTGGGGATGATTCCAAGTATTGCCTGGAACGGTGCTAACAGACCGGAGCAAATGCTCTTAAATACATGTACAATTCCAGTTGTATCTGACATGTTAAAGATACGTGATATCATTTCTACGAAATGTATAGGGCAGTTTGTACGTATTAAAGTCTGTATCTCAGCCGAAGTCCTTGCTACTTGTAGATCATAGGTTTCTTTGGCCGAGGTCAAAGGCACTGTTTGCTGCAAAAGCATGGCTTTCATTCTGCTCAAAGTATCAAATCTTATAAAAGAGACGCTCAGCGAAGGCCATAAAGGCGACTCCCTGACTGTGTCTATTGGGGGAAACAATACTTGCATACAGCAAGTGACCCTGGAGTTGACCGTTACTAGATATGGGATGCCTGGCAACATTCCACAGCAACTCTGATCATTCAACATGAGGTAACTCCCATTAGAAAGTTGTCCAAACGTTGGATTAATCACAGCAGCTGGTGTACCCCGCTGGTGGCAAGACAAGTTTGCCACAGAACCATTACAAGCCCCGTGTAAAGAAATGTCCTGACATATGAGTGAACCGGTCAGTGCATGTTTACAGTTGGTACCGCTAAGAAACACTTCACGATCCCCACTCCAACATCTATGTGTATACGGTAAATCCCAAGATGTCTTAATGTATTCCTTACCCAACCTTTCATATTTGCCTGCTTGCATCTGTCTGAGGCAATACTGAAACTGAAAAGTAGTCACAGGTAATGTTATTTTGCCATGAATGACCCATTCTGTAGCTGGTTTTTCTGCCACTGTAAATGGTAATTTCTCCAGTTTTTCAATGCTCAGCACTGTATACCTTGCTCCTCTTTGTGCCAATTCGATCTGTTTATCAGTTAGATTGTATTCTGCAAACCGAGACGACGTGTTGATGAAACGCCAAGGCACATAGCCCGCTCGCAAAGATTGCAGCGTCCATGTCAATAACACTATAGAACGTAATTGGGATTGACCTTGTTGTAACATAGCCAAATCTTGTTCTAGAATGTCGATAGCAGAGGATACAATTCCATCCAATGAATAAATTCTGGAGGACAAAGTAGTTAACCCATTGTCGACCACAGAGAGTGTTTTCTCTAAATTAATACGATCAAGTTCACGTATTCGTTCTGCAGCCTCTATCTGTGACACTTTCCATGCTTCGTTATAAGCAGCATAGATGCCGGCATATATGAAACGTTTTTGACGCGGTTTTCTTGGTCCAAGCAAGAATTCCCTAAGATCTGCGTCCTCTTTAAGTAAGGTTAAGTGTTGTTTCACATCCTGTAGTGTAGATTTATGCAGCCAATCGAGGCATAATTTACCTACACTGTATGTTGTTACTACCCCCGGATGTTGTCTTTGGACATATCTTGGGTCTGGCCTATGAATAGTAAAGCCCTGAGTTTTGTTCAAGAACCTTTCCTGACAGTTGTTTGTGTCTGTGGGCCAGATCAACCATTTTTTCCAATTTGGATGAGTTCTGTTGAGTTGTAGTATATTGTCAACTGTCACCACTGCCTTTGTATTATTATCACTGGCAGGTGTTGGCACAGAAGGTGTTTTCATCTCTTTGATCTTGGCTAATCCAAGACAAGATGTTTGTTGGACGGTGTCATTCAAAAACAGTATTTGTTCAGGGATGATACAGGCTCTAAATAAAGCTTCTATACCCTGTACTTGCCAATCTTTACTACCCCAGACAGTTTTTGTCTCAATTGTGTCTTTCCATAAGTCGAAACCCTGTATAGACAGCTGGGCAATAAATGCTTCAGAGTAAATCTGTTTCGTATTGGTTAACATAATTTTCAGTCCTGTTTTGTTCACATTTCTATAGTAAAATGTTTCTGGGTCAGATGTATTATAACCTGAAAAATATGGAAATTTACTAGCAAAAGTTTTTGAACTACCTTTTGGTGGTGTAGGACAATGTTCCCATTGGTTAAACATAAACACATTTCTTGGATATGCAGTTTTGTGCAAATAATAATGACCATAGTGGTTATAACAATATAGTTCTTCATAATCGGATGAACCTTCTAAAAATTCATTCTTAGAAAATGCAGCAGATTTTTCTAGATCAAACATTATATCAGTCACAGTCTCAAAGTCCCAATCATCTAAATAGGTACTGAACGTAATTAAATCACTTAGTGAAATTTTAAACAAATGTGGAATGTTCAATTGTTCACTTGGACCGAAGATTTCATAATCTGTTTTGTCCCACACTATACCATCCTGTATAGGAACAGCTGTGATGTTCACTGATGACAAGTCTCTTGCTTCACGATGGGAAGATTTATGTGGTTTCAAAAGTACATTCACGTCTTTTCCTTCACTGTTCACATGGATGTATTTGCCACTTATAAGCATGCTTACTGTTGTTACCAAAGCTAGCCAGAGCAGAAAAACAAAAAGTCCAGATGTAATCCAGAGTTCAATCCATGGAGAAACCAGATAAGTCTTTTTCAGAAAGTGAATAAAGTCTTGTACTTGCTGCTTGAGTTTTGATGATGCTGGCGTCGTTTCAGGTTCACTTGGATCTTCTGAGAACGTATCAAAGTCAATGAAATAGCCAGAAGCAGTTCTGTCAATTGTTGGAATTGCATCAGGATTTGTTGAAATCACAGGAACCAGTTCTTCACGAGTCACGTTGGTGTAGACAGGTGTATTTGGACGAACTGTTACTTGGTTGTCAAGAGGGATGAGTTCCATAGCTTGGTTGCTTAGTCCTTCATTTGTTACAGCTGAATTCTCGATCGTGATCAGTCTTTCAGTCTGAACCTCTTGAATAGTAGCGAGAGGAGTGCGTCTGCTACTAGGTCGGAGTCCACGAGGCCTACTGCTTAGTATTGGCCACATACTGTGGTTTGATCAGGTCGATTGACACAAATCTTTTCTCCTTTCTTCCAGCAAGGGGCGGCAGAAGTACTGTCCTTGTTCCTTGAACAGCTAGAACAGGTACCGGTTGTCTGTAAGAAGGTCCAAATTCCTTCTTGTCCGCTATTTTTTCTCTGACTAGATCCCCAACTTTTGGAATCCAGACAGGCCTTGCTGGGACCGCCGATGTTTCCCCAGTGGTGGTTGGCTGTAGGGATACGTTGCTTTGTTTCGTTCTTAATTTGTTAAGATCCTGTAAAACAGCCAAACGATCTTTGATATCAAATGGTTTCATGTCCACCACTGTGCCTACGTGTTCTAAGTCTGGAACCCACATTCTTGTCCCAAATAGGACCTCATATGGAGTGACCCCCCTAGAGAACTTCTTGGCAGGTTGTTAAGTGCGCGCTGAACGCTATTGAGGTGTTTGACCCACCCATCACCCGAGCCTAATACCCTAGCTGTTATAGACTGCTTTATGTCCCGGTTTTTCCTTTCCACAACAGAATTTCCCTCAGGATGGAATGGAGAGGAGTACCGCAATGCAACGCCCAGACTGGCCATGGCCTCCTTGTAAGCCCTAGAGCTAAACGCAGGACCCTGGTCAGAATGTAGCGTGCCTATTGCGTATGTGCCGATAAAGACTCGCAAATCTTTTATAACAGTTCGAGCGTCAGCCGAGCGCTGAGGCCATAACCATAGGAACCTAGATTTAGTATTTGCGGGAGTGCCTTTGTCCAGTGGGACGTAGGCGAGTAGATAGCCTAATGCTGTCTAACAGTGGTGTCTGCACTGGGCTGCCGCATTCGCAGCATGGTGTCTGGTGGCTCTCTCGCTGTAATTTACAGTCTAAGCAATTGTCGATAAATATGTGAATTTCCGTATTCATTCCAGGCCACCAGTACATCTCCTTTAATGTCAAAATTGTTTTAGAGATCCCTTGATGTGACAGACCCTCCCCCAAATGTGTTTCATAAATCAAGGCTGCTCTTCGTTCCATGTTTGGAATTACCCTATCCCCCACTCCAGGGATTCGAGCAAAAGGAACGTTGTTCGCATCAATTACATAAGAGTACTTGAGTGGAAACTTTTTTGGTAACGCTGCACTGCTGCCTTTGCTTGAAGCATTGACAGCTAACATTATCTCACCGTCTATTTTTGTTTTGGAACGAGTGATCGCAGCTACGGAAGCCGTCTGAACAGCCCCTTCGCGGCTTCGTCAGCCAATGAATTCCCTGCAACGTGAACGCCATCACGCTGATGACTCAGTGTGTGAATCACGTGAGCCTTTGGTAGTTCGTTTTTCAACTGAACTACTTGTTCCCAAAGCAATTTGTGCTTTATTGTGCCACCCTTCGCATCTTTGAAACCATTTTCAAGCCAGGTTCGTATATAGTCATTATACGACTGAACACAGTAATAGGAATCGCACACTATCAGTGTGAGGAATTCTCGATCCGTACTCTCAAGTGCCAGTTTGAATGCCTGTAGTTCAGCTCGCTGAGCTGTACAATCACCTAGTGACTGAGTTTTTGTGACCATAGGTCTGAAGATGCCATTTCGCATGCGACCTTTAACGATAGCACACGCTGCACTGTAAGCTTGCTTACTCCCTGTTGCGGGCTGTGCGGATCCGTCAGTGTAAATTACGAATTCATACTGATCGAGAGGCAGAATCTCAGTGGGCAGAGGACATTCTTGTTCATATTGGAGAAATGCCTGTGTTTTTAAATCTGGATCAAAAACATATTCAACATCAGTTGCAGCAAGAGAATTAACCCACTGTATCCATCTCGGATGTAAAGCTTTAGCATTCGGAATGCTTGCTTTTGTGACCGCTTCTAAAGCTGGTACCGGGGTAACGACAATTATGCGTTTCCCTTGGGCTAAGGCTCTTTCTTTTGCTACAGCTGTTTGAACTGCTGTCAGAATTTTTTCAGTGGAACTGAAGCGCATTTCCGCTTGTGTATACAAATGTGATTTGTATGCAATTGGTACTTTCTCACCCTCATTAAAGGTTAAGTAAGTGAATCCACATTGACCCGAAATTATTCGAATCACCAAATTTCTTTGACTTACGCGTGTTTGTAAGTGATTTGTTGCTAACATGTTAGCCTGGAGTGAACGCAAAATTTCTGTGTGTTCCTGTGTCCAGTTTTTAATTGAAAAATCAGGTTTGATTAATGCGTAGAGAGGTTTAACCCTTTCTGCGTAATTTAGAATGTATGTTCTACCAAAATTTAGGAATCCCAGGATTGATTGTAAGTTTTTTAGCGTTTTTGGAGGTTGGAGCAGCGCACATTTCTCTAGAAAGTTAGCTGCCAAGCTCTTGCCTTCACTTGAAAGCTCATATCCTAAAAATAGGACATTGAGATGGGCAATTCGGGACTTTTTAAAGTTGAACTTGTAGCCCTCAGAGGCGAATCCCAGTATAATGGTGCTCACCCTGTTCAAGTGTTTTTCCAAGTCATCGTCTGTCAGATAGATGTCATCGACATAGGACAATGCCTCGTTGTCATAAATTTGTAGTAACTCCGTTACTCTCGCTGAGAATAAACCTGGGCTGTTCTTGAACCCTTGTGGGAGTCGACAAAAGTGACGCTGGGTCCCCATTATGGAGAATGCCGTTAAGTACCTACTTTCCGGTGCTATGTTTTGACAAAAGAAACCGTTTGAGATGTCTAATGTTGTTTTGTATTTTTTACGCACAATGTTATTCATTAATGCTGTGCTGTGTGCATTTTGCACTGCAAAAGTTTTAGAACAAGTGTTTAAATGTCTGTAGTCCAAAACTAGACGATATGTATTGTCTGGTTTGGAGACAGGAAACAAAGGATTGTTCATGGAGGAGGTGCATGTTTCAATCACCCCTTGGTATTCAAGTTGATTTAAAATCTCCCTGACCTGTTTTTTAGCTTCTTGCTTAATAGGATACTGCCTCTGAGCAGTAGGTTCATGTTTCAGATTTATTTTATGGTGAGGTGAGTCCTCATCCCATCCTACATGATTTTTATATAATGCTGGAGCCTGGGCCACTGCCCATTTTCTGGCATATGTATATTTTAAGTGAATTGGAATATGATTGGAGAAGGCAGGCATAATCATGTCCTCGCCGTGTGGGCACTCCCTGACAAATTGTGGTGGCCAGTCTTTTTCTGCTAGAAGTATGTCATAACCCTTTGATAGTTTTTCCCAAAAAAGTGCTTTAACCTGTCTAGGTTTGTCTCCCTCCATCCGGAGTGTTATTTCATATAACCTTTGTGGAGTACTAACCCTGGTGTCTACAGTCTCTACTGTAATGTACTCATTCAAGTCCACTATCTCCAGAAGTTCCATCAGGTTCTGGCGAGCTATTGTGACTTCTGCTGCACTGTCCAGCATTGTCTGAGCCCATTCTCCGTTCTTGAGTTGAGTTCTCAGAATTCTCGGCATGTCTTACTATTAGACCTGCTACTTTCTTTTTGGAGAATTGAGGTTTAGCTTTAGTTTTTGTTGCGTGCTTGTCGTCTTTCGATTTCACGCGTTCTTCTCTATGTTCTGTTCGTCCTCTTCTTTCCGAAGTCTGTGATGAGACCTGAAAGGGACGAGAGGAACGTGTATCATTATCTTGATACCTATCAGGTTTTCTCAAATTATCCCTATTCCTGAGGTTATACCTCCTTTCAGAGGGCTCCTTTTGAGGAGACCTACCTCGGGATTGAGATCTTTTCTCATTTGAATTTTGTTTAGTAGACTCCCACTTCTTTTTAGAAGATGTAGGAGTTTGTTTAATTGAGTCCTTCTCAGGACTTTCAGATAGTTTTGGTTTAACTGGTCTCCCACCCAAACTATCTCTGCCTAATTCTGCATAAGATTGTTCTATAATTCTGGGTAGCTCTGTTTGATGTTCTGTAACATCAAATTCCCTTAATTTTTGTCGGATCGCCACTGCTGCTGCCTCCCCTTTAATATTTGATAATATTATTGTTGAGACCTGGTCGAAATTTCTCAGTAATTTCATACCTAAATTTAAAGCAGGCTCTGCCCCGTATTCGTTTTGAATTTGTTTTAGGACATCAGGTATTACCGCAATTGACGGAATGCCGTGTGTTTTAGTGTAGATGGCAGCAAAGACTGAGCCCCAAGTGGTGCAGTCTTCCAGTTGTGGTGTGATCCCCATTGGTAAACTAATGGTTAGGATTCTGTGTTTCTCATGCGGGCTAGTATTTGGAAATACTGCTTCGATTTGAGTAATTTTTTGAGCTATCCAAAATGGAATTTGCTCCCGCTTAGTGGGCATTTTACCCATGACTGCGTATAGAGTCTGTGGTGTAATTTTTAGAGTGTTCCCCTGGTGAGGGGTTTGATTTGGAAGTGTTAATGGTGGTTGGACTGTGAAAGTCCGCATGACATATTGAACCAATTGTCTGTAGATTTTTATTAGTTCTTGTAGTTGAACAAGTAAGTCCTCATCTGACATTATGTCAAGTTCAGGATGAGGTGTGTAGCCGGCTAGAATCGGCCAAGTTGCTCCTGGTCTACCTAGTGGACCGAGCCTGGTTATATTTCTGTGATGTTTTAGGGCGCCTTTAAACCAGAGCTGATGCTCCTGGTATGTTAATGGAATCTCTATATCCTCGAAAGGAATGTATTCCTCTGGTGTTTCATCTTCCTTGTAGAAGTGAAACATTTTAGTTACTGGATTGGATTCAGGAAATATTACCCATGAATAGAATACCTCTGTCTGAAAGAATTCATGTGCCTCAATCACGAAAACTGCTCTACCTCCTCTCGGTGGTAGGCCATGTTTTATAAGTTTTAGAGTAATGGCTCTTCTTAAGTTTGGAGCGATGTCGATGACACCCTCCTCGGTTTCATTTAAACCGGTGAAGTTAAAAAGTGCTGGTTGGGCTGGATCAGCCTCAGCTACACCGTTTCCGGCGTCATTGTCAGTGCCTGACATTTTGTTTCTATGAAAAATGTAGAACAAATTTCAAGGAAACAAAGATAAGGTGCACAATATTGTGGAACACTGTATCCTTCAACGTTGAGCAAACCAAACAGCTAATATATAGGGTACTGCCCTATGTAGCCGTGGCGGATACTATCCCTGCCCACTCCAGACGTCTTTTGGAGTATATGGGTAGGGGTCTCTGAGAGAGAAAAGAAGATGCACAGCTGAGTTACTCAGTATCTAACGTTGAATTACTGCCTTACCAAACCGTTGGGCGCCATGTAGTGTAGCTCCTATTTCCCTAATAGGCTCTGCGCATTGGAATAATATATCCTATAGGTTTGACATAGGACTAAGGTCGGTATGTCCCTATCGAGTATATTAAACTTAATTACTTGTGCCAGCTAGCTCAGAGGCCACTAGAAACTTCTTGACAACAAGAAGGGAGTAGTTTCTGGCAGCCGCAAAACATGACCACTGTGTTTCCCTTACAGAATCAGGACGTGTCCCAGAGTCGTAGAAACAATAGATAACTATTTCACTCAGCTCAGTCGTGCATGATTCAGTTACTTCTCAAAGTTACACAGAAATAACAGACGGGCGTTTCAATAAAAAGGTTTATTGAACAGTCTTGTTTCTGTTGTAAGTTAGATGTGCTGTTACGATCACAAGACAGTATGCGAGATAAATAATGTACAGAGTGAGCAGTAGAAATAAATAATACTGCGTTAGCATTATCTTTTCAGCATATATGCATTTACATAAAATGACACAGCCTAAAAATGCGAGTACTCATACGATGCGTTTCTAGCCTAGTTCTACCCAGTGTGCCTAACCTTTCCTAGGTGTAGGGAGAAGTAGAAGTAGGTGCTGTATTCCTGACTAGAGTATACTAAGAGTAAGTTACGCCTAGTATGCCAAGAGTCTAGTATGCCAAGAGTCCCTCTAGGTTCTAGTCTGCTCCATACCTGAAGAATGAGAGAGGTAGGAATCTCTTTCCGGACTCGAACTCCAACACCCCGCAAGGGAAGTTAGATCACTGGAAGCTGGACTCTCTGCGTGCAGGAATGACAGCGTCTTCTCAGTGCGTCCGGCCGGGAAACGGGCTCCTCTGAAGTCGAGGTCTCCTCTGATTTACAGGGGTTTGGGAAGGTATATTTATACCTGAAAATGTTAGCATTGACGTGAGTTGGGCAGCGAAAGACGTCATGAATGAACCTCTAGGGATTAACGGTTCATGCATAATGTATGAGTCCTTGAAGAAATCAATAGTCCTGGGCAAGGGAAACTCCCGCAGCCTGAGGGTCTGTTTTTTTCATGGACTCGTTGAGACGCTAGGGTGGACGGATGTCGGAATCCATGCCTGTATTTGGAGTGCATGGTCTATGCCTAAATAAGGTCTGGGATTCTATGCCTATATAAGGGCAAGGCGAATTGTGCCTATATAAGGACATGATTCTAGAAAGCCCGTTTATGGACACCCTATAAAGTATACAACACCCACTCCTCTTTTGTGTATACAACAATACTAAAATGCTAAACATTTAAAATGCTAAACATTAAAATGGAGTACTGCATATTAAAACATATCCTAAAAGCATTAAAAGACATATTAAAAATGCAAAGGTTTCCGTACATCATTAAGCAGTGCTTCATATTTCCAGCATAAAGTATGAAATAAATGCATTTGGAACGAAATATAAAAGCAATATATACATATGACGAAAATGATTGATAAGTTCGTTCAAAATCAAAGTCATTTCCTGTCATGAAATTTAAATGAACTGATTTAGACACACAAGATGACTAAGTGTCCCTGGAAGTACTGCCAAGTCTGTATTATAAGGCTAGTTTTACTTTAAGCAGATTGAAGTGCCATTTTCGTTCAAAAAATGGGACAAAAGTTCAAATTTGGTAAAGTTCCAAGGTTTTTGAAAAATGAAGGCCAAATTGTTGCTGTTGCACTGGAACATAGTATGCCGAATCAGAGTCAGTTTACGGGTCTGGTGTAAACATGAGATCATCTACTTCAATAGACAAAACATCATCTACTGCCGCTGGTGTAAGTTGGAACACCTCGTGTAGAAGATTGATCGTACAAAGATGGGAAGCATCGCTCTCAGCATAGGTCGCCGCAGCAATGTTCGCGTCCGTTGTTACCTGTGTGCCTGGAGTTGTTTCTCGTACCTCAGCAGCAGCAGGAGGCGACTGTGAGATCTCAATGAATGCTGACATCAGAATTGGAAGCCTCTGGGGACAACACAGAGCATGGGCCGTTATCGGGACCAGCAAAGTATCGACATCCTGTGGCGCAGCTGATGGATATGTTAGACAAGCGTCCAACACGCATTCTTTACCGCATAGCAGGCATCGTAGAACAGGTAAGATGCAATCTTGCCAGATTGGTCTAAACGACAGGAACCACGTGGTATTAAGGTCCCGTAGACGAGTCATGCCCAGTAGCTGTACTATTCGCTCACGGCACTGTCTTTCAAGGAGAGTTCTCTCCATTTCGCTCGGAGTGATGTCGGCGAATAGGCTGGCCATAGCGCAATAGCAGACAGATGAATAAAATTCCGGCAACAAGTGCGAGAATTAATGGTATGCCACCAAACACCGAATGTGCAAAGTTGGGGATGATTCCAAGTATTGCCTGGAACGGTGCTAACAGACCGGAGCAAATGCTCTTAAATACATGTACAATTCCAGTTGTATCTGACATGTTAAAGATACGTGATATCATTTCTACGAAATGTATAGGGCAGTTTGTACGTATTAAAGTCTGTATCTCAGCCGAAGTCCTTGCTACTTGTAGATCATAGGTTTCTTTGGCCGAGGTCAAAGGCACTGTTTGCTGCAAAAGCATGGCTTTCATTCTGCTCAAAGTATCAAATCTTATAAAAGAGACGCTCAGCGAAGGCCATAAAGGCGACTCCCTGACTGTGTCTATTGGGGGAAACAATACTTGCATACAGCAAGTGACCCTGGAGTTGACCGTTACTAGATATGGGATGCCTGGCAACATTCCACAGCAACTCTGATCATTCAACATGAGGTAACTCCCATTAGAAAGTTGTCCAAACGTTGGATTAATCACAGCAGCTGGTGTACCCCGCTGGTGGCAAGACAAGTTTGCCACAGAACCATTACAAGCCCCGTGTAAAGAAATGTCCTGACAAATGAGTGAACCGGTCAGTGCATGTTTACAGTTGGTACCGCTAAGAAACACTTCACGATCCCCACTCCAACATCTATGTGTATACGGTAAATCCCAAGATGTCTTAATGTATTCCTTACCCAACCTTTCATATTTGCCTGCTTGCATCTGTCTGAGGCAATACTGAAACTGAAAAGTAGTCACAGGTAATGTTATTTTGCCATGAATGACCCATTCTGTAGCTGGTTTTTCTGCCACTGTAAATGGTAATTTCTCCAGTTTTTCAATGCTCAGCACTGTATACCTTGCTCCTCTTTGTGCCAATTCGATCTGTTTATCAGTTAGATTGTATTCTGCAAACAGAGACGACGTGTTGATGAAACGCCAAGGCACATAGCCCGCTCGCAAAGATTGCAGCGTCCATGTCAATAACACTATAGAACGTAATTGGGATTGACCTTGTTGTAACATAGCCAAATCTTGTTCTAGAATGTCGATAGCAGAGGATACAATGCCATCCAAGGAATAAATCCTCGAGGACAAAGTTGTTAACCCATTGTCGACCACAGAGAGTGTTTTCTCTAAATTAATACGATCAAGTTCACGTATTCGTTCTGCAGCCTCTATCTGTGACACTTTCCATGCTTCGTTATAAGCAGCATAGATGCCGGCATATATGAAACGTTTTTGACGCGGTTTTCTTGGTCCAAGCAAGAATTCCCTAAGATCTGCGTCCTCTTTAAGTAAGGTTAAGTGTTGCTTCACATCCTGTAGTGTAGATTTATGCAGCCAATCGAGGCATAATTTACCTACACTGTATGTTGTTACTACCCCCGGATGTTGTCTTTGGACATATCTTGGGTCTGGCCTATGAATAGTAAAGCCCTGAGTTTTGTTCAAGAACCTTTCCTGACAGTTGTTTGTGTCTGTGGGCCAGATCAACCATTTTTTCCAATTTGGATGAGTTCTGTTGAGTTGTAGTATATTGTCAACTGTCACCACTGCCTTTGTATTATTATCACTGGCAGGTGTTGGCACAGAAGGTGTTTTCATCTCTTTAATCTTGGCTAATCCAAGACAAGATGTTTGTTGGACGGTGTCATTCAAAAACAGTATTTGTTCAGGGATGATACAGGCTCTAAATAAAGCTTCTATACCCTGTACTTGCCAGTCTTTACTACCCCAGACAGTTTTTGTCTCAATTGTGTCTTTCCATAAGTCGAAACCCTGTATAGACAGTTGGGCAATAAATGCTTCAGAGTAAATCTGTTTCGTATTGGTTAACATAATTTTCAGTCCTGTTTTGTTTACATTTCTATAGTAAAATGTTTCTGGGTCAGATGTATTATAACCTGAAAAATATGGAAATTTACTAGCAAAAGTTTTTGAACTACCTTGTGGTGGTGTAGGACAATGTTCCCATTGGTTAAACATAAACACATTTCTTGGATATGCAGTTTTGTGCAAATAATGATGACCATAGTGGTTATAACAATACAGTTCTTCATAATCGGATGAACCTTCTAAAAATTCATTCTTAGAAAATGCAGCAGATTTTTCTAGATCAAACATTATATCGGTCACAGTCTCAAAGTCCCAATCATCTGAATAGGTACTGGACGTAATTAAATCACTTAGTGAAATTTTAAACAAATGTGGAATGTTCAATTGTTCACTTGGACCGAAGATTTCATAATCTGTTTTGTCCCACACTATACCATCCTGTATAGGAACAGCTGTGATGTTCACTGATGACAAGTCTCTTGCTTCACGATGGGAAGATTTATGTGGTTTCAAAAGTACATTCACGTCTTTTCCTTCACTGTTCACATGGATGTATTTGCCACTTATAAGCATGCTTACTGTTGTTACCAAAGCTAGCCAGAGCAGAAAAACAAAAAGTCCAGATGTAATCCAGAGTTCAATCCATGGAGAAACCAGATAAGTCTTTTTCAGAAAGTGAATAAAGTCTTGTACTTGCTGCTTGAGTTTTGATGATGCTGGCGTCGTTTCAGGTTCACTTGGATCTTCTGAGAACGTATCAAAGTCAATGAAATAGCCAGAAGCAGTTCTGTCAATTGTTGGAATTGCATCAGGATTTGTTGAAATCACAGGAACCAGTTCTTCACGAGTCACGTTGGTGTAGACAGGTGTATTTGGACGAACTGTTACTTGGTTGTCAAGAGGGATGAGTTCCATAGCTTGGTTGCTTAGTCCTTCATTTGTTACAGCTGAATTCTCGATCGTGATCAGTCTTTCAGTCTGAACCTCTTGAATAGTAGCGAGAGGAGTGCGTCTGCTACTAGGTCGGAGTCCACGAGGCCTACTGCTTAGTATTGGCCACATACTGTGGTTTGATCAGGTCGATTGACACAAATCTTTTCTCCTTTCTTCCAGCAAGGGGCGGCAGAAGTACTGTCCTTGTTCCTTGAACAGCTAGAACAGGTACCGGTTGTCTGTAAGAAGGTCCAAATTCCTTCTTGTCCGCTATTTTTTCTCTGACTAGATCCCCAACTTTTGGAATCCAGACAGGCCTTGCTGGGACCGCCGATGTTTCCCCAGTGGTGGTTGGCTGTAGGGATACGTTGCTTTGTTTCGTTCTTAATTTGTTAAGATCCTGTAAAACAGCCAAACGATCTTTGATATCAAATGGTTTCATGTCCACCACTGTGCCTACGTGTTCTAAGTCTGGAACCCACATTCTTGTCCCAAATAGGACCTCATATGGAGTGACCCCCCTAGAGAACTTCTTGGCAGGTTGTTAAGTGCGCGCTGAACGCTATTGAGGTGTTTGACCCACCCATCACCCGAGCCTAATACCCTAGCTGTTATAGACTGCTTTATGTCCCGGTTTTTCCTTTCCACAACAGAATTTCCCTCAGGATGGAATGGAGAGGAGTACCGCAATGCAACGCCCAGACTGGCCATGGCCTCCTTGTAAGCCCTAGAGCTAAACGCAGGACCCTGGTCAGAATGTAGCGTGCCTATTGCGTATGTGCCGATAAAGACTCGCAAATCTTTTATAACAGTTCGAGCGTCAGCCGAGCGCTGAGGCCATAACCATAGGAACCTAGATTTAGTATTTGCGGGAGTGCCTTTGTCCAGTGGGACGTAGGCGAGTAGATAGCCTAATGCTGTCTAACAGTGGTGTCTGCACTGGGCTGCCGCATTCGCAGCATGGTGTCTGGTGGCTCTCTCGCTGTAATTTACAGTCTAAGCAATTGTTGATAAATATGTGAATTTCTGTATTCATTCCAGGCCACCAGTACATCTCCTTTAATGTCAAAATTGTTTTAGAGATCCCTTGATGTGACAGACCCTCCCCCAAATGTGTTTCATAAATCAAGGCTGCTCTTCGTTCCATGTTTGGAATTACCCTATCCCCCACTCCAGGGATTCGAGCAAAAGGAACGTTATTCGCATCAATTACATAAGAGTACTTGAGTGGAAACTTTTTTGGTAACGCTGCACTGCTGCCTTTGCTTGAAGCATTGACAGCTAACATTATCTCACCGTCTATTTTTGTTTTGGAACGAGTGATCGCAGCTACGGAAGCCGTCTGAACAGCCCCCTTCGCGGCTTCGTCAGCCAATGAATTCCCTGCAACGTGAACGCCATCACGCTGATGACTCAGTGTGTGAATCACGTGAGCCTTTGGTAGTTCGTTTTTCAACTGAACTACTTGTTCCCAAAGCAATTTGTGCTTTATTGTGCCACCCTTCGCATCTTTGAAACCATTTTCAAGCCAGGTTCGTATATAGTCATTATACGACTGAACACAGTAATAGGAATCGCACACTATCAGTGTGAGGAATTCTCGATCCGTACTCTCAAGTGCCAGTTTGAATGCCTGTAGTTCAGCTCGCTGAGCTGTACAATCACCTAGTGACTGAGTTTTTGTGACCATAGGTCTGAAGATGCCATTTCGCATGCGACCTTTAACGATAGCACACGCTGCACTGTAAGCTTGCTTACTCCCTGTTGCGGGCTGTGCGGATCCGTCAGTGTAAATTACGAATTCATACTGATCGAGAGGCAGAATCTCAGTGGGCAGAGGACATTCTTGTTCATATTGGAGAAATGCCTGTGTTTTTAAATCTGGATCAAAAACATATTCAACATCAGTTGCAGCAAGAGAATTAACCCACTGTATCCATCTCGGATGTAAAGCTTTAGCATTCGGAATGCTTGCTTTTGTGACCGCTTCTAAAGCTGGTACCGGGGTAACGACAATTATGCGTTTCCCTTGGGCTAAGGCTCTTTCTTTTGCTACAGCTGTTTGAACTGCTGTCAGAATTTTTTCAGTGGAACTGAAGCGCATTTCCGCTTGTGTATACAAATGTGATTTGTATGCAATTGGTACTTTCTCACCCTCATTAAAGGTTAAGTAAGTGAATCCACATTGACCCGAAATTATTCGAATCACCAAATTTCTTTGACTTACGCGTGTTTGTAAGTGATTTGTTGCTAACATGTTAGCCTGGAGTGAACGCAAAATTTCTGTGTGTTCCTGTGTCCAGTTTTTAATTGTAAAATCAGGTTTGATTAATGCGTAGAGAGGTTTAACCCTTTCTGCTTAATTTAGAATGTATGTTCTGCCAAAATTGAGGAATCCCAGGATTGATTGTAAGTTTTTTAGCGGTTTTGGAGTTTGGAGCAGCGCACATTTCTCTAGAAAGTTAGCTGCCAAGCTCTTGCCTTCACTTGAAAGCTCATATCCTAAAAATAGGACATTGAGATGGGCAATTCGGGACTTTTTAAAGTTGAACTTGTAGCCCTCAGAGGCGAATCCCAGTATAATGGTGCTCACCCTGTTCAAGTGTTTTTCCAAGTCATCGTCTGTCAGATAGATGTCATCGACATAGGACAATGCCTCGTTGTCATAAATTTGTAGTAACTCCGTTACTCTCGCTGAGAATAAACCTGGGCTGTTCTTGAACCCTTGTGGGAGTCGACAAAAGTGACGCTGGGTCCCCATTATGGAGAATGCCGTTAAGTACCTACTTTCCGGTGCTATGTTTTGACAAAAGAAACCGTTTGAGATGTCTAATGTTGTTTTGTATTTTTTACGCACAATGTTATTCATTAATGCTGTGCTGTGTGCATTTTGCACTGCAAAAGTTTTAGAACAAGTGTTTAAATGTCTGTAGTCCAAAACTAGACGATATGTATTGTCTGGTTTGGAGACAGGAAACAAAGGATTGTTCATGGAGGAGGTGCATGTTTCAATCACCCCTTGGTATTCAAGTTGATTTAAAATCTCCCTGACCTGTTTTTTAGCTTCTTGCTTAATAGGATACTGCCTCTGAGCAGTAGGTTCATGTTTCAGATTTATTTTATGGTGAGGTGAGTCCTCATCCCATCCTACATGATTTTTATATAATGCTGGAGCCTGGGCCACTGCCCATTTTCTGGCATATGTATATTTTAAGTGAATTGGAATATGATTGGAGAAGGCAGGCATAATCATGTCCTCGCCGTGTGGGCACTCCCTGACAAATTGTGGTGGCCAGTCTTTTTCTGCTAGAAGTATGTCATAACCCTTTGATAGTTTTTCCCAAAAAAGTGCTTTAACCTGTCTAGGTTTGTCTCCCTCCATCCGGAGTGTTATTTCATATAACCTTTGTGGAGTACTAACCCTGGTGTCTACAGTCTCTACTGTAATGTACTCATTCAAGTCCACTATCTCCAGAAGTTCCATCAGGTTCTGGCGAGCTATTGTGACTTCTGCTGCACTGTCCAGCATTGTCTGAGCCCATTCTCCGTTCTTGAGTTGAGTTCTCAGAATTCTCGGCATGTCTTACTATTAGACCTGCTACTTTCTTTTTGGAGAATTGAGGTTTAGCTTTAGTTTTTGTTGCGTGCTTGTCGTCTTTCGATTTCACGCGTTCTTCTCTATGTTCTGTTCGTCCTCTTCTTTCCGAAGTCTGTGATGAGACCTGAAAGGGACGAGAGGAACGTGTATCATTATCTTGATACCTATCAGGTTTTCTCAAATTATCCCTATTCCTGAGGTTATACCTCCTTTCAGAGGGCTCCTTTTGAGGAGACCTACCTCGGGATTGAGATCTTTTCTCATTTGAATTTTGTTTAGTAGACTCCCACTTCTTTTTAGAAGATGTAGGAGTTTGTTTAATTGAGTCCTTCTCAGGACTTTCAGATAGTTTTGGTTTAACTGGTCTCCCACCCAAACTATCTCTGCCTAATTCTGCATAAGATTGTTCTATAATTCTGGGTAGCTCTGTTTGATGTTCTGTAACATCAAATTCCCTTAATTTTTGTCGGATCGCCACTGCTGCTGCCTCCCCTTTAATATTTGATAATATTATTGTTGAGACCTGGTCGAAATTTCTCAGTAATTTCATACCTAAATTTAAAGCAGGCTCTGCCCCGTATTCGTTTTGAATTTGTTTTAGGACATCAGGTATTACCGCAATTGACGGAATGCCGTGTGTTTTAGTGTAGATGGCAGCAAAGACTGAGCCCCAAGTGGTGCAGTCTTCCAGTTGTGGTGTGATCCCCATTGGTAAACTAATGGTTAGGATTCTGTGTTTCTCATGCGGGCTAGTATTTGGAAATACTGCTTCGATTTGAGTAATTTTTTGAGCTATCCAAAATGGAATTTGCTCCCGCTTAGTGGGCATTTTACCCATGACTGCGTATAGAGTCTGTGGTGTAATTTTTAGAGTGTTCCCCTGGTGAGGGGTTTGATTTGGAAGTGTTAATGGTGGTTGGACTGTGAAAGTCCGCATGACATACCAATTGTCTGTAGATTTTTATTAATTCTTGTATTTGAACAAGTAAGTCCTCATCTGACATTATGTCAAGTTCAGGATGAGGTGTGTAGCCGGCTAGAATCGGCCAAGTTGCTCCTGGTCTACCTAGTGGACCGAGCCTGGTTATATTTCTGTGATGTTTTAGGGCGCCTTTAAACCAGAGCTGATGCTCCTGGTATGTTAATGGAATCTCTATATCCTCGAAAGGAATGTATTCCTCTGGTGTTTCATCTTCCTTGTAGAAGTGAAACATTTTAGTTACTGGATTGGATTCAGGAAATATTACCCATGAATAGAATACCTCTGTCTGAAAGGATTCATGTGCCTCAATCACGAAAACTGCTCTACCTCCTCTCGGTGGTAGGCCATGTTTTATAAGTTTTAGAGTAATGGCTCTTCTTAAGTTTGGAGCGATGTCGATGACACCCTCCTCGGTTTCATTTAAACCGGTGAAGTTAAAAAGTGCTGGTTGGGCTGGATCAGCCTCAGCTACACCGTTTCCGGCGTCTTCATTACATTTTGTTTTATGAAAAATGTAGAACAAATTTCAAGGAAACAAAGATAAGGTGCACAATATTGTGGAACACTGTATCCTTCAACGTTGAGCAAACCAAACAGCTAATATATAGGGTACTGCCCTATGTAGCCGTGGCGGATACTATCCCTGCCCACTCCAGACGTCTTTTGGAGTATATGGGTAGGGGTCTCTGAGAGAGAAAAGAAGATGCACAGCTGAGTTACTCAGTATCTAACGTTGAATTACTGCCTTACCAAACCGTTGGGCGCCATGTAGTGTAGCTCCTATTTCCCTAATAGGCTCTGCGCATTGGAATAATATATCCTATAGGTTTGACATAGGACTAAGGTCGGTATGTCCCTATCGAGTATATTAAACTTAATTACTTGTGCCAGCTAGCTCAGAGGCCACTAGAAACTTCTTGACAACAAGAAGGGAGTAGTTTCTGGCAGCCGCAAAACATGACCACTGTGTTTCCCTTACAGAATCAGGACGTGTCCCAGAGTCGTAGAAACAATAGATAACTATTTCACTCAGCTCAGTCGTGCATGATTCAGTTACTTCTCAAAGTTACACAGAAATAACAGACGGGCGTTTCAATAAAAAGGTTTATTGAACAGTCTTGTTTCTGTTGTAAGTTAGATGTGCTGTTACGATCACAAGACAGTATGCGAGATAAATAATGTACAGAGTGAGCAGTAGAAATAAATAATACTGCGTTAGCATTATCTTTTCAGCATATATGCATTTACATAAAATGACACAGCCTAAAAATGCGAGTACTCATACGATGCGTTTCTAGCCTAGTTCTACCCAGTGTGCCTAACCTTTCCTAGGTGTAGGGAGAAGTAGAAGTAGGTGCTGTATTCCTGACTAGAGTATACTAAGAGTAAGTTACGCCTAGTATGCCAAGAGTCTAGTATGCCAAGAGTCCCTCTAGGTTCTAGTCTGCTCCATACCTGAAGAATGAGAGAGGTAGGAATCTCTTTCCGGACTCGAACTCCAACACCCCGCAAGGGAAGTTAGATCACTGGAAGCTGGACTCTCTGCGAGCAGGAATGACAGCGTCTTCTCAGTGCGTCCGGCCGGGAAACGGGCTCCTCTGAAGTCGAGGTCTCCTCTGATTTACAGGGGTTTGGGAAGGTATATTTATACCTGAAAATGTTAGCATTGACGTGAGTTGGGCAGCGAAAGACGTCATGAATGAACCTCTAGGGATTAACGGTTCATGCATAATGTATGAGTCCTTGAAGAAATCAATAGTCCTGGGCAAGGGAAACTCCCGCAGCCTGAGGGTCTGTTTTTTTCATGGACTCGTTGAGACGTTAGGGTGGACGGATGTCGGAATCCATGCCTGTATTTGGAGAGCATGGTCTATGCCTAAATAAGGTCTGGGATTTTATGCCTATATAAGGGCAAGGTGAATTGTGCCTATATAAGGACATGATTCTAGAAAGCCCGTTTATGGACACCCTATAAAGTATACAACAAGCTAAATAACCAACAACTTTGGCTTTGTTGTATAGTTCTGGAATGATGAGACTGTGAAAGAACTATAACGGATCTCTTTGAAGGTAGTGAATGGTGTTACTGCTGCAGTTAAGATTTTTTCACCCTGAGGGCAAAAATGGAGAGCCCGACAGAGACCCATCTCAGTACCTGCTTTTTAGAACTGCCGGTGCAGGACCCGGCCCACTCAAAGCCCTGCTTATCACCAAGCTTAAATGCAAGAAATTCCCTCAATATATGGGTCAATTTCACTCTCCAGTTGTGGAGGGGAAATGTTTCTCCACATGAATTAAGCCTGCCACGTTACCTGCGAACTGCTTAAACCTGAACATAGTTACAATATAGACCAGAAAGGAATATATATCAAAAACGATTCCAATTATTGTTAGACCTGGTACCATTGACGTGGGTCTCCCTTCCATTTTTTTTGCTATGCCTCCTCTGTTGTTGACATGTTTTTGCTGGTTTAGATGCTTTGGGCACTTTGCCACTGCTAATCAGTGCCAAAGTGCAAGTGCTCCCTATGATAAATTGATGTGTGGATTAGTGACTCCATCATTGGTTTATTTGATTTACTGTTAGACCCTAGTACAGTGCACCGCGTGTGCCCACGGCCTGTAAATCAAATGCTGCTGGTGGGCTTGCAGCACTGGTTGTGCCACCCACCGGAGCAGCTTGGAAAGCGTGTCTCAGGCCTGCCATTGCAGAGCCTGTGTGCAGTTTGGTACTGCCATGTCGACTTGGTAAGTGCACCCACTTACCAGTCCCCAAACCTTCCCTTTTCTACATGTTAGTCACCCCTAAGGTAGGCCTGCGGGCAGGGTGCGTTGTATGCAAGAGGTAGGACGTGCCCTGGTGTGTGTGGCATATCCTGATAGTGAATTACAGCCAATTTCATTTTTCACTATTGCAAGGCTACTTGTCCCCATAGGCCAGAATGGGCAGTTTGATTATAACATCTTATAATCCTAACTGACCCAGGGAACATGGTAGAAAAACGAATTTAGTATGCCTGAACTCAGAATGATAAAATACATCTTTTAGTGAAGTTGATTTTAACATTCTGTGTTTGAAAACACCACTTTTAGAAAGTAGGTATTTTCTTGCCTAAACCATCCAGCCTGCCTCTGCTAGCTTGTGTATTGTATGCCTGGGTTTGTGAGTGACAGGGGCTGGGGGACTCCAGGAGACAGGGTGAGTCAGCACTAGGCTGAATAGACCTATCTTCATGAGGAGTGGTGGGAGGAGTAGCACCTGGGCCTGAATAGGGCTGTGCATGCCTTCCACAATGCTGGCTCCACCTCCTGTGGTGTGTCTGATGACCCTGGCCCACACTGACAAAGGAAGAAGTTGTGCACTGGCAGAATGCACCCAGAACTGGTTTGGACTTGGTACAGGACCCTCTGCCTTCAGAGGACAAAGGATTTGCTAGTATAAATATTGGGGCCCAGACCCCAAGACTTTAGATCACTTCTGGGAATCAAGACGAACCTTTGCTGAGGAGAAGAACCAGGAAGCTGAAGGAGGAGACTACCCCTATGCTGCGTGTTGTTGGGGTTGGCCTGCAGTGGTTACTTTATTGCCAAAGAAAGGAGAAAAGGACTGAGTGTGCTTTCATCATCTTGAAGAAGATCTCCAAGGGCTTGAACATTGAGCTTGCCTCCTGCCTGAAGTCTCAGGGATACAAGACTTCAACCCCAGCTCCCCTCCTGAATTCCCTTGCTGGGAATTGAAGTGCCTACTGCTGTTGGGCCTTCTGAGAGAATGCGTGTTGCTGGGAGCTGGAAGTGCGACGCAATGAAGAGGAAGCGTGTCGCCGCAGCAGTGTTGTCGCATCGCCGAGTAAGTGTGCCGCAGCTGCATCACCGAAGTGCCCCGCATCACCGGAGAAGCGTGCCGCCGCAGCAGTTGTCATCGCATCGCAGAGTAAGCGTGCCGCCGCTGCCGCCATCGCATCACCGAAGCGCCTCGCATCACCGGAGAAGCGTGCTGCCGCCACAGAGGACGCCGGCACATCACCGGAGAAGCGTGTCGCAGGGCCTGTCACGGCTCAGAAGATCGCCGAGTCGCCGCACGGCTGTCGGGCGTGCACGCATCCCGTCTACGTTGTCGCACCTTAAGCAAGACGCCATTTTCCCGCATTGCACCGGATCATCATCGCATCGGAACCGGGCTGCAGTAAGAAACCGACGCATTCTCCTTTCTGCGTGTAAGGAATCGAAGCATCACCTTCCCTGCGACCCTTTTGTTTGTTTTGTTACACATCCAAAGGTACATTGAGAGTAAAGTGTTGCATTTATCATCTTTATTGAGCTATTTTCTACCATTTGACAGTCATATTTTTCGTTACAACAAGATGAACAAAGCCAGCATCCCCAGAATCATCAGAACCCTATTTATATGCCAGACAGCCATTGTCAGTAGATGCAGGGCTCCCTCTCCTATGTAACACCAGTAGCCAACAGATTTGATATACATGAGGAGGTGGACTGACATACTGGGCACAATGTGATTAGGATTCCAATGGCCCAAGACGTAATTCACCAGGGTGGAGGGGCACAGGATCATGGAAGCATCAGTACCCCTTCTTCCTGAAAACAGAACTTGCCCAGTTTATCTAAGTTGATCGAGAGTGGGATAGTCGAGAAAGAGGGAACAACAGAGGGAGCAGGGCCTGACCCTGTGATGAGTAGCAAAGGGAATAACAGCAGTTGTCAGGCCCACCTAGATCTCTTTCGTCCGCACCAGATGTCCCCTCCCCTAGGTATATCTTTGGAGATCAGGGATAGCAACAGGGAGGGGGTGACACATGGGGTGGAATAACTTGGGTGTAATGCAGTGTGCACTGAAATGGAGGGCTGACCCTTGGGGCGGAAGATCATGGGTGTACCACAATTTGTACCAAAATGGGGGGACTGACCCAGGTGCCATGCAAGGGGAGGATTCTTACAAGAATTCACAAGGATCTTGGGAAAATCTAAAACCACTTAAGTTGGCAACATGGAATGTTGCTGGTCTAATAAGCAAATTGGACTGCAGTGTTTGGGGGACTTATATTGATCAATATGATGTTGTGTTATTTCAGGAAACTTGGTCCAAGGAGGAAGTCTGGTGCCCTGGCTTTGAGGCTCTTACTAAGTTAGCCATTGTTGCTGGGAGGGGCAGACTGTCGAGGGGGGGTTAACTACCTGGGTGGCCACCCACTTGGGCTGCAAGGCAAAGTTGGTTGAGACAGCCTTGGATGATATCTTGTGTGTTACACTAACCTTCACCTCTAAAGTAGCTGTTGTTTTGTTGAATGTGTACTCAAGACCTATGAGCACTGGCCACGAATCCCCTGTAGTGGAGCAATGATAAACCCTTCTGACTTCCATTCCAGAGGGCGCCCACAGGGTTATAGGGGGCGACTTTAATTTTGCTATCCTACCCAGGCATGATAGCGATCATAATGTTCTGTCCCTAGACTTGGAACAACCTGGTAGGAGTACCCAGGCAATGTGCATTGACCAGTTGGATGGCTGAATAAGATTGTCAGCATCCATGGTATAATACACTGGATCAACATGCAACATACTCCGGATTTAATTAGTGCCTTGTATGAGTCAGTGGGCAATTGCCTAATGGATCTGACCAAACTTAGTACCACAGTTGACAAATTAAGCTCCCTGGCCAGAGTGGCTAAGATCTACGTAGAGTTAACTGACAAATTAAAGGACCTATTCTTTATTGAAGTACAGAATGAAGGTTTTATGCAGAATATTCACTCATCGTACAATAGGCAATGTATGTGAGAAGTTGGCCTGGTATATGCTGTCCACTAGTTATAGTGGGCACCTTGCACCAGTCCAAACAGCCCCTTAGAGGTGATAGGTTTAAATACAACCTTTTTTTAAAGCTATCCTAGAGGTAGCTATGGAGAGCAGCCTTCAGGCTAAGTCTTGAAGGAGTGTAAAGCTGTTTGTTTTACCAGTCGATAATCTCTTGAATGGCTAAATGAAAGGAGACCACACCAGGTATATATATAAAATATATGTATTTATTTCTAAACATACCCTACTAGTCTCTTTATGAGGCTAGAGGTCAAAGCACATATGTTACACTTCCAACATCACAGTAAATTAGCACAATATACGATTAGCCCTAGGGGCGTACCAAACCATATATTAAGAATGTGGTATAAGAACCATGACTTGACTAGACACAAGGCCTAGAGCCTGTAGAATCGCTGGGACCCCAAGGAACCACCCAAGGCAGTGACACAGGGGACCCACGGAGGACGTGTGCAGTGTGAGAACACAGCCGCGAGCTCCGTTATCTTCTATGGGGAAAGTCGCGGTTCGAGTTTCAAAGTTTAGGGATACTTCGGAGTGGACTAGGAACAAACCCTTTTGGACTTAGAGGGTTCTAGTGCCAACACCCACGGGAGCACCGGAGTACTCGTGTTACCTCACCCAAGGAAGCCGGGTACATAGGTGTCAAATGGTGTCGGGTCGCGCCATCGTTTTCAATGGCAGCTTGCTGGAAAGTGCTGGTGCCGGGAAGATGAGAAGTGTCCGAAGAGATCCAAGCCTGGATCGAAGTGTGAAGAACCTGAAAGCAGAGGGGACAGAGTCTGGGTCACTAGCCAGTGACCAGTGGCCCGATAGTCGAATGCCCACCGATGTCGGGTGCTTCAAGTTTGAAGAGGTGAAGATTGTCTCTGCAGCCACGAGGACCAGGAGGCATCAACGACAACCAGGAGCTGGATTCGAGCTGTTCCACGAAGGAAATCGCTTGCTGCGGTGTCGGTGTCCGGATTGGACACAACAAGCCTTGGCAACAGCAACCCACGCAGGAAGAGAACAAAGGCTTCGGTGCGGACCAGCGAGGTCCGAGGGACTCCCCAAGCGAGGGAGAGTCAGGGCAGGCCTGGAGCAATCAGGGAGGCCCATTGAAATTAGAGTTGTCCTTCTGAGGGACCCACAAGTCGATGGACAAGGGATCGCAAAGGGACCTCGAGTGGAATCACAAAATGCCAGCCCACGGGTCACTCGGAGTGGGCAGGCCAGCAATCTTTGGTGGATTCACTGCTCAGCGTCAGGGCTATAAATAACCCAAAGCACAGCCTCTAGGATCGACCACAAGCTTATGCACTTGCAAATGTGCACGGTGTCCAGGGGTTCCGGCTCCACAGTACCCACGAGGGCTACGGGTCTCAGCTTTGCTGGGGACTTGGGTCAGCCTCTGCGAAGTCTGGAAACCCACCTCCTGGGTTGCAGAGTTGTCGGCGTCCGGCGGGAGCTTCGGAGATGCAGACCGGACAGATGCATCTTTGGTGCCTGCCAAGCAGGGGAGTAACTCCTTTACTCCAAGGGAGATTCTTCAGTCATCTGGCGTTTAACAGATCGTCGAAGGTCCAGGATTCAGTTTCAGAGTTTCGTCCAGGGATATCTAAAGTCCTGTTGCCAGGGGTTCCCATCTTATACCCAAGGAAGGGGTTGGACATACTCTGGGGACCCACCTATGGGAGGGTTTGGAAAGAGGGGTGGCTACACCCATTTCCTTTGTCCAGTTTTGCGCCAGAGCAGGGGCTGGTAGCCCCTGCAACCGGTTTGAACTGGGCTATGCACAGGGACACCAAATGTGCCCCCAGTGCAGGATTTCAAAGCACTCTGAAGTGCACCCACCCAGCCCCAATACACTAAAGCCTGTCTGGGAGGTGGTTAAACCTCCCTGTGACAGGAAACCTATTGTCCAGGCCTCCCCTGCCGGAGTTTCGGTCAGCAGCAGGAGGCCAGACTCGTGTCTGTGGCTGCAGCATCCATTTTGTGATGCCAGGGCTCTGTTAGCTGGTAACGGGTATACCGGTGCTGTCATGTCTCTCCCTCTAGAAGGGTAGGATCATACTCCCACACCAGTTACTGGTGTGGGGATATGATTCCAAGGTGTTTGACACCAAACACAACATGTTTCCGTGCAGCCAGTCCAAAGTTAGCATTTACCGTTTAGTTATAATGCACTTAAGAGTATATGGTCAGGCTGCATCACAGACAACCCTGGAGAGGAGATTCCGAAGGCTGCAGAGGGGCTCTGCTCATGCATGGGCACCCTCTCACATAAAACCAAGCACCCTGCCTTCAGGATTGATAAGGCCTGCCATAGGGGTGACTGATAGGTTTATCTGTGCAGTGATATGGTGAGATATAGTGAACCTATATCTCAGTAAGGGGTGCATGCACCATCTCACTCAGGCTGCAGTAGCAGTCCTGTGGTGCCATTTTGGAAGGTTTCCCAGGGGTGGCATAATACATGCTGCAGCCCCTGGTAGGCCTCTGGGGTACCTATGCCCTGGGTACATAGTATACCATATACTAGGGACTTATAAGGGCACCCCAGAATCCAATCTGAAGTGTACCTAAGGTACAGGGAATCCATTTAGAGAGGAAGCAGATAGGCTGGGGTCCTGGATAGCAGGGCCCCAGCCAGACTAAAGTCGAAAAACAGTGAAACATCAGCAAAAGGTGGGGGTAACCATAAGAAGCAGATCCTACTCTCTTACACAACCCCCCCAAATGCAGGGACATTAAACTAACCTTGACCAGTTGAGTCTTCATGTTCTAAGTGGAAATATCTGGAGAGTCCATCTGCATTGGCATGGCTACTCCCAGGTCTATGTTCCACTGTATAGTCCATCCCTTGTAGGGAAATGGACCACCTCAAAAGTTTGGGGTTTTCACCCTTCATCTGTTTTAGCCATAAGAGAAGCTTATGGTCTGTCTGAACTAGGAAGTGAGTGCCAAACAAGTATGGCCTCAGCTTCTTCAGAGCCCAAACCACAGCAAAGGCCTCCCTCTCTATGGCTGACCAACGTTTCTCTCTGGGGGTCAGCCTTCTGCTAATAAAAGCTACTGACTGATCCTGACCTTCATCATTCAACTGTGACAGTACAGCCCCTACCCCCAACTCAGATGCATATGTTTGCACAATGAACTTTTTGGAGTAATCAGGACTCTGCAGAATGGGAGCAGTGCACATGGCTTGCTTCAGGTCATCAAATGCCTTTTGACAGCCAACTGTCCACTGAACCTTTTTGGGCATTCTCTTAGAGGTAAGGTCATTCAATGGGGTCACTATGGATCCATAATCTTTTACAAATCTTCTGTAGTACCCAGTCAGGCCCAAGAAGGCTCTCACCTGAGTCTGGGTAGTGGGAGCAACCCAGTCCATTATGTTCTGGATTTTGCTCTGCAATGGTTGAACCTGGCCTCCACCCACAAGGTGGCCCAGGTACACAACCTGACTCTGCCCTATCTGGCACTTAGTAGCCTTTATAGTTAGGCCTGCTTTTTGCAGGGCCTCCAAAACATTCCTTAGGTGGACCAGGTGATCCTCCCAAGTGGAGCTAAAGACAGCAATATCATCTAGATATGCTGCACTATAGTCTTCCAGGTCTGTAAGGACTGTATTCACCAACCTTTGGAAAGTGGCAGGTGCATTTTTCAAACCAAAGGGCATCATCACAGATTCATAATGCCCACTAGGGGTAGAAAATGCTGTCTTGGGCTATGCATCATCAGCTGGTCTGATCTGCCAGTAGCCAGCTGTCAAGTCAAATGTGCTCAGAAACTTGGCTGAGGCCAAAGTATCTATAAGCTCATCTGCCCTTGGGATGGGATGGGCATCAGTCCTAGTGACTGCATTGAGACCCCTGTAGTCCACACAAAACCTCATTTCTTTCTTGCCATCTTTGGTGTGAGGTTTAGGCACAAGGACTACTGGACTAGCCCAAGGGCTATCTGAGGGTTCAATGACTCCCAAATCCAACATCTTTTGGACCTCTGTCCTTATACAATCCCTGACATGATCAGCCTGCCTGTAGATTTTATTCTTGACAGGCAGACTGCCCCCAGTGTCCACTTCATGAGTGCACCAGGTAGTCGGACTAGGTGTGTGGGAGAACATTTGCCTGAACTGGCTGAGAACATTTCTGCAGTCAGTTTGTTGCTGGACAGTGAGGCTGCCTGCCAAGGCTACACCATCTACTGATCCATCATCAGGGTTCTGAGAGAGCAGGTCAGGGAGTGGATCACTCTCTTCCTCCTGTCCCTCATCAGTAGCCATGAGCAAGCCCATGTCTGCCCTGTCGACATATGGTTTCAGTCTGTTGACATGAAGTACCCTATGGGGACTCCTGGGAGTTCCAAGGTCTACCAAGTAGGTAACCTCTCCCTTCTGTTCAACAATTGTATGGGGGCCACTCCACTTATCTTGGAGAGCTGCTGGGGCCACAGGCTCCAACACCCACACCTTCTGTCCTGGCTCCACCCTCTCCACTGCCATAACTAATTATTTCACAGAAAACGAGGATACTGCGAGCTCGAAGCAGTTGGAGTGGGAGGCCTTTAAGATGGTTATCCGTGGGGTGGCTATCAGCACCCAAGTGGGAGCCCGCGTAACATTAGATAGAGAATTACGGGACTTGGAAGATAGATTGGAAAGGCTAGAACAGGCTGCAGTGTCTGATGACGTGAATAAGGATGCCCTACAAGAAGCTCACATAAGACATGCGGAACTCTTAGAACAGTCGAGAACCATAGACTACCGCGCTTACACTCAAAGACGGCAGGCAGAGGCGGATAGAGCGGGTGCCCTACTAGCAAGGAATATACGGGACACACCGGCCTCTGTTCCAATACGTGAGGCCACCACGATAGAGGGGAATATAGTGAACACACAAGTAGACATCAATACGGCCTTTAGGAAATATTATGAAGCACTATACGAGGCTCGAGCGGAGCTCCAAGAGGAGGACTTTATGGCCTTCCTCAACGGCCTGAGGTTCCCGCAGCTCTCAGACGCACAGAAAAAAGAACTGGCAGCGCCCATCACCAAAACGGAAATACAATCGGTGATAAAGGGCCTCCCATGTAATAAAACTCTGGGGCTTGACGGTTTACCTGTTGAGTTCTACGAAGCGATTGCGACACAATTGGTCCCACAACTAGAAAAATTATATCACGCGGCACTAGAAACAAGGTTTTTACCCCCCACTACATGGCAAGCATTGGTTGCATCCCTCCCCAAACCTGGCAGGGACCCTACGGAGATGTCGGGATACCGCCCCCTCTCATTATTAAATATCGATTATAAGAGCCTAAGCAAAATTTTGGCCCATAGGCTACTTAACAACTTACCACAGCTTGTACACATCGACCAGTGTGGATTTGTCCCGGGTAGGAGTACCTCTCTCAATATTAGACGGATATACCAGGTACTGACAAGTGTGGCAGCAGAAGATGGTATGGCAGGCTGTATTTCCCTAGACCCGAGACAGGCGTTTGATACTTAACACTGGGACTACACGCTGCGGACCCTCCCGAAGTTTGGAATACCCACCGAATACATAAAGTGGGTTAGAGTGCTATATACAGATCCCACGGCAAGGGCCCGCACTGGGGCACACATCTCGAAGCCCTATTCGATAGCTAGAAGCATGAGGCAGGGGTGCCCTTTGTCCCCCTTGTTGTTTGTGTTAGCGCTGGAACGATTAGCTGTCAAAATACGTGCTGTGGCAGCGGACAGGGGTATTAAGACCGGGACCACTTCGCATATTTTTTACGTCTATGCGGATGATATAATACTATATCTAAATAACCTACAAGGTACCCATGACCCACTACCCACGGTGTTTCAACAATTCCAAGCACTCTCAGGTTTGGCTATAAATAAACTAAATCGTACGCTTATTATTTCAGTAGTAGAACTCATTCACTTTGGCAACTGGACATTTCCAATAGCGCCCGTAACATTTAAATACTTAGGGATACAAATATACAGAGAGTCACAGGACCTATTGGACGGTAACCTGGGCCATATCATGAAAGCAGTAAAAACCCAAATAGCTTTCTGGACATCACTCCCACTCTCGGTAGCAGGGAGAGTGGCTATTTCGAAAATGGTTATGCTCCCGAGGCTGCTTTATTTTTTTTTACAAACTTGCCGATATTAATCCAGTCACAAATTTTTAAATCACTAAAACACGCTTCTACTGGAACTAATATGGGACATAGGTCGTAGGAGGGTGGGGCTGGCGAAACTCCAGCTGGCCACGGATCGGGGGGGACTGGGAGTCCCCGACGTTAAGGCATATTGCTATGCGTGCCAACTCCAATGGCTATCCTACTGGATGGCAGGACGGCACTTGCAGGAAATAGGAATGTCACAGAAAACATGGGAAAGTGGCACGCTGCATTCCCTGCTGTTACCCAGAGGAAGGCCCTTACAGACAGCACCGCCGCTACTAAAAGTGGCTGTTGCCTACTGGAAGAAAGCTATCCACTTCACTAATAGCATGCCTCCCTATGCTCCTAACATTCCCCTACACCGTCCAGAATAGTTAATACCAGAAGTCTGACCAAATGGTCAGAAGAGGGAGTTTCCACAATTGGGATGTTATTTGTAGATAACACTTTAATGGACCATGAAGCTTTTGTTAGGGAACAAGGAGTGTCAAACTCGCTATATCTACTTCATGCTAGCATTAGCAGATATATTAAAAATACTTGGTCATCAGATGGCACGGAACCTCGAACACATGATTTAGTATAAATGCGATACCTCATGGGTAATGGAGGACACTTAACTAGGTGGTTTTATAGAGGTATTTGTGCACGTGCGGCAATCCCACTCCAGGAGCTAAGAGACAAATGGTTTGATGATGTTGGACGTGAACTGTCGGATAAGGAATGGGAGAGAATATTGGAATACCCCACAAAAAAAATCTTGTAATCCCAAATTTAAACTAATCCAATACATGTTCTTACATAGAGCGTACTTGTCTCCGCACAGGCTGAGCAAGATGTTCCCAGGCGCAGCAGATATATGTCCCAGATGTCACACACAACCAGCTGACTTACTCCATATGACATGGCCATGCCCCCGTCTGACCCCTTTTTGGACAACGGTACTTAACATTCTTAACAAGGTGGCGTTGGTCACAGGAGGGAATACCATTGAATACTGCATACTGGGGCTGTGCAAAAAGCGCAAGAAGCAGGGAGTACAGGATAGATTTGCAAACCTGATGTTGCTCCTGGCGAAAAGATCAATTACGATGCGTTGGAAGTCTGCATTGCCCCCGACGGCATTCGCATGGTATGGTGAAGTGGTTCGCTGGGGGAGGGCTGAGAGTATGGAAATCAGGAGGGAGGAAAACAGAGGCTTGCGAAAGAACCTGATTGCGTTGGAATGGGATGCGATGTTGGAGTTGTTTATATCTACTGAACTCACGTTGCATTGAGATGTTACATCACTTAAAAACTGAATAGTATAATTATGGACTCAATAGCCAACAGACCCCATATAGTCCCTATGGAATTGTATTATGGAAGGATGAGTACCGGGAAATAGTTGCCGCTACATGTCTTGACTGCCGTACCTGTAGCTCAGTTTGGACACTAGTGAGTCTGGGATGGGTTAGTGGGTGGGCTCTGTAGTTAATAGACATCGGGAGGGGGGTGGGATGTTTTTTTTTTGCCGACTAGGTATATGTTTAGTAAATTGTAAGTAATATAACTGTATTGATAGTAGCTTGTCGAACTGATGTGAGCATATGTATGTTACTGCTATTGTCTCATGTATGAGATGTCGGATTGTTACTCTTTTACTTTTGGTTTCAAAAATTAATAAAATATGTTTTAAAAAAATGTTCCCCCATGGACACACAATAGTAAAAACAAAAAACATTTCATAACACACTCTACCCTCCAACATTGTAAATTATATCTTAAGTACTGGCCCTCTTAGTCTTAAAAATCACCGATTCATACAAATACTCTGTACAGTCTTATAAATAACATTTAGGCGACAGCAATGCAATCATCCTCCTATATCGAGAGTTCAAAGTGATGACAAAAATGTTTTCGCAACAAGCACCAAGGCAAAAGGCAACAGTTCCCCACACCTTTTTATTGAGTGTTTTTTAGTGACTGCCATCTATTGCTGTATTATACCTCTTCTTGCATCTCGTTTGCTTCTGTAACGTACATTTGAAACATTCTCCTCATTAACGTACTTGGTTCTATTGTGAAGCGCTCTGACACCTTTGGGTAAAGTCCGCGCTATATAAAAATGCATACATAAATAAATACTAACCTGTAGCTACGACCAAATAACATAAAGCCCTAACTACATCGCCTACCTGCTATATTACGTCGAAGACGACACTGAGTTAATATAGAGATATCCCCCCAATCAATGTCCAGTTGTATTCACACTGACCAATCAATCATTACCTTTCTTCCAATGCCCGCAAACGATCTCCATGGTTCGATACTATTTGATGTGAGGAAGAGCCTCTCCTGGACATTCTTCCTGTTGCCCATGCTTACCCATAACCAATCATAGAAGGTAATTCAAAATCCTCTCACATAGTCCGTAAATCCAATTAAGATCCAAGCGAACAAACTATCGTCTGTAAATTTCCTTGGTAAGTATCAATACCTACTCAAGAAAGGGAATATAAAATTGGCTAGCATTCGCGCCAAGAATTTTCAATTCTATTAAGGACACGGAGGCGAGGATTATGCTTCTCTTTCTATTTATTGCCACACACAGCAGCCAATGAAAAACTTTGTTATGAAATTTAAACTACATCTCCCATGATGCTCATGGATACATCATATCCTGTATAGCCCCCATAAGAGCCACCATCACCGGAACTCGTCCTCTTTCTTTGCTTCGAACAATAAAAGTCCAACATAATAAATTTAAGTCCAACAAAATCCTCCAACGTGGAAGAACCAGTCCAGCTGGGAAGTACGTCCTCTTTAACCAGGATTACACTTAATCCGTCTTCTTCTCAGATCCTGAAAAAATGAGATAAAACAACCCGTAACTTCTGTAAAATCAGAATACATATACAACGGGTGGGTATTAATTACAACACTGTAATATAATCGGGTGGGATAATCCTCGCCTCCGTGTCCTTAATAGAATTGAAAATTCTTGGCGCGAATGCTAGCCAATTTTATATTCTATTACAGGACCGGAGGCTTAAGTATTATGCTAGTTTAACGCTGATTAAAAACCACAGAGGATATGTCACCCACCGGTTTATAATAAAACTGTTTAAATGTCGATTCAGAGGACCAATCTGCAGAATGCATGATATCCTGTACAGTAGAACCCAACATGAATGTCTTAGAGGCCATGGCGCCTCGAATAGAATGTGCCCCAAATACTTGAGTATCAATACCTGCTTCTTGCATAACAGACTTTAACCATCTGGCTATAGTAGCCGCAGTGACAGGTTTGAAGGGTTTCTGTAAAGCAATTAATAATTGCACCACCCCATCGGGCCTGAGAGGCCTGGTACATTCCTCGTACATTTTAAGGCATTGAACAACGCAAAGCTTGGCATTGCTAGGGAAAGCATGATATTCTACATTACGGGACATTGTCTTTGTTCTGGAAGTAATGTTAAAAGAAACTCCTTCCGGAGTAAACACTCTACCTGTAAGATCCAGAGCTTTGATATCCGATGAGCGTCGACACGCCGCCAAACATAATAACATGGCCAATTTGGAGGATAGTTGTTTCCTTGTCAACATGTCATTGCTGGGCCATGTATTGAGCAAGGAAAGAACTAGCGACACATCCCACAAAGAGGAATACTTTGGTTTGGGCGGATTAGCCACTCTAATACCTTTCAAGAGTTTGCAAACTAATGGATGCATCCCTATCGGTTTGCCCTCCAGTTGAGCATGACCCGCTGAAATGGCTGACCGGAAATTATTGATAGAACGATAGGCCAAGCCATCAGAAGCTTTTTTGGACAAAAAATTTACAACATAGGATAATCCTGCCCCCACGGGATCCACGTGTTGTTCCACGCACCAACGAACCCAGCCTTTCCAGGCTGAAGAATATTGTTTTCTGGTGGAAGGGGCCCAAGCCTGATTGATAAATTCTGAAGCTTGTTCAGAAAATCCTGGCATGTGCCAACGTTGCCGGAAAGTCTCCAGGCCATCAGGGACAACTGCCCCAATGTTATCATCTGGTGCAATTCTCCGTGAGGGCCCTGGAGCAATGTTGAAGACCACGGAATCTTCCTGGGAAAATCGCAACTCGACTCCAATAGTAGTGGGAACCATGGTTGCGACTTCCACAGAGGAGTCACCAATATCACCTCTGCCTTCTGGCGCATTATCTGTGTGAACACTCGGGGAATTAGGATGAAAGGAGGGAAGGCATAATTCAGAGTCTGCGCCCAATCCTGTGAAAAGGCATCCGTCGCCAGAGCCAACGGATCCGGCCTCCAGCTGAAGAACTTGATCATCTGACGATTCAGTCTGGAGGCAAATAGATCTATCTCGCAATGTCCCCAGATTGCCTGTAGCCATTGCACCATCTGTGAGTGTAATTGCCAATCGCTGTAATCTTTGAGATGTCTGGAGTTCCAGTCCGCTACTACATTGGATTTGCCCGGAATGTACTCGGCTATGACCGAGATCTGATGATTGAGGCAAAAATGCCAAAAGTCCTTCGCTATTTCCACCAACAGGGACGACCTCGTGCCCCCCAACTTGTTGATGTACTGAACCGCCGATATGTTGTCCATCCGCAAGAGGATGCAACACGATACTTTTTTGGGTGACAGCGTCCGAATCGCAAACGATCCCGCCAGGAGTTCTAGACAATTTATGTGGAGATCTAGCTCCCCTAAGGACCAACGCCCTCCTGTGGAAATATTTCCGCAGTGCGCACCCCAGCCCCAACGGCTGGCATCGGACTCTATGATGACCTCCGGCAGGGAACCGAAAATTGCCCTGCCATTCCATGCCTCGACGTGGGCGAGCCACCATTGAATTTCCTCCCGTACGTCCCGGGAAAGGGGAACTAGGTCGGTGTAGGAGAGACCCTTCTGCAGATGTTGAATCTTGAGCCTCTGAAGTGCCCGATAATGCAAGGGTCCTGGGAAAATTGCCTGAATGGATGACGCCAGAAGGCCCACCATTCTGGCAAGCACCCTGATTGAGACCATCTGTTTGGATAACAGGGATCGAAGCTCCTTTTTGATATCCTGAAGTTTGGAGCATGGCAGACTCAGCTGAGCCTCCTGAGAATTTATGACAAAGCCCAGGAAATCTATTGTCTGGGAAGGGGACAAAACTGACTTTGGTTCGTTGATCACAAAACCCAGGTTTTACAAAGTAGCAATGGTCATGCGTAAATGTTGATCTGCCAGAGTAGGAGATTGCGCCATGATAAGAATGTTGTCTAGATAAACTATCATGCGAATCCCCTGTTCCCTGAGGTAAGCTACCACTGGTTTCAGTGTCTTGGTGAAGCACCAAGGAGCCGAGGAAAGTCCGAAAGGAAGGACCAAATAATGATACCATCTGTTCCGCCATTGAAATTTGAGGAAACGTCGATGGGGAGGAAAAATGGGAATAGATAGATAGGCGTCCTTCAGGTCCAATCGGACCATCCAGTCCCCTTGTTTGAGGAGATCCGCCAATAGATGGATGCCCTCCATCTTGAAGTGTTTGTAAGTTAAAATTTGATTGAAGTCCTTCAAATTCAGTACCAACCTGTAACCTCCGCCTTTCTTCTGTACCAGAAAAATATTGCTGCAGAAGCCGCGAGGGCCCTCGTTGCAATATGCTATCGCGTGCTTCTGCAGCAATTCTTCTATTTCGGAATCTATAAAATCGCACTCTAGTTGGGAAAAAGAAAGCTGTCTGGGTAGCCTGACTTGAACGGGGGTCTGAAAGAAATCTAGATGGAAACCCTGAACTGTCTGCAGTATCCAAGCATCTTGCGACAGTTGAGCCCAGTTGTGATAAAAGAACTGAATACGCCTTCCCAGGGGTAACAGAAATAGGTCTGGAGCACTCACCTGAGGATTCTGTAGCCTGGAAGTTTCCCCGGTAGTATCCTCTGTTGAAACGCCTTTTGTTAAAGCGCTGCCTGGTGGGGTAGAAAGTGCCGCCACGGGTGGAATCCCACTCTCCCCTGCCACGACCGAAGTCACCTCTCTGAGGACCTTGGGAGAATTGTCGGCCAAACGAGCGTCCTCGGCCTCGTCCGGCCCTGTGGAAAACACCAGCCTGAAAAACTCTTTTTATGCCTGACTGCGCCTTATCTAGAGTTGTGAAGGTGCCCACGTACTTGGCTACGTCCTTGACAAATCGGTCTCCGAACAGGTTCCCGTCCGCAAGAGGACCAGGTTCCGCTGCCGCCAACTCCGTGAGATTGGAGTCCATTCGCATTAGGATAGATTTGCGCCTTTCCATAGAAATGGCACAGTTAGCATTGCCCAAAAGGCATATAGCCCGCTGGGTCCATCCGGCGAGGACATGGGGGTCAATTGCAGTCCCAGATTCCTGCGCCTGTAACGCCATCTCCAAGACCTTGGCTAGAGGGCGCACCACGTCTAACAGTTTATCTTGGCATCCACGCCAAGCGCGATCAATCCCTTTTTTGGGGTCTTTGGTGAACTTCTTCAAGAATGTCAGGAGACTAGAATCAATATCCGGGGTTTCTGCTACTTTATCGGAAACATCCGGTCTAGGGCATTCTGACCGGAGGCGGTTGCGCACCTCCTTGTCAAAACTTTTACGCAGGTTGTCATGCAAGTACGCAGCAACCTCGGGAGCAGGTAACCAGTCGGACGATCTGGGATGAACTATTTCTGCTGGATTAAAAGTAAAAGGAGTAGCTAAGGGTACCTCTGTATTCCTTGACTTCTTCGTTCTTTTCTTGGGAGGAGACGTGTCCGGGGTGTCAGAGCCCGTAGTATCAGGGTCAGTGTCAGAGTCCCTAGTTTTAGTCTTGTCCGCGTCAGGGTGAGGAAGTGAGTAATAAGAGGCGGAGTGAGGCCAGGACTTAGGTTGTGGAGCGTCAGTGGGAGTGACTGTGGGTGCAGTGAACCCATGACGTTTAGCAAATTGTTCAAGTTGTTTAGTGATGGGCTTCAGGGCAGTAGCTAGAGCCTGCTGCACAGTTCCCGGAACTGCTTTCTCCAGGGCCTTGTTGACCGACTCCTGGACAGAAGCGTCCAGGGCCTCAACAATGTTGTCCTCTAGGGAAGGATTAGTAACTTCCTCTTCATAAAAAACTTCATCCTCGTTATAATGCACCCACTCCTCCATAGTGGGACCAAGCTGAATTATTTATAATCTGCACCAGAGGCAAACAAACAGCGAGGAGTATATAGGGGGGACCAACCCACAGCACAATCTCCAATTTGGTACCTAGTCCCTCAGCAAAAGCTGTATACTGGTTGTTGCAGCCCACAGGGCGTAATAGGAGCCAAGAGCAGGTTTATTTCAAGGAGGTGTGCTGCCTCCGGGCCCAAAACGCTAATTACAGCCATCCAGGCGTAAGGAATGCTGCTCGGTGGGGAAAGCAGGGAAAAAGCACTGAAAAAAAGTTAAAAACGGACCGTAGCGACGTGCGTAGCCCAAATCCTACTAGAAATAGCCCAATTGGGCTACGCACGTAGAAACATGAAGAGAAATAAAAAGGGGGGCTCCTGGCGCACACGGCCTATTAGGGGCGCCTCTGCGCTTATAAAGAGAACACCGCCGTAGGCGGAGCGGTACTTAGTATGCGATCGAGTCGGCAAATGACATCGCCGCTGATCGCGTTAATCTCCGCTTCAAGGCGGGAGATTCAAAAGATGCTTTTGAAACGTCCTAAACCAAGCGCGCACCTCCGCTAACCATATGATGCCGCAAGCCGGCAGGAGTTCGCGCGAGTGAATAAACACTGCAACACACCACGCGGTAAGCGCGTACACCAGAAATAAAGCTGCGCAAGCTTAAGTAAGGAAAATACAGCTCTAATGCAACATTTAACAGAGCTCAATAGTAAGAGAGCTTAGATGCACTTATCTGACCGCGTGAGCAGCAAAGAAAGAGGACGAGTTCCGGTGATGGTGGCTCTTATGGGGGCTATACAGGATATGATGTATCCATGAGCATCATGGGAGATGTAGTTTAAATTTCATAACAAAGTTTTTCATTGGCTGCTGTGTGTGGCAATAAATAGAAAGAGAAGCATAATACGAAGCCTCCGGTCCTGTAATAGAATTAAATCTCCCCACAAAATCAGTATTACGGTTCATAAACACCATCGTACCAGAGAGGAACATCCAATTCTTATAATTTGCAATGGTTATAATTCTCATTGGCTAATCCCACTGTCCAATCAAAGGAGGGAAATAACTATGCCTGCAAAAAACCATTACCACAGCCCATGAACTCCGTCGGACCAGAGGGGAACATTGGTGTTCTAGGAAACCCATTGGTCCATCTCACTATCCAATCATGAAAGAGAATTAGCTCTTCATGTTAAACTCCCTTATACGGGCCATAAAAAACGTCAGACCACAGAGAAATTATGGTTATTTTTTTGTTGCAGATTTATATAGCGCAAACTCGACCCGAAGGTATAGGAGCGCTTTACATGAGCACCGGTTACGTTACACAAGGGTACATTCATTATTTTTTTTAGTAATTAAGTGATTTGCCCAGAATCACGGGATGTGGACGCGACCCCGAGAATCGAACCATGGTTTCCCAGAGCCAAAGTCGGCAATCTAGCAGTCAGACCACATACTCTCCCCCAGTTAGCCACAAATCCAATTGGTTGTAAGCTACAATTCAAATCTTTGGTTCATCGCCATATCAATCTAATCATAAGCAGTGCTTTAAATGGGAAAAAATAAGTGCAGGTACTCATTAAAATGAGCTAGATGTGTAGTGAAGGGGCGGGGCTAGGGGCGGGGCTAAAGGCAAGACATGATGATACTTAACGACTTCTATATTAGTTGCAGCACATACCAAAACACATGAGAAATGTGTTTATATAAACAAAGCAAGTTAACTCATTACACAAAATGAAAGAGAAATGCTATAATATGTTAACATTTCTTTTTTTTTGCAATAGTTGCACCTTCTTAATGCCATACTGTTAATTGCTGTTATTTGGCACAATACTATATATTTTTCAGCACGTGAGTAGGAAGAAACTGAAAATACCCCCACTTCGAACCAAAGCTCTTATGGCACAAAGCAAATGAAGCAAATCATCATGACCCTCCCCAGAAGATATCTCTTGTCTCTTTCATAGATCTAGCCATTCATCCTTTCATCCTACCATTTACCTGCTGATGTCCACCATTTAACCTTTACATTCTGTCGTCTATTCAGTCTTTCATCCATCATTCAGCTTTTAACCATTCCGTCTGTCCACCCTTCATATCCAAACCTATCCATCCATCCAACTCAAAACCTATCCATTCATCCTTTCACTCATCCATCTCTTTATCCACCCTTTCGCTCATTCATCAATCCTTTCGATCATCTATCCATCAACCCTTTCACTCCTTTATTCCATCCACCCTTTCATTCCATCCACCCTTTCACTCAATCCCTCCTTTCACTCATCCATCATCCACCCTTTCATCCATCCTCCCTCCCTTTTATTCATCCATCCAATCTTTCACTTATCCACCCATCATCCGCCCTTTTATCCAATCATCCACCCTCTTTCACCCAGCAATCCATGCTTTCACTCATCCATCAATCTATACATCCACCCTTGCTCACTCATCCATCCACTCACTCACCCTCTGAAAATACCCCCACTTTGAACCAAAGCTCTTATGGCACAATGTAAATGAAGCAAATCATCATGACCCTCCCCAGAAGATAGGTCTTGTCTCTTCCATAGATCTATCCATTCATTCTTTCATCCTAACATTTACCTGCTGATGTCCGTCATTTAACCTTTACATTCTGTCGTCTATTCAGTCTTTCATCCATCATTCAGTTTTCACCATTCCGTCTGTCCACCCTTCAGATCCAAACCTATCCATCCATCCATCTCCAAACCTATCCATTCATCCTTTCACTCATCCATATCTTTATCCACCCTTTCGCTCATTCATTAATCCTTTCGCTCATCTATCCATCAACCCTTTCACTCCTTTATTCCATCCACCCTTTCACTCAATCCCTCCTTCCACTCATCCATCATCCACCCCTTCATCCATCCTCCCTCCCTTTCATTCATCCATCCAATCTTTCACTTATCCACCCATCATCTGTCCTTTTATCCAATCATCCACCCCTTTCACCCAGCCATCCATGCTTTCACTCATCCACCCATCTATTCATCCATCCATCCACCCTTGTTCACTCATATATCCACTCACTCACCCACCCACCAACCCTCCCTACTATTCTATTTATGAATCTTTGTCGCGGAGCAGACATGTACACACAAAGTGCCACCCATTTTCTTTAAAATACCTCCTGAGAGTGTTTTGATTCTCTCTCTCTTTCTCTCACTTTTTTCTTACAAAAAAAAGGCATACGAATGCAGACAAACATAAGCAGGCACACAAAAGACTTGAGTATGATGAAAGCCATGTTATACTCTTCACCTACCATGGCTTTTTTAATTGCCACCAGGGCCGGACTGGCCGTAGCCTGATTGCCACTGCCAGGGGACTGCCATGATTCCTGTGTTTGCACAAATGCACAGGATAGTGTGACTGTGATTGACAGCACAGGGCCTGAACGGACCCTGCTCTGTCAAACACAGCGTGATGGTGAGCACCCGGCAATTATTCAAATGAGCCCTGCTGAATAGCTCAGCTGGGGCTCAGATCGGGATAACAGAAGTGGCGCCTTGGCTGCCAGAGACACCTTCCACTCCGGCTCACCAGCACAGCCAATAAACCTTTTTATGAGTACCGGTACCCTCCTCGGCAGAAGAGAAGTGCCGGTACTCAGAGGGATAAATCTAAGAAGTGCCGGTACTCAGTACCGGTGAGTACCGGCCCATTTAAAGCACTGATCATAAGTGAGAATTGCCTCTTCATGTTGAAACTACGTCTATGGTCCATGAATATTGTCGGACTAGAGAAGAACTATCGTTATCTGCACCTCCAATTGGTTGTAAGCGTCCAGCCAATCACAAAGAGGAACCGCCTCTTCGTAAATACAAGTGGGAAATACCAAAGTTAAATCAAAAAAGCAATTAGCTCTCCTTACACGAAACCATCGCTCAGGTCCACACATCCGATCGAATCAAAAAGGGAAAGTGGTATTCTGTAAATCCCATTGGTGCGCCGACTATGTGGAGTTGTATCCTTATAATATGAAACCACTGTTACGGTCCGTAAAACACTATCAGCATTTCCTTCGTATTCTACTGGATACTGCCATAATCCAATCACGGGTCAAATTTACCTACTTAAATGATGGAGAGCACACTATTCTTCCATAGAAATAGGTAATCCACCGCAACCTTATCACCAGGGCTTTAAGTGGGATGAAAAAACTTGGGGGGGGGGTTCTCTCAAAAGTAAGGACGTGGCTTAAAACACATAAGCTAAAAAAAATCAGTTTAGCATAGTGTCCCTCCCGACTGATAAATGTACTGCTTTTGTCATTGCAACCAGACAAATTATACAAGTAACACTACACCTACAACAAGCCAGGAGTGTTGGCTTTGTCAATGGTTGTTAGTTGCATAAGCTAAATAACCAACAACTTTGGCTTCGTTGTATAGTTCTGGAATGATGAGACTGTGAAAGAACTGAACAGGCGCCCCCGCGCCTAGGGGAGGGGCGTCCTTAGTAGCGCCACGGGGCTGAGCCTCCTCCGGGGCCCCTGGACAAGGAAGTATTTTGAGGACAAATTGCAAAATCTCCGCACAAATTTCTCCTAATTCTTGCGCGGTGAGCTGTCGGCCAAATGAAGGGAAGATAACCTGATTGAGGATCAGGAAATGCAATCCACTCAGCTTTGGAGGATTTGGAACTTGCAGAGTTAGCTTTCCAAATGCTTCTACGCCTGGGACCAGCAACTGTATTTCAATCAAGAGGGTGTCCCCTCCGTAGTTCACCGTACCAGCTCCCAACCTCCCGGACTTCGCTGGGCTCTGCATCTGCAGCCAGGTACGTCCACTGAGGAGATGCGTATCTTCGAGACGCTATTCTTTCTCTTCTGGAGCGTCTCAGACTATCCGGTCTTTCTTCAGCGTCACTTTGATCTGATTCAGATGTTTCAGGAATCGGAGTGAGATTTTTCTCGGATGCAAGCCTTATATTCAGCCTTTCTTTTCTTGCTGGCCACTTCTCTGCTCTGGCATCTGTTCTCCTCTCTTCCTCTTGATCTGATCCTTCTGAAATAGACCGCTCACCTTGTTCTGGTGCACAGTTCACTTCTGCAATATCATCTATTTCAGGATCTGGGCTCAGTTCAGGAGCACTCAGCTCTCGTCTCTCGTGCTCACTCGGCTGTTCCGTTTCATCCGAAACTCTTACAGCTGGGTCTGTGCCTTCGTCGTTGTCTGTGTCAGGTCCACACACGCTCCTCAGAACCAGGGGACTCTCTTCCTCTGCAGGCGCTTGAACTCGGCGAGTGTGGGAAGCGTGTATCCAGTTCGGCAATCCTCCACACTTCACAGCGGTACTTGTGACCAATACCACCTGATATGGTCCTCGCCAGCGAGCATCAAGACAACTCTTCCTCACGTGCTTGCGAACTAGTACCCAATCACCTGGATTAAGATCATGCAGCAGGTCTCTTGAGGTGGATGCAGTCGCAGCCTCGACCTGGTGGGATACAGAAGTAACCACATCAGCCAGTCCCTTACAATAATCCAACACTAAATCATCAGTGATGTTTATCAATGCTGTAGCTAGCACCATAGGCAAACGCATAGCTCTTCCGGTCAAAATTTAGTGGGGAGAAAGCCCTGTTCTCCTATCAGGGGTGCTACGCAGGCTCATAAGCACCAGAGGCAGCGCATCTGGCCATTTCAATGAAGTTGGCGAACACACCTTTGCCACTCTCGACTTGATGGTGCCATTAACCTGCTCTACAAGACCTGAAGCCTCCGGCCTGTAGCTACAATGCAGCCTCTGATCAATGTTTAAAGCAGAGCACAACAATTTCATGATTTCACTGTGGAAATTAGTTCCTCTATCTGTCTCCACTGCTGTCGGAAATCCATATCTCGGGATCACTTCTCTCAACAACAACTTGGCTACTGTGAGACTGTCACATCGTCTAGTTGGATATGCTTCCACCCAACGCAAAAAGATACACACCACCACCAAAACGTATCTCAACCTATTGTACCTCGGCATTTCAATAAAGTCTAATTGTATCCTATTGAAGGGACCTCCAGATCTTCCAATGTGACTCAATGCAACCACAGTTCTCTTTCCAACATTCATTTGTTGACAAGTAACACACCTGTGACATACCATTTCAGCCCACACACGAAAGCGTGGATTAAACCACGTCTGCCTAAATACTCACACCATAGCATCTCTTCCCAGATGAACTGCTCCGTGAATTTGCCTTGCCATTGGGCTCAGTAGACAATTGGGTAATACTGCTCTCTCATCTGTGGACACCCAAATGCCATAGTCTCTTTTTGTGCAACCTGCTCTGACCCATGAAGTAGCTTCTGGGACTTCATCCTGCAACCGCTTCACCTCATCCCAAGTATCGGCTATAGCTAACATCATGCTGAGCTCGGTCTCTTCTGTGCTCTCGCCTATATATTCTCCATTGAAAATACAAGCATGTTCAGCGCAAAATCGTGCTACTTCATCTGCATAATTGTTGCCCTTAGTGAGAAAGTCTTATCCTTTTCCATGAGCTGCACATTTAACAACTGCTATCTCTTTGGGCTTCTGCAAAGCTTCCAGTAGTTGGCGCACATACTCGCCGTTAGGTGTAGGTGACTCTGAGGACGTCAGAAACCCCCTCTGTGACCATAACTGCCCAAAGTCATGAACCACACCAAATCCGTATTGACTGTCAGTATACACAGTCACTCGAATATCAGCTGCAATGATACAGGCACGTGTCAAAGCAACAATTTCAGCCACCTGAGCAGAGAATACTCTATTTAAACAAGCAGCTTCCAATACTCCCATGATGGTGCACACAGCAAACACTGCTCTCAAATACCCTTCATTGTCTCTTAAGCATGAACCATCAACAAAAAGGATCAAATCAGATTGGGGCAAAGGTTCATGGACAATGTCAGGTCTGGGTTTGGTAGATAGGTCAGTAACATCTAGGCAGTCATGCTCTTCACAATCCTCATCTCCTTCCTCTGCCGGAACAGGTAACAATGTAGCAGGGTTCAGGGTGGTACAACGTCTCAGGGTAACATTTTCAGCGGCCAAGATAACCTGCTCATACTTGGTAAGTCTATTGTTGGTCAGATACTGTGTCTTCGTTCGGGTCATCAATAATTCTACTGAATGGGGCACATAAACAATAAGCGGATAACCCATCACTATGCTTTCACATCTTTCAATGCTGACACCGGTTGCAGCAACGGATTTCAGACATCCGGGCAACGCAGAAGCTACAGGATCTAATGTAGCTGAGAAGTAAAGCTACTGGTCTACGGGCACCCCCATGTGTCTGCACTAGGACTGCTAACGCACATCCCTCCTTTTCACAGCAAAAGAGCGAAAACGCTTTGTTATAATCCGGCATTCCGAGAGCTGGAGCACGACAGATACTTTCCTTCAGCTCACGGAAGGCTTTCAAGCACTCGTCATCCCATGGTACCGGATCACTAACATCCTTTCGAGTCAGTTTCAACAGAGGCTTTGCTTGCAAGGAAAAATTTGGGATCCACTGTCTACAATAGCCGACCATTCCCAAAAACATGCAGACTTCTTTTTGTGTTTTCGGAGTTCCCATTTGCAGAATCGTCTCTATGCGATCTGGTGACACCCTTCGTTTTCCTTTCTCAATCCGGTGTCCTAGGTACTGAACTTCAGACAAACAATACTGAAATTTGTTTGGAGACACTTTGTGTCCATTCTTTGCCAAATGATTCAGCAATGCCACAGTGTCAATTCTGCAAGCATCCTCAGTCTCTGAGGCGACCAAAAGGTCATCTATATATTGCACTAAGACTGAGTTTTGGGCCATCACCAGTCCTTCAATATTCTTTTTCAGACATTGACTAAAAATGGAGGGGCTTTCTGTATACCCCTGAGGAATTCTTTCTCATGTTAATACACGATCGTCCATCCTAAACGCAAATAAAAACTGACTTTCTTCATGCAATTGGTATGGAGAAAAATGCATGACACAGCTCTCGGACGCACAGAAAAAATAACTGGCAGCGCCCATCACCAAAACGGAAATACAATCGGCGATAAAAGGCCTCCCATGTATTAAAACTCTGGGGCTTGACGGTTTACCTGTTGAGTTCTACGAAGCGTTTGCGACACAATTGGTCCCACAACTAGAAAAATTATATCACGCAGCACTAGAAACAGGGTTTTTACCCCCCACTACATGACAAGCATTGGTTGCATCCCTCCCCAAACCTGGCAGGGACCCTACGGATATGTCGGGATACCGCCCCCTCATTATTAAATACCGATTATAAGATCCTAAGCAAAATTTTGGCCCATAGGCTACTTAACTACTTACCACAGCTTGTACACATCGACCAGTGTGGATTTGTCCCGGGTAGGAGTACCTCTCTCAATATTAGACGTATATACCAGGTACTGACAAGTGTGGCAGCAGAAGATGGTATGGCAGGCTGTATTTCCCTAGACCTGAAGGCGTTTGATACTTTACACTGGGACTACACGCTGCGGACCCTCCCGAAGTTTGGAATACCCACCGAATTAACCCGACGCAGATCCTGCACTATTCTGTACTTACCACTTGGCTTCTGCAGTCCCATGATAGGTGAGTTGCAGGGACTTCCTCTTATCTCCTTAAGAATACCTTGGGCAATCCTAGTCTCAATCACAGGTCTTATTCCGGCCACAGTTTCTGGAGTCAATTTATATTGTGGCGTTCGTGGGAATTCAGCATTGGGTTTGACCTGTATCCTAACTGGCTCAACCCCTCTCATCAGACCTACATCCTCGCCTGTAAAATCCCACACTTTCGGATCAACTGAGTCTCTCAAGTCATGTGGCAATTCTGCTATTGTGAGCACCACAAACATTTCTGCACACAGACTCATGTTAGCCATCTTAAAATCAGCATCGTCATCATATGTTTGCAATTCCACACCTCTCGGAGTGCAAGATATAGTACAATTGAGCTTGCACAGAAGGTCTCGTCCCAAAAGACAGACCGGACTTGAATTGCACACTACAAATTGGTGTTTATCCCGAAATGGTCCTATTCTCTTGGGTAATTTGTTTGTCAATGGATTAGTCATTTTCTGATTACTAACCCCCACTACTTGAATCGATTGTCCCGAAAGAGTTAAATTTGGGACTACTTCAGTTCTCACCGTGGAGCGAGCAGCTCCAGTATCTAATAAGAAGGTAACAGGATATCCATTCACATCTGCATCTACAAACGGCCCACTCTGATCTACTTCTAGGATCGCATCTAAGGTGCATTCCTCGTGCACCCCCTCTGACACGCTTGTAAATCTTGATTTTGATCAAATCTATCTTGTATTTCAAAATAAGGCATCTGATGGTATAACTGATTATGCATGGGTATCCTAGGAGGTTGAGGTACTTGCACTTGCGGCTCATATCCTCCTCCATACATAGACCTGGGTCTTGTCACAGTGTTGACAGTCTCGGACAGCTGTCCCTCACCTTCCATCTGTATCTGATTTGCTGGATTCGATTTACACTCGCGCTTCCAATGCCCGATTTTGTGACAATAATGGCAGGCAGTGACCCTTTTCTGTTGGACCACCCACTCACTTACACCTGGATCCATTCCTCTTCCTCTACCCTGTCCAGGTTGGGTCACCATCTGTTGTCCCATTCCTCTTCCACCTCCTCTACCTCTACCTCCTCCAATCCCCTGCATCATATCAGCGTTTCTCAACTGCACCAACATCAACTTGTCCTTCAATTTCTTCTGTGTCGACTCCACTTGGTCACTGCAATATTTAGCATAACGCAGAATCTCATCCACCGACTTATTCTGCCAACATATCAAGTGTTGCTGTATCATCAAACTAATGTCAGATTTCAGTCCCAACACAAACTTCGAGACAAACTGTCCCATATCTTTCTGTTCAATTGTATCCAATCCACTATGCTGCTTAAAAGCCAACAACAATCTTTCATAATAATCATGTACTGATTCTTTAGAGTCTTGAGTGGTGCGATCAATCTTCAACCAATCAACAGTTTGAGGAGCTACCTTCGACTGCAATCACGTAATCACTTGCTCGTATTTTCTCATTACATCAGGTGAAGGACCATGAGTCACTGAATCTCTAGGTGGCTCTGCAGTAGGCCACTCAATGGCAATCTTACATGCCGCCCACAAATCCGCCGGCACTTCTATATCAAACAAAGTGTTTAAATCAATCCACAATACTTTCGAAATCTTTACAAACCGATCTATTTGCTTGTACCACTCAGCAGGTTTTTCCCTCAGCCAAGGAAAATCATTCGTAAATGCTGCTAAATCACCCCTGCTCCATGGCACATGTACATACCCTCCATTCTGTACCTCCCTGAGGGGGAAATTTCCTGCCGCTCCCGTCCCTCCACCCGGAGGGGGAGTATTTCCTATTCCAGTCTGGAGCTTTTCTTTTTGGCCCATCTTTCTTTCCATCTGTCTAATTCTTTCCATGTCCGCATCCCTATCACTAGTTCTCTAATTTGTGCTTTCAATCCAATCGTTCGCTTCTCTTCCAAATCCTTATCTGTGTAATTTAATCTGCAAGAACCCTGTGTCAGCTTTGTCTTTGACAAATCAACCTCATACCTTTGTGCCAAAAGCAACAATGCATCATAAGCTCGTTTGGCCTTTCTTGTCATGTCCTTTGCTAAGAACAGTAGTTCGCTCGAGTCATACGTCTCAATTCTGATCAGGGGTAGATTACCTTCAATCACCTCATCTAGTTCTGCCTTTAATCGTACCACATCTAGCATTGGCGCTTTTATTGCGCTTTTTAACACTTTCTGAATTTCCTCGTTTCTTGTATCTTCCCTGTCACAACTTTGGGATCTCCTAGGAACTGCACCCTCTTCTATCTTTGAAGCTGGACATCTATCTCTTTCCAAGCTTCGACTTCTCCAATGGTCACCTGCACAAACAACCTGTGGCTCAAACAGTACTCTAGGCGCTTCTTGCCTCTTGCTTGTTTCTTCCCTCGGCATCATTGACTCTCTCACTGGTTGAACCCACATTCGAAGGTCAGACCTAGAATTCGCTAGAGCTCCTGTCCGTCTTCGTTCTGACTCACTATCCATTCTTGATGGATCAGCTGTAGCTGGCAGTGGAGTACTAGATTCCACTGGTATCCGACTTAACCCAGTCCCACTCATTGCAAGGCTCCCTCCAGACATTGTCTCTTCCCCTTCACTTATTTGCTGTTGACTGTCATCGGTTCTTTCTCTAGGAGTATATATCGGAACCACCGGGCCTATTGTGACTGGTACCGACAAAGCATCTGGTAACTGCATGTTTCCTGCAGGTTGTACTGGCTCAGGGTTTGGATAGCCTCTTACTCCTGCCGATTTTTCCTCTGAACCCAGTTGTCCCACACCTAAAAGCTCTTCTGATGGGCGCAACCTCTCTGTCTCTGATCTAGAGTCGCACGGTGGGGACGGTCCGCTAGCAATCTATCGAGGAAGCTGTCATCTGTATCACTGTCCTCCTCTGTCGCCTTTTTCCCTTCAGCCCCCTCTCTTAACGTACGAAATGGGTACAAGCGTTCTCCTCTATGGTGTCTACTCTCCATCTTTTCAACTGGGCATCCCATCTACCATCATGATATGCCTTCATTGCTTTCCTCATTCTTCCTTGTGAAGCCTCTCTCCTTTTTACTAGAGCAGCTCTCATCCATGCATCTAATGCCTCAAATTGTGTGGGTCTAGGGGAGGTTTTAGTGCATTCATCACCCCCTCAGCTGGGTCAGCACTTCCATACGAAAAGACCCATAACGAGGAAAGCCAATTCACCCTCTTTCTCTGTAAGTTTATGCCAATTCTGAAGCCACACTATAGTATGAAGTCCTACATTCGTTGCCATGTAATGTGCCGGTGTGTCTTCTGGCGGAGCTTCTACTCCTACCCGAGTCACTACCCCTGTATCGCCTCTACACAAATCTTGCAATACCCTAAAGCATCTCATTGTAAAATCGATCAATTGCAAGCCCAAAATACGCTGTTCCACTGCAAACGAACTTCCACCAATTCCAGCGCGGCGTTACACCAACCAACCTATCACAGCGCGGCGCACCCTGACGTCACTTCTCACTCCTTGCAGCGGCTCACCTGCCTTTACAATTTCACTGCAAACTCGCTTACACACATTCATACCACAAGTAACTGTATATCCAAAAGTTATTAAACCAAGTAACTGTTCCTACACAATTACAATAACTTACAGTCACATAAAACAAGTAATTGTCTGTCTCTAAAGATCGATAGAACACTCTCACAAGAACATTCAGCCGTTGTGACCCCCGACCTGCGTTGGTCACTCAATCGCCATAGTCCACCCCCGGTACCTGAGGCTTTCTACCGTGACCTATTCCTCATTCACACAAAGTTCCCTAACACAAGTGGATCGTTGATAGCGCTTCACAACACCCACATTTAATCGGACAATTACAATACAAAACTATCCCGGGATCTTGGACTTCTCTTGAGTCCGCTCACATAAACTTCCTGCTCCGCACGTGTCCGGACCAGTAAACCAAAAACCACATTCACTCAACATACATCCCAACTCCGCAAGACATCACCCACTTACTCATCACCGCAATCTAACACCACAATTCCTTTCATACTCACGCCACCACTGCTTCCGCCGCACCATCAACGTCCACCAGTCTCCGGTCTCCGCCGTCTTCCACTCCACTTCAGGGCTCTTCAACCTTCAACCCTACTCCTGATTACTCCCCTCACCTTAGAGGTAAACCACTTTAAAGGTAAACCATCCCCTGCTACCATTTGATTACGCTAAATTGCACACCTGATGTTCCCTACTAAATATAGCGTAAGCGATCGATCTTTTATTTACCTAAAGTGGTTGAGGGGAGGAAACAACTCAGATAAATATCAGCAACGTTGTCATGCCTGGAAAGACCACCAACTCCAAAGTGCAGTTTAAATATTTATTATAAGGCCAAAAACAATTGGATGTAAATACATCTCAATAGCAAAGTATAGAGGTACAGGAAAATTAATACAGAGCCAAGTTTACGAATATAACTAATTCGGCCCAAAAGACAGATGATTATAAATTCCAAAATCACAACGCAACACAGAATTGATGCGATATTCAGCTCTCGACTCATTGAAAGAAATCAAAATCTTTCCCTACACTGCTCTACATTGAGGGCCCTTCCTGTCTCTCTTCTATCATTCCCCAACGGTGTCAGCACGTGTTGACTTCCTAAGAAGTACTCACGTCAAATGGGTCGTTTTAGCTTATGGCTATGGAGCTCGCTCTAAAATGCTCCTTTTCCTCCGAAAGCTATCAGAAGTTTGGACTCGCTGTCCCTGCGCATCATACAAAAGATGGGATTCAACCCACAATACGTCATTCTTCTTAAAACTTTCCATTGCACCTCTATGCAGTAGCTTTTTCTTTTCATGGCACAAATTTAATTAGTGCTATCTTCTTTCCAGTAGCCTTGGCTTTCAGACAGACCAGATACGCAAGGCATCCTCCCTTCTCGCTTCCCAGCCATCTTCAAAGACATTCCGGGTCTCTCCTTAACTCTGAAAATAATGATGTGTATTCTTGCAGCTGCAGTTGGATGAGAACATTCTCATTTCGAACACAACAACATTTAATTATTTATTTCTCAAGAGCAAGGAGAATCGAAACTTTAAGACTTTGGGCCTATAATTCAGGCAACTTAAACTAACCACAATTACGGTGTATAGAAATAATATCGTCCTGCACATTATGCATGAAGGAATCATAATACATACAAAATTCAATGCGTTCACTAGTTTTCAACATCAAATGATTCAAATAAATGTTTTTTAATAGTCGTAAAACACTGCAAACAATGCGAATACATGAGAGTGCGTTTAAACCATGAGTATAGTGCACTCATACAAAATAGAGTGCTATCAGCGCTCTATCAAGACCATCACATATGGGGTTGTGCTTTGGTGGCATAAACCTGTCAAATACATTGTGTTGATTGAGAACAACTTCATCAGGCAGCTGGTGAGCCTCCCCCATAGTACTCCACTAGTCCCACTTTGTCTAGACACAGGAGTTAGACCTATCTCCGATGGAATGTGTCTTAAACCTCTCCTTTTCTGGAGAAGAATTTGGGCTACCCTAGAGCTGATAACTTATAGGCTTGGACTGGAGGAGATACGATGGCTTCCTGGGGCAAAAAGGCTACCATGGCTTTCTTACATTCGGGATACCCTAACTAGTATTGGTAAAGAGTGTCTAAGGTGCAATCCAGCAGTAGCCTGTTCTTTAATGCCTGGGAAGGACCTTGTGAAGTGCTTTAAGGGCCATAAGCTCTTTTTCTTGTTGAGGAGTGCAGCCATGGGTACTTTGACAGATTCATTGGGATCAAGGATACCTATAGTCTAGCGGTGTTTTTAAATGAAATACTGGCAGTTTTAGCTAGAAAACGTTATATCCAATTTAGGCATGGATCGCTTCCACTGCGTTCCTTCACCAATAATTGGAGAGGGATTGTGAATCAGAAGTGCCCATCTTGTGGCTCAGAAGAGGAAACTGAGAACCCATGTCCTATTTATCGGTCCAGCTTAAGAAAACTCCAGCTCTAAATGGCTGTTCAGATGTGTAGGAACCTAGGGTCTTTGCACTGCCAAACGGCTCTCAGAATCTTGCAGTATGATGCACATAAACCAATTGTTTTTGCTGTTTTGAGGTATCTCTTTGCTGTTTGGTGTGCTCACAAAAGGTTTTTATAATTATATTTTTACTTGCCCCTGTGAGGGACCCTTTATCAGTTTTTGCTCTCCAGATAATATGTGCCTCTAACGGACTTATTGCTTATGAAGGTTTTAGTGAGTCTCCTTATGGAATTAGGGTGATTTGAATATAACATTTTATATTCTGTTGGGGTAAATGCCCAATTCCGACTCAAACTAGATGCAAAGGTACTCTGATTTGGCTTTAATGCCAAACATAACCAGTGCAGCTTCTGTAATATCCAATTTAGAATAGTGTGTTTAACAAGACAGATATCCCTAGAGAGTTATTCCAAGCCTCTTATTACCAAGGATTTTATTTTGTATGAAAAAACAGAGCTGTATAGGGGTTACATTTGTATTACTTCGACACAGGATCTATTTTGTTTATGTCCCAGTGCAATTTTTGTTGCAAAAGATATTGTAGCATTACAAGGTGTTTCTTCAGTTTTTTTTTTATAATTTTAGAGTCTTCAGTGTATTTTATATCATGCTGAGCTGTTTTAGTTGTGACTTTTATAACCAAATTTTATTGTTTAAAAAAAAAAACATACAGATATAATAAAAAACAGCAGCATAAATAGATCTTACAATTGGTGCAGAGCATGTTATCGCAGGACTAATAGCATAATTTCGGTGTGAGAATACTTTAGAGGTGTTCATCAACATTACATTTCTCAGTGTCTTCTTTCTTCTGATTAAGTTAGTATTCCCAGCCATTTACCCCACACGCGGCCATGCCTCGCAGGACAGCCTCTCGCTTTGTATATGGGCTTTTCTTGTGCCGCACACCAATCTACTCCTCTATGCCACTTGGGGATACTAGGGGGGACAGGGTCTTTCCAGGTCGTTGCTATGTCGGGCTTGGCCACTACAACTGCTGTCCCGAGAAAGATTTTATCTGCCCGCATCCTGTCTAGGCCGTCCATAACTCCCAGGAGTAGGGCTAATGGGCTAACCAAGGACCTCGCTCAGTTCGGACACTGTTTCCCCCCCGTACACGGTGAGGGGGCCGCAGGCCCATACCATGTGATAGAAATCTGCAGGTTGCATCAGGCATTGCAGGCACATTGGGGCAGCCTGAAGTCCTGATTGGTGCAGACGGGCCGGGGTCAGATAAGCGCAGTATAAGTAATAGAGCTGGATTAGCCTGAGTCTGGCAGACATGGCGGTCGTGCGGGGGGCCATCAGAGTGTCTCTTCAGTCCTCCTCCAGGGGGCCCAGGCAAGTCTCCCAGGCATGCCTGAGCAGGTCTAGGGAGGTCAGGGAGTTGTTGACTAGAGAGTGTTAATCTTTGATACCTGTCCTTTCCCGAGATCACCCATCAAGATTTGGGCCTCTAGAGGACTAAATTCTGGCAATGTTGTACCCGTAGGTCTGTAAGGAGTGGGGGCATGTCAGAGTTGCAGGTACTTGTAAAACTGGGTGGGGTACAGTGCATGTGAGTTTTGTAAGTGCAGGAAGGAGCACATGTGACTCCCCCTTCATACGTCTCCCAGCTGCGAGATCCCAACCAAGTCCCATTTGCGAAAACCCTCTAATGTGCCTATCTTGCCCAGCCAGGAGCTATGCCACAGAGGTGTTTGTAGTGTCAGTTTGTTGTCCCATTATGTGTAGCGTAGCGCTGAGCACCAGACAACCAAGACTGCTCTAGTGACTGCAGGAAGTGTGCGGGGATCGGGCTCCATAAAGCATGGCTTGGATCTGAGAGAATCCAAGGCCATCTAGCTCGATTAGATATGCCGGGTCTGACCAGCCGCCGGTGAACCAGTCATGTTTCACCAGGAGGTGGGTGGCCAGGTGGTATAGAAAGAGATTGGTCATGCCCATTCCACCATCGCACAGGGCTTTTTGACAGAAGGCAAGTGCCATGCGTGGTCTCGAGGTGTTCCAGAGAAAGGCCATGGCCATGCTGTCGAGTGATCAGAACCATCCGCGAGAGAGGTGTAGTGGAAGGTTCTGGATTATGTATAGGAATCTGGGGAGTACCATCATTTTAAATAAGGCGACTCTACCCACCTGGTTGAGAGGAAGTGACTGCCATTTACAGAGGTCAGTTTTGGTTTTCCGGAGTAGGGGGGTGACATTGAGTGACCAGGTGAGCTCTGGGAGTAATGCCACCCAGATGCCCAGGTATTTGAAGGAGAGGCGTTTTATAGGGATATTCGCCTGCCAGTCTATGCACTCCCTAGACACATGCAGTGGGTTCAGAGTGTACTTGGCTGAGTTCAGACGTAGGCCCAAGGCCGCCTCGAAGGAGCGGAGAAGCTGGAGGCATCTGGGGCCCGAGCCGGCTGGGTCCGCAAGGAAAAGGAGGACATCGTACGCATAGATGGCGATGCTGTCCTCGTGCTTTCCCCGCCAGTGCCACCTGTGGATCTGGGCATAAGCACTGACATGGCATGCCAAAGATTCAATGGCCAGGACAAAAAGGAGGGGTGACAGGGGGCACCCCTGCCTTTTGCCCTGCCGGATCTGGGGGGCATCTGAAAGGGCTCCATTTATGAGCACTCGAGCCAACGGGTTTGAGTACAGTACTCGCACTAGGCTGCGGAAGTGGTGTCCCGTGCCCACCAGTACAAGTACCGCCTCCAGATAGTGAGAGTCGATGGTGTTGAAGGCTTTATCGAAATTAAGCAACAGAACGGCGAGGTAGGGCGTGAGAAGGTGGCGGAGGGCCAACGCCAGGTGAAGGCATCGTATGCAGTGTCTTGTGCTGTGGCATTAATCTGCATTGGTCTGGGTGGATGAGGCTGTGTGTGACTAATTTAAGGCGCGTGGCTAGGACTGTTGCATAGATTTTGACCTCGGTATTGATGAGTGAAATTGGGCGGCAATCTGAGCAGGAGGCCAATGGGGGTTGTGTCTTGGGTATGACCACTATTGTAGCCATATCTCTCTCAGGCCGGAAGCCTCCCATCTCAACCACTTCCTTTTAAAGCACATGTTGGTGTGGAATGAGGATGTCTCGGTATGTTGCGTAGTACTCTGCCGGGAGCCCGTCGGGCCCAGGCGTCTTTCCAGGAGCAGTTACGGAGATGGCCTCTCCTATTTCCTCTTTCGTGATAGGTTGGTCCAGCAGGGTCCATTCAGGCCATGTGAGACGGGGAAGGAGAGTGAGGTCCAGTGTCTCTGGCTCAAAGCTGTAGGGCCGGTCCGCCGCGTAGAGCCGGGAGTAGTAATTAGCAAAGGCTTGGGTGATGGAGGCAGGCGCGCGATAGGTTTTACCTTGTTGATCACAAATTTCCGGGACTATCCGGTTCGCCAAGAGTCGGGAGGCCAGCCAGTGGAGCAGCTTGAAATTTTTGTCTCCCCATCCGTAACCTGAGAGACAGAGGACCTCCATAAGAGCTTTGCAGATTCGAGCGATATGTGCTTTATCTCTTCCCTTAGAAGCTCAAGTTGTTGGGTGTCTCGTTCTGTCCCTGTCTCGGTCACAGTGTGCTCCAGGAGGGAAAACCGGCTTTCTTTGGCCAATCTCTTAGCTTTAAGATGGCCCCTGGTGAGTCCACGAATTGTGGCTTTGCCCGCCTCCCATAACGTGCCCTGCGTGGGGACTGAGTTTGGGTTATCTTGGAAGTATTGTTTGATATCTTTCTCTAGTGTGTGGTGGAACTTGTCCTCCTGCAGGAACCAGGTGTTGAGTCTCCAGAGGGGCCGCGAGGTGGCCGCCGGGCCTCCAATCTGGAGGAAGAGGGGAGAGTGGTCCAATATTCCTCGAGGAATGATACGAATATTCGTGACCGCGCGGCAGTCAGAAGCTGGCATAAATAAAAGAGTGATGCGTGCAAGGGTGCGGTGTGCTGCTGAGGTGTGAGTGTACTGTCACATTCTGGGGTGGTAGGTCCACCAGACATCACACAATCCCATCTGCGCTGCCCACCCCATCATTCGTCTCTCGTGTTGAGTCCTATAGGTAGATATGGTGCCGGTGGTGTCTTGGGGTGGTAGCATGACTGCATTGAAGTCGCCCCCAATTGCTATAGGGCCCAGGGGAAGAGAGAAGGTGTCTATTGCGGTGTTCAAGGTGGGTGCATAGGTTGCTGGAGGGACATAGAGTGACATAAGGTTAATGGTCGCGTCTCCCAGGGTTCCAGTCAGGGCCACAAAGCAGCCTTGTGGGTCTCTGGTTACGTGAGAGGGAGTGCGAGGGAGGGTATGGCGCAGAAAGATCGCAGTCCCTCGGGATCCCTGCTCGAACCCAGAGTGCCAGACCCGATCAAATCCCTGGCGAGCGAGGAAGGGGCAGTGGTTGCCCATGAGGTGGGTCTTCTGGAGCAGGAGGATGTCAAGGGACCATCCTTTTAGAGTGTGTCAGTACTGCTGTGCATTTTACTTTGTCCAGGAGCCCGTTTAAGTTCCACGAAAGGATTCATAAGGTTGGTCCCTGATGTTGGTTTATGGCCATGTTGCATGCATGAAATTAGGGGGCAGTGGCTGTGCAGTAGGTGGGCCAGGGTTTCCGGGGTCAGCTCTGCTTAGAGGTCTTGCCATCTCATGCTGATGGTGATGTGTGCCTGCATCTGGTATAGTAAGGTGGATGCTGTATCTGTGGAATGAAACTAAACGAAACTTTGGGACAATGGTCCCAAACCCTTCCCACAACCAACCCCCCGCCCCATGCTTCTTGAATGGAAGCATGTTGCCTTAACTAGAACAAGGTGTAACAGGAATAAACTATACACTTAGTGTATAAGTTGCGTGGTTGACCCCTCTGTACGGTAGGATGTGGTTGAGCTTCGGTCAAGTCACAGTAATTACACTAGAGCCATAAGTATTAAGAGCAGCAATTAGCAAATGTCTTTCACAGATGACTGCGGGGGCTGGACCCAGGTCAGTGTACGTTAGATCATCGGGGTTTGCGATAGGTCGGTGTCTTCTTGTCCAGCAGTCGGCGGGAGGTGTGGTCTCTACTCCTCTCCTGTGTAATCTGATTCCTGATCTTGTGGTTGGTCTGTGAGACTCAGGAGCTTGGGCAGATCATTTGAGGTTCAAGTGGCATTCGTGGGCGAGGTGGATGCCTCTCTGCGGTTATTTTGGCCCCTGGGTTCCTTGGGTTGCATGTATCCAGAGCGCAACATAGGGGGAGAGGCGGTCCCATGGCTCAGGAGGAGACGCTCTTCAGTGGCCCAAGTCCACGCCTCCTCCTGAGTGTCAAAGAAGAAGGTTTTGTTTTGGAAGACCACTCTTAGACGAGCTGTGATCAAAAGTCGGTACTGGGGGTTTAGGGCCCTCAGTTTCTGCTTTACTTCCATGTAGGAGCGGCGCAGTGACTAGACTTCTTTAGTATAGTCCAGGAAGATCATGACCTTGTGGCTCTGGTAGGACAGGGTAGTCTGGGAGCGAGCTGCCTGTAGGATGGTGTCCCTGTCTTTGAAGTTGAGGATTCTGGCCATTATCGGTCATTGTGGGGCGCCCGGTGGCGGCTTGGGTGCCAGAGCTCAGTGGGCGCGTTCCACTGCAAACCATGTCGAGAGTCTGTCCGCCAGCACCCCTGACCTGATCTAGGTTTCAACGAAGTTTGCCACTTGCCCCAGCTCTGTTCCCTCGGGGATGCCTACCAGGCGGAGGTTGTTGCGCCGGGAGTGGTTTTCTGCATCTTCCGCATGCCTGTGTAGTTCTTTTGTGTGGGATTTGAGTTGCGAGACCTGTTCTTTTAGGCAATGAACATCATCCTCCACTGTGGATAAGCGGGATTCTGCCTCCGTTAGACGGGCCATGGCATTGCGGAGGTCCTGTCTGATTAGGGCCATGTCAACTCGCTTCTCACCAATTTTATTCTCCACTGAGTCCTGTCAGGATCGTATGGCTTGCAGGATTGCGGTGAGATCTCCTTCAGGGCGGGTGGCCTTGCCATGGACTGCTTCACCAGCCACAGTCCCACTCGTAGTGTATTGCTCCATCCAGGTTTGCGTTGTGGGAAACTTGGCAGCTTTGTTTTTGCCCATGGCTAGTGGGGCCAGGTAGAGAGGGGGCAGCACGGTCCCCCCGGCGTCTCTCCCCAGACCCCTGATGAACGGTTCACCTCTCCTTAGGCGGTGGACAGGGGGGGGAACAAAGCCAATCTGGGCGATAGTTTGTGTTACTGGTCTCTCCCTGTTTTATCTTCTCTGCAACGCAGTTGACACCATGGAGCCCCCGCATCCCCTCACCAGCGACCCCACCCACTTAGCCTGGGGAGCGTGAGCGCCCATGCCCTTCCCCAGGCCGACTGTCTCTTCAGGACCATAAGTTTAGGATACGGCTCTTTGGGGCCCGATGCCGTGTTTGGTATCTGTGGGTTCTCGCCAATCGGAGTCTTGTGTTAGTACCTGTCTCTTAGCTCCTCACCGTGCATCCCCCTGTTGCCACTATCTACGGCCTGGTGCCGCTGTGGGAGGTCAGCCTTACCACTGCAGGACTTTCAAGGGCCTTGTGGTTGTGTGCGTTGTCTCCTGCAGCTAGGGATGGCGGCAAGTCCACAGGGAGAAGGAGGGGGTTTTCGCCGTAGTGGTGCCCCCAACAAGCGTTGTGGGTCGTGAGCCCGGTCCCCCAGTCCAGGTTGATTTTGGACAGGGAAGGAGGAGGGCAAAGGAAGGAAGGGATACCAGGGTTCACCTGTAGTCCCCTCCACTCGGCTCCGCAGGTAACTGGGGTGCAGGATTCCTCAAGTGCCTGAGTATTCGGGAGATTCCCACTGCCTGTGGGTCCCCGCTGCCGTTCAGCGGAGATGGCCCGGATTGCTGCAGTCCCGGGTCCTCCCCTAGTGCCGGCCCATCATGCTTGGCCCCACAGCAGTTGGGTCTCACCGGTCTGCAGGGTGAACCCTCTCTTCTGAGCTAGGCCACTGTCTCCTCAGACTCGACAGGGGGACGTGAAATGCTCCGATATCAAATACCTCTGGGGACTCTTGCTGTCGATGGTCTCAGGGGCTGGTTTGTTTTAGACCTGGTAGGTGGAGGCGGTTGGGATCCCACTTGTTGGGCTGCTGCCCTTGTTCATTTCATTGGGGTATGGGATCACGCCGGCTCTCGGATATTTCAGGGCTTGGTGGCCTGTGGGCCTCTGTTCTTATCCCCAGGCTGTGGGCCCCGCTGCTCCCAGGTTCCCCCTCCGCGAGTCGGATCACACTCAGGGTTGGTGGTCAGTGGTCTTTATGATCCGGCGGGGCCTCAGTTGAGGGAAGTCACCAGCGTATCACTACCCTCCTCAAGCACTGCTGTTTCGGTGCCACCGCGTGATTGAGACTGCCCACAGCTATGGCCGATCGGGGGACTGCTTCATTTAAGACCTCCACTCCCGGGGGTTTGGGTGGGGACATTGCCGGACCTTCAGTCTGCGGTCGGGCCTCCTTCTCATGAGCCCTTTCTCTCACCCCCAGGGTCTGTCACACGGTGGGAGAGGCCTCCCTCGACCCACCGCGTCGTCTTCCTTGGCTCTCTGCACCGCCGGCTGTTTCGGTGCCACTGCACAGTTGATTCTGCTCGCAATTATGGCCAGTCGGAGACCGTGCCACTTGGGACCACCACTCCCAGAGTCTTGGGTGGGGACACTGATGGATCTGCAGGCCACAGCTGGGGCCTCCTCTTCGTGGGCTTGCGACCCTTTTCACTCACCCCGGGGTCCACCTCACTATTGGAGAGGCCTCCCTCGTCCCACTGCAGCGTCTTCACTCACCCTCTGCACCGCCAGGGGGGGCAACTCCAACCGTGTCCACTGTGATGTCAGCGCGATGTCAGGAGGTGCAGCTGATTGGAGGATGTCTTTCCGCACCTCACCGAGCCCGCCGCACCTGAGGCGCCAGCTTCCTGGTCTCTTGCCCGGAAGCCGCCGTCTTAGATTGGGGAAGAGAGGCAGGTCGCAGGGTATTTTCTGCCTCAGTCGGCCACTTGAGTCGTCCGGGCTCACTGTCGGGGGTCACCACTGCTCTGGAGAGTCAGATCTTCTTCATTTCAACTTTGCTGTGACCCTGTAGTTGTCACGGACAGGTTGCAGAGCCTGTCCACAGTGCTGCCATTTTCTTCTGTGGGTGTGCAGCCGTCAGGTCAGCACCACCGCTGGCGATCACGTGAAACCGCGATTTTGGGTCCAGCCTTTTGCTGATGGTGTCAGTGCACCATGTGGGCCTGCTCTGGTGACTTTGGATGGCCGAAGGGGTCTCAGGATACAGGCGGATGATAGAGGGGTCCTGAGCATTCTTAGAGTGCGACCGCCATCTTGACGCTCGAAGCCACGCCCTTAGTAGTGACGTTTAATTCGTATTTTAAGTATTTGTCTGTGCTGGTTGTATTTATGTACTTTTATGGTCTGTGAAACCGAAATATAGATATCAAATGAAAATGACAGGATTAGCTATAGGATCTTTGGAGTTAGGACCATGGGAGAACTTACTGCACTTCCTCAGGTCAGCATGCCGGAAATCACCAACATAGCCAAAACCATAAAAATCAGGCTCCCCATTGGACCCAGTCCCCATTGGCATTCTGCTGAAAGGCAGGGAAGCTGTAGTCTCAGCTCTCACAGATTTATACAACCTATCTTTGAATAGTGGCAAGGTACCCGACGTGTGGAAGCACGCAAATATCAGACCCCTGTTAAAAAACCATCACTGAATCCAGAGCTAGCCAGGAGTTACAGACCTATCCCTCTCTTCCCTGGAGTCAGAAAAATTATGGACAAACTAATAAGTTTATGAGGCAGCACTAGGCCACTTTTTTTGGCTTAATGCTGCCTCATAAATATTGTTCCATTTAACGCAGTTTTCTGCGATAAAGGGGCATGCAGTGGGCGTTGCTGGATGTGTTCCTAGCAACATCCATGGCTTTTTGACACTTCCCCAGATTTACTCTCTTTATGAATGAGTGGCCACAATTTCAAATCTCAATGTGGGCTCTGCTTGGACTGGCAACACAACATGAACGACAATCAGCAACACAACAATTGGAACATAGCCAGTTCATTCCAACTGCCACTTAGGTCTAACATAGCGCTCATAACAATCAGACTTTCACCTCTCCAACCTCTGAATCTCTTCCTTGTACACCCTGTCATATCCGCCTCAGTGGCATCCTTACTCAAAAGGAATGGGTACCATAATCCCCCAAAGGAAGCTGCATAAACCTTACACAACTCCCAGCAACTGCTGTGCAGACATTATTGACCCATCCTTGTGCTCAAACACACTCTGTACCAAAAAACAGTTTCTCTTACATCTCTTTCACCAATTCAGTGGACACACTCCCTCATATATGTGAGCCAATGAATGTAAAATTTTTCCCTGTCCCCTCTGAACAGGTTTGACTGCAACAATTGTACCTCCAGAGACTGCTCCCATTCCACCATGTTCTTCCTCCTCAATCCTTCCACGTTCCTGGACCCAAACAATTCTGCCACTCAAAAGGCTTGAAAAAATAACCATAACATAAGCATTGAAAAACTATTCACCTCAGTCTCAATTACCTACGCATCCTGCCTGAGGCACTTTTTTCACATGCCTAACCTTCCTTTATCCTCCTTTCCATTTCTCCCGCTGACGGCTCGTACCCTCAATGAATTTTATGAAAGAAAGCCAATCCCGCCAACTTACCCATGCTGGCCACAGCGGAGAAACCTTTATCAATCATGGACATTATGAAATAACCACATCATCCCTCTTCAATTCCACACTATTCTCGATGCTCCACCTATTAGCTCCTGATGCTATAAACCCTTCATATGTCAGATTGTATGCTTCTCTTGTATGTGCAGACTGTGACCCCTCAATTAGCTGCACTATATGGGCCATCCTACGTCCCACCACCAATCTGGCATCTGCGCCTACCTCTCGTCTACCCCTGGTGTGAGCATAAGGAATCTCATCCTGTGCAAACTAGAAAAAGTATCTGCAATGCCATTGTGGAGCCCGGAAATATGCTTTGCCTTGAACACATCCCAGCACAAACACTGTCAACAGCTACAAAACCTTCCCGTCCTGTGCTGACTGCCTATTGTCAACACTGAAGAGTACCTTCTTGTTGGCAAAAAGACTACCCCTCAACACCCCAGCAACCACCAAACGAAAGAACTATAAAAAGGCCACCAGATTTTTAATCTGCTTGCCATTCCTCCGCACACCACTTCCCTTGCCAATAAATGCCAAAACCAGCGCCTCCTGCCACATCTGAAAAATGTTGAATACACCACTCTGTTTCCCCCCCCATTCCTCTCAAAGACATCTTCCCAAAAGCCTTTCTATACCCCTAAATTGCCTTTATTCCTATTGATAGACGTACACTGTGTTGGGATAAGGTAATACCAGAAAGAACCAACCCTAATCTACAAAAATTGCATCTCGCTCTCACCACTATGCATGCAAGAATCATGTAGACCAACAATACTTGAATATTTCAGGTCAATGCTGTTTTCTTTGTCAACATCACTTCAAGCAAACAAATCAACTTTTCTTTTTTTCTGTAGGAAGATGCAACTACATCCTCACTGAATTCAACTCAACTCTCAGAGACGTCAACATAACCCTTGGACCCACTGTTTTTCTGGGGCTAAATGCACCCCCAAATCCAACATAAACTCCTGAAAATTCTGAAACAATTGATGACATTCCATGGACAAAGGCTGTCCAGCATTAAGAAAAGTTGTCCAGGTAGTGTGCCATGCTATCTTAGATGCAGACGGTAGTAAACTGCCTCTGCAGAAAGCTACTGAACTTCTCAAACATGGAGCATGAAATTGTGCAACACATAGGTAAGACCTTGTCCACAAAATAATATCCTACAAACTCTATGCCAAACACCTAGAAGTCTGCCAGATGTACCACCAGCAAACAAAATGCTGATTTAATATCAGACTTTGCGATGAGCACGCTCATCCCAAAGGGGAGATTTACTAAGATTTTGCATTGTGTCTATGTCACAAAAGTGACGCAAAATCTTTTTTTCCCATTTTACTTTCCAGTGCTAAACTTGATTGGTGCAGGAAATAACTGAAAAGTAATGCGAAGCAGCGCATAGCGCTGCTTCACATTACTTTGCGCCATGGGGGAGTACCAAGGGTGGTGCATGGGCGTTCCCATGCAACCACCCAAGGTTTCTCATGCTGAACCCAATTTACTAAATAAAGTAGATTTGGTTTAGCATGAGAAAACTGTGCCATTTTCAAGTAAGCGCAAGGAAGAAGAAATGCTTTCATTTCTCCTTCCTTTTCCGACTTTACATGTGTGCTGCACTTTACAGCACACATACGAAGTGGGAAATGGTTAAAGTGAGTCTGTGCATAGTATTTTGTACTGGAAGTGCTCCTTCCAGTACAAAACCTATGCTAGACTCACGGAGACACCCTTGCACCATGTCGCAAACGTGTCTCCATGGCGCACGGCAGCTGATTTCAGCGCCGGCGCTAGTGAGAGGGGAGGTGAGTGCCTTATTTTAGTAAATAGGGCGCTCTCTCCTTTTCACATAGCACAGCGCAGCATTTGCGGCTGCTGCAGTGCGCTACGTAAAAAATAGTAAATCTGCCCCCAAATTAGTTAAGCAGCGCAAAAACATCATCCACTGATATGTATTTCAGCTTGCTGAATTCCTCCGGGATGAAATCATTACATGAAAAATATTGCATAAAGCGAAATTCCACTTGCTCCTTTTTGGGAACCACACTTTGAGGTGAAATAATTAGCCTGTCCCGAGGCCAGTCCTCAAAGGGGCCTGCAATACGTCCCTCCTGCACCTTAGAGCTCTGGAACCTTCATAACCCAAACGAAAACCAAATTCAAAACCTTAAGCCAAAAATAAAGTCTACTCATCTCCCCTTCCATTGCATTCCAAGCTCCTAGCTGATCCAGGCTAACCGGTGTATGAGCCCTTGGCCAAGTTGTTCGACCTGTCCTGCAGTCACCCAACCTTGCTCTTCCTCACTTCTTTCATCATTTTCCCATAACCAGTGGCCTTTCTGCCCGTAATCCCCCACTATTGCATCTGGAGGCACACCTTCACCCCCAGCGACACTCCCTTCTCGCTTCATCTTAGGTTTAGGTGGCGAACGTGCCAGAAGGGAGTCGCCACCCTGACTGCCACGCACCTCTGGGGTCGTGGATACTGGGGCACCAATACTTGGTCATGAAGCTGCATTAGGAAGGGTACAGGGGGCATGTGCATATGATTAGTAAAGGTGCACAATGAAGGGTGCAGAGAGTGCTTGCACACAATTAGTGAAGGTCCTTTTGGGAGGGTGCACGGAGTGCTTGCACAAGATTAGTGAAGGGGCCTTAGGGAGAGTGTAGGGCGCGTATGTACATTATAAGTGAAAGTGCATTAGGAAGGCTGAGGGAGTGTATGCACACAATTAGCGAAGGTGCATCACGGAGGGTGTAAAGAGCATATGCACATGATTAGTGAAGGTGCAAAAGGAGTGTATGTACATAATTAGTGAAGGCACCTTAGCAAGGGAGTAGGGAGCGTATGTACATAATTAGTGAAGGTAAAAGTGCATTAGGGAGGGTGCAGGCAGTGATGGCACACTATTAGTGAAGGTAACTTAGGGAGAGTGCAGGGTGTGTGTGCAAACGATTAGTGAAGGTACCTTAGGGAGGGTGCACGTCCATATGTACATTATTATTGAAAGTGCATTAGGGAGGGTGAGGGATTGTATGCACAGGATTAGCGCAGGTGCATCACGGAGGGAGTATAGAGCATATGAACATGATTAGTGAAGGTGCAATAGGGAGGGTACAGGGGGTGCATGTACATAATTAGTGAAGGCACCTTAGGAAGGGAGGGGGGAGAGCATGCACACAATTAGTGAAAGTGAATCAGGGAGGGTTCGGGAGTATATGCACATTATTAGGAAAGGAGCATCAGGGAGGGTGCAGAGAACGTATGCAAATGATTAGTGAAGGTGCATCAGCGAGGGTGCAGGGAGTGAATGGGCATGAATAGGGAAGGTGCGTCAGGGACAGAGGAGGGAGTGTATGCACACAACTAGTGCAGGTGCCTTATGGAGGGTGCGTATGCGCACGATTAGTGAAGGTGCCTTGGGGACAGTGCCTGGGGAAAAGACTGTCTCTGGGGTGTGTGCGTGAAGCATAGGGTGCTATTCTGGATGTTACAGGCAACCGCCTTGTAAATGGCAGCAGTGCAGGAAGAATAGACATTCCAACTGGTAAGGTGCAGGAAACAAAGGTCTGCTTAACGGCAGGGCATACAAAGTTTGCAGGAAGCACAGACCTGCTCTATGGGTGTGTTTTGAGGAGTGGCGTGGTTTATTCTACAGTACAAGCAGGCTCCCTCTGGAGTAGGGTAACATTGACTCCACCCTGAGAAATGTGTTAGGAGTGCATTATAATCACATGTTGTCTGCATGCACATGTATTCCGTGTGAATAATGTTGAAAATGACAGTGGGGGTATTGTATATTTAAAGTATCCCTGTGAACTAATGCAATATATGTGCTTAGAGACGTAACTGATAGAATTGTGACTCTTTATGAAATTGTTTGTGAATGTGTTCAAAGATAAGTGAAATAGATAGTGATGTGTTTACTAAATGAAAGTTCATGTGCTCAGATGCTCTAACTGAATAATCATGTTACTAGTGTATTAACTCTAAAGCTACACGTTGAAAAACTTTGATTTATTTGTATGGAGAAGAGTGTACATAAATGTAACCTGTGCATTTGTTAACTTAGCCTAACTTGTGGGCATGAGATGCATTTAGATTCAAGCTCACGTTTCAGTTTAGCATTCAAATTCATATTTTATTCTTGCTGTAGAAATGTTGCATTTATTTTGTTTTCCCACTGCAGGTGGACAAGACTTTATTAGTAAAGAGAAAAGAGTCTTTGTTCTTAGTAGATAGTGAGGCATGTGAAGCAGCAACTGGTATGAAGAGCGAGATAACAAGATGGGAGGCAAGTTCTCACGGGAGAAGGAGACGAGACCAAGAAAGGGCGTAGTAACAATTTACGGGAATAGCAAAATGGTGTGAAGAAGCCAATGCATGCTGATAGTATGGAAATTTACTGAGTACAGTTTGTGGGACGTCTTTTGGATGCAACTGATGTTCTGATGCCAAGTAGTGATGGATAGCTAGCATTCTGCCTTAAGACACCTGGAAGTGCAGACCTCTGCTTTGATTGCTGTGGCTTTATGCTACTTGACCCATGTTAGAGCTCCTTTACAGAGGACTCCGACAGCTGACACCTTTCTCTATTTCCTTCTTATTGCTTTCGTTGAGGGTTGCTACTTTAGGGTGGGATAGAGTAGGGACAGTTGGGGATTCGTGCTTATTTTCAATAACAAGTTTATGTAATCTGATGCAAAGTTCTGTTTCCTTATTACTTATATAGCGATAATCAACTTAGTTGTTTTCTTTCTATTAAATGGAGTGAATCACTTCCAAAGATTTGGCTTCTTACTATTTATATTGTATTCTATACAATAATGCTCGGGTTGGTATATATTAATCTGTTTTTTAATTTGAATTTGGCTAAACTTACTAACTCAAGACTTGGTGTTGAACTGAGTTATTATGTAACCTAAACTGGCTACTCTGTAATTGGATATTGAATTGAAAGTGTTCTTCTCCTCACCTCTCAATTCGCAAAAAAAGATAATCGATTGAGTGTTATTGTGCAAATGGGCCCAGGCTCCATCACCTCCTCAGTGTTAACATATAGGTTGTCCTCTGTGCTTCCCTAGCTGTGCTTTCCTTTTCCATTACTGTCCAGGAGAATAGCACCTAAGAATGGTGGGAGTTACATTCTACACTTTCAAAGGAAATGTATGTGTAGAAATAGGGGTTTCAATTTTTCTGTGTGCAGACATGCTGTAAACTGTGCAAGCAGGCTGTGTCTTTTAGCATTAGGGGTTATGGGGATGTGATATCATCATCTGTGTTCTAAAACAGATTACCTTTTGCAATTAGATTTTGAAAAAATGTTTTGTATAATTCACCATTTCTTGGCTGGAGAATGCCCTCTCACGTATAGGGCCACCAAAGAATGACAGTTAAAAGAGATATTGTGATATTGATTTCTAAAATTGTATGTTGCCGTCGAGTCCTGGTTTTACTTGGGCTTTTTGGTATATGTAGTTTTTGTTTCCACATTATAACTCTAGGAATAAATCTAACACAATTCAAAGCAAAAATCAAGACTAGATGTCCTACTCATCACACTGGCTCTGGGCCTAACCTGAACGCCTGGACCGCCACTGTATGACACACTTTAATCCTTCTTGTTCCCAAGGACTGATGCCAGTGCTTAAACTGGGCTGGTGGTTGAGTTTAGGGCCTACCCGCACTCTTTTTGGAGACCAGAACTTATTCTTCCATCATTAGACTATGACCCAGAAGAAGATAGTAAAGGGAGAAAAAAGAGGAAGAGCATGAAGGAAAAACAATGACAAAACGAGAAAGCAGGGATGAGAAATAACCTTCAAGAGGGAGATAAAGGGAAAGGAAGCATAGGGTGGTGGATGAAATGGGCATGAGGTGAAATCAAAACCACACAGCCTTGGTATTTGGAAAACTCCACTATTCTGGAGGCCAGCTGCAGACTTCTGAGAAAACGTTTGGTCACTAGCACTGATTATTTTACAAAATATACACTGAGGCAGTACAAGGGGTCACTTTTTGTGATGCAGTGGCTGCGTAAACAATGGGCCACATTGTGGCCCATTTACAACGTGACGCATCTAGGGAGATGCGTCACCTTGTTATGCCCTGCGCCACATTATACCTGCATCAGGTATAATGTATGCAGAGTGGGCGTTCCCACGCAGGAAAGCCTCGTAGAAGTGACGCAGTGAAATCTACAAGATTTCGCTGCGCCACTTCTAGGACGCCACTGCGTCAAAACCTTACGCCTGCTTGGAGCAGGCGTGAGGAGTGACGCAGCACAATAAGTATTTTCCCTCCCCATGCATTGCTGGGTTGAATCATGCTTGCGACACGACTTCAGCAATGTGTGACTTTTGCGCCAGCAGATGTGTCAGAATTTGTGACGCATCTGTCAATCCTTGTGCCATGGTGCGCCGTATTGTAAATACGGCACATCCATGGTGGCACAAGGGTTTTGCATGGAGACGCATGGAAACTGATGCATCTCTACAGATGCGTCAGTTTCTTGTAAATCTTCCCCTAAATGTGTGCTCGGAATGGGAAAACTGTACCTGAAGATGATGACCAGTGCCAGTATTTCGGGTTTAAAATGCAATAGAGTGGTACCTCACTGTAAAGTAAAGGATATAAATATTTCATTGCAATGTAGGACAGTACAAAGACTATTATCGAGGTTCAAATGAGCTAAGCACAGTGATACTATTGGAATATGGCTAGAGAATGGGAGTGATGATCCCACCATCTTCAAGAGCAAGTTATGGTAAAGCAAGGCCAATATGGGGCAGCGTAGTGTCTAAGCAGTAGTGACATTAAGCTTCATAACTTAGAGCCGTGCAATTGTGAACAAGTAGAAGGAGGCACCTCCCCAACCTCGCAGGTAATATGATGTAGTAGAGGAGGGCCAGAAACAAACCCCAAAGTGTGCACAATAATTAGCTATGTTCCTCACCAATGTGGCATCCTGCATTGTTGAAAACAATGTTGGCTCGGTATCGACAATCAGGATACCAGTAGGTGCCGGAAGATGTACCTATAAAAATGGAGGGACTGTACATATAAATTCGTAATCAAAGCCCCAACCGTAGACAAATTAAATGTAAATGGAGATCATCCTATTTGTACACGTGCCAATTGAAGTAGTGGCAAGTACGGTCGTGTGTGAAGTAGTAGAAGAAAAAAGCAAAACGTCCTGTGTCTGTGCAGGTAACAATCTAAAATCAATTAACATACTACTGTTAGAAAAATGGTCCCCAACTATGGGGACCACACAATGCGTGCTAATATCATTACTCAAATGAGGGCAACAGTCAGTTGGCCAGATAAAACATACCTTAAATTCAATAGCAGGACACACCCGATCTAATGTTTGAATGGGAGAATGACAAGTTTGGGAATGGCCTTGATAAGCCTGTTAAAAAACACAAACCCGCAAATATGCGTAATTGTGACGTATTATCTCGATGGTAGGGCAATGTTTCAAACAGTAGCGAGCAAAGTGCACAGAGCACTTACCTTACACACATAAAAAAACGCTCTGTATATATCTTTCCGACAATATGCCAAACGGCTTGTGTTCGCTCTTCGATATAAATACCAGCCAAATAATAGAAAAATATAGAAGGACCGCCTCTGAGGCATAAGCTGCAGTAAATGTGCGGGCGGTCGCCATCTTGGTAGAGAGGGAATAAAGGAAAAGGAAACGAGCTGGGGCAGACAGATGAAAAAGGAAAATTAAATAGAGTCCACCGTTTTTGTGAAGAAAGTAGAAAAACACACATGTTCCATTGAAATATGTTCCATGTCCAAAGTAATTAAAAACATTTTAAAAATTGTTGATGGTATTGTGTGTGTATTACCATACTGCAGTAATTCATATAGACGAAATTGCAAGTCCAGTTCATATACAAATATATAGACTAACAAAAATGACAATTGTCGACACATAGTAATAGTTATTATAGTGTACATGGTCACAGCATATGTCAGAATGTTATCTAAGCAATTCAAGTACACTCCAAATTATGGCTACAGTTCGGTGATGGATCTGATGGTGCACGAATGTAAGCAAACAACATCATTGATTATAAATGCATGTTTATGTTTGATGCAAAGATGTCAGATGCAACATGTGTCAGGTTACATAAACAAACAAATAAGGGTCTCGCCTGAGTCGCGACTACAGCTCTGTGATATACCAAATGATCTTATGCCTGCAATGAGCAACTGAAAAAGTGTATTGGTCCTGAGTTAGTAATCTAAAGAGCAATTTGTACAGGGAAACAACTATAGAGATAATCAGTTAACAAATGTTGCAAGCTTAGTAATACACCTGTTTCCTCATGTTGGTACATGTTACTTTCTAAGAACAAGGAAATGCCCAAATCACAATTATCCCATATATTTATTCCTCAAGAGATAATTATTCTCCCAGAAACATGTGGAGATCGCTATCTGCATTCAGGCCCTCGTCCACTACTCTTAGTCTGATAATCCACCTACTCTCAAGGTGCCTAAGTGCCAGGATTCTGTCTCCGACCCTGGGCTTGTCTCCCACATCAATACCATGGAAACAGATTTAAAAAATGTCCCTATGTCCATGGACAGTGTTATAGTGTACTGCAAGTGGGTAGTTGCTACTGTTGTTCATTATGGCACTGAAGTGTTCTTGAATGCGTTTCTTCAAGGGTCTTATTGTGCTGCCGATGTATATGAGTTCATATTCACAAATGATGCAGAAGGCCACATGTTTAGTATTGCAATCAATTAACTTTGTTATCCCCTTTTCCTGCTTAGTGTAATATTGGAAGGTAGTGGTCTTATCCTTCGCATAGCGGCAGACGTTGCATTGACCACATTTGTAGGAACCATTGGGTGGTGCTGGCAAACCAAGTGCTCTGGGTACTCGGTTTCATGTAGCTGTGGCATAGTGTTTACTTCAGTGTTCGACTTCTTTTATGTGTCAGTCCCGGCCTTGTATTAATGGCTTTTTTTAGAGTGCTGTCTGCCTGTAAAAAATGCCAATGCCTCTGCAGAATCTTGTACACCCAGACCTAAGTACACTATATGGAGTAATCAGGGAGAACTTTTTGTGTTGTCTGGCTCTGCCATTATCAGAATTAGTAAGAAGGGTATCCCGGTTGACTTTCTTAATTTTACTCCTAGCCTCATTAGTACACTGTTGGGATAACCCCTAGTTGAAAATCTGTTTTCTACCCTCCGGAGTTCTGTCAGCAAGTTGGTGTCTAGGCTACAATTGCGACTAATCTTCGTAATTTCTCTGTAAGGAATAGCCCTGATTTGCAAGGGGATGTGCACTGGTTGCGTGTAATATCGCATTATACGCTGTAGGTTTCCTGAACAGTTTAGAGCATACCTGGCTCCCCTCTATATATAGGGTGGCATCCAAATAGTCAATGCTGATGGTACTGTGTTTGTGTGTGAACTTGATGTTATAGATCTTGTCGTTGAAATACTGTGAAAAGAGAGTAAGTTAGTGTATGTCCACAGACCAGAACAGGAGCACATCATCTATGTACCTCCCCCAGTATATTATATGTTCCATCAGCTCTGGGAAGCATTGTTCCCAAATATGTTTTTCTAAAAAAAAAACAGATAGAGATTTGCAAAAGATGGGGAAAATTTTGCCCCCATTGCAATCCCTTGATTCTGGCGATACCACTGACCGTTGTGGATGAAAACATTGTTATCCAATACCAAAATGATCAAATCTATTAGCATTTCAGAATGCTCAAGTAGAGTGGCGTCTCTGGTGTCGAATCAATGCTGTATGGCAGCAATTCCCTTAGATTTGGGGATACTAGTATACAATGAAAAGACACCCAAAGTAACCAGCAAATTACCATCAGACCGATCAAAATCACATATTTTACTTAAAAGGACCTGATGGAGCAGGGTAAATATAAAAATTTTAACCTCCTAATATTTTTGTATAATATTAATAAACATGTTCGTTCAAGTAAATAACCAACAATGTATGTAAAGGGTTAAGGATAACACGCAATTTAGTGTGCAAAGTAATGGACTAATAATTGTTTTACGTTTCTAACATAACATAATATTTGCGTACTAATTTAATAATAAATGCATGATTTGTGCTTTTAAATAAAACGTGTGGTTGCAAAATAAAGCGATGGTAAGTAAGGGACAGCTTTATATGTTGCTTCTGCTAGGTAATACCTAATTGGGGTACGTAGAAAGACGGGAGGGAAACTAAAGGGTTTATATTTCTTTGTTTTAATAACATTTTGTTTTCTTTAAAAATAGTGCGCTTAGGCCTGCCGAGCAGCAATATAAAATGGCCGCAAGATACTAGAGTGCGCATGAGCGGATGCGACCATGTGATAGAGGAGAGAGGCTGTGGAAAAGGGATGATCACGTGCTGATGCCGAGAGGCTAAGATGAAAGTATGGTCAAGGCTGCTGTGACCCTTCTGAGCAGATGTGTGCCAAGATGATCAGCAAGAAGCGTGAGAAGCCTGGTTGAATCAATAGAAAGAACTCTATTATACAAATTGTTGCAGAAAAGGAAACAATTTGGACTAATCGAAACGGATGAGCAAGTGCATGAACTGTGGGAAACGATGCTTGCATGGACATTCCACACGGAACTGGTTAAGACCAGGAAGTTTGATTAAAATGTATAGGGACCTGAGTTTTCGACCAATGAGAATGAATCGCGCCATGTAAGAAGAAACATTTTATGCTGTAAGCTAGAATTAGGGTATAAGAAGACCTACTCTTGGTGGGAGGGGTAGAGAATGCTGGAGTAGATGCTGCGGGATGCTGCGGGAGATGCTGAAGAAGTTAGATGCTGTAGATGGGAGAGTTTGCGGTTGCTGATGCTGACGAGCTGATGCTGCTGCTGTAATTTTCCTTTTCCAGTTGAGTATAAGATACTGCTTTAGGAGAACTAGCATTTGATAAGATTTATATTAGAATTATTAGGATTTCCCCGAGAGATAGATAGGTTGATCTATAGAGTTCTTAGTATGATAACCTCATTTTCCGTCTAATAAAAGTGTCATGCAATTTAAACTATTCTTATATTGATGATAAATGCAATGATCTGAATAATAAGATTAATCTCAAATTTCCTGCATTCAAAACTTTATATAAACTTTATTATTCTTTAAACAAATGACTCAGTGATTTTGTTCAGTATAATGACTAATAAAGAAATGATAAAGAGTTCATTGTGATTGAGCTGGTCTTAATCACCATCAACTGATTCCTACTAGCTGGTCCATCGACCAATGAGCGGAATACCTTAAAAGCAAATGAGAATTATTGTGTCATTATAAAAGAGAGTATCCCGTCTCCTTCCAGCGAATCGTTTTCTCCTAGGTTTCATGACGGAGGAAATCCAGGGAACAAATGAGTAAGTGAATGTATATGCGGTGTTATGGGCCCCACCGTCATATGGATATAGTGTGTGTGTTAGAGAAATAATTGCACCTGGATGACCAAAAGCATAATAGGAGAAATTATTTTTATTGTAAGCGCTGGATCAGACCTTCATGTACTTGATGTAGGGAGGCAAATTACCCTCAAAGGGTTGCAGATAAAGGTCTATATATTCTGAGAGTTTCTCTGTATGTGACCCTATGCCTGATATTATAGGCCAATCGGTGGGAAGGCACCCTGGGGCATATGTATGAGAGAAGTGGCGGAGTGAACGTTAGCCTTCCTGGCTTAACACCTCACTCCGCCACTTCAGAAACGCAGGGCTGCACCACAATTACAAGAATATGGTGCAACCATGTGTTTCCCCCTGCGCTGACGCTACACTTAGCAGCCTAATGCCAATGCAGGCCCCCTTGCACCATAGTGCAAGGGTTTCTGCGTGCAGAGGAAGATTGTTTATGTGCAAGAAGGTCCCCCTTCCTGCACATAAACAATCTTTAAATGCCGTTTTGTAACTTCTATGTGAGCTGCTTAAAGCAGGACACATAGAAGTTGCAAAACGGCATTTTTAAAAAATGATTGTTTATGTGCAGGAAGGGACACCTTCTTGTACAGAAACAATCATTGGCCTTTTGCTGTTTTCATGTGTGCTGCACAACGCAGCACACCTGAAAACAACAAAAGCGTTGTACCAGGGTAAGACCAGGTTTTCCCTGGTCTTAATTCTGGCGCTGCCTCCTATTTACGCCTCCCTTGTAAATAGGGGGCAGCATCAGAATCAATGGGTGTTGCTGTGGAACACCCACCGGAACACTGATTGCCCTCCCCTTTCACGCAAAGCATAGCGTGAAAGGGGGCCTTATTTACAAGGCAGCATTAAGCCACATTAAGTAGCTTAACGCTGCCTTGTAAATAAGGCAAAGCCCCTATCGCCACAGGAACGTCGTAAAAAGTGACGTTCCCGTGGCGATACGGGCTTGTGAAAATGCCCCCGTTTATGTATCTTGGGGAGGTCATAGATACAAGGTACTCTAGGTGTTGGATTGTAAATATAGCTATATTCAATGACCTTGATAAGACACTAATCCCTCCAGTGTTTCAGCCTCTGTTCAACTGTGGTGCTGATGTCTTTGAAGGGGTTTGTGAAATATTTTCTGCTAAGCAGCACCATCTGCTAGCTGACGGTCACTTTCTCCACTGAAGTCTTGTTTGTTCATAATGACCACAATCCCGCCCTTGTCCACTTCATTGATAATGATGTTTGGTTACCTGGAAAGTGTCAAAAGTGCCTGTTTTTCTTCTCTGGTGATGTTATGTCGAATGTGTTTCTGCCATGAGGTGTAAATGCCCTCTAGTTTGTATAGTTCCTCAGTCACTTCCTTGTAAAAGATATCTATGACATCATCAGGAGGGAGACATGGTGTGAACTTGGATCTAGCCTCGAGGCCACTATCAACATCTAAGTTGGAACTGATATCTAGGTCAACTGGAATTAGCAAGAGTGAAGGCGTTGCGCCTGGTGTGTGTTCCAGGGACAATAAGCTCTGTATGTCTTTAATGGACATATTACACTCATTAGCTACCAACAGACTCGGGACTGTAGGCGTACCTTTTTCTTGGAAAAATGTATGTAAGTTCAATGTGCGAACAAATTGAAACAAATGTATATGCAAATCAGTGAAGTTGGGTAAAGACGTAGGAACAAAGCCCAGACCCTTGCTCAAAATGTTTATTTGGTAAACGCTAAGAACAAGGTCTGAGAGAATAACAACTGAAACACCATCACAGGATGTATCAATATTGCATACATTGGAAACATGCGCTAGTTCTTGTGATTGTGTGCGGCTGATCTCGTGGTCACCTCTTCGTTCTCTTTTTGTTTTTATCCTGCATCTGTTCCGCCCCGTCCTTGTTTCTTACGTGAGTATCCTGCCTCTTGTAGGGTTGCCTTGTACCCCTGCGGTACCTCTCCAGTTCCAATAAAAAGGAGATGTGTTTGTTGGAACAGCACTCTGGTGCCCCATGTTATTTAGTGATTCACTGCTAGCAGTGACGTCGTGACCCCCCTTTGTCAGCTGGAGGGGGCGGTGTTACCCGGCTCCACTGCGTCGAGAACAGTGAACAGTAAACCCACTGCTACTTGTTTTGTCAAAGTTGACATTGACAAACAGCACTGGCTCGGTTTGCTCGGAACTGTTAACTTAATGCACTGCTGCGTCATGGGGGTTGTTAGCATTCCACAGCCATATACCCCTCACTTGTGATTGGCCTTTTTCAGACTACACCTCCTGAAAAGCATTTCAAAGGGCATATGAAGCAGGGCCATATATGCCTATCCGCTCGCTGCAGCCTGGTCAGGCACTCTAAACCATTTGTCAAAATTAATTTCTATTTTGCAGTTTTTTGTAGCGTGAAATGGAAGAGAGTGCTTTGGAGCACTTCCCAGGGGGTAAAATTCAGTTTTTTTTCTTTATGTTAGGGGAGACGAGATATGAACTGCATTCAACAGTTCCAAAGTCAGCAGCTCTGGCCATTAGGTCACATATCCTCTATCCCCCTTTATTTTATATTTAGCACTGAATGAGAACTCATACAATATGTAGTGTATTTAGCTATATTTGTGTATTTCGATCGCTAAAGCTTGCTCTGTTGCTGTTTGCAAAATGGTGAATCTGTTAGAGACAGCTGTATGAGACGGGTCTGTCTCACTTAGTTTGCAATCAGGTTGCGGATTTTGTGGAAGCAACTAAACCTGCTTGTAGAAAGAACAGCATCCCAGGGATGCCCGTTACCTATGCAATTCATTTCGGTACTCACATATGAGCAGGTATTTGCAGTTGTTAGTGAATGGTATCCCTCTAACATCTCTCTTTCTGTAAGCTTTTAAGTCTATTCACTTTGACTATCTCCAGAGCTCTCGTGGTGCCCAGTTTCATGTGCGAGTAGCTTATCCAGTTCATGTTTTTTCTTTGCAATCTGGGACTTAAAGTTCTGAATTTATAATGTGATGATCAGGACTACAAAACCCAAAATGCAAAGAAATTACCTGGACACAAACTGCGACTAAATATGGGAAGGGTAAGCTTGAGCTCTCTCTGCCACCCTCTTCTGCATGCACTCCCCTTTCTCTCTCTCCACCCTGTCCTGTTCGTTTTCTCCACCCTTATCTTTCTGTCACCTTGGCTCTCTTCATCTTTCTCTTTTTTCATTCACTCTCCCCTTCTCTATTTACTCTCAGGTGCAACGCAGTCAGTGGTGTAAGCAGAGGCCCAGCCAGACAGGAGCATCTGTAGAAGTGACTTTGTTGTCTTTGGTCTGCAAGGAGGGAGAACAGACCAGTAATCTCATGCTATCCATACCTGGTACCCAGGTGTGTAATTGCTATCTGCAGCCCTGTGGTCATATGGCTTCACTGTTAGGCTCACACTGTAAAGAAGCTTATCATGTGCACTGTCACAGAAGGAATGGAAGGGAGACAGTGTTGTCATTTTATTCTATTAAAAGGGCCATTTGGAGAATAATGTTACAATATAAACCAAAACCCCACCTGAAGTCATCAAACAAAGCAACCTTTTAGAACGCCTATTTTTGGTGATTGTTAGAAATGAGCAATTGGGTATGCAAACTACTGTTTTACTCTAACTGGATGGACCCTTTAAGACAGAATATATAGTGAAAGCAGGGGACCTTAACCCTAACCTCTGATTGAAGTGAGGTGGCATGGTTATGGCACTTCACTATACACCTGGGGCCCATTTGTGAATGGTGAGAGGAAGTGCAGGTACAAGTGAAGGAAGATAATTTAAACATTGAGGAAATATGTTTATATGAAATTACAAACCAATCTCTATTTTTTAACAAATTCCTCAGGGCAATTTTACTGAAGAAACATTGTTCAGCACCATTTTTATCTTTGATGGAAATACACAAAACCTCTAGGGAAGGTAATCCTTAGTAAGTAGAACCTTAATTTTTGGATTACTACCTGAGTGCCCCTCAAGAAAGGCCTGTGGTTTTGTCTCAATTCTATTAAAATGGTGCTGTAAAATTCACCCATTAGCTCTACTTTAGAAAACAAATCTGAAACAATTATTGGGGGGTCTACCTTTACAAGCACCTTACGAAGAATCAGGCTCACTTGCTTGCAGATATCAATTCAGGATGTTGTGCAAAGTGGGGAGGTACTTATTTTTCTAGCTACTCCCCTGACTGCTAGTTCAGACTAGAAACACTATACACATCTGACTGACTGGTGGAGGCATTAGGTCCTGGGTTGCTAGCAGCTGTGTTTCGAGGTCACTTTGGTACATTCATCTTTACATTATCAAATTTGCGTGCAAATGTGAAAACTCTACCGTTTCTAAAGCCGTTATTGCCCGTTCGTAACTAACGCATTTTCTTTTCTTTAATGTACATTTGGTGACTGTGTAAGTCTTCTTTTAGAATTTTATAAATCTTTTTTCAACTTCCAGTAAATTAGCATCCCTGATCTCGTCCTCCAACTCTTGTATCTCTTTGAGAAGTTTCTCCCTTTTCATGACAGTATCTCTGATTAGGATATCCATCATGTCGAAAGAGGATGTGACCAGGAGTTGTTCCCATTCCTTGCGGAGGTCTGGACTCAGATCCTCAAAGGAGGGGAAGATGAATACACAGAGACCTCTAGTTATCTGTTTATTGTCTATATTCTTTGTAAGATGGTGAAATCCCACCACTTGGACAATTCCTTTTTTTCAAGCGTTCTAGTTTCACAAACTCCATTTTGAGACCCCCTCTGGTTTCTCTACCTGTATTGACCTGTATTTTTTGTTGTTGTCCTCACTGTGCAATAATCTGGAGTAGGAGGTATCGGGGGTCCTGATAGTAACTATTCCATCTTGGAACAGCCCATTATCAACGTGAGAGAGTAGGGGAGATCTTTACAGTCTAACAGGATCCCCTTTTATTCCAATTCCATTCAATTAGAGGGGAGTAGCCTTCTGCGGCTACCCATATAAGCTCCTTGCTTGTGAATTATTGCTATATTGCATAATCATTGGACATCCGAAGACCCTTCAGCATGTCAGCACTGTGAAATCTGTTTCTGCTCCCAGATACCCCAGAATTCAAATCTCTTGCTTTGCCTCCCACTTCAATCTAACTTACCCTCTGTATCCAGGCTAACCATTTTCACCAGGTTGGTGAATTGTGTAGTATCCACTTAATACATATTTTGTATCTGGCTTGTAAAATTAAGATAAAAGGGAGGTTTTCATGTTTTTTGCTTAATTTAGGGAGACCTTCAGTATGTGTTCTAACCCCAAATATAACTAGATCTAAGCTTACCTCTATTTGCTGGCCCATTAGTTCTGTGAGGATCTTACCCACTTCATTCCAAAATTTCTGGAGCTGGGGTCACTGACGAAACATGTGTACATCGTCTGCCATCTCTTCTCCACATTTGGGACAGTGTTTCGCCTTCTGTTTGTTTAATTTGGACAGTCTCTTTGGCGTCCAATAGGCTCTATGTTTCGTGAATAAATGTTTTTTTCTTAGGGAGGCAGATTTGATAGTACACCAGCATGCAGACATTGATACTTGCCATGTTTCTTGTACGTCCAGCGTCGGCAGATCCTTCCCCCAGATCTCAACAGGTAGGGTAAAGTCATCCTCCCAGGCCGATATAAGTGACCAGTACCAGCTTGATACCTCCTTCTTTAATACCTCGTTTCCTTGTAATTTCTTTTCAATATCTCTGCTTCCTGTCTCATCTTCCCCAAGGGACTTGGCCCAGCTTACTAGCTGGTAGTACTTGAATTTTGATAGTGAGCCTTTAGTCATAGTTGGAAGTTGATTCCATCCGATTAAAGCATTTCTTTCTAGAAGTTCTCCCCGCTTTGTTATGCCTTCTTTTCCCAGTGGGATAGCGAGCTTTTCTTTTAGGGACTCTGGGGTTCCTGGGGAGGCCCATATTGGGGCAAAGTTGCTATAATATGGTATTTTCAATGATCTCCTAATTTGATACCATAATTTAGAGGCTGACCACAATACCTTCAATTTCACCTTTTTGAAGAATTTCGGATGTCCAAATTTAGATGAGAAGTGGCTACCTTCTGCATTTGTCATTGCTTGTAATTAAATGGGATATTTATGCTGCTCTTTTAACAATACTCTTGAATTGGAATGCTCTGCAGTATTCAAGTAGATCTGGACTAGCTATCCCCGTACTCTTTTTTCCTCCGAAGTATTTTCCAAGCTATTCTGACCCCTTTTGAGGCCCATATAAAATTACTCAACTCTCCTTGCAGCTTGTTTAACCAATCTTGCTTTAACTCCAGAGGTATTGAGTTAAAAATATACGCGAATTTTGGAAAAATTGCCATTTTTAGTGTATTGGAGCGTCCCATAAATGACAAAGAAAGGCCCCCCCATACTTCAAGTAGCTTCCTAACTTCTGACAATGTTTTACTGAAGTTTCTGTGGGTTATTTTATCTATATCCTTCACTATCTCCACGCCAAAATGTTGTATTCTTTCGTTTACCAATGGGTTATTACTTTGGTAATTCCATTCCATGATCTCTGTTTTCGATTGATTGACCAAATAACCTGACACCTTCCCAAATTGGTCCAAAGTATCCTCTATTACTGAAAGTGACTCTAATAAGTTGTTGGTAAAGATCATAAAGTCAACATCGTAGAGGGCCACTTTCTTCTCCCATTCTTGATATTTGAAGGGAGTGATCTCTTGATTACCTCTAAAGGCACTCGCTACCGGCTCAATATATAGATTGATGTTTATTTTCTCTGTGAGGTTTCCATTTATCAGGTTCCTTGCAGTTGGATTTTTATTTAGGGATTTTACGGCCCCTAGAAAATTTTTCCCCAGATCATATTTTCCCAATACTGTATGTAAGCATGGACAACTAACCCTATCAAAGGCTTTAGCTGTATCGAAAGTGATTAGTCAGAGGGGGACCTTCTCTTGTATTGCCACGTCGATTGCACCGATCATCGCATGTGTCAACTCTTGTATCTGTCTACCTTTAGTGAAACCTTTTTGATCTTGAGGTATCAAGTGCTCAGCTACTTGTCCCAACCTCTTGGCAAAAATTTGGGTATAGATTTTATTATCGCTATTTGAAAGCAATATTGGTCTGTACGAATCGCATCGCTTTGGGTCTTTCCCTGGTTTTAATAATATACTAATAGTTGCTTCATTCCATGAGTTCGGAAACTCCTGCCCTTCTCGGAAGATGCCATTTAGTATCTCTGTCAGAGGGGGGGACCAAGGTTTCTTTTAGTATACTGTATATTGTCCTCCAAAAACTGCTTAATGCATTCACAGATTTTATGCTGGCTCTTGATTTAAAAGTTAATTTTATCAAATCATATATCATGGTGTGTGGTCCTAAAATTACGACAACAGGGAAATACGTGGTGGGAGATAAGAGAATTGACAAACTGAACAATTTTAATTATCTAGGGAATATTTTTAATAATAGGATGAGTTGGGAACCACTTGTTACTGCAAGGGTGCAACATGCGGGCAGGGTGGTTGAGGGGCTTTTCCGCTTTGCCCGAAAGCAGGGCCATAAGCCAGTGACTGAGCTGGTTACACTTTATAAAGCCAAATGTGTGCCTGTTGCAACACACAGAGCAGGAGTGTGGGGATACCATAACAGCCGCCAGCTACAACTTATGGAAAATAAATTCATTAAAAGATTATTGATAACCCCAAATAGTGCCCCCACAATCTTTTGTCATCAAGAGCTGGGGATTGACTTCGTAGAGGATCGCATAGACATTGCCCCCCTGCTATTATGGGCCAAAATCTGGCTGTTCGAGGAGTTAGTATTTTCCAGAGAGGTTATTAAAGATTGTATTAATCTTGATGGAGCACTATCTATCCCCTGGCTCCGATTTATAAAGGATAGCTTCTATAAGCTAGGCTTAGGGCTCTACTTTGATTGTCCAGCTAGCATCCCTGAAAATGCCAAAAACACCATAAAAGAGGCATATTCTACAGGGGCGAATATATCCTGCTCTCACCCCGATGTAATAGGCCGCCACTGTCTATTTCCGGTTCAGCAGCAATTCTAATTAACTTTCACTATAAATTACAGGCCGATTTTATCTAACAAGATTTTGCTTATTTAGCTTGCATTTTCTGGTGGCTTTCCCAAAACAATCGGGGTGGGAAGATAAATTGGAGCCTTGCCCCTGTGATAAATTGGCAGCTCAGAGCACTCTGCACTTTATGCTATTCTGCCCCCTCTATAAAGAACCAAGAGGAAGATTTTTAGTTCCGATTTTAAAGAGAATTAGGCCATGCTCCTATATTTAAGGTTTTTATTATCTATATTCTTTGGCTTCTTATGATATATGCACTAGGGTCTCCAACTACATTAAAGTTGCAGTGGCTATTAGGAAACGGTATTAGTAATTGTTACTGAACCCGTATGAGTGTAACTCTCTACCACACAACCTAAGTATTGATGTATTTTTACGGAGGGAGCCGCACATTGTAATGATAATAAGTGCCTTGTAATATAGATTACATTTATATCAGAAGATTGTTTTTAAGGATTGTATATCTTTCTCTCCTTATTCTTAATTAATTGAATTGTACGAATTGCCTTTTATGTTGTTTTTGTAAATAGATTACTGGAATTATAATTTGTAATGTAGATTTTATGAACTTTTATGGTTTTCTTCTGAAAGCGAAAAAAGTTACTTTGACTTGACTTGACTATACAGTATATTTCATTTGGTAGTGCATCGTGGGCCTGCGGGGTAACCCTTTTTTAGCTTTTCTATCGTATTTGCCACTATTTCGTCTGTAATTTCAGCGTTGAGATCATCCCTTTGCTCTTGCGTCAGGGTTGGGAACACTACCTTCTCTAAGTAGCAATTTATTTGGTCTGTTGAGAATACTAAGCTGTGTAGGGTTTTCCGTACATCAGGGAAATGGCGCTCAGACTCGTACGCGTCTATGTAACACTAGCTAATGTATATGTACGGTGCTACCAGGTTGGGGGAAGTAACCCAATAACCCCCGTAATTCGTGTGAGTCAACAACCCACACTGGTAATATGAACACTATCCTGTGCACACGTAGTTGGGATAATAGATCAAAGCAAAGTCTCAAAAGTTGCCCAATTCAAGATCGACATCAGTTGTGTGAATCAAGATTATTTAATGATGAAACAAAGCAAAAGGAAGAACCAGCCGACACGTGTTTCATCACAATGGGTGGTAGTCCCGTGACTCTTCAGGGCTGGGAAAGATACAAAGTATGTCAAATGATGAGGAACACTCATACACACAATGTGTATCTGCGTAACTAGTGACAACGACACGCACTATCACCAGAAAAAGTGGAGGAAACCCCAGGGAAATACATGAAGTGAATCGAGGTACCAAAAAAAAAAAAAAAAAAAAAACACAGCAGAGGAAAGCCTAAAATACAAAGAAACATGGCTAAATGACAACAGACTGTGGCTGTGCATCTGGACACAGTGACAAGGGTCGTTGGAGGTGCTAGCAGTGAAGAATGGAGACCGGTATAAAAACAAATGGTGACGCTGCATGGACCGGTCAAAGGTGACCAAACAAGGTGAAACAAGCATCCTGGAAATGTAGTGCAAAGGCACAAGAGAACCATAATGTGTTGCTATCCATGTGGAAGTGAAAGACATGGTGTAAAACACAGAACTGTGTCAGTACACAGATAAATCATATCACGAAGAGGGTGTCTAGACGGAGTCAGAAAGGTGACCAAAATTGCAAGCACGTCAAAATAGTGGTACACAGTAGACACTGATAGAATGAATCACATGACATGCTACAACGGAATCGCAGTGAAAAAGAACGCATGAGTGGAAAATAATTATTCATACACCGTATCGTAATGCACAGTCTACTGGAAAGAAATTTGTAAACGGCGAATGTAACCAACGGAAAATACTGAGCTAGACGATGGTCACAGAGTACGTGAGTATGGTTCACAACAAGGGAGTAGGTGAAATGATGATAGGGTCGAATAGAAGTGGTGAGGTAAAGGGAAGAAAACAAAACAAAACAAAACAAAAGGGAAAGGTAACAGCGGAGAGATAGTACGGGTGAGGAAAAATGAGATAGCATAGGAAGGAAGGAAGTGTGAACTAGACGAATGAGGGTGTGTGCGTAAGTGACCCAAACGAGTACACGCTGTAGAAACCGACCAACGGAGTCAGGGGTGACGTGAGGTGGGTGAGCAGAGCGGGTGATGTACCGACCGGACAGTGGGTAACATACACGGAAAGGCAAAAGGGAGCTTACCCGGAGGGTAGTGATGAACTGGGTGCAAGTGGATGGGACGTCTTAGATGAGAGACCACGGAGTCTGGAAGTCCTGTTCTGGAGCGTGTGGCCAGGAGATTAGTCCCCGTACTGCCAGGGGGCAGGGCCCAAAGGACACGCTGGAAATTGAATACAAACAGGGTGAGCCAGGAAACAGTGGCGTGGAGAGGCACGAGGCTAAAACGGAGGGAACTCACCTTGAGTAAAGCTGCGTGAGTGCGGCAAACCGGGGAAAGAAATCACAGGCGGGTGAGCCCGGGACCTGCATAGAAACTGGGGAGGAAGGTACACGGGGATTAGAGCAGGTGGGCCGGGGGAGAACGTCAACCGAACATGGGCCCAAGCACCAAGGACTTACTTGGAGGAGAAGTGACGTCCGTCTCTCGAATGACTGCCGGATACGGAAGTCACGGTAGGAGTGGGAGGAGGGAATAAGAGGAGGCGAGTGCAGGGGGCGTGGTCCCAGCACAGGGGTGTGGTCCGATCGGGTGAAGCTGGATCCAGTGGGTGAAAACGGGGGGGAGGAGAACGGGTAAAGGAGTGAACAGACTAAGAGTGTGGACGCAAAGTAATGACAGAACATAGGTGCAGGAGCAGAGTAAAAGGATAAAAGAATGGAAGAGGTAAAAAAAGCAGTAAAACAGGAGGACAGCTACACAGTGAGTGACATGATTAAACTCATAATGAAATGCATAAGTACAACAAAAGAACAGTATGGAACAAAGTGAGAAGCTTGAAGTGAAAACAATGAGCACTAAGTAAAAACAATGAGCACTGGGTAACAGGGTAACTAATAATTGTAAATCTGGAAAGATTGCTGGAGAAAACCACAGTATCACATGGCAAATGATAATGACCAAATCAAAACATAGAACATCAGAATCCTAAGTATGCGGGACTGAACAAAGTGGAAGGGAGAAGCATAAACGAGGTAGAGATAGCAAAAGAGGAGGACAGCTGAACAGTTAGTGAAATGATTATAATAATAACGAAATAAACATGAGCACAAGGGGAACAGCATGGAACAAAGGGAGAAGCTGGAAATAGACATAATGAACTCTATATAAGAAGAGCAACATATTCTTTAAGAATCTAGCACAGTGGCTAGAGACAACCACAGTATCACATGTCAAAAGATCTTGACATAAACCAAACGTAAAACTTCAGAATCCTTAGTATGTGGGACTGATAAATGCAAGAAACAGAAAACACAGGAAGAGCACAGTCCTGGGTCAGTCGCCCAGAAAGTAGTGCAGTTCGTGATCAGTGTTGAGCCCGTGTGTCACAGAATGAAGGCGCATAATCCATGAGGCTTCTTGGCGCCTGAGTTGAAGTTCTCTGTTACCCCTCTGGGGTTAGCAGTGGCAACATCACAACCAAAGAAGGAAAATCGTTTGTTGATGCTTTGGGTTGAACAGGTGGCCGCATGCACGGCCATCGGGTATCTGATATCCTGGTTTTGTAGGGCTCTGATGTGTTCGCTGATGCGTTCTTTCAGGGGTCTGATCGTACTGCCCACGTACCAGCGCTTGCATGTGCATTCAAGTATGTAAACCACAAACTTGGTGTGGCAATTGATGTTGTGCTTGATCCAGTACATCCTCTTGTCATGTGCCTTGAAAGTTCTGACTCCATGCTGGGCTAGTCTGCAGACCCCACAATTCCCCACAATTCCCACATTTGTAGAAACCCAGAGTGTGTGTGCCTAACCAGGTAGGCCTGGGGACTAATCTCCCTGGCCACACGCTCCGGAACAGGACTTCCAGACTCCGTGGTCTCTCATCTAAGACGTCCCATCCACTTGCACCCAGTTCATCACTACCCTCCGGGTAAGCTCCCTTTTCCCTTTCCGTGTATGTTACCCACTGTCCGGTCGGTACATCACCCGCTCTGCTCACCCACCTCACGTCACCCCTGACTCCGTTGGTCGGTTTCTACAGCGTGTACTCGTTTGGGTCACTTACGCACACACCCTCATTCGTCTAGTTCACACTTCCTTCCTTCCTATGCTAGCTCATTTTTCCTCACCCGTACTATCTCTCCGCTGTTACCTTTCCCTTTTGTTTTGTTTTGTTTTCTTTTCTTCCCTTTACCTCACCACTTCTATTCGACCCTATCATCATTTCACCTACTCCCTTGTTGTGAACCATACTCACGTACTCTGTGACCATCGTCTAGCTCAGTATTTTCCGTTGGTTACATTCGCCATTTACAAATTTCTTTCCAGTAGACTGTGCATTACGATATGGTGTATGAATAATTATTTTCCACTCATGCGTTCTTTTTCACTGCGATTCCGTTGTAGCATGTCATGTGATTCATTCTATCAGTGTCTACTGTGTACCACTATTTTGATGTGCTTGCAATTTTGGTCACCTTTCTGACTCCGTCTAGACACCCTCTTCGTGATATGATTTATCTGTGTACTGACACAGTTCTGTGTTTTACACCATGTCTTTCACTTCCACATGGATAGCAACACATTATGGTTCTCTTGTGCCTTTGCACTACATTTCCAGGATGCTTGTTTCACCTTGTTTGGTCACCTTTGACCGGTCCATGCAGCGTCACCATTTGTTTTTATACCGGTCTCCATTCTTCACTGCTAGCACCTCCAACGACCCTTGTCACTGTGTCCAGATGCACAGCACAGTCTGTTGTCATTTAGCCATGTTTCTTTGTATTTTAGGCTTTCCTCTGCTGTGTTCTTTTTTTTTTTTTTTTTTTGTACCTCGATTCACTTCATGTATTTCCCCTGAGGTTTCCTCCACTTTTTCTGGTGATAGTGCGTGTCGTTGTCACTAGTTACGCAGATACACATTGTGTGTATGAGTGTTCCTCATCATTTGACATACTTTGTATCTTTCCCAGCCCTGAAGAGTCACGGGACTACCACCCATTGTGACGAAACACGTGTCGGCTGGTTCTTCCTTTTGCTTTGTTTCATCATTAAATAATCTTGATTCACACAACTGATGTCGATCTTGAATTGGGCAACTTTTGAGACTTTGCTTTGATCTATTATCCCAACTACGTGTGCACAGGATAGTGTTCATGTTGAGAATACTGTATCTTCAGAATAGAGATCTTTAAAGAAGTTCATGAAGGCCTTCTCAATCTCGGAATCCTCTATGCGGAGGTCAGTCTGGTTCTCTACCTGGATAGTTTGGATCTTATTCCGGGTTTGTTCTGTCTTAATTTTCCAGGCGAGCATTTTACCGCAACCCTCACCATACTCATAATAGGAGAGCTTCCTTGCTTCCCATTTACTTTTGACTATGGAGTCTAACACGCCAGACAGTGCCTCTTTCTTCCCTTTTATTTCTATCTCTAATTTGCTGTCTTCTTGCGGGTTCACACCCCTCGATATTGCCTTACCTAGGCTTTGCATTTCTTTTCTATCTGACTGATTCTGTTCCATGTACTCTTGTGTTTGAAGGACACTAAATTAAGTAGTTTCCCCCTAATGACAGCTTTATATGCATCCCATGCCACTTGATTAGTGGTCCCATCTCTTTTTAATGAAAAAAATAGTTCTGACTCAATTTTCAGTTTCTCCCTATTTTGCGGATCTGCTAGTATAGAGCGATCTACTGTCCATCTCAGTGTTTCGAATGGGTATTCTCTATCCGTATCTGCATTCGGACTGCAGAATGATGAGACAGAAGTGCAGGTAGGTGTTCCACCTTCTTAACGCTGTTAACCAGACCCCTATCTACCAGGAAAAAGTCTATCCTGGAAGCGTGGCCGTGTTTTTTGTTTTGAAGAGTAAATTGGTGTGTTTTATCTACCTTTGTCTTCCAAACATCTACTAACATCAAATCCTTGATATGCAGTTTTAACCACTGGACTCAGGTCCTCAAAGAAGGGGAAGATGAATACACAGAGACCTCTAGGTATCTGTTTATTGTCTATATTCTTTGTAAGATGGTGAAATCCTACCACTTGGACAATTCCTTTTTTTTCAGGCACTCTAGTTTCAAAAACTTCATTTTGAGACCCCCTCTGGGTTCTCTACCTGTATTGACCGGTTTTGGTCTTAGTGTATTCTGAAAGAGTTCTTCTAACAAGGTATCCCTATGGTCATTAAATGTTGCCATACTGGGCAGTAATACAAATATATACTTTATACCCTTGTACCAAGTGTGAAGAATGCAGGACAGCATATATTTATACAATACAAAACATGATGATGGCTATCCCCCAGTGTCAATAACAAGAAGTATCCCGCCCAACAGAAACTGGTATATTGGAAATAGGCACAATTCTCTTTCAAAGGGGTCTGATCATGTGCTACTACCAAAACTGGGAGCAATACCTCTTTGTATAGTAACCCTCACACACTCTAATAGTGTCATGCTTCATCATCGGGTTCACCCTGGCTTCTAAAGGCCAGGATGGGCTCAACCATATTTCAGGGAGCACTTTTGAGAAGAGGCCAGGGGGGTTAAAGATTAAAAATCCACCAAAAACACCAGGTATCCCTTTAATATGGAGAAATGGCGGATATTAAAAACAAAAGGTAGGGTGTTCCCAGGATACAATGGTCCTATGACCCTAAATCCATTGCCAACATGTTTCAGCCAGTGAACGGCCCTATGGGTCCCAGCTTTCTTCAGGGCAAACCACAACGATAAATCCCTCCCTGGAAATATCAACACAGTAGAAAAATTAAATTAAAAAGTGTTGTATCCAATAAACGCCGTATGGATATACTTATCCTCGGTGTGGCGTTCGCTCATAGATTCGTCTAGCCCAATTCAGGCAGACAGCACACGTCCCACGAGTGCAGAGAATCTGGGGTGGTCCTGTAGTCAAACAGTCTTCAAGGATCCCAGCCCCGCGGCGGCACCTATTTGCTTCTGCGACTCCCGGCACTCACGCCAATATACCAGTTTCTATTGGGCAGGATACTTCTTGTTATTGAGTATTATTCGGGATGACGTATCCCTTCCCCTGGTTCCACTTCCCCTGTGTGTAGGTACCTCTCCACCCTTCTGGCCTTCGGCCGGTATTGTGTACAGTATGCCCCAGTGTCGGCACATCCCAAGCCGTACACAAATCTAGGGAAATGGATTTGTAAAATCGTAAAACAAAAGTAGAGTTGGTGCTTTCCTGGTATTCACACCCTGCCACCTAGGGTGAGATAGCCAGAAACCAGAGAAGCCCTCAGTTCAGCAGGCCAATGAACAGAAAAATACTGGAGCACTCAGAAAAGTCCAGTGATCATATAGTGTGGCCAATAAAGAAGTGTTGCAAGATCAGAGTTGTGTTGGTTTTGATTTGCTCTTTTCAGTTTTTCACATTTCTTCCGTCATAGATGTAAAATCCATTACTGACTGGCAGCCGACACGTGTTTCATCATCGAGACTTTTTCACGGCTGCAAGAGGATATACAAGGTATCTTATACAATTGCAACAATGATATATTGATAAGAAATATAACTGTTAAGTCACCAGCACTGAATAGAACAAGAAAAAACACCATTGAAGTCCTGAAGGATAACCAGTAAGAAACCAAGTGCATGTGATGAAAGCCTGAAGCAGATTGTGACTGTAGACTGTCCATGAGGAGTTCTTGCAAGGTGCACTAAAAACAAAACAGCTTGTGTGGTGAAAGAATCAAGGTGATGAGAAGGGAGAATACAGCGAATGACTTTAACACAAGATTCCAAAGACCGAGGAAGAGAGTAGGGTAGGGAGCTAAATTACGATCAAATCAGAATATCACACCTTGAGAGGCTAATAAATGTTTAGCCAGCAATACAGGAATAAACATTAAATGTGTGCTTGGAAGGGGAAAACTGTACCTGTGCCAGTATTTCAGGTTTAAAATGCAATAGAGTAGTACCTCACTGTAAAGTAAAAGATATAAATATTTCATCACAATGTAGGACAGTACGAAGACTATCATGGAGGTTCAAAGGAGATAAGCACTCTGATACCTCAGGAAAATGGATAGAGAATAGGAGAGATGATCCAACAATCTTCAAGAGCAAGTTATGGTAAAGCAAGGCCAATATGGGGCAGCCTAGTGTCTAAGCAGTAGTGACATTAAACTACATAACTTAGCACTGTGCAATTATGGACAAGTAGAAGGAGGCACCTCCCCAACCTTCCCACCATATGCTAACCGGCTTGTGTTCACTCTTTGGAATAAATACCTGCCAAATACTAGAAAAGAAGAAAGGACCACCTGTGAGGCATGAGCTCAGTTGGCATATCATCGCAAACATACATACGAAGTGTTTTTTAAATGTGTGTAAGGTAACTGTGTGCACTTTGCTTGCTACTGTTTCAAATGTTGTCTTACTGTCGAGATAATGCGTCACAATTGCCGATATTTGCGGGTTTGTGTTTCTTTACAGGCTTATTTACGCCTTTCCAAAACTTGTCTCCTACCATTCAAACATTAGATCGGGGTGTCACGCTATTGTATATAAGGTTTGTTTTATCTGGCCAAGTGGCTGCTGCCCTCATTTGTGTAATGACATTAGCACGCATTGTGTGGACGCCATAGTTGGGGACCATTTTTCTAACGGTAGTATGTTAATTGATTTAAATTGTTACCTGCACAGACACATGATGTTTTGCTTTTTTCTTCTACTACATCACATGCGTCTGTACTTGCCACTACTTCAATTGGTACGTCTACAATTAGGACAATCTCCATTTACATTTAATTTGTCTTCAGTTGAGGCTTTGATTATGAATTTTGATGTACTGTCCCTCCATTTTTATAGACACATCTTCTGGCACCTACGGGTACGCTGATTGTCGAAACCGAGCCAACATTGTTTTCAGCACTGCAGGACGCCACATAGGTGAGAACCATTGCTAATTATTGTGCACACTCTGGGGTTTGTTTCTGGCCCTTCGCTCCTAAATCATTTCCTGCGAGGTTGGGGAGGTGCCTCCTTCTACTTGTCCGTAATTGCACAGCACTAAGTTATGTAGTTACATGTCACTACTGCTTAGACACTAGGCTGCCCCATATTGGCCTTGCTTTACCATAACTTTCTCTTGAAGATGGTGGGGTCAGCTCTCCCATTCCTAAACCGTTTTCCTGTAGTATCACTGTGCTTATCTCCTTTGAACCTCCATGATAGTCTTAGTACTGTCCCATATTGTGATGAAATATTTATATCTTTTACTTTACAGTGAGGTACTACTCTATCCCATTTTAAACCCGAAATACTGGCACTGGTCGATGTCTTCAGGTACAGTTCTCCGCTTCCAAACACACATTTAATGTTTATTCCAGTATTGCTGGCTAAACATTTATTATCCTCTCAAGGAACTGGGTTCTTTTTTATCACAATTTAGCTCCCTTCCCTTCTCTCTTCCTCGGTCTTTGGGATCTTGTGTCACTGTCATTCACGGTATTTTCCCTTCTCACCACTTTGTTTCACTACACAAGCTGTTATGTTTTTAGAGCACCTTGTAAGAACTCAGCATGGAAAGTCTACCAGTCACAATCTGCTTCAGGCTTTCATCACATGCACCCGGCTTCTTATTTGTTATCCTTCAGGACTCCAATTGTGTTTTTCTTGTTCTATCTGGTGATGGTGACTTGACAGTTACATTTCTTATCCCTATGTCATTGTTACAATTGTGTAAGATACCTTGTATATCCTCTTACAGCCTTCAAAAAGTCTAAATGACGAAACACATGTTGGCTGCCAGTCTGTAATGTATTTTATGTCTCTGATAGAAGAAATGTGAATAACTGTGAAAAGAATAAATCAATACCAACACAACTCTGATCTTGCAACACTTCTTTATTGGTCACACTATATGATCAATGGACCTCTCTGAGTGCTTCAGAATTTTTCTCTTCATTGGTTTGCTGAACTGGGGCAGGGTATGAATACCAGGAAAGCACCAAATTGCCTTTTGTGTCATGATTTTACACATCCATTTCCTCCAGATTTGTGTAATACTTGGGATGTGCGGACATTGGGGCATAGCCATCATCATCTTGTGTATTGACTCCAAGCGTTAGTTTGCTGGCCTCCTGTTCAGAGCCACAGGGACAGAAAAAGCTCCCACTATCTGGAACATGCACCTGGGCCCAGCCTGGGTGAGTTCTGAACCCCCAAGAGGAGTCCCACCAGTCCTAGACCCTTGGTTGTGGTGCTAAATTTGCCCAAATGGCAAATTTCCAAAACATTTAGGCCAAAAAGTGATTTGAGAACCAGGAAGAGACTGGGATCAACCTGCTCGCCAATCTGCCTGAGGTGCATCATGGGTCGGATTGACTTGGCGGCTTGTCCTGCTATGTTCTTCTCTGCAGCAGCAAATCCTTTTTAGCAGTTCTTTGGCAAAGGAGTATCTGACTTTGGGGAACTGTCTTCGGCTACTGCCTTCTGCCTCGTCCCACTGGAGATTTTCTACTTTCATTTTAGTGACTAAGTCCCACAGTAAAAATATTCACTGTGGCATCACTCTACGGCCATCCACCCACAACGCCCCCTCCTCGGATACTCCTGCAACCTTGCCCCGCTGAACTTCTACCTTCTCAGACATTTTTCTTCAAGAATTTTTCTACGTACGAAGATAAGCGCTGACCGGCCCCAATCCACTTCTTGTATCCGAACTGTACTCCATTGAAGTCAGCCTTAACTTTCGACTTTGACCTGGTCTTGCTGGACCAGATGTCCGCAGTTGGTGCTTTGATCTTTTAGGCACCAGATTTCACTAAAAACGTAAAAAAATCGTAACTCTGGTTGCACAGATTGAATTTTTGTCATTTTGGTGTCAAATAATTTATTAAAATGTACTTTGTTTTTTCTAAATTGGTTTGGACTTTTTCTTGTGGTGTGTTTTCACTTTATTACTGTTTTTGTGCTGCATAAATACTTTACACATTGCCTCTAAGTTAATCCTGACTACTTTTTGAGCCAAGCCCACCCAAGGTTAAGTAAGCACAGGTAATTTAGTGACTTTTTCTGGTTCACCCTACAAGAGATTGTGGCTGTTGCTTGACCAGGGCTCACACTTCAGTCAACCAAAAACCTAATTTCTCACACTGCAGATATATATTAATGATCTTTTGATCCCAGGTTACAAATATGATGAAATAGCCTAAACGGTTAGTCTGCCACCGGCAGAACATTGCATAAAACCAACAAGTCACCATTTTGAATCCTAATAAGATTAGCCTGATGAAAGGGTTTACATAGTGCTCATTTGTACAATATGAAATGGACAAGTGGCCCCCGTTCTCTTTTTCATGAAGCTTGGATCTGTTTTATAGCATAAACTTGCCTGCACTCCCCAGGGACAGATGAAAAGGCGATGTAACAGCTAAAATCTGGTGAAATGGAATCTGCAAAACAAATACGGTCAATCCATTCAAAATATCCTCAGAGGGCGACTTTAGGAGTTTAGAGCATCTCAAATACGAGGCCCACAGGGCAGAATGTGAGTGGGGTCCGGTTCAGAGATCAGATTACAAACCAGAATGTAATGAGGACACAGCTGTGTGCAGGGAATGTGTGAAACTGTACATCTGAGTGGCGCACACAATTGAAAAAGAATGGATGCCTTTTAAACCGTCTGGCCATATCATGGAGGCTAGCGGCAGTAATTAATTAATCTTGTTTACTGGAGAAACGCTAGATATGAAGTGTTGTTGACCAGGGTTTGTTACATATACTTTGTATACTGTTTCCCCCACCGAGATTTTACTGATTTTTAACTTTTAATGTATTGTACTTTTATGATCTATGGGGCAGATTTACGAGGAAGTGCCACAGCGCAGCAATGCAAGCCCTTTGGCTGCGCCACGCTGCGGTACTTCCAAAGCACAGGAATGCGACATATTTGCAATAATATGTTGCATTCCTGTGCTCTCCCCTGCGCTGGCGCACAAACAGCTGCCATGCGCCGGTGCAGGCACCCTTGCACCATGGTGCAAGGATGCCTGCGTATGGGAAGATTATTTTTGTGCAGGAAGGGGCACCTTCCTGCACAAAACAATCACTACAGGCATTTTCCTCTTTCAATGCGTGCTGTAGAATGCAGCACGCATTGAAAGAGGAAAAAACGAGGAGAAATTAAAACATTTCTCCTCGTTGCGCCTCCCTAGGCCTCCAAGGTGTAGCATTCACACACGCATTTCCAGATTTACGATTCCTCCTAAATCTGGAAATGTGTCTGCTTCCATGGGTGTTGCATGGGAACACCCACAGCAAAACCCATGTGCTGCGTGTAAAGGGGCCATATTTACAAGGACAGGAAAAGTCAGGCAGGGTGGCTTTTCCTGTCCTTGTAAATATGGAGCAGAGGAATACGCCACCAGTATGTCACAAACAGTGACGTACTGGTGGCGCAGGGAGCTTGTGAATCTGCCCCTATGTTTTTCAATTGGATCGAATAAAGTTATTTGAATTGAATTGACTTCATGGAGGCGACCCCACCCCCCTCACACCCCCATCAGGTTTCGTCCCGCCACTACGCGTGGGGTTTGGGGCTGCTGTAATGTCTCCAACGTAGCTCGCCATATTCTATCGAATGGATTTATGAGCAATTGTTTTGTTGCATTAACTAAACGCTCCCTTTTGTTTTTACCTTATGTCTTTAAGCACCTTTGCTTGACGTGCTTTGAACATAGAATACAAGATTCTACGGCGCTCTTCTGTGCGTTCAACACGTACGGCTTTGTTTCTGTCACAAAACTGGGTGAAATGGATCCGTGTGGGAAGAGTTTCTACCAGGCGTCATCAGATACTTAAAAGGCAATGCTGCTGAATGCCCTGTGACAAATGCCTGACAAGAAGATTCCAAGCTAGTTCTTGCAACGTACTTAAGGCCACCCTCCTGGAAAGTTCCAGACTCCCCAGAGGTTGACCAGAAGCCGTGGTTCAGCTGGTGAACCAGTTGCCAGCATGTGGCACGCATGGGTCCTTGTCTGCGGCCTACTTCCGTTGGTCTCGCCACAGCCTGCCATGGAGCTGAGCTTCTCCAAGGCCCTGGACAAGGATGGGACCGTCGTCCTGAGCTGGGACTTTGACCGCTCCACGCGGGTGATCGTCTTCGAGCTGCTGGTGCCCGCCACGGGCTGGCTGGGGTTTGGCCTCAGCCCCAACGGAGGAATGGACGGTGCTGACATCGTCATAGGCGGGGTGTTCCCGAACAAGACGGTCTACTTCTCGGTAGGTGGAGGGCGATGCGTGAGGTATTATTTCCGTGTGAAAGGTAAGGATGAGGCGAACAAGCCTGCCGATGTAAGGGGGATTTTGTCACCCTGTAGATGCATGGAGACCAATCTCCTAAGGGACAGATTTTGGGGGGCCCAGTCTACCATTGATGATGACGGCTCAAATGATGTGATGCACTACTACGTGTGTCCTCTCAAAACATTCCTCTACATTTGAATAATCTTTAAGTGCTCCCCTCACCTTAGTAGCCCCCCCCCCCAGCTCTTCAGTTTCTTTCAGCTGCGTGGCGATTTTCTAAATTCTCTTTTTGCCTCTCCCCTCAGAGTGGTAGGGGCAGGGCGACGCCCATTTTGCCCATTAACACCAGCCGCCCCTAGTTTCTAGATGCCACAACTAACATCTCGGGTGGGCAGGAAGATGGGGGGCTATGTCCAAGGGCAAACGATGCAAGTCGAACAGCAGAAACTGCTCTTAATGAGCGGCGCACTGTTTCCTTATAGACACGCACAAGATTTGCTGGTGTGGAGACGATGGTCCTAGATACCACACCAGACTTGGAAGTGCTGGAGTTCACAGTCACAAGTTTGTTTTCAGTGTTGTCTGTAAAACCCATAGTATTGAGGCGTACATTATGAAATCTGTAACGTAGTATGAATCACAGGGAAAGAGGCTTGCTGCGATTTTACTGCAATATGTGGCTGCTACGGTCATATTTTCAAGGGATACCTTTAACTCCCAGCCCTGTTCTGTCATTTTTAGTTTCCCTTGCTTCTTGCAAGTCTGCCCATGGGCTCTGCCAGTACTCTGTTAGTGGTGCTCACCACACACAGGCATAGTCTGGCATCTAGGAGCTATACCTTGCCTGGACCACATAATCTGTATTCAATTCTGCAGCAAAACTACATTATAAAATAACCTATATATCTATAATGACGTGTTGTGCAGACACTACATAAAGGTTTCTTGATGCACGTTTTATCACAGTTACTCTAAAATAAGTGGCTGGCAATGCTTTTTTACGAAACCCTGGTGAGAGTTGGTTAATCTGATACAAATTCTGGGAGAGAGTTTCACTATACTGGGTCTTTCACTGAAAAGGCCTTGCCTCCTCCGAATTTGAATTTAACCCACTAAATTGTCAGAAAAACTTTAACCTGATCTCTGAGGTTTCTCAAGGGACAGCACAGAGAGATCCTGCCAGAGAGGTATTAGGAGTGTGAACCGGATTTGATCCTTTACCGGTGACCAAATAAAGGGACCTTCTTGATGTTACCACATGACAACATTGTCTCAGACTAGAAAGTAGCCAGACTGCAGCATCCTGTGCTCTCTGCAGCTGGCTGAGTACCTGGAGCCCAGGGAAAGGCAATTACCGTAATCCAGCCTCAAGTTTAATGCAGCACCAACCATGTGGGCTATTATGCGTGAGGAAAGCAGAGTCAATGCAGAGCTATAGTTTGTGAGGTGATGGACTCTCCTTAGGTGAATTAAAGAGTGAGTGGATGTTTACTAACCCTATCTGAATGCCGAGAGTCAGGTCTCCGTCAAACATAACTACTGGGTTCTTGACTCCAGAAGTAGAAGAGCAGGACACTTGCATCTGCGATTGGTACCAGAGAGATTGAGCTCTACACCTCCACCTTGGAATTGTTAAGATGGAGACACTTGGAGTTAATTTGGACTGCGAAATCCCTCAGGACTGGCTAAAGATAATTTACAAGACATTCAACCTGAGAGATAGGTTGTATGTCAGAATTATGATAACAAAAATATCATCTAACATAAATATTGTGGCCTGAATATAGTTCGCAAATATATTGCTCCATCATGGTAGATTTTCTATTATCAACCGGAGAGGGGCAATATTTTTCAAACAATATTTGGTACTCTATATTTGTGTCAGGTAATATTTAGGCCACAATAGTCTGGAACAATACTGGGAGTTAAGAGTGCACCCTCGCCTGCGTATTCCTCAAAGATCTCAAAAAGAGGTGCAAGGTGGATGTTAAAGAGTGAAAGCAACAGTGGCGAGCCCGGGGTGACTCCACATTTGCGTGAGACTTCCTGTGAGAGGTGGAAGCCCAGAGAGACTTTTCAGCTCCGTGGCAAAGGAAAGAGTTGAACTAGATTAGAGTTTTAGGTTCTGGGTAACAACCATAACCAGTCTGTCCAACAAAATAGAGTGATTCATGGTGTTGATCGTCGCAGACATGTCTAGCGTGATGAACAGGCAGGCCACAACTTCTTCTGTAAAATGGAGGGCATTGACCCCCAAAATAATTGCGGGCGAGAGAGACAATTGTTATTATTGAGATGTTACTTTTTCTCTAAAATCTTTGCCATTATTGGAAAATTAGTGATTGGTCTAAAATTGGAAAGCATAGTAGGCTCTGTGTCTTAGAATCTTAGATTAAAAATAAGAATAAAAACAAAAATAAAATTGTGCAGAGCACAATTAGGAACCATTCCAGTCTTTGAAAAAAGCGTGAGGAAATTACACTTGAGAATCCTGACAACTTTTAAAGCTTTTCAAATGGATAAATAAAAGTTGTTCTGATTTTTAGAAGGACCTCTTAAGTATTCCACTATAGATGTCGTGGAAACATGACTGGAAGGGGACCAGGTTAAAATGCTTCGAATGGCAGGAGATGAAGAACATGAACCAAAGCAGGACACCTGAATACTGTAAAAACGTGGTCTGAATGATGGAGCTTTGTCACACCGGATGTGATAGTTAGCACCAACAAATGGACATCAAAGACCATGTCTGACTGTTGTGTTGTCGATACAAAATAGTGATGGATGGAATGCTTGAATTAGTCTCAGCCACTGGTAATCACTCGGGCTTCATCCCAATTCATCGTTATTTTGCACACCATGCCACCTCAGTTTGGACCCAGCTATATGCAAGTCAGTCTTGACTCTGCTCCAATAGGAACAGTCCAGCCCCACCTGCCAAGCCAGGTCCTCTCTGACCCGGAAAACAAGCAACAGAGGACTGGTTTTGCCTGCTGTACCAGGCTGATGAGTCAATAACTAGGGTGAAACCAGTCTTGGGTTGCTTGCGTTCTGGTTCAGGGAGGACCTGGTTTGGCAGTTTGGGCTGGACTGTTTCCCATGAGGAACAGGGTCAAGACTGATTTGTAAATGGCTGGGTCCGCACTGGGGTGGCATGGCGCGCAAAAGAACTATGGGTTGGAGTGCTACTCCAAGCTATTACCAGTGGTTAGACTTATTTCAAGCAGCCTCCCATCACCTTTTGTGTGTTTCATGTTGTATTGCCAATGGCATGTCATTCTCTGAGGTAATTTATTAAGGTCTCACCAGATCAAATTGGACACGTTTACGTTGATTGACATTGGAGAGGAACAACTACATGACAGCAATAATTGCAGAGTTCATAAACCGTGGAAGAAAGTTGAGAGCAGGGGCTTACCGAGTTTGGGAACAGCTTACTGAATGTGACACAGCTAAATCTTGCCGACTGTGGCAAGGCAACTTGCAATGAGTCCGCTTGCCCCATAATGGCGATGTGATTGGAGAAGGCTCCGTAAGCAGAGCATCAGCAGTATTTTTATATTATCATACTTATCCAGCTCCTTTGACATAATGGTTGTTTCGTTTTAGGAGGTGCCACAGAGTTCAGGCATATATCTCCCTCCCTCCCAATGAAAGATCAGGCACAAGAAGAAGTGGCAGCATGAGAGGCAGCTCCCTTTGCCGAGTCCGCCTCTCAGGAACCTCCATCGGTACCAGCAGTCCATTTGATCAGGGCTCATGCCAATAAATTGAGTAATAGATTTTCAAAATAGGCAGCAAAGTGTGCTTTCATGCATTATAAAATGTAGATGAAGCAGAATTAGTCGTGTGGCCAGAGTGGGTACTTGGAAAAATTTACTACAACTGCACCGGGGCAGATGGCCTCCTTAACTTGTCAGTTGCTCGATGTAGCTGTACTTCATGGGTTTAGATAAGAGAGTGCGACTGGAGGGGTAGGCCTTATGGTTTTAGGGAGTATGCTGTGGTGAGACATTCAAAATTGTGGGGCCTGTATCCACGCTGTATTTGAAGGCAGTGGGCGTGAAACAGTTGGCGGTGCATGGAGGGTCACAGACCAGATGACAGATCTGCTGGAATCCTGGTGCACCACATGGGATACGTGCGGGGGTGAGAAGGAGAATGTGGACGTGGTGAAGGCTCAAGCAATGAAAGAGGTGCCTGGTGGAGATGGTTAAGCCTTATTTTTGCTATCTTGGGGATACTGAAGCATGTGGTCGGTGAGGGGTTCTTAGTAGGTAAATGTGTAATGTTCGTTAAGCAAGCATAATATTACGTAATTCCTAAATTTTGAGTTATGCAAAATGTCGCTTGATTTTTGCACGTGGGAGACTGATTCAAGAAGAAAGTATCTTGCTAAGAGGCATTTTATGCACAAATCAATCTCCTGCAGTTATCTCGTTGAACTTTTCAATGTGAGCGTGTAAGAAATTGGGTTTCTGGTTGAGGACGGTGAAACCCTTCATATGCAGCAACAACAATTCTTCTCAGGGTGAACTCACAAGCAAACCCTAAATTAACCTGTGCTCAACCCTGGGGTAACTTGGCACAGAGCAGTCAGGCTAAACTCTGAGGCAATGTGTAAGGTATTTGTGCAACACTTCAAACAGTAACACAGTGAAAACTCACCATAAAAGGATCCCACACAGAGTTAGAAAAATAGAGTCATTTTTAATAAATAAAAAAAGACCAAAAAAACAAAAATCCCATCAGTAGATCCGGAGATAATCAATTAAAAAAACATTTAAATCTCGGGTAAGGGTGGCGTGCACATTTTGGCCTTTGTGGATGGGGTCCCTGGGGCCTCCATTGGCTCAGGGAGGAAGGCTGAGTGGCCCACCTCCCCTCTGTTACCTATCCAGCCCCGGGGATGGGGTCCCCAGGGCCACCATAGGCTCGGGGGGAGGTGGAGTGTGCCCTCTTCCCTTAATTAAATTTATCCGCCCCAGGGGGATGTGTCCCCGGGGCCCTAAATGGGCTAGGGAGGGGGCCCTACTGAGGCCCTCTCCCTATATATTTAATATCAAATGGAGGGCCACTGTTTTTTTTTTTTTAGACGATCCAGCAGGACGCCGTGGTATTGTGCCAAAATTTGCTAAATTGTGTTTATTTTGGCCTGTGGGGAGGCCCCTCCGGGACCCCCACAGGGTGTAGAGGGGCAGTATATCCCTACCCTGATTATATATATATATATATATATATATATATATATATATATATATATATATATATATATATATATTTGTACATTGAAAATTGACCTTTACAAATATATTAGACGCCTTAAGATCAAAAAGTACTTTGAAATTAATCCTCCTGCTGATAAAGGACTGACCAACAGACAAAGATACTTTATGATTAGTAACCTGTCAATACAGGGTGTACTTGATACTAAGATGTTACTATCTATAACAGACTATGAGGGAGACCCAACGATGTATAGCACTCTACTTAAGGATTTAGACATACACATGGATCTTACTGTTACTAGCGGTTTAAAAGAAAAATCTAAATGGACACCTAACTTACAATTGGGTAACAATGTGTATATATTCCACAAATTGGTCCTATTGGATCTGGATAAACATGAGGACAAAAAGAGACCTATGATAAACAAAACGGACAACCTCACGAAAAAAGAACGTGAGGCACTAGATACCCTTATGACTGACAGTGAGATCATGATTCGAGAAGCTGACAAGGGCGGGAATATTGTAATCATGAACACTCCAGACTATGAACAGGACATCTATTCACAACTTAATGACCCTGACTGTTATGAAATACTACCAAACAATCCCATATGGAGTTTGACGAGTAACATCAATAGACATTTGAAACAGTGTCCTTATCTATGCCTATTGGATGATGAGGAATGCACGTTTTTAAGAGTAGAACGTCCCAGATATCCTTGTATATACACATTACCAAAGATACATAAGTATCTCCCCTTTCCACCAGGTAGACCCATCATATCTGGGATTGGTGGATCCACAGAGAGACTTTCAGAATATGTGGACATATTCCTACAACCGTTGGTTAATAATCTACCTTCACACATACGGGACACTAAACACATCTTGGGAATTTTGACAGATGTTAACTGGGACACAAACATGACACTGGTCACCTTAGATGGCATTGCATTATACACGACTATCAAGCGAGACTTGGGTTTACATGCTTTGAAACGTACTCTCAACACGAGATCAGCAAGCCTGTGGGACTACACAGAGATGCTCATAAACATGACAGGACTAATCTTAGACAACAACATATTCCTATTCAGGGATAAATGGTACAAACAGATACAGGGGGTGCCATGGGTTCCATATTCTCTCCTTCATATGCTAACCTCTTTATGGGGTGGCTAGAGGAGGTTTGGATCTGGGGCTCTAATGGATCACAATGGAAGGACTCAATACTCTACTGGGGGAGGTACTAATGATATGGACTGGAACAACAGAGAAATTGTGTGATTTTTTTGACCACCTTAATAACAATGAACTAAATATCAAATTCACCTTTGAATACAGTCAGAGTAAAGATACATTTTTGGATGTGGAATTATACATTCGCGACAACAAAATACACAGCAGACTATCATAAACCGACTGCGTGCAATGTGTTAAGAGGCCACACAGTGGTAAGTTTCTAATACGTGTATTCACACTTAATGCAGTACCACCAGCTCCTGCTGCTGGCCTGTCAGCTCTCCTGGTTCCAACTGTCTCACACGAGACACTACCATGGAGATAGAACTGCCAGGCTTGAGCAGCACATTAGGTCATTACAACACATCCCCTTTACTGAAAATACAAAGGAAACAGGAGACGGGAACTAGAATGAAAAGAAAGAATAGGGAGTAAGAAGAAAATAAAAGAAGGCAGAAAATGAGAAAGTGCGCAGGTCACAACATGACACACCATTAGTTCAAATGCATTACATATTGGTTCAATACATCACATAATTATTATAACATTTAGGAGGACAACGAGACCTTGAAGAAGGACCTCGTGGATGAGGATTCGAACCAGGTACAACATCTGAACATGAAGGAAACGAGGATTTGTCACCTCAGAATTTCACTAGGCGGGACATGCTCCACTTACCACTATTGTGAACAGTGACAACATTCTTGCAAACAGAAGTAATGACAAAAGGGCCCAAAAATTCAGTGACACCCTTCCTATGCCAACGTGGCTTCTTTATGAGAACCCACTCACCAACCTTCCATGTCGTGGCTCTAGTTGATTTCTTAAAATCAAATCTCTCTTTGTACTTCTTTTGATAAGACTTGATTTTAGCACCCACCTCCTCCTTATCCAAAACAGGACCTTCAATAAGAGGTAACCAACCCAGATTAAGTTTGGACAGGGCAACCCTTCCCCTCAATATTTGAAAAGGGGACCTTTGCAAGATGGCATTGAGGGCAGTTCGATGTGCCCACCAAGTATCCCTCAGGACACCTTTGAGAGGAACCTTCATTTCAATCGCCCTCTGCACACATGCCTTTACCACCCTATTCATGCGCTCCGCAAGTCCATTGGCCTGCGGCGCATATAGTGCAGTTTTCTGATGGATAATGCCATAATCCTTTAAAAAGTCTTGCATCTCCTGTGAGATGAATTGCACTCCATTGTCCGTGATGATGAACTGGGGAACACCCTCACTGGCAAACTCATCTCTGAGAAAGTCAATAACCACTCTGGTGTTTACAGAACTTACACATTTGGTGGAAACCCACTTGGATGAGTAATCCACCAAAAGAATTACATATCTTTCTGCAGGCCCTAATAGCTCAAAGGGACCCATGAGATCTAAACTAAGCTTGACCCAAGGCTCTCGTGGGATCTCGACAGGTGACAAAGGAGCGGTATTGGTGACCTGGGACTTATCACTGGTGGCACAATGGCAGCACTCTTTAACCACTTTCTCAACTTGACTATCCATCTTAGGCCACTAATATCTCTCACGGAGTCAGGATTTGGTGAGATTTCTTCCTAAGTGCCCCTCATGGGTAAGGTTTACAAGCTTTGATCTCAAAATATCAGGGGGCACAACTCTTTCACCGCGCATGAGTTGACCTTGACAAAGGGTAAGTTCATTTCTGATGGACCAGAAAGATAATAAGTCAGAGTCAAGTCTTTTGCAGTCAGGCCATCCCTTGATAACATAATCCACCACAATAGGAAGAAGTACATCTTCAGATAAGGCTTGCTCCCATTCAAGTTCTTGGATAGCAGGTTCCTTGACCCAGCAAACCTCAACAGTTTCCATGTCAGGAGTGTCCTTGCAACTTTCAATGGGCAGTCTTGACAAGCAATCCGCTGCCTTATTGGCAGAGCCGGGAAGGTATTGCACTTGAAAGTTAAATTCTTCTAACCCTTCGCTCCAACGCTTAAGCCTAGGTGTTAGTCTTTCACTTTCCACACATGAGAACACCTGAACCAAAGGGCGATGATCAGACCTGACCAAGAAAGGCATGCCCCATATTTAAAATTTAAAATGCTTTATTGCCCACGATATGGCCAAGGCTCCCCTCTCAATGCATGAGTACTGTTGTTCGGGTTTCTTTAGTGCCCGAGAGGCGAACTCAACCACTTTCTCCTCATTTCCGTCAAATTGAGAAAGTACTGCTCCAAGGCCACATAGGCTAGCGTCAGTTGTCAGAACAGTTTTCTTCCTGGTATCAAAGTGGCCAAGTGTGGGCATCTTACTTATTGCTTGCTTGATGGAGTTAAAAGCCGCATCACACTCTTGCGACCAAGCAAAATGTATCCCTTTCCTCAGAAGAGCTCTAATTGGTTCGACTGTGGTGGCGAAACCTTGAACAAACTTTGAATAAAACTCGGCAAGGTCAAGAAAAGACCTTACCTGCTCCTTGTCAGCTGGAGCAGGGGCATCAACAATACTCTTTGCTAGATCCAGCTGAGGTTGGATGCCCTCACCAGAAATAACATGACCCAAATATGTTAAAGAGGATACACTAATTTTACACTTCAACCTGTTAACAGTCAAACCTTTGTCATTCAGTCTTTGTAAAGCAGCTCTCAAAACATCATCATGCTCCAAATCATTCTTTCCGTAAACTAAGATGTCGTCCTGGAAGAACAAGATGTTGGACATGTCTCCCAGGATCATCTTCATGATGCGCTGAAAACAAGCCGCCGCCGAGGCCAGTCCAAATGGCATTCTAATGAAACGGAATGCCCCCAGCGGTGTTACGAAAGATGTTAAATGCTTAGAATCTGGATGGAGAGGTACTTGGTGATATGCTGAGGACAAGTCTAATACAGTGAAAACCTTTGCACCATCCAGCATGTTAATTGACTCTGCGATATTAGGAAGGGGTTGGCGGTCCACCCATATGCATTTGTTTAGACTCCTCAAATCAACACACATCCTGATATTCTTCCCTCCATCTTTGGGGACCAAAACCACTGGGGCCAACCATTCAGAGGATTCAATCTCCTCAATAATATTCAAACTCATCAGTCTCTTGAGCTCATTCCTCAGAGGTTCAATCATCATGTTGGGGACTTTCCTAACTTTGTGTACAACAGGTGTTGCATTCTGCTTAAGGACTATACGATGTTCGAAGTCTTTAAGCAAACCAAGGTTGTCAGAGAAAACTTGGGGAAACTCCTCAAAGAACCTATTGGAGGTTGCAGAGTGATCAACTAACATAACTTGCTCAGAGGGATAACGAGCATTCGGGTTGAGGATTATCCCCAAGTCTCTTCGGTGCCTCCACCCCAGGAGGTTATCACCTCGTTTTGCAACATAAATCTTTCCAATTGTTTCTCTTCCCTTGAAGTGAATCTTCATGATGGCATACCCAATTACGTCAGTGTGTGAGCCACCATAGCTGACCGGGCTAATGTCAGGGGCAAAAAGTTGTAAATCAGGAAGGGTCTTGTCCCAGAGTTCATTGCCTAACATGGTAAAAGGAGAACCAGAATCTGCCAGGACCACAAACAATTTGTCTCCAATCACCACTTCACATTCAGGCATACTGATGAGCTCCGCATCAACCATGCCATCACCTCGTACGCTTAGCATAACGGTTTTAGATGTGTCACTAGTGGTCTCAATGCTCTCCACTGTGTGTACCCTGCCACCAGGCTTGCATACTCTCGCATAGTGACCTTTGATTCCACATTTATGGCAAGTTGTATTCCTAGCATAGCAGTTAGGGTAATTAGAGGAGTGGTTAGTGCTCTCACACCTCTAACATTTCATCCTTGAAAAGTCAGTGGAAGGCCTGACCCTAGTCCCACGTACAGTCTTGGAGACATTGTCAATGGAGTCTTGAGGTGCCTCCTTTTGAGTTAGCTCATGAATGCTACTGGGAGTTGGGGTATCATCAGTTGTTGCCTTATGGGTTTTCATCTCTTTGACCCAACTAGAGGTATTCTCCATCCCCTCTACGATGGCTATAGCTTCCTTGAGGGAAGGGTTTCTAGACAAGAGTTTCTCCTGCACTCTAGGACTGTTGGTGGACCTGACCAGTTGATCACGTATCAACGAGTCAGTAAGCTCACCAAACTCACAGGTGCGGGCCAGTGTGTTTAGCAAAGCTATATAGTTCCCAACTTTTTCATTGGGTTCTTGGATCCTCATGAAAAACTTGTGCCTCTCCAAGACGACATTGATGCGTGGCCCAAAGTACATTTCTAACATTTTTATGGACATTTCAAATACATCAGACGGTTCACCATCACCTTCGCCGACAGGAATTGTGTCAATACTTTCATATATGTTGCGCCCTTCTATTCCGAGATTATGTAGGAGAATTGCTTGCCTCCTATGAGCTGAGAATTTTTCGGCTCCAATAGCGACCAAATACGAACCAAATAACAGTTTCCATCTCTTCCAGAGCATCAGTGGCTCACCCTTTTCACAAAGGAATGGAGGAGGTTGGCTCATAGAAGTGGCTGACATGCTGGCAGAGTTACAGTGATTGTTTGCTTGGAAAAACAAGGAGAAACTGGCACCAGTAATCAAAGAAGTTCAGATAGCAGAAAAGGTAATTTGGCTGAGTATTGAATTCCAGTATAACTAAATGTGGCAAAAATACATTAAAAAAAATAACTATGCAGAGTGCTCCACATATCACCAAATAGAGTTTTCAAAAATGCAATTGTGGCATCAAATTAATAGCTTGAGCTCTGGAGAATAGTTAAGGAATGTCAAAAAGGGCAATAAACAAGAAATAGTACCTGGAAAAATGCTGAATTGAAAACGCATCGGATCTAATTATTAATCCGATAACTGATTCCAATCATTAATGAGATATGCGGGCTCCGTATGGCTCCGTGTGGCTCCGTGTAGCTGCTGTCATGGAGATCAATAACAAGATAAAGATGGCGGCACGCAACGTGCATGTCACGTAATAACGTGATGCATGCTCGTCATGCGCGTAAGCTAGTGCACGTTAGCGTGTGCACGCGCAAGGGAGCAGCATCGCGAGCCAGTAAAAGTCGTTTGGCAAGAAAAGCAAAACAGATAAAAATTGCCTAAATTCAGCCCAAAACTCTCTAGAAGGCGGGAAAAAAAAAAGGAGTAGACGTCCAGAAATCCTCAGGACAACCAGGAAGGGGCACCTCCTCACCGATCATTCAACTCCAGCCGTAGTGAGGAAGAAGACAAATCTGTGGGTTCACGAAAGGGGAGAGCTGGTGGCAACTTGTCCCCCGCAAGTGTCGCTCGTCGCCAGTGTTAAGAGGCCACACACTGGTAAGTTTCTAATACGTTTATTCACTCTTAATGCAATACCACCAGCTCCTGCTGCCGGCCTGTCAGCTCTCCTGGTTCCAACTGTCTCACACGAGACACTACCATGGAGATAGAACTGCCAGGCTCGAGTAGCACATTAGGTCATTACAACACAATGCTACTCTACACGCAACAAGTGCACATCCAAAATTCAAATCAGGGCCATTCCATATGGCGAACTGATACGAGCAAGATGCAACTGCAGTTTCAAACCAGAATTCAGACAATGCACTCAAGACATGATCTGGAGATTCGAAAGAAGAGGCTATGACAGAAATACTCTAACAAGAGCTAGACATAGAATTTCTCACATGGATAGACAAGACACCTTAAGCAAACATATTAAGAAATCTAACGAGAATAACAGAATCTACCTGGTTATGGACTACAGCAAACTATCTAACACACTAGTACAAAGTTTGAAAAAACATTAGCATGTACTCAGAGCAGATAGAACATCTCCAATAGACCAGACATTACCTATTGCAGGGGTAAAAGCCTTAAGAATCTATTAAGTCCAAGCTACCCAACATAAAAAAACAGGGACTATTGGTTGACACCGCATACATTGGGTTTTTTCAAATGTGGTCACTGTGCTGTTTGCAAATGGGCACAAGACAGGAAGAAACAATTTGAAGGCCTCAACAATAAAGTTGCACACTATAACATCTAAAATTAACTGCAACACGAAGTTTGTAATATACATCACTGAATGCAAATGTGGGAAGAGATATGTGGGCAGCACTATCAGGGCACCCAAAGATAGAACTGGGGAGCACATGAGAGCAGTGAAACAAGGAGACGGGAGATACCCTATAGCTATACACATGGATGAATGCCCTTCTCAAAATAAATATAGATGTTTCAGCTTCTATGGTATCGAAAACACACTGAGGGACCCCAGGGGGGAAACAGGGAATTGACATTAAGTAGAAGAGAAGCTCTATGGATTTTACGCTTGAGGAGTGTAGAAAACGGCCTCAATACGGATCTTGAAATGCAGTACTTCCTAGGTACATGATCAACACAGTGGGACACTTGGATGCTGTACCATCAATAGGGGCAACTTGTATCTGTTACAATTCCTTTTAATGAGTGAATATGGATTATGTTGAATTTTGTAGATGTATCATGCTGTAATTATACACCATCATCTCATGAATCTATATTGTCATGTTGAGTAGTAATAAGAATATTGTCATATAGTATAACATTTTCGCTGTTATGCTTCTAATATTATGAGCTCAATTTCAAATTGCATAAACACTGACGCTCAACTGTAAATACAGCGATATAATATACTAAACGTCTTATATTAATGAATGCACGGATTGGATAGGTATGGTGTAAAGTACAGGGTTTTAATATACTAATTGCCTTATCTTTAATGCTTATACTGATAATCACCAGGCAGGATCCTGGGGATGGACATTTACCCAAAACACACAATAGCTTGACTCCAGTGGCGTAGTGAGCACGGGACCCACGTCTGGGCATACCCTTCCCACTTAGGGCAAAATGCAAAACACACAAGATGATGGACGGAATGTTGCACATTGGCAAACATTCACCCCCAGTCACAGATCTGGGTTTAATCCATCGTTATTTTGCTTCACCACGCCACCCCAGTTCAGACATAGCCATATGCAAATCAGTCTTGACCCTGTGCCTCATGGGAACAGTCCAGACCGAACTGCCGAGTGGGACGGGTATGCCCAGACGTGGGTCCCGTGCTCTCCATGCCACTGGAATCAAGCTATCCTGGCTGAAGAGGGGTGAAACCCCGAAACCGGTCCTAGGATGCTTGTTTCCAGTCCAGGGAGGACCTGGCTTGGCAGTTCGGGCTGGACTGTTCCCATGAGGCACAGGGTCAAGACTGATTTGCATATGGCTGGGTTCAAACTGGAATGGCATGGTGAGCAAAAAACGATGGATTTAGGCCCAGATCTCTGTACTGGGGTGAATGTATGACATTGTTCTGCATTCTGTCCATCAACTGTTGTTTTTGCATTTGTCACCCCGAGTGGGACGGGTATGCCCAGACGTGGGTCCCGTGCTCTCCATGCCACTGGAATCAAGCTATCCTGGCTGAAGAGGGGTGAAACCCCGAAACCGGTCCTAGGATGCTTGTTTCCAGTCCAGGGAGGATCTGGCTTGGCAGTTCGGGCTGGACTGTTCCCATGAGGCACAGGGTCAAGACTGATTTGCATATGGCTGGGTTCAAACTGGAATGGCATGGTGAGCAAAAAAACGATGGATTGAGGCCCAGATCTCTGTACTGGGGTGAATGTATGACATTGTTCTGCATTCTGTCCATCAACTGTTGTTTTTGCGATGGACATTTACCCACATGATAGAGAGACAGATAATACCTAGGGGTGGGCGGAATTTGCATAGTCGCGTTACGCAAAACTCCGCGAAACTGTAAAAAATCTCCGCGAGCACACAGAATTCCGCGAGCACGCGGAATAGCTTGTTCTGCCCGTTCGCGATGCGGTTTTCCTGTTCGGGGACGCTGTTTGCATGCTCGGGGGAAAATATCTTGCGAACTTGCCCATGCGGTCGCCAATTGTCGCGGCCATCTTGTTTCACTTGTCCCACCCGCTCGCGATGCGTGTTTTCTGTTCGCGAACGCAGATGTCCGATGGCGCGTCCGAATGACGTGTTCGCGATCGCACACTTTCGCGGGATCGCGCGAACGGATAGGAAAACTCGTTGGTGAATGCAAGGATCCCGGTAAGTCGCTACCGAATTTTCGGGCAATTCCGCGTTCTCCGCGGAATGCGGAATTGTTAAAATTTAGCAAATTCCGCGAGCGGAACGGAATTTACCGCCCAGGCCTAATAATACCCGACTATACTTATCATTGCATATTTCAATCATAAGTATACACTTAAGAAGGGAGATATTTCTTCTTACGAAAGAGAGATAGGCAGTACACAACTATATTTGAAATTACAGATTTCAAGCAAGGTCACCCATTAAAAATGGCGGCCGCCACACACAACATTGGAGATCATGTAAATGGCAGTCCTCTTTCACTTACTAACATGCAGCGGGTTTTTTTCTACTTTTTTTCTATTTACGGAAGTACGCTCGGATCCAGTAGCCAGCGTACTCGCAACAAGCAACACGGACATTAGCTCATGAGCCGGTAAGCGTTTGACCAAAGATTATTTTTGGGACAATACTGATATATGTTATGGGCAGAATGGCATTGATTGAAGGTATTACAATTCTAATGGGATTTTCTCTCTCCGATCCCAATTCTTCAAAGAAAAGACACACGAGTGGCATTTCTCCTCTTATACGAGGTGCCACATACGAAGTAGAGATCTGGACTATATTGGATAACTAAGGAACCATTTGAGGGTCCGAAAGACACAGGGGCCGATTCCGATCTCGGTCGGAAGCTCTCCGAACGGGATCCGGCCGGAAAAAGTACGAGCCGTACGCGTTTTTTCCGACCGACTCGTACAGCTGTCCGACCGAGCGAGTACGATGCGAATGTACGCGTGTGTTCCGACCGAACCGTTTCCGGATCCGAACCGCTCCGACCGACTCGTACGGAAACGAATCGCACCACGCAATGGAGATGTTATCCGACCAAGCGAGTACGATGGACGCGTCGGACAGCCGGATCGAGTCGGAGCGTCCGGCTCGAAAAAGCTCCCGGAGCCGGACTTGGGGGGGTCCGTGCCGGACCCCCCTGCACCCGTAGCCGTACGAGTCGAACACAGGGGGGACCCAAGGTTCCCCCCTAAACATGCATGTACGGTGCGAGTTGCACCAACGCGTACACACTGTAGGGGGCGCACTTGTTTGCGACGTACCCATTGAGTCACTGGGAGCCCATGTACGCATCGTACGACCGGCTCCCATTGACTTCAATGGGAGTCCGACCGAATCGAGTCCGGCAGCATGCGGCCGCATCGTACTCGCTCGGTCGGACTGCAGGAGTCCGGCTCGGTCGGAAATCTCTCCGGATTCGGCTCGGTCGGAGAGTTTTCCGACCCAGATCGGAATCGGGCCCACAGTCGTAGACCCTAGACGAAATATTTTGGAATAATTCTTTGAACAATACTTACACAAGGTTACCATTACTCTTCACTAGGTACCGTTCAAAGAAGAATTAGGTATTGTAAAAATAGAGTATTTCGCATTTAAAAATCTTTTTGTTTTTCAATTAAGGTTGCACAGTGTTTTTTAACACTCTAAAGGTGAACCAATGTAAAAACATTTATTTCTAAAATATTAATACAATATGCTGGGCACACGGAAATCGCTTATGATCATTTACTGAAGAATATGAATCATTAAATGTGAAAGTACTTATCACAATTGTCATAATTACAGTACGTAGGAATATAAACTGAGTCTGAACTGAGACATAGTAACTGTATAATTATGCACATGGGTTTCCACTGCACGTTCCTACTACAATGTAATCTACACACATCAATCTCACGAGCCAGGTCACTAGGTGAAGATTACATAAAACGGGTATGCAGACATAATATCGATTTTTTATTATCGACCTGCACTAATATTGAGTTTTAAATATCGTAGGGACAGAATATCGAAGTCAAGCATATCGGTGACCAGAATATCGACCTTAAAGTAAGTAATATCGTCTTTTTTTATATCGAAGTAAGTAATATCGAAGGAAGTAATATCGTTAGCAAAAATATCGTTGTTAATAATATCGATATTTATATTAGTGTTATGTATTTTATATGTATGTGTTTAACATTTTTTGTAATCTTTTTTAATTATTTTCAAATATATGTATTAAATGTTTAGAAATTAGTAATTTTTTTAAAGTAAATTTTGCGTTTTAATATTAGAGCGGGTTGTGGGTTTATAGGGGAATAGGGTGGGAAGTAATTTAATTATAATTAATATTTTTTTTATTTTTTTCATTGATTATTAATTTATTGTTAATTAATTATTAATTGATAATTCATTTTTATTAATTGATTAATTTATAATTATATTAATTATAATTAATGTATTATGAATTTTTATTTATTGTTATTGTTAATTAATTTATTGTAATTAATTATTAATTAGTAATTCATTTTTATTAATTGATTAATTGATAATTAAATTCAATGTGTTATTTTTTATGTGTCGCGGGTTGTGGGTTTATAGGGGAATAGGGTGGGAAGTAATTTATTATAATTAAGTACATTTACATTTTTATTAATTGGTATTGATTATTAATTTATTGTTATTTAATTACTAATTGGTAATTAATTTTTATTAATTGATTAATTGATAATTTAATTAATTGCGTTATTTTTTATGTGTAGTGGGTTGAGCGTTTATAGGGGAATAGGGTGGGAAGTAATTTAATGTTATTTAAGTAAATATTTATTTAATTTTATTGGTATTTATTATTAATATTTTTGTTAATTAATTATTAATATGTTTTTTTTTTTTTTTTTTAATTAATAAGTATGTTAATTTAACCCCTATGCTATCCTACATTTTCCACACTGTTACACTCACTGGAGTTGGAATAGTAATTTTAACCCTAACGCTATCCAACACTTTCCCTACTGTTTCACTCACTGGAGTGGGAATAGTAATTTTTACCCCTACGCTATCCAACGCTTTCCCTACTGTTGCACTCACTGGAGTGGGAATTGTAATTTTAACCCCTACACTATCCAACACTTTCCCTACTGTTGCACTCACTGGAGTGGGAATAGTAATTTTTACCCCTATGCTATCCAACACTTTCCCTACTGTTGCACTCACTGGAGTGGGAATAGTAATTTTAACCCCTACGCTATCCAACACTTTCCCTACTGTTGCACTCACTGGAGTGGGAATAGTAATTTTTACCCCTACGCTATCCAACACTTTCCCTACTGTTGCACTCACTGGAGTGGGAATAGTAATTTTTACCCCTAAGCTATCCAACACTTTCCCTACTGTTGCACTCACTGGAGTGGGAATAGTAATTTTTACCCCTACGCTATCCAACACTTTCCCTACTGTTGCACTCACTGGAGTGGGAATAGTCATTTTTACCCCTAAGCTATCTAACATTTTCCCTACTGTTGCACTGTTTGGAGTTGGAATAGTAATTTTATTCCCTCCGCTATCTAATATTTTTTGTATTATTTTAGTTAATGTAGTATATAATTACTAATTGTAATTTTTTAGATTTGTTATATATATTTATTTAATTTTTATTTATATTATTGTTTTATGTGTAGAGATGTATTTGTAATTTATAAGATATTTTTTAACAATTTATAAGTTATTAAAATAATTATTAAAACATATTAAGTAAGTATATATATTATATATTATATGTATATGTTTAATTTATTTTTACATTATATATATTAGTTATAATTTTTAAACATTTAAAAATATTTTTAACTATGTTTATTTTAATTATATGTATTATTTACTTTATTTCACATTCTTTTTGTAATTTAAAAAAAAAACGATATTTTTAACGATATTTTTGACATTGATATTATTTTTTCAATATTTTTGTACTTACCATAATGTAGATAGGATGTCGATATTCTTGACTTCGATATTTTTGCATCGATATTTCTGTAGGTCGATTTTCTGACTCTCGATATTCTGTCAGTGATTCCATAAAACGTACTACCACATATTATGCTATAGCAATTTCATTGTTTATACTTTTCTTAGCCCTGAGGAAGTCGCGGGATAACTCTCCCATCAATGCGACGAAACACGTGTTGGCTAAATCTAAGGAATCTGAACCTTTGATCATGAAGTATCATATCTGAACAAAAGAACAATAAAGAACAAGAGATAAAGAAAATCACAGCTTATACTTTGTATATTTTGTACTGTACTTATCTGCGTGTGCTGGGGACTACATATTTACTGTTTTGTAGGTGTAGACCACACACTAGAGAGGAGAGGGGCTCTCTCTACCTCTGCAGCACCGCTATTCACATTGTATTACTGAAACATATTATAGTGTGCCCTTTCCCCTTTGGGCGCCAAATCCCTACAAACTTGCCACCCTTTCTTTGTAATACACTCTGCAAACACACCTCCAGGTGCACTACTAGTTAGGGGAAGAAGTCCCCTTGGCTGCTGGGGGTCCTTGGGGGTGAATAACCCCTCCTGTTCCCTCCAGTAAGTCCCACACAGCAGGATTGCTAAGAGGTCTTCAAAGGCCATGCCCCCTTTCCCACCATTCTGCAAACGTGTCATCTGGAGCACTACAGGTTGGTGGATGAAGTTCTCTTGGATGCTGAGGGACCTTGGGGAGCAAAAAGCCCTCCTGGTAATTTCTGTAAGTCCTACACAACGGGATTCCTGAAACTGATCAGAGGCTCCGTCCCCTTTCACCAGCATTTTGCAAATGCCATTACTACTTAAAAAACCATAGAAATTCACTGAAAAAATCAAAGGTTACAGGGACATTATAGTTAGGCTCAGGTTTCACTCGTACAAAACCAGTGAAATTCAGCAGTTATAGTTAGCGGGGCTAACTATAACTTGTGCCCCTGCAATGCACTGCTTATGATCTCACATATTACATCACTCTTGACATGGTCAGTAGCATCACTGATGACATCTCAAATTACATCACTGATGATATCATCTGCAAAATCACTAACACACCCACTCACATCCCCATTGAACCTTTCATACACCGACTCCCACTCCCACACAACCATTCACAAACCCATTCATAGACCCATACACGTTCTTACATACCCACTCACTGATTCATAGATCTACACACACATCCACTGACTCACCCATCCATACATCCACTCATACACCCACTCACTCACTAATACAGCCACTGACATATCCACTCATGCATGCCTAAAGCCACTCACACACTGAGTCAGTCACCCATAGAGCTACTCACACACCTACTCATTCACACATACAGTCCATCACACAGCCACTTACTCACCCATACAGTTACACACATACCCACTTACTCATACAGATACTAACACATACTCACTCACCTACACAGTCACTGACACAAGCACACACTCACCCATACAGCCACTCTCACATTCACTCATCCACCCATACAGGCACTTTTATACTCCATCACTATCCTACAGTGCCTTTCACATACCCAGTTACTCACCCATATACCACTGACACATCTACTCACCCACTTGCTCACCCATATAGTCCCTCATACACACACTCAGTAACCCATACAGCCACTGTCTCATCTACTCACTCATCCATACAGGCAGTAACACACCCTCTAACCCACCCACACAGACACTCAGACACCCATTCAGGTACTCATAAACCAATCAATCACCCATACAGCCACTCACGTACCCACTCAGACACCCATACAACCACTTAGACACCAACTGACAGACTGATACAAACATTTACACAACCACTCATCCATACATTCACTGAGACACCTAATCACTCACTTATATAGTCAGTCACGCACCCACTGAATCATCCACACAGGCACTCATGCACCCGCTGATTCACCAATATACCTTGGTATATATATTTAACACTCATAAACTTTTAAAAATACTCACAAACACTTGATGATGTCATCAGTGATGTCATTTGAGATGTCATCAGTGATGTCACTGACCATGTCATGAGTGATGCAAATCAGTCTTGACCCTGTTCCTTATGGGAACAGTTCTGCCCGAACTTCCAAGCCAGGTCTTCCCTGGACCGGAAAAAAGCATCCTGGACTGGTTTCAGGGTAACACCCCTCATCAGCCAGGCTAGTTTGAATCTGGTGGCAAAGTGAGCAGGGGACCCATGTTTCAGTGCTCCGTCCATCATCTCCTTGTGGTTGCTTTGTTCGCCCTAAGTTGGCAGGGTATGCCCAGACATGGGTCCCTTGTTCACTTTGGGCCAGATGTATCAAGCCTTTTTCCTGTTTGCGAACGGGAAAAAGCCTTTTGGGATGTATCATCCCAAAAGGCCATCGCAAAATAGGGAATCACAAAATTTGCGATTCCCTATTTTACGAATGCATTTAAGGAATCGCAAATTGCGATTCCTTAAATGCAATTCTGGAAGCACCCAAAAGTTGCGATTTGGCCTTAAGGAATCGCAAATTACCACCAACGTGAAGTTGGTGGTATTTGCGATTTCCTAGAAAAATACACTTTTTTGCATTTTTCAAAGTGCCATGAGGCGCACATACATGCCCTTAGGGCATGTATGTGCGCCACATGTGCACACATGCATATTTCAGGGTTGCAACAGGGTGTCCTTTTGGCACCCTTGCACCCTTGAAATTGCATTCGCAATTCGTGAATACCTATTGGGTACTCACAAATTGCGAATGTCTTCCCATTCATTCCTATGGGCCTCTAGGCCCACAGGAATGAATGGGAAGGTATTCATTAATTGCGAATCGCAATTTGCGATTCGCAATTAAGGAATATGTAGAAATCGCAATTATTATTGCGAAACCTACATACATTGCATTTTGCAAGTCCTTAATAGCGAATCGGTAAAATTCACTATTAAGGACTTGCAAAATACAATGATGATACATCTGGCCCTTTGCCACTGGATTCAAGCTAGCCTGACTGATGAGGGGTGTTACCCCAAAACCGGTCCCAGGATGCTTGTTTCCAATCTAGGGAGGTCCTGGCTTGGCAGTTCGGGCTGGACTGTTCCCACAAGGAACAGGGTCAAGACTGATTTGCATATAGCTGGGTCTGAACTGGGGTGGCGAAGTGAGCTAAAGAACGATGATGGATTAAACCCAGATCTGTGACTGGGGGTGAGTGTCTGAAAAGTTTCAGCACTCCGTCCATCATCTCCTTGTGTTTACTTAAGTTACTTAAGTCACATTCAGTACAGAAGATCTGAAAAAACACATTTCAGGGTTGAAGGGAACGGGGTGGGAGAAATGAGCTGTGCCTAACTCTGTAGCAATGAGACAGACCTTACACAATGTAAAGTTGGAGGCTATTTTAGTTCATTGTGTATGGTATAGAAATCTAAAATGATACACAAATATGGTATAAAGTCAATATGCCAACATACAAAAGGCTACAATATCACCCTTCGGGACTCCACACAAGCTAATAGCTCAAAGTGGTTACAAATAACTTGCAAAATATTCAGTGAGCCCAGAAGACTAAAGCATACAGGTCTCCCTCAGGAATTCCTTATTTATTTATATATTTTTATTTATTTGAGTCATATATAGCGCTGGCTAAACCAAAGGTATCAGAGTGCTTTACATGATTTTGCGAGTACATTTACAAGAAGTACATGACGAAAGTCAAGTGGGTGAAAAACAGCCATACAGAAAGAAAAAAAAAATCTAGGACAATAGAGCAGTAATGTAGTCCACAGCAAGGATGCAGTAGTATATGTAATTAGTCAATTGGGTAAAGGGATGGGGGCAGATTTGAGTCTGCGTAGTCAATACGTAATGGGACCTCCCCAACAGAAAATTGTCAAAGAGGGTTGGGTATTTTGGGAGACGTAAATCAACTAGTGTTCTTGTTAAAGTAGGTTTTGAGTAGTAGAGATTTGAGGTCCCGTTTGAAGCACTAAAAGGAGGTGTTGCAGCAGAGGTCCTTGGGGAGTGAGTTCCAAATCTTGGGGGCATTACCAGAGAAGAAGCGTGCCTGCAATTATTTCTTTTTATGTTTGGAAGGTATGAGAAGAAGAGAGTTGGAGCTTATCAGAGCCCGGCCTTTTCCTGGTCTCGATAGTTTAGTTTCTAGATATTTTTTTTTTTTAAATTAAATTAAATGTAGGCCTTTGAAGGTGATACAAGCTGTCTTTTAGATGCATCTTCCTTCAATTGGAAGTGAGACTTTTGAGGGTGGGTAAGATGTGGTCAAACCGTTTGATTCCTTGGACGAGCCCAGCAGCCGCATTGAGAATTGATCTTAGGGGCACAAGGGGGCTTTTAGGGGTTCCTTTCAGGATGGCATTGTCGTAGTCAAGTTTCGGGAGGACTAGGGATTGTACTACCATATTAAAATTGTCAGTGGGAATAAACGTTTTGATTTTCTTGAGATGTTTTATAGTGTAGAGTGCTCTTTTGGCAGTGTTTTTGATGTTTTCCTTCATTGACAAGTTGATGTATAATGTGATACCCAAGGACTTAACGGAGTTGGGTAGTGTGGTAGGGCAGTTTAGTGCATACACATTTTTGACCCATTCTTGGATGGGTAGTGGTTTGTTTTTTGGAGAGAGGAATAGAAGTTCAATCTTGTTTGGGTTCAACTTAAGGAGGTTTGTGTTTAGCCTAGTTTGGACCCTATTTAGTGTGGCATTAAGATGTCGGATGTCTTTGGGATTTTATTCTTTAGTAGAGTTGAGTGTCGTCAGCATATAGGTTTTATTTGATCCCAGTTTGGTTCGGGATAACTGTGACGGGGTTCCATGAAAAGATTGAATAGGGCTGGCAAGAGGATGGAGGCTTGAGATACGCCTTGTGGTACTGGAGCAGGCTTTGAGAGACAGCTGTTGATTTTAATTAGTTAGGAGCATTGTTGAAGATAGGACGTGACCCATCTCAGGACTGTGCCATTGATACCAGTGCAGTTCTTGAATGTCTCGAGTAAAGCTGGGTGGTGAACTTTATCAAATGCCGCCGATAGGTCGAGTAGGATTAGCAGACAGGAGTCGCCTTCATCTAGGTAATTGTGAATGTCGTCTGATATATTGAGCATAGCAGTTTCGGTGCTACAACCTTTCCTAAATCCTGATTGGAAAGGGTTGTGGAGGTTGAATTCTTCTATGTGTTGGTTGAGTTGAAGTAGGACACACTTCTCCAATGTAGGATTAGCAGGCAGGAGTCGCCTTCATCTAGGTAATTGTGAATGTCGTCTGATATATTGAGCATAGCAGTTTCGGTGCTACAACCTTTCCTAAATCCTGATTGGAAAGTGTTGTGGAGGTTGAATTCTTCTATGTGTTGGTTGAGTTGAAGTAGGACACACTTCTCCAATGTTTTAGCTAGGAAAGGGAGGTTGATGATGGGTCTGAGGTTGTGGAGACCGTTGGGGTCTGCCCCAGGTTTTTTTAGAATGGGGGTGACCTGGCTGAGTTCGAGGGAGTCTGGTAAGCGGCCTGCTGAAAGAGTTGTGTTGATGATTTTGGTCCAGAACGGGGAGATTATATGGTTGAGGTTTTGTATTAGGGTGGAGGGGAGGGGATCGGTGAAGTGGGTTTCAAATTAGCATTTATTTTGAAAATTTTTCCTTCTGTCACAGGTTTGATGTCTGTCCATTTAGCATTGTTTTTCTGTTGAAGGAATTTTTTAATTGCTATATTATGCTTTTCTGGGTCTTTCTGGTCTTTAGTTAGGTCTTGGGGGGAGTTTCTGTGTTGACTTGTGTGTCATTTGGGTCGGCGTTTGGGATGTCAGATTATTGACAAGGGTCAGGGATCGTTCGATTATTACAACTTTTTTTTTTGATAATCAATTTTATTGTTTTGAAAACAAACAACATCGGCAAATCAGCATTAGACACAGAAGACGACAGTTCACAGCCAATTACAGGAAAATAACATCTCATAAGTCCCGACTTCTTAAGGCACAAGTAGATAGAACGTTAGATACTTTACTTTGACTACTCCACGGTACCCAGCCATTTACCCCACACCCTGCGATACTTTTGGGACACCCTCGTGCAAAGTTTTTTCTTGGGTCGCGCACCAGTCTACCCCCCTTCGCCACTTCCCTGAGCAGGGTGGATCTGGACATCTCCAAGCCGCTGCTATGTCTCGCTTGGCCACTACCATGGCCGTGTTGAAAAATAACTTTTCATTTCTGGACCCGTCCAGCCCATCTGTAATCCCCAGCAGAGAGTGTCGTGGGTCGTGAGGGACTTCCCACCCCAAGATTTCTGTGAGCTCCTCCTCAACATCACCCCAGAATCGCGCCAGGTGGGGGCATGCCCAGACCATATGGAAAAAGTCAGCCGGAGCTTGACTGCACCTCGTACAGGAAGTGCTCGGGTGCAGGCCCGCCCGATGGAGGCTCAGGGGGGTTAAGTAGGTGGCGTGCAAGTAGTATAGTTGGATCAATCTGAGTTTGGCTGACGCAGTGACCGTCTTAGGCGCCATAAGGGCATCACGCCAATCCTCCTCATCAAGCAGACCCACCCACTCTTCCCATTGGCTTCTCAGCTTATCTAGTGTAGTGGGGGTGTTGTTAACCAATGTTCGATAAATACGAGAGATGCCCCCTTTGCCTAAATCTCCCAGCATAGTCTGTGCCTCGGGGGGGCTATACTCAGGGATCCTGGTATCAGTGGTGATGTGCATGTGGAGGGCATGTCGCAGTTGTAAGTATTTGTAAAATTGAGATGGGTGCAGGGAGTAATGGGTTTGGAGGTCCTGGAAGGAGCGCATATGGCCGCTTGTCCACACATCCCCAAGTTGTGAGATTCCTATGAGATCCCATGGTCTAAAGCCTTGCAACCCACTGACCTCTCAGAGCCAAGTACCATGCCAGAGAGGCGTGCACTGACTCAGCCTGCATGTCCAATGAGTATGACGCAGTGCAGCCCGCCAGGCCAATAGCACAGAATGCGTTGCGTCTGGTAAACGGGATGGAATGGACCCCCCATACATCAATGATTGGATTTTGGACAAACCCAGTTCGCTCAGTTCGAGCCGGTACGCTGGGTCTGACCAGCCCCCGTTAAACCAGTCGTGTATGATCAGGAGGCGCGTAGCCAGGAAGTATAGATATAAATGCGTCATCCCCAAACCCCCATCAAAAGAGGGAATCCGAAATAGAGTCAGGGCCAGACGTGCCCTCCCCCCCCAGAGAAATTTGATGGCCATACTGTCCAGTTCACGAAACCAGGCCCTTGGAAAACAAAAGGGGGTGTTCTGGAGGACATATAGGAACCTGGGGAGAGTTATCATTTTAAACAGAGCGACCCTCCCCAGGGGGTTCAGAGGTAATGCCTGCCACTTCTGAAGATCTGCCTTGGCTTTCTTCACCAGCAGGGTGATGTTGGGGGACCAGCCCAGCTCAGGAAGGAGGGCGACCCATATCCCTAAGTATTTAAACGATTGGCGCCGAATCGGTATGTTGGATTGCCAATCATAACAGTCTCTAGATAGGTGTAAAGGGACCAGGACCGACTTATCCGGGTTCAGTTGGAGGCCGGAAGCCTTCCCAAAGGACTGCAAGATCTGGAGACAGTGAGGGCCAGACTGGGCGGGTTCAGCCAAGAAAATTAGAACATCGTCAGCATATAAAGCGATCTTGTCGGCCTCCGTGTTAGGCCATTCCCATTCCCGAATACGACCCTCGGATCGCACCAGGGATGCCAGGGGCTCCATCGCCAAGGCGAAGAGCAGGGGCGAAAGGGGGCAGCCCTGTTTCGTTCCCCTCTGAATGGGTAAGGCCTCTGATAAAACCCCATTAACCAAGACTCGCGCCCGTGGCTGGGCATATAGGACGTGAACCAGATCCCGAAAATGGGGGCTGAATCCCATCTCCGCCAGCACGTCGGCCAGATACGTCCAATTCACCGAGTCGAAGGCCTTCTCGAAATCTACGAGAAGGATCGCCAGATAGGGGGTGAGCAAGTGCCGGTGGGCCAGGGCCAGATGCAGCCTCCGTAGACAGTGCCGAGTACCCCGCGTGGGCATGAATCCGCACTGGTCTGGGTGAACCAGTAGAGACAGGTAGGGTTTCAGCCGCTGGGCGAGAATGGTGGCGTATAATTTGATCTCTGTGTTGATAAGAGAGATGGGACAGTATTCTGCGCATTGACTGGAAGGTGGCTGAGATTTCGGTAGGACCACGATGGTGGCTATATCTGTCTCAGATGGGAAGGAACCCTTTTCCAGCGCCATGTCGAACAAGTCGGCAAGACGCGGTACGAGAGTCTTGCGGTATATCGCATAATATTCTTGGGGGAGGCCGTCAGGGCCCGGGGTCTTACCCGACGAAGTGAGGGTTATTGCCTCGTTAATTTCTTCACAAGAGATGGGGCGGTCCAGGTCCTCCTGGGCGGCCGAGCTCAGCCGAGAGAGACGAACGCCTCCCTGTTCGAGTAAGGCAGAGAGCGACAGATCCGGGGTCTGTACCGCGTAGAGTTGTTGGTAATAAGAGGCAAATGTGCGAGCCATCGCCAATGGAGATTGGTGCACCGCACCGTCCCGATCCACTATTTCAGGGATGATGCGGTTCGCCCTAGGGTACGTGGCTAATTTATGAAGAATCGTGCCATTCTTGTCGCCCCAGCCATACACTCTCGCTATTGACGATCTCCAGAGGAGCTTGGCAGCATCTAGGGATAGATGCCGGATCTCTGCCCGAAGATGAGTGAGTTGTCGAGTGCGGAGAGTGTCATCGGCCACAGGGGGGATTGCTCGAGGCGCAACGATTGCGCCTCCCGCGAGGTGATCTGCTGCAGTTGCGCCTGTCGCTGTCTTTTGAGTTGGCCCTTAGCAACGCCCCGGATGATGGCCTTACCCGCTTCCCATAGGATACCCGGAGAAGATACCGACCCATCATTAGTTAGAAAGTACTGTTTAAGCTCCGTCCCCACCACCTTTTTGAATTCCTTAAATTGGAGGAACCATGCGTTCAGTCTCCACGTCTGGCGTGCCGAAGGGGGGGGGGAGCCCCTGTGCTAAGAAGCACCAGGGAGTGGTCGGAGATACCCCTGGGGAGGATACGGACGTCCTGAATCATGGAGCAGTCAGTCGAGGGGACAAAAATCGCATCTATGCGCGCCTGTGTGTGGTGTGCTGCAGAGGTGTGGGTGAATTGAGCGGTGTGAGGGTGCCAGGTGCGCCAAGCATCACAGAGGCCCAGAGATTCGGACCAGTTCTTTAATTGTTTCGCCTGCGCAGTTCTAGTGCTAGAGGGGGGGCCTGTCGTGTCAAGGTTCGGAGAGGAAACCGCGTTGAAGTCACCTCCGATAATGGTGGGGCCCAGGGGCAAGGTAGTCAGCGAGGCAGTAATGTATTTCAGGGTCGTAGCGAGCATCGAAGAAGGGGAGTAGACGGACACAAGATTAAGGGGAGTATCACCCATCGAGCCACAGAGGGTCACTGACAATCCCTGGGGGTCGTGAATAACTTGTGTAAGCACAAAAGGCAGGGCTGCGTTTCAGAAGGATGGCCACCGCACGGGAGCCCCGAGTGAAGCCAGAGTGCCACACTCTGTCGTACCCATAGCGTGCCAGGAAGGGGCAATGGTTGCCCAGCAGGTGCGTTTCTTGGAGTAGAAGTGCTTCTATACCGAGGCGTTGTGCATAGCGCAGGACGGCCATACGTTTAAGCCGGTCTAGGAGACCATTAACGTTCCATGACAGAACATGAAGGGATGCCTTAGGAACGGGTGTGTCAGTCATGGCGGTTGGTGTGTGGAGTGTAGGTGCGAGGCCCTGCAGAAAGTCGGGAGCACGCGCGGAGTCCCGTGTCTGTGCAGGAGGGCGCATGTAGTGAAGCCGTGTCTGTCCCCTGTGGAGTGGCCGCAGGGTGTCCCATGGTAGCTGAAACAGCAAAACAGCAAAAAACAGCAACTTAGGGAACAACAGTCCCAAACCCCCCCCTCATCCCCCTATACTTCGAGAACTGAAGCATCTGTCGACCCCTCATTGTAACAAGAACCAAACTAAAACGCTCGGGTTAGGTTGCGTGGAGGACCCCTCCATATGTGCGGATGTGCAGTGTCTCGGCAGAAAACAATGAAATAGAGCAAGAAAGTCTGCCATGGTTCAGAAACCCCACTGAGGCAGGAGCCCGTCCCCACAATGAGTACGCATCTGGCCTCGCCTGCTAGTTCCTCAGAGAGTTGGAGTGTGGGAAAGGTCTGAGTCTATTCTTGGCGAGCCCTCCCTGGCCAATGACGAGGAAGCTCCAGGTAAATCGTCAGCTGAGTGGGGCCTGAGGCGGGGAGGAGAGCCCGATGTGCTTGAGGAGTCTCGGATTCTGTGGGCAGCCGCGCTCGAAGATCTAGACGTTGCCGCTTGGGACTGGCGCCTCCTGCGAGACTGCGTGCGCTTCCGGTGCTGGTGCCTCGGCGACCGTGGCCTCGTGGGCTGGGAGCGTGAAGGTCTTGGGGACGGGTCACGCCGCTGGCGGAGGGGACGTTCCTCTGTCAGCCATGTCCATGCCGCCTGGGGCGAATCAAAGAATTGAGTTTTGTTCTGGAAAATGACGCGAAGGCGTGCGGGGAACTGGAGTTGATATTGTAGGCCCAGGGCTCGCAGCTTCTTTTTAACGTCCATGTAGGAGCGGCGGAGGTCTTGCACTTCTTTGGTATAATCAGGGAATACCATGACAGTGTGGTTTTGGAATTGAAGGGGTCCCTGGGCGCGCGCCTCGCGCAGGATGGCGTCCCGATCCTTAAAATTAAGGATTTTTAGTCTGCTAGGGCGAAGTGGGGCTCCAGGCGGTGGTCTGGGCGCGAGAGATCGATGCGCTCTCTCCACCACAAACCATGTGGAGAGGGCGTCCTTGGGCATCCATGACGCAAACCAGGCCTCGACAAAAGTGGATACTTGGTTCGTCTCGACCCCTTCGGGGTACCCCACTAGGTGGAGGTTGTTGCGGCGTGCATGATTTTCCGCATCCTCTGCACGCCGGTGTAGCTCCTTGGTGTGTGAGCGGAGATGAGCCATTTGCTCTTTCAGTTGTAGGATATCATCTTCCGCCGTAGAAAGGTGAGATTCAGCCTCTGTAATTCGTGCCATAGCGTTGCGGAGGTCCTGTCGAAGGAGGGATACGTCCACCTTGACCTCCCCGATCTTCCCTTCAACTGACGCTTGCGAGGCACTAATTGCCTGTAGAATGGTAGTTAAGTCCTTGCCCTGAAGAGGGGGGGCCCCCGCAGCCTGCCCAGGGGGGTCATGATCGGAGGTGGTGAACCGGTCCATCTTCGTTTGCGTAGGAGCCGGTGTGGACTTAGAGGCCCTGTCTCTCCCCATATTTGATGTCAGGTCGCACCTCCGCAGGAGCTCCAAGGGCCAGATGGAGAAGACCAGGGACTATCAGACACCCCAGTCGAGGTTATGTGGTCCCACCCGGAGCAGGGCCGCAGGCAGGGGTGCAGTCCCTATGTGAAAGGCAGACGAAGGTAAGTTCAGCCCCGTCGGTACCCAGGGACGCCCCACAATACGAAGAGTAAGAACCAGGACTGCGGAGAGGGGGGTAGAGGTGACTACCACATTGAATGTCCGCGTCGGGCAGAGGCACAGTAGAGCCTTCCTGGGGAAGAGGTTGAGAGGCCAATATTGCGTGGGGGCGACACCTCACGGGCTCATGGTGAGGGGGGGGGCCCAGCCGCGGGATTCTGGGCAGTTTGCTCGACGCAGCTGGGTCTACTTTCAGCACAAATGACCAATGTCACACCGCCGATGCCGTCACCAGGAGTCGTGACGACTCTCCGCCTTCGCCCCACCCGTTTGCCGCGATGATGGCGGGCAAAGCCGCATCGGCGAGACGATGTCTCTTAAGGGCCAGGCCAGGCAGCTTGGAGAGTGCGCCCATGAGAAGTAGCTCCAGGGGATGGGTGTACACCAGGGGGGCACCGGCCGGTCCCCGCGTCACACCGCCGCCCGACCTGGCGGCCGAAGGAGGAAGGAGTGCCCGCCTCCGCAGGGACGGGGGCCCGAGGACAAGGCCTATCTCTGGTCCAGTAGATAGCGGCGGAGCCGGGCCTTGGTTGCCCTGTGTTAGGTATAGGCCGCCCGGCCCCCCGCTCACTCAGCTCTAAGGTCACAGAGGGCCCTTATCGGGAGCGGATGGAGCCAGATGAGGCTCGCTGCCCGATGGACTCAGCCGAACTGCAGCCACACTACCCCTGGATCATCGGGGTGCCAGGATCGCACTAGCCCGGCAGACCGGAGGGGCCCAGGCACCCCACCACACCAGGCACGATGAGGGAGGGGGGGCACCTCCCGCGCCGCTGCCCGATGTGACAGCCGGTCCCCGGCCCCAATTCCACTCACCGTGTGACACCGCCTCAGCCCGCTCCAGACCGGCCTCAGCAGTTGGGAGCGGTATGCCAACGCGCTCTCCCGGGACGCCGCTCACTGTCCCAGAGTGCGGGTCTTCTGCAACGCGTCTGCCGCACACCAGCCGAACCCCGCTGGTCGGATCCTGAAGGATAGAGCCCGCAGGCGGGCGTCAGCCCCAGCAGGCTCGCCGGCCGCGGGCGCAGGGGGCCGCCATTTTGTATGTTGAAGGCACCAGAGAGCTGACTTGTCGGGCCCGCCGGCAGATCACCGAGGGCGTTCCCAGGGCCGGGGAACACGCCGAGCCGGTTCCGCTGTCAGGATGAGAGTCTTGGGGCCTCTGTAGAGCGGGAGCCCGGTATGGCGCCAGGAGCCCAGGATCAGCACTCCAGACACATCGGGACAGCGCCGCCGCTCCGGGGGTTCTTTGCAGGCAGGTAGGAAGTGCAGATGGCTGCCGTGGGCACCGGGATGTGAGGCGGATGACGGAGGGGTCCGGAGCACTCTTAGAGTGCGACCGCCATCTTGATGCCTCAGACCACGCCCCCCCTTTTACAACTTTGTCAGTGAGGAAGTTAGCTATTTTTTCACATTGTTCATTGTTGGTTATTGTTTCTTGGTGAGAAGTAAGCAAATTTTGTTGTTTTATCATGTTGAAGGGCTCTCTTGGTTGGTTCTTCGCATGGTCGTATTGATAACAAAAGAAAATATTTTTTCCCTGAAAATGTTTTTTCTTGTAGGAGAGCCGTTCGGATCTTAGGAGTGAGAGATGTGCCAGTGAGGGGTTCTGTCTCCATAACCTTTCGGTTTGTCCAAGTTGTCTTCTTTTGTTGTTAAGGTCTAAGTTGAACCAGGATCTGGATTGGATTTTTCTCAATCTTTTTAATTTAAATAGTGCAACCTGTTCAAGAATATCTGTCATCGATGAGCTATAGTGGGCGGTGAGGTCATCAACGGTGTGAAGGAGGAGTTTCAAATGTAATTGAGTGCTGATTCTGGATTCAAGCTCCATTAGTGGGATATGCCTGATGTTTCTAGCCCAGTGCATGGTTTTGTTGGATTATGCTGGGAAGGATGAATGGTGTACTTTGAGATTAAACAGTATTTGATGGTGATCCGACCAGTCGATTGGCAAGATGAAACGAAGGGAAACAAACTCACTCATAGTAATGATTGCATCTAGAGTCGAGCCTTTATTGTTGGTCTGATTATTACAGAGTTGCATAAGATCGTTGATTTCCAGTAGATTATTTAGGTTATGGATTGTGTCATCTCAGTGCAGGTTGACTTCATCCAGGAGCACGTCACTGGACTCAGTTAGGGAGAACTGAGTTATTAAGTCCGTTAGTTCCTCGGTGAAGAGTGTGCGATCATCAGGAGGGTGATAGATAGTGTGAAGTTTGTTGGGAGTGGTGCCTTTAGTTTTGATTTCTACTCCGAGATATTCGAAGGTCGAGTAGTTGGTGGTCTCTAGGGGGTTAAGTTGGGTTTCCTCTTTGTTGATGATCACAAACCCGCCCCATATTCACCCTGGTCTATCCCTTCTGATGATGGAGTAGCCAGGAGTAGTAAGCAAGTCTAGTATCGGGGTTGAGTGCTCGTTAAGCCAGGTTTTCGTAAGGAATGCAATGTTGGTTTCTTTCTCAAGAATGGTCTCAGCAATTTCTGTGGCATGTTTCACTGCAGATATGCAGTTTAGGAGCATACAGGTTAGGGAGCAAGGGCTATTTTTAGTAGAAGACAGTGTTTGGATGGGGGTGTATTGAACGGGTGGTCTGGGCGTTATGTTAGGTCTAGGGATTCTATTTGTGCCAATGATTACTTGGATTGTGGATGCAGGCTTGGCGTTCCCTTGAGGGGATTTTGAATCGCATGATTCGCTGAGTAGTACCACTTCTGTTGAGGATAGGGGATTGAGTGCTCTGTAAGGTCTGTAGGACAGGCGGCTCAATCAGGATGGAGGTCTGGGTGGTGAGACTGCTGACTTTCAGAGGTCTTTTTTGGGGAGTCAAATTCTCTATACTGAGGGTGGGATTGAGTGTTAACTTGGTTTGGATCACAAGGCAATTTTTAAGATGGAGAGGTCTATAGCTGGAGAACCAAGTTTTTGTTCTATTCAACTCAGGAACTGGGTAAGAGTGCCTATTCCTTGACTAGGTTGGCAGACGGTGGGTCCTGAGTCTAAAGTAGGTGAGTGATCATTTATGGAGGGGATAGAGGTAACATCAAAATAGGAAATGGAGAGGGGTTTTATGGGCTAGTTGGGTTCTGCGATGGGATTCTGGGGTGTGTATGGAGGGGCTCAGTGCTGAACGTTCCTAAATTGGGATTGGTGTTTTTGCGTCCACTGTGTGCAACATGGGGCTGTGTTTAGATGTAGTCATTAGTTGAGGTGTGTGTTGTGGGGATGGGACTGGAGCTTACTTGACTGGGGCAGGTGTCAGGGGGAGCGGCAATTGTGCATAGGATGGTGGTGGAGTCCTGTAAGCGAATAGGTTCTGGGCGCACAAACCTTAGTGTATGGGAGGGGGATGGTCGGGGAATCGGATTCAGTTATGTCAAAAAGGTGAGGAGTGATGAGAAGTGTCGATCAAAAATGGTGATGTGATGGTCAGCTGCTTGAATTAGTATGTTCCCTGTTCTGAAGATATATATACAGATCTCACCTCTAAAATTTAGGGAAGGGTTAGGGGTGAGTTTATGCCCATAAGGAATGTTGATTGTTTTTGCAATTTGAAGGTGGGGAATGAAGATGTTTCTCCATTTTGCAGGGCATTTGGAGTAGAAAATTAGGTCAGTGTTCGTGTTGCCGTTGTTCATGCTGTGGTAGGTATTGGCTTTTGGTGTTTCCGGAAACTGTTTGAGTAGGTTATGTTTGAATTTTATTCTTGCATGATTTGAGAGATTTGTGGGTTATTTTATGCCCCATGAGTCGGGCCGAACCTTTCAAGTGATGTGTTGTGGGGCTTAAGGTAGGGGTATGGCATTTTGGCTCTCCCTTGCAGTAAAGTCCCTGTTTGAGAGGAGGCGTGTCGCAGTGTAAATTATAAATAACTGACATTGTTAAGGCCAGAGTTTCGGAGGTTCAGGGTAAGCGGCTTAGGGCAAATTCTTGAGTGATGTTCCAATAGTAGATTATGACTGGTGGGACTTAAAAATGATTCTGGGGAGAATGAATAGCTATCTCTTGTAGAGTCTGGCAGACCTAGGTTGCTTGCAATCTTATTTTAGTAAGAAGGGATCCCTTACACTAAGGATGGCTGTCCCTTGTTAGACATATTTATATTGCATATTTATATTGTGAGCCTGCAGGGTAATCCTCTTTTACTGTCAAGTTATGGGAGGTTTCTATCTCCCGGTTGCAACATGAAGGGGGAGGTGTCTTTCTCCCGATTACATATTGCCCCCAGGCCTAGAATGAGTCCATAGATTAATTGTCGGGAGATTTATCCCCAATTTAGTAGAGTGGTGAATAAAGGAAATCAATCCTCTCTATTTTTCCAAGAGCCATAGAACACCTTTAGGGAGTGGGACCAGGGCAGAGCTTGAAATGAGTGGAGCAGGGAGCGCGGAGTGACATGGTAGGCATTAAAATTTACGTTCTGAGGGAACCATTATTGTCTTATAGACGCCCTGTGAGCTTTTGCAATTCACAGGCTCTTTGTCACCTAGCCCTTACTTATTTCTCGTAATGTCAGACTAAGCAGTAAGGTTCTAGCAGATCTATTGTGATAGGATGGTATTCAGTCAAAATATCGAGTTGGAAATGTCGACTTACACTAATATCGAGTTTTAAATATTGTGACACAGAAATATCGACAGCAAGAATATCGTGGTCAAGAATATCGACTTTAAGGTAAGAAATGTTGATTTTAAACATATAGAAGTCATTAATATCGTTTGCAAAAATATAGCTGTTTAAAATATCGCTTTTTTAATTAGTGTTATGCATTTTAGTATATATTTTAAATGTATGTGATGTATTTGTTTGTATAAGTATTGTTTATGTTTTTTAATACATGTGTTAAATTTTTAGTAGTTATTAATTTTATTTTAATTAAAATTTTTGTTTTTTAGTTTTGTAGCTGGTTGTGGGTTTATAGGGGAATAGGGTGGGAAGTAATTTAATTATAATAAATTAATGAATATTTTATATTTATCGATATTTATTTAATTGAGATTTTATAATGTTAATTGTGTTCTTAATTTTTTGGGGGTAAATTTTAGGTGCAGGTAGTGGGATTTATAGGGGTAGTTCTTAAGTTTAGGTGGAAAGCAGCTCCAGTACAGAGCATTCTCAACACCAGCGATGGCAAAAAACGTTGTCCCTTTCTATCTCGGCGTGGATGGCACTGTGCTAACCCTATACTTAAAGACTTTGATAGAAAAGCAGACATTTGAGGTGAGCAGATCTAGAGTGTTGCTGGTGTTGAGAGTGCTCTATACAGGAGCTGCTTTCCACCTAAACTTGAGAACTACCCAGAGTTCTATGCTTCTTTTTTGCAATATTTATGCGACACTCTATGCCTCACAGGGTATTGTTTTGATTTATACTGGGTGCTCCCTTGTGTCTGGACGAAGCTATACCTCTCTGAAGAGCTCTAAGTAGAGCGAAACAGTGTGTCAGGGGTTGCTTTTACTCATTTCAGGTTGGCTTGGTTGATATTTCACCATTTCAAAGCTGTAATACTGTGCCTGGCATGGTAATTGGCTTTTGTCATTATACAGCTCGGCACGGACAGCACTGTGCTAGTCCTATGCTTAAAGACTTGCTGTAGAAATGGCAAAGGACTTTGTCCCTTTCTATCTCGGCATGGAGGGCACTGTGCTAATCCTATGCTTAAAGACTTTGAAAAGCAGACATTTGAGGTGAGCAGATCTAGAGTGTCGCTGGTGTTGAGAGTGCTCTATACAGGAGCTGCTTTCACCTAAACTTCAGAACTACCCAGAATTCTCTGCTTCTTTTTTGCATAATTTATGCGTCACTCTATGCCTGAAAGGGTATTGTTTTGATTTATACTGGGTGCTCCCTTGTGTCTGGACAAAGCTATACCTCTCTGAAGAGCTCTAAGTAGAACGAAACACTGTGTCAGAGGTTGCTTTTACTTATTTCAGGTTGGCTTGGTTGGTATTTCACCTATTCAAAGCTGTACTAATATAATGTACAGTATATATATATATATATATATATATATATATATATATATATATATATATATATACCTGTACCAGGCATTAAAGTGTCAATATAGTACATACAATGTTGTCCCTGTGGGGTCGAAAAATATAGAGTGTCAACATGTTATATTATACCTCCCGGGTAATATGAAGGTCCCCAAGGTCTAATTCCCATTACCTCCTACAACTCGGACCAGACCTCACCTACCATTGTCCATACCCATGTTCCATTCTAAGAACAATATGGAAAAAATAAAATAAACAGCTGTCAGGTACTGCATTTAACCAAAATTCAATCTATGTATAAAAGGGAGACAACCATGCATAAAGCCCCGATATTAAAATATCCATAGTTAAATTCCAAAGCTGACCTTCAGAATATATCATGTAGGTTTATTAGAAAACAAACAGGTACATTTGTAATCCATCCACTAAAGAGCACTGTATATATATATATGTGTTTAACTTTTTTAAATTAAGCGTATTTGTTATATTTTTTAAAATGTATATTAAATCAATTTTTTAAAAATTAATTGTATTCTTTAATATATTTAATATTTAGTAATTTATTTATATATATATATATATATATATATATATGTATATATATATATATATATATATATATATATATATATAAAAAGGATATTTTGTACAACTATATTTATGACATTGATATTTTTTCTCCATATTTTTGTACTTACCATTTTAAGTATAGGATGTAGATATTTTTACATCGATATTTGGTCATGATATTTTTGTATGGGGATATTTTGTCAGTGTACTGTGAAAGGATATTGGAAGACCCAGTGCCGTTTCAAGATGGCAGAACCATTAGAGGTACATTTGTGTTGTCATGTAAAGCAGTCCTTCTTTTCTTTCTATGATATGGAGAGAGTGATGGTCCTATGTAATTGTTCAAGTGGACGCCATTTTGATGCTAGAGCCATCAAGTGGGGAGAGGAAAAGCGAGACGCCAAAATGGAGAAAAGATTCATTCCAAGCGTGACCCCCACTGTATTCAACAGGCCCCCAAACAACCCCAGTGCAAATGGATCCGGCATTGTCTGTGGAGAAATCCAGCAAACAGGACCAGTAGGCCAAAAACAGAGGGAGAATGCACACAGCTAAAGGGTGTCAGCCTCTGACAAAAACAGGGTAGAGGCTATTATAAAGGCATCACCGTAGCCCAGTAAGGTGCAGCCCCAGATATCAGTTCTGTGGAAAGCGCGGAATCAAGCGTAAAGTCAATTCAGCAAGGAGACTGCTCCACAGTGGCAGCAGTCATCACTGAGGCAATTAATGTGGTGGGCCGGTTTTGTGCACAGCGCACCGGCACCAGGAGGAAGCAGCGATGTATCCCGTGAGAGGGCCAGATTAGTATCAGGCAGACAGGGACCCCTAATGGCCGACATTCAGCCCCATCCAGAGGTGTCTCAACTTCTCAGGGGTGCCTGCACATTCTAAAGGCATGACAAGGCAGGTCGGGTAAGCCAAGAATGAGGAGTCACTCACCGCAATTACTCCCAGACATACCACGGTAGGCGGTCTCCATTAATGTGCACCCTGCGGGTCGGAAGGCAGGCCGTGAGGTGGGAGTGTCAACAGCAGGGCTGAGACTGCACCGCAAGCAACGCATTCCCAGTCATTTCACTGTTCTATTGGTGAGCAGGGTCTCATAGACGGTATGGTTGTGCAGCCCCTCACAGATCCACCCGGAGGTGAGGAGGGCAATCAGTGCAGCAGCCGGGAATCCTACTGTGTCGGTGAGAGGCACAGCCTATCTGCTGAGAGTGGATGCAAATCAAGTCATTGGGGCATCAAGATTGTACAGAAAAAAATGCATGGAAGAGGTATCCGTTATGTTCTTGATGTCCTCCTTGAAGTGATGATGTAGAATAGTGTGGTAGATGGCAGGGCATATCCAGGGATATTCACCGATTGGTGATACCAAGCCCAAGAGCTTCTCTGCAAAGCTCCAGCATGGCAGTCATCTTCCTACATGTGTTTAACAGTACCTAAGAGCACAAGGTGAATCCGCCTCTAAAGTGCAGATATTTGTCTCACCCTAGTAATACAATTTGAAAACATGTAACATAGCATATTTAATAACCATGCCAAGTGTTACAAAGATTGGTTTTGTTCAGGCAGCAACCAATGTGGCTCTCTTTAGTTCTATGTAAATGGACTATTCCAATCTACAATCTACAAACACAAATGGAGGTCCGTCCAAAATAATAGGCTTGTGATATCTCCCTTGAAAGCAACCAATGTAAATCTTCTGTAGGATGGGATTTTGATAAGTTGTATCAACTTTCATGATACATTCAAATTTAATTTAAGCATTTTCCAGTGTTTAATAATACGTTCTTGTGGATTTGTGTATAGTTGTTGTATGCTCTTTATCTGTTTAAACTGTGAGTATTTCGATGATCATGGGGTTCAAGATTAAAGCACAGAGCTGAGTGATCTCTCTTGATTGGAAAAGCAGCAGTCTGGAATGTCCGGATTTATGTACCTTGAATAACTTTGTTGTATTCAAGGTACATTGATGATACATCAGAACACCACATACTGTTTATGCATCTATTTTTTAAATCAACTGTATCCTCAGCCTAGATTTGTCCTCATTAACTATTGTAGCTTTTTAATCTGTCCTGCAGGGCAAATTCAGTTTGTAAAGGGATTTTAATAAATGTCTAAAATGTTTAGTGCACGTATGACCAAACTAACATTATTATGAAAATATTTGACTGCATGAGTGCGGAACACAAATCAGTGATTAAACTAAACATGATGTTGGTAGAGTAGACCCATATTTTTTGCATATACATTTTTAGACTTCCTAAAATGGGTATTCTTTAACCCTGAATGCGGTTCAAGGCCTAGATGAACTCAAGCCTCAATCAGGAGATCCAGAAGGTTATTTTCAGACTCTCATACACCCTATTGGTTTAATGCTTCATCATCAGGTTTTATACTGGTCCCTATAAACCAGGGTGAGTTTAACTGTATTCCAATGAGTAATTTAGATATTTTATCTGACAGGGTCTACTAATGATAAGATAAAAATACCTAAAAGACACCCCAGTACCCAGTTAATATTTGGGTGCCTTAGGTTAAAATAACATTTTAGGGAACGGTTGTTTGAAGAGAACAAAGTGTCCTTACACCCTAGTATGTGTCGACAAGTTTCGGCACATAAGCTGATCTACTAGCCTGTTTGTTTGGTGAGCATATAATAATGCCTGTATTAAGAAGCCCATGGTGGAAGGAGGTAATGAGCTTAATATATGATGGCATCCAATGCAGTAATCAGTTGCATATAGATGAGACATATCATGCACACTACACACTTGCAAGCATTTAATAAATTTCTTTTCTTTTTTTTTTTTTTTGGTCCTCATTCTGCCAATTTACTTGTTGGCAATACTCCTTTTCCCTTACCGAAAATCGGACGGGAATGAAGTAGTTCCACTCAAGAAATCAAGCTGCTTCCCCTCCTACCCCTCTCAGCATAACATACAGAAGAGGGGGACCAGGACCGACAGCTATTTATTGGCTTAATCATTGGACCCCAGTTCTTTGACACCAATCGACCAACATAGCCCATATCTTTGCCCGACTTCTGGGGTCACATGCCATGTCCTGTTGACTTATGTGTATAATGTTATTTTTACACTCCGAAAAAAGGGGGAGACAGCTGATTTCCATGCTCTACAAATCTCCCGTCTTCCCATTAGAATAACATAAAAGATTAATCTCGCAGCCATTTTATTTGAGACAAAAATACTGTCTTGGCATCTTCCGAAAAATATAAGTAAGGGACTTACTTCAATCTGTGTTCCAATTACACCCGACAGGAATTCGCAAAGATCCAACCAAAATTTAGATATCTCTGGGCAGGTTAAAAACATATGGCGGTCGTCTGCTAAAGGATCCCGACATCTTGAGCAAACATACTGAGTTCCAGAAAATTTTGTTAATTTTGCAGGGGACCAATATACGCGATATAGGGTAAAGAGATGGTTACGTTTAAGAAAGGCAGGTTTAACTGTCTCTTGGAGCAATGCAAATGAACCCATCCAAACCTCACTCAAGTTAGTGTTGACAACATCATCACTCCAGAGCTTTTGGATATCCTGATCTATATCATCTTCTGCTTCCACCAAAGTTCGATACCACAAAGCAACTTCTTTATTGATAACACCAACTTTCATAGCTTGATTTAACCAAGAATCGTCCTTCTGTTCCTCCCAATTTTGCCTAGCCCACCAAGCAGAGAGTTGATAGAATTTGAATCTGGTTAATTGCCCCTGTGTACATAGCGTCAAAGTTTCCCAGGTAACCAGAAGTGTACCTATTCTCAAATCTCCCCAACGTGAGATACCCGCTTGCTTCAATGGTAGGCTGAGCTGGTCATCTAAACAGTCTGGGATACCAGGGGAACCCCAGATCGGTGCGAAATCCGAGTAGTAGGATATTCCAAGTTTTTTCCGTATATAAACCCAGTTCTTCACTGCCTGCAACAAGATCTTCAATCTTATTTATTTTTTTTATTTTGGGTCCCCGAACTTAAAAAGGAATTGCTCCTGTTCATCCCTCAAATCGCTAAGCATTGCCGCATAGAGGATACCTAATGCAGAGTCATCTGGTTTATTCAAGAGCATCCGAAAGTTCTTAAAATGAAAAGCGTGCCCATATAGCCACAAATCTGGAAGTGCCAGTCCCCCCTTCTCCAGCTTTCTCCTTAGCCTTTTCCACGATATGCGGGGGCCCTTCGAGGCCCAGATGAAGCTGCCAATCTTGCCCTGTAGTTTTGCTACCTCACCTTTATCGAATGGGAGGGGGATAGTGTTAAAAAGAAAAGTAATCTTTGGAAGAACAATCATCTTGATCAGATTGCCCCTACCATAAATATTAAGGGGGAGATTTGCCCATCTGACCAAGAGTCTCCCTACCTCCTGACTAATCTTCCTCCAATTAACAGTGGTAACATCAGCTAACTTCTGGGTGATTATGATCCCTAAATAGCGCATCTGGTGTTTTACCCCGAAGGTCTGGGATGCTTGGTTCCACTCCATAATTTCGGTTTTATCTCTATTTACCCTATACCCCGATATCTTCCCAAATAGTTCTGCTTTAGCCATCAATATGGGGATAGCTTCCTTGGGATTAGGCGTGTATAAAATAAGATCATCTGCATATAGAGCTAGTTTGACCTTAAAGTCTCTATAGCTAAATGGAACAATGGCGGTATCTTGTCTTATTAAAGCCGCAAAGGGTTCAATATAAATGTTAAATAACAAGGGGGACAGCGGACATCCCTGTCTTGTTCCTCGCATAATGCTAAACCAGTCCGTTAGCTCCCCATTTACTAAAACCCTAGCTCTGGGTGCGCAATATAAAGACTGTACAGCTTTTATTAAATTGTTAGGAAATCCAAAGGTTCTTAGAGTCCCCAAAGATAGGGCCAATGGACCTGATCAAACGCCTTGGCGGCGTCAACTGCGACCACTGTTACTGGCAAGTTACAAGATTCCGCCAGGTCAACTACGCCAAGCATTGTAAAGGTCAATTCATTAAGCTGCCTTCCGGGAATGAAACCCTCTGATCTCTATGCACTACACTCTTAATTATCTTAGCAACCCTTGCTGCCAATATCCCTGTGAATACTTTATAATCCGTATTCAATAAGGATATAGGCCTATAGGATTCAACAAGCAACGGGTCTTTATTTGGTTTTAATATTAATACTACAGTTGCCTCAGCCCAAGATGGTGGGGGTCCTCCCTTCCGTCAAGATAGTATCAAAAAGCTTTTTAAAAACTGATACAATGCTATCTTCAAAAGACAAATATATCTCTATCGGAAGGCCATCTGGCCCAGCAGCCTTCCCTCTTGCCATTTTTCTCATCTGAACCCGAATCTCCTCTTCACTAATCTCAGAGGCAAGAAACTCTCTTTGATAATCGTTCAGATGGGGGAGTTCAACATTTTCCAAGAACTCCTCTATATTTTCCATCCCTGGCATAATATCCTCTTTATATAGCTTAGCCATATATCGACAAACTTCGACCCCTATTTTTATGTTAGTATCTACTATATGACCTGTTGAACTCTCTTGTAGGCTGCTTATTTGATTTCGCGCTTTATCGCTTTTGGCTTTCCAGGCAAGAAGGCGGCCGCTCTTCTCGCCATATGAGAAATTCTGAAGTTTACTGACCTTCCATCTATTTAATAAAATTTTATCGAGGGCACTCTGGTACTCTTCTTGAAGATGCTCTAACTCCTTAGTCAGAAGGGGGACCTTACTAAAGCATTCTAACGATGCCTTTTGCAGCTCCAACTCTTAAGCATTTAATAAATCAGTGTATCCTTTCTCGTAGGATCGCTATGCATTCTGTATGACATATATTCAAACACTTTGAGAGAGACCAGAGCCAGCACACATGATCTTATGAGGCTTTACCGGGGCATGTCAGGCTGTACCTAGGCATATATAGGATGTAACTGGAAATGAGATGGTTTTGTTTGAGCATACAGAAGTTGTGTTTAGGCATTTAAGGCTGCAATTTGACTGTAGATGCTATGTCTGGGCACTGAGGCTGGGTTTGGGAATACAATGACTATTCCTTAGAATTTGATGGCTCTGCCTCAGCATTTAAGACTGAACATGGAAATGTGGCTGAACCGCTTGCCTAATGAGGCTTGTGTCCATAGACCTATAACTGTTGTAGCTATGGAATAAACTGGCAGTACCCTGTTATACGTATTGGTAGAAACTTAAATAGACTTTTATCTGCTTTACTATTAGTTGGCATTTTTCTCTAGCCTCACCATCAGCAATCGTTTGAGAAAAAATGTTATAAAACCACTTTATTACATAGGTGAGGCCAAAGAGGTCTGTCAAAAATAAAACAAAAACGAGCATGACAAAGCATTACAAATCAATGAGAAGGAACAGCTGCCTTAATTTTAGCTTTGTTTTGTTGGTTATGTAAAGTAGTACTTTCTGTGGTTGTCATCTATATCAGACACATCATTTACTTTAAAAGTATTCACTTCAGAATTATCAGTTACTCTGAATTCATTATTTATGATTCTGGGGAAAAGCCACTTTGACACAATGCTTCAGTAGACCACCTTAGGCCCACTTGGCAGAACTACTTTGCATTTTGATGTCATCTACTGCTGTCACTCTGGTGTTTGTAACCCGAGACCCACAAAAGCTCCTGGCAAGCCTTGTTTCATCGTTTTAACATCTCTACAATGAACACGAATGATCGGCAGAACATAAACACACACACAGTTTCTGAGTGCCAAATAGCAACTCAGCTGGAGGCAAGGGTTTCAAGTAGTCAATGCCATTGTTAAGTCTGGACAAAGTCGTGAATTGTATTGGAAGGGAAATGGAGAGTACAGTATTATTTTCTGTGGCTCCAGGAAAAGGCAACGAAACTCCAAATATAGAAGCAACACACAATTGCACTCCCCCGAAAGTTATGGTGCCTCTTCTGCCGAGGCTGGGCTCACCAGGGAATGAAACACATTCTACCGCCGTGGGAAGAAACCGGTGCTGCCCACTTCTCTTTGTGTATTTTTGTTTTGCTTTTGTGGTGAAATATTTGAAAGCGAGGCCTAGTTAGAATCCCTCCCAGACGTGCGAGGGGTCATTGTCCCTCCCGGCCAATCTGATCCCCTCCTACTTATAGAATACTCTGAAACCACTTATGGTGCAAATCGGCTGCAGTTTATTACAGCTCGCATAACACATGGTTTATCATAAACATCTAACTCGCCATTGTAACCATAAACCATAATTGGACAATATTTCACAGTCATTGTCCCCGCTGCTACTTTACCAGCACAACTTGTTCCTGCTCTGTGCGATGGCCCCTTAGCAGGTGTCTAGGGTTTGCGGATTCTAGGCTTCCCTTGCTACCGTGATATGTGTGGGTCGCCGTCAGGTCCGCCCGGGCTGCGAGTGCCATGTCCACCTGAACCTGACCCTTGCTGACAAATCCCCTGGTCCCAGTGCCCCTGCCGTACGGCGTCCCCAGGACACTGACCAGTCACGTGCTCCCAGTGCCCTTGCCGTGAGGCATCCAAAGGACACTGTTGGAGCCACTCTTTCTACTGGGCTACTGATCTTTTTGTGTTTGCCTTTGCGTGCTGTCTCTGCTGCCCCATCTTCCAATTCCCTTGCGGTTGCGACACCCGCATTCTGGTGTGGGTGGGTGGGCTTTCTTCTGCAGAGGTCAATTGTGCTGTAGGGTCCGTGTGCCCTTGCTTATGACCTATTGTCTAAGCCTGGGTGGAGCTGGCATAGTGCCACTACGCGGAGTTCTACGGAGTTGGAAAACAACTCCGTGGAATTCCGCTCCGCTCTGCTCTGCTCCGCTCCCCTCCACCCTCCCTAATTTAATTATAAAAAATAAAAAGGCACTTACCTGCTGTGGCGTCTCCGGGCTGCCTCCTCCTTGCCATGGCTTCTCTCTCCTCTGCGTCCTCGCCGTCCTTATCCACGGAAACCCCTACATAGTACACGCGCAAGTCGAACAACGTAGGGGTTTATAAAAAACATATCAAATATGGATCCCAAAGTGCTAGAAAAAATGTTCAAGCCGATATAAATGATACATAGAATAATTTTGTTTCCCTAAATCTACTGTGCCCGCTCATTCTTTCACATGGGGTACGTCCCCGAGACAGCTGTCTGTCCTCCTGGGGAGTTGTGTAAATGACTCCTTGGAAAGGGCACACACAATGGAAGCCTGCATGGTGCAGAGGTGTTACCTCTTCCTGGCAGGAAGCCACACAGGTGTTGGCCAAAAAGGCTGGCTTCAGATGGGAAACCCCTGGCATCAGGAACTCAGATCTTGTTGGATTGGAGAAGAGGAGTACAATAGGACTAGCCTGCTGCACCAAGGACCCAGCAAAGAGAGGCTGCACAGACGTGAACTGCACCTGCTGAACCCAGTGGCTAGCAAAGGAGAAGGTATTGTGTCTGCTGTATCCTCCTCATGGAGACGTCAACTCCTGAGCCCAGCTGAAGCAAGAGACTCCAGGGGTCAGTTGGCTGACCTCCTGTTCGCAACATAGGGTCACAACATCTGAAGAAGCCTGCTGGGGTAGCCCAGATTTCTGAATTTCTTCTCCTCGCCACCGTACAGCACAAGGATCAAAGAGCCACTGCTCCAATGTTGCCCCCAAATCTGCTGGATCATCAGCATGCAGCCAAGTCATCCAGAAGGCAAGTTACTGTCAAAAGAAAAAAAAACACTGAAACTGTTGTACCGAGTGACTGGTAGCCCAGTGGCGACCGGACTTCGGCCAAGCTCAAGAGGACTTCAACCCCTGTGGCCAGGATCACCTCACAAAGCCTGTGGACCGAGGAGTAGCCCCAGGAAGACCCCCGTCGACCCCACAGCATCTTCAGCATCCTTGAGCATCTTCAGCATCCAGTATCCCTTGCATTAGGACCACTCCATAGAAATCAATGAACTGAAGACTGCATTTCCTGGAGAGATAACTTTTTCTGTGGCCTTTTCTGGTCCCCCTGACTGGCTCCCTGCCATAATTGGTTTCCTACAGTAACCCTAAGTAACCACATTCATACTTACCAAAGGTTTTCTTGATAAAGTACCTAAGTGTCAAATTCATTAAATTTACCAATGCTTGTTTGTGGTTAAATAAAAAAGTTCTGATTTACCATACCTCATGAATTCTGTATCTCTGAAAGGCTGCGGTGGATCCTTTTCATTTTGGTGCCTAAACTTACATAAAAATGTAATATATTTTTATAAATTGGTGTCAGATTTCTTTAGTGTTGCATGTGTTTCTTCCTCAGTTGTTTTTGTGTTGTTCAAATGCTTTACATTTGTTCCTTTGTCTAAGTCTGACTGCTCAGAACCACAACTGCCCAGGGCTGACAAGGATTTAACAAATTAAACCTACTGGTCCTAAAGGGGTTGGTAAGTGTATTACACAGCGAGGTCGCACAACCACTCCATATAATATATCCCATTTCTTCACACAGTGTGACTGCTAATTAATGTCCTGGAGGTTTTGATGTTGGTAACAGGGCCGGTCTTTAGCATGTGTGGGCTGGGCCTCTGCCAAGGGCGTGGACCTCCAGAAGGGCACTGGAGCTCCCTGCAGCAGTCTCCCTTTGATGTAGGTTTGCTGAAAAGTGTGGTGACCATAGCTCACACACACAAGAGATCGCTTAGCATAATAATAGATCATCACTACAAAAAGGTGTATGCCTTTCATATATAGAGCCTCAAGCTTTCCAGTGAAGCGTCCTTCTGCTTCACGCTTGTGCGCTTTCTGCTCATCCTTCCTTTCTCCTGCACGCATTCACTTCCTGAGCGCAGGGGCGTTTCTCCTCATCACCAGGAAGCGATACCCGAAGGAGGAGGAAGTCAGAACACTACAAGGAAGTCTGCATTAAAATACAGTGTATGGCATAGTGCAATAGCCCTATAAGGGCTTATGTTACAACTCACTTGTAATACAAAAAAGCATAGATAGAGACCATTAATAATTGATTGTACTTGACTGGTGATGACGCATTAGCCCCGAACAGACCAACGGAGATTTGGCAAGCTTGTTTACCACTGACAGACAGTGAGATTACAAGCTGGTAGTGGTCGTCTCCAAGTGTTGCTTTTATAGCACTATATCTAACTGTTATTAGGGTTATCCATCTCTTTTTCTTTCCATAAATCATTTGTTTGCTTTTGAAGTCTAATTGTTCCAATCAGAGCTGGCCTTGGCTCAGAGAGTGTCCTGGGCGAAGCCAAATATGGTGCCCCCTTCCACTTGTCCTCTTTAATTGTCTAAGTCAGGGGTCTCCAACATTTTTAGTATTAAGAGCTACTTATGTTCAAGGAAAATCACCCTGAGCTACTAATAACATTAGTGGCATATACATAAGAAATGGTTATATTAGTGGCCACCCTATGCAGGATTGCGAGCCATGATCACCTCAGTGCAGAATTACCAGCAGTAATTTCAAAAAGGTAATTTTCAATTTTGAATGACTCTACAAGGGTAATACATAACAGCCACAGCTGCAATGCCTCTGGCATCAAGGTAATAATAGCAAGGTAATAATATTAGTCATCATTCTCCCAATTCTGCACAATTTATCATTGAAAAATAAGATTTAAATATAGTATGGGAATTATGGGTTTTGAAAATATACACATTTCCATCTTGAATACTCACTTTACAATTTTGGTATACATATATTAATTCAACCAAGCAAAAAGCTTCTAGTTAAGTAGGCTGGGCTGCACACAGGAGCGCTACTCTCTGCAAGTGAGTGGGGATGATTCGTGCGCCTTATAAATGAGTCAAATAAATAAAGTAAATACTCACAGGTAGCTGGAGAGCTACCAGTTGCTCACGAGATACTCGTTGGAGAAGCCTGGTCTATGTATTGAAAACAAATTGGGAGGAGTAGTAGGAAGGTAAGGAAGGCAAGATTAACAATCATCCTGAAAAAATAATATCAGCCACTGGAGGGGGAGGAGAGCTTCAGATAAATCACCACATTTGCCACACACTAGGGCTGTACAGATACCAGTGCCTTAGTTTCAGCATCTCCACTGTGGCAGAAGTATTCCAAGAGGAGATTTGTGAAATAATACAAGGCATTCCCAACTTCCTAAATTACACTTACAGCATACTTGTTTATGAAGCATGCAGAAGAAAGCACGACGAGACCCTTGTCAAAATGGTATTCAGTCAAAATATCTAGTTGGAAATGTCGACTTACACTAATATCAAGTTTAAAATATCGTGACACAGAAATATCGACAGCAAGAATATCGTGATGAAGAATATTGACTTTAAGGTAAGAAAGATCTATTTTAAAAATATAAAAGTCATTACTATTGTTTGCAAAAATATAGTTGTTTAAAATATCGATTTTTTAATTAGTGTTATGTATTTTAGTTTATATTTTAAATGTATGTGATGTATTTTTTGTGTAAGTATTGTTTGTTTTTTAATATATGTGTTAAATGTTCTGTAGTTATTAATTTTATTTTAACTAAAGTTTGCTTTTTTTAGTTCCATATCGGGTTGTGGGTTTATAGGGGAATAGGGTGGGAAGTATTTTAATTATAATAAATTAATTAATATTTTGTATTTATTAATATTTATTTAATTAAGATTTTATAATGTTAATTGTGTTTTAAAATTTTTGGGGTAAATTTTAAGTGCAGGTTGTGGGGTTTATAGGGGTAAAGGGTGGGAATTAATTTATTTTTAAATAATTAATAATTAGTTGTTAATTAATATTAATTCATTAATTGACAATTATATATGGCAATTGTGTATTTAATTGTAGTTGCTTTTTGTGGGTTTTTTAGTGGTAAAGGGTGGGAAGTAATTTATTTTTAATTAATTAATAATTAGTTGATGAAATAATATTAATTAATAATTAATTAGGGTAATTGTTTAATTATTTTTTTGTGTTTGGGTTTTAGGTTTATAGGGGTGATGGGTGGGGAGTAAATTAATTTTGCTTACTTTATAATTAGTTGTTTAATGTTATTAGTTATATAATCGAAAAAGGTTTTTAATGGTGTAATTAATTTTTTACAGTTTAATTTTATGTGTGGGCTGTGGGGATTATAGGTGCAAAGGCTGGGAAGTTAATTACATTTTATGTGTTTTAATATGTTTTTAATTAATAATATTTGTTTAATTGAAAATTAATTATGTTAATTATGAAAATATATTTTTTTAATTTTTGATGTGGGTTGTGAGTTGTGTGGTGTTATAGGGTAGGAAGTAAATAGTCTAAATTTGTGTAATAATGTTTTTGTTAATAAATAATTTCTAAATAAAAATATTTATTTGTTTGGAAATTATTTTTTATTTTATTAAAAACAATATTTGTAGGCATTTGTGATATGTATTTAACATTGTAATATGTTTTTATTTTTTTATAATTGATATAAAATATATTTTTATTTGTATTTTTAACATATTTATATGTTTCTTATTTACTTTAAAAAAAAATATTTTTATTTTGTTGATGATATTTTGTTTGTTTTTAATTTTGAACTGACTGGAGTGAGAATAGTAAATTTTACCCCTCCGCAATCCAACATTTGCCCTATTGATGCACTGACTGGAGTGGGAATAGTAATTTTTACCCCTCCGCAATCCAACACTTTCCCTACTGTTGCACTCACTGGAGTGGGAATAGTAATTTTTACCCCTCTGCTATCCAACACTTTCCCTACTGTTGCACTCATTGGAGTGGGAATAGTAATTTTTACCCCTCCTCTATCCAACACTGTCCCTACTGTTGCACTGACTGGAGTGGGAATAGCAAATTTTATCCCTCCACTATCCAACACATTTCTTACTGTTGCACTGACTGGAGTGGGAAATGTAAGTTTAAATTGTTTAATGTTTTAATTTATAATAGAATGTGTTTTTAATAGATGTTATGTTATTGGTATATATATATATATATATATATATATATATATCACCCAACTCCTCATAAAAGGAACAGGATCGCTCTCCGCAATGCCGAATATCAAACATTTATTTTCTTAGGTTTCAAACAACAAAGTTCATGATCAACGTTTCGGTCTCCTCACGAGACCGAAACGTTGATCATGAACTTTGTTGTTTGAAACCTAAGAAAATAAATTTTTGATATTTGGCATTGCGGAGAGCGATCCTGTTCCTTTTATGAGGAGTTGGGTGATATGTAGCGGTTGGGCTCGACCGCGAGGATTCCGCACTAACCACAGAGCGCCTGAACCCGACGGAAATTGAGCCTACGGAGTTGAATATATATATATATATATACATATTATCTACTGGCGGTCGCCAGTAGATAGTTATAGTTACAACCTATTATCCATAGGACATCCGCGACATTCTATTTGAAATAACTCTCTTGCCGGTTGACATATCTTCGCAAAATTTTCAAACTTTGTGGCCCGCTCCGGTCCGCTCCTACCCTGAAAGTCTCGGGGGATTCGTCAAGCGGGGGCCGAGAAAAAGGGGGTCCCAAAACGCGTTTTCCCCATGCAATTTTCCATAGGAAACTTTAGACACGGCTACAGCCCGAACTGCTGAACGGAATTACACCAAATTTGGCAAAGAGGTAGTTCTTGGTTCAGAAAGAACCCTTTTGTTAAATGGTGTAAATCCGTTCAGTAGTTGCTGAGAAAATCAAAAGTAAAAAGATAGTGATATCTATGGCCGCGTCGGATTCGCGCACCCTCCCGATCACGAGCTGCATGCTAATTGGCTGTCAACACTCCAAATCAGGAAGTGTTGGCAGCCATTTTGTCCCTCGGTAGAACCGAGGGACAGAAACAAGTGCGCAAAGCGCACAAAGGGGGCAGGGTAGAAACACCCTGACCCCCTAGGTTTGCTCAGGGGTCCCACAAGGACCCCCTGGGCAAAAAAAAAAAAAATTTTTTAAAAATCGGCAGGATGCGCTCATGGTGCGCGAATCCTGCAGAAAAAAATCGAATCGCGGTCTCCCGCGCTTCGATTGTATTTTGCCCCGGGTGGCCCAAGTCCCGGGGGCATGGTGGGGGGTTAATTTTATGTGTGGGGGCCTCAAAGGGCCCCCAAGCCCCGGGGACCGCCACCCCCGGGGCTTTATTGAAAAATGGTGCGGGAGGGCTCTTCTGCCCTCCCGCAGCCCCGGGGACCGCCACCCCCGGGGCTTCTTTTTTAATTTAAATAAGGTGTGTGGGGGCTCCAGCCCCCACACGCCCGGGGACCACCACCTCCCGGGGCACTTATAAAATAAATGTGGGGGTCCATTACGGACCTCCAGAGCCCCGGGGACCACCACCTCCCCGGGGCTGTGCAATTTAAGGGAGGGGGCCGCGCGGCCCCCTCCTGGAGCCTGTGGTGGCCCTGGGGACCGCCACCCCCAGGGCCGGCTCCTGCAGTGTCCCGAGTGCCTACCCCGGGACACTGCTGTTTGCAATGACAGGACGGGAGCCTCGCGGCTCCCGTCCTGTCATTGCAAACTTGCTTTGGATATTGGAAGAGAGAGCAGGAAACCTGCTCTCTCTTCCAATATCCAAAGCCGATGCTTTCCACATGGGGAGCAGCATGTTAGCTGCTCCCCATGTGTAAAGCAATGCCGGCTCCCGTAGGACACGGGGTGCCGGCGGGACTGTGGGGGCTTGGGGACCCCCACAGTCCCCAACGAGAGGCCAGGCCCCGGGGGATGGGGTCCCCGGGGCCATAAGTGGCCACGGAGGGGGGCCACGCAGCCCCCCTCCCCAAAGGAATAAAAAAGGAAAAAACGATCGGGCCCGCAGGCCCCGCCCCCTTCCTTCACCACTCTGCAAACACGCCCCCTGGCGCGTTTGCAGAGGGGGAACGAATTCCCCTTGAATACTGGGGGTCCCTGGGGGCCAACTAGCCCACCAGGAACCTCCAGTATGCGCCAGGGGCTGCCTTGCAGAGAGGTGTACAGAGGCCACGCCCCTTTTACACCTCTCTGCAACGCAGCTCTGTGGCGCTTTTGGAGGTATATGGTGGGCTAGTTGGACTCCGGGGACCCTCAGGATTCAAGGGGACTTAATCCCCCAACTTAAAACGCGCCACGGGGCGTGTTTGCACAGTGGTGAAGGAGGGGGCGGGGCTTCAGGTGACATGTGTGCAAACAGACCCCGTGGCGCGTTTTAAGATGGGGAATTAAATCCCCTTCAATCCTGAGGGTCCCTGGGGGCCAACTAGCCCAACAGGTACATCCAGAAAGCGCCACAGAGCTGCGTTGCAGAGAGGTGTAAAAGGGGTGTGGCCTCTCTACACGTCTCTGCAACGCAGCCCCTGGCGCATATTGGAGGTTCCTGGTGGGCTAGTTGGCCCATAGGGACCCTCAGGATTCAAGGGGACTTAATCCCCCAACTTAAAACGCGCCACGGGCGCGTTTGCACAGATGTCACCTCAGGCCCCGCCCCTTCCTTCACCATTGTGCAAATATTCTTCTAAAATCATCCGAAATACGAATTCCGATTTACTCACCTGTTATAAGGAGAGACCTCAGTGCTGCATCTTTCAGCCCAGTACTGGTCCTGAAAAGTAATTTTAACCGTACTTACCAGTAACTTGAATTTCCTTCCATAGGATATCATTGCCTGCTTTTTGCTGAAAAAGTTTCTAAGTGTTGATTTTTGAAACATACAAATATTCCTCTAAAATCAGCCGAAATACGAATTCCGATTTACTCACCTGTTATAAGGAGAGACCTCAGTGCTGTATCTTTCAGCCCAGTACTGGTCCTGAAAAGTAATTTTAACCGTACTTACCAGTAACTTGAATTTCCTTCCATAGGATATCATTGCCTGCTTTTTGCTGAAAAAGTTTCTAAGTGTTGATTTTTGAAACATACAAATATTCCTCTAAAATCAGCCGAAATACGAATTCCGATTTACTCACCTGTTATAAGGAGAGACCTCAGTGCTGTATCTTTCAGCCCAGTACTGGTCCTGAAAAGTAATTTTAACCGTACTTACCAGTAAGTTGAATTTCCTTCCATAGGCTAACATTGACTGGTTTCACTTGGAAATTCTTCTAAGTGTGGAGTTTTGGAACTTTAAAATATTCATCTAAAATCAGCCGAAATACGAATTCCGATTTACTCACCTGTTATAAGGAGAGACCTCAGTGCTGCAACTTTCAGCCCAGTACTGGTCCTGAAAAGTAATTTTAACCGTACTTACCAGTAACTTGAATTTCCTTCCATAGGCTAACATTGACTGGTTTCACTTGGAAATTCTTCTAAGTGTGGAGTTTTGGAACTTTAAAATATTCATCTAAAATCAGCCGAAATACGAATTCCGATTTACTCACCTGTTATCAGGAGAGACCTCAGTGCTGCATCTTTCAGCCCAGTACTAATCCTGAAAAGTAATTTTAACCGTACTTACCAGTAACTTGAATTTCCTTCCATAGGATATCATTGCCTGCTTTTTGCTGAAAAAGTTTCTAAGTGTTGATTTTTGAAACATACAAATATTCCTCTAAAATCAGCCGAAATCCGAATTCCGACTTACTCACCTGTTATCAGGAGAAAACCCAGTGCTGCACCTTTTAGCCCAGCACTGACCCTGAAAAGTAATTCTAACCGTACTTACCAGTAACTTGAATTTCCTTCCATAGGCTAACATTGACTGGTTTCACTTGGAAATTCTTCTAAGTGTGGAGTTTTGGAACTTTAAAATATTCATCTAAAATCAGCCGAAATACGAATTCCGATTTACTCACCTGTTATCAGGAGAGAACCCAGTGCTGCATCTTTTAGCCCAGCACTGACCCTGAAAAGTAATTTTAACCGTACTTACCAGTAACTTATATTTTCTTCCATAGGAATCCATTGTCTGGTTTTCAGCAAAAAGTTTCAAAGTGTTGATTTTTACAAACTACAAATATTCCTTAAAAATCGCCTGTATGAGTTAAACGCATTCTTTCAACTGTTTACAGGAGATGCACCAGTGCTGGATCCAGGATCCAACACTGAGTAAGAAAAAGTAACGATAACAGTTTTTACCTGCTAAGTGAATTTCCTTCCATAGGATAACATTGGTGACTATATGAGAAAAAGTTTCTAAGTGTCAACTTTTAAAATACAATAATATTCCTTAAAAATCAGTACTGTAACCAAAACGCTTTTACTCAACTGTTTACAGGAGATGTCCCAGGACTGAATCTAGGATCCAGTCCTGTGGTTAGAAAAGTAATCCATAAAGTAACTAATTGCATTTAACTAGAAATTCACATTGAGCTGAATGTTGCATTGTGTTTGAAAATGTGTTGCCCATTGCAACAACTGTAACTACTGTACTTAAAAGTCTATTGCCTATGTGCAAAGTATTTAAACTAAAGTAATTCATTCTGAGAAAGTATTTTTTGTAATGTAATGTATAATGTAATTACAATGTAATTTAAAAAATAAAATATGTAAAAAAAATTGTTTCTAAAAATGTAGTAAATCAGTATGAAAAAAATTAATATAACAATTAATACATTTAAAAATTGTCATTTACAAAACCTTTGAAATTCACTGAAAAAACCGTAGGTTTCAGGCACGTTATAGTTAGAAATTAGCATTTTAAAAACCTTTGAAATTCACTGAAAAAACCATAGGTTTCAGACACGTTATAGTTACAAATTAGCATTTAAAAAACCTTTGAAATTCACTGAAAAAACCGTAGGTTTTAGGGACAGTTATAGTTACTTGGACATTGCACTCGTAAAAACCCGTGAAATTCCCCCGTTATAGTTAGTTCAGCTAACTATAACTTGCGCCCCGCAATGCACTACTGATGACGTCACATATTACATCACTCATGACATGGTCAGTGACATCACTGATGACATCACTGATGACATCTCAAATGACATCACTGATGACATCATCCACGTGATAATCTGATGCACCTCCTCACACCCTAATATAACCTTTGATACACCCACTCTAAATTACAGACTGCCATTCGCAAAACCATAGACACTCCAACACCAATAACTACATACCCACTCACTGATTCTTAGGTCTACACACACACATCCACTCACTCACCCGTACAGTCACTCATACTTATGGTCACTCAGTACAGGACTATCATATGCACTCTTACTCCTATATAGACACTCAAACACCGCCACTCATCCATAGAGGTACTCACACACCTAGTCAGTCATGCAAATAATTAAACACACTGCCATTTACTCACCTATACAGTTATACACACACCAGCTCACTTAATCATACAAATACTAGCACATTGTTACGCTCTTATACAATCACTGATACAAGCACACACTCATCCATACAGCCACTCTCACAATAACACACTCTCACTTATAGCCATTTAAATACTCTAACACACATATATACTGCCTTTCACATATGTAGTTACTCACACATGTACCACTGGGACATACATTCACTCACTAACACACTGTTACACACACTTACCCACCCATACAGTCTATCACAGATGCACTCTTGAAACCATCCACCCAGTGAATCACCCACTCACACATCTATGCACAGTCGCACACACCCCATCCACACAAACACTCAGGCACCCATACAGATACTCAGACAACAAATCAATAACTCTTATAGACACTCATGTAGCTATTCACAAACCCATGCAGCCACTTACACAGCAACAGAGAGATACAGACATTCACCCAGTTTAGTCACTAACCCATGCATTCAGTAAGATACGTTTAATCACTCACTTATAGAATTAGTCACGCACCTACTAAATCATCCATACACACACTTATACACCCACTCATTCTTTAATACGCCTTTCCCTATATATATTAAAAATATTTAAACTTTACAGAAACACACAGTCACTGGATGATGTCATCAGTGATGTCATTTGAGATGTCATCAGTGATGTCATCAGTGATGTCACTGACCATGTCATGAGTGATGTAATATGTGACGTCATCAGCAGTGCATTGCGGGGCGCGAGTTATAGTTAGCTGAACTAACTATAACGGGGAATTTCACGGGTTTTTACGAGTGCAATGTCCAAGTAACTATAACTGTCCCTAAAACCTATGGTTTTTTCAGTGAATTTCAAAGGTTTTTTAAATGCTAATTTGTAACTATAACGTGTCTGAAACCTATGGTTTTTTCAGTGAATATATATATATATATATTATCTGCTGGCGGTCGCCAGTAGATAGTTATAGTTAGGACCTATTTTCCATAGGAAATCCGCAACATTCTATTTGAAATAACTTTGGCGCCGGTTGACGAATCTTCGCGGAATTCTCAAAACTCGTGGGGCGCTCCGGTCCGCTCCTATCCTGAAAGTTTCGGGGTGATTCGACAAGCGGGAGCCGAGAAAAAGGGGGTCCCAAAACGTGTTTTCTCCATGTTAATTCCCATAGGAAATTTTAGACACGGCTACAGCCCGAACTGCAGAACGGAATTACACCAAATTTGGCAAAAGGTAGCGCTTGGTTCAGAAAGCGACCTTTTTTTTAAATGGTGTAAATCCGTTCAGTAGTTGTGGAGAAATTGAAAAAATAAGAGTAAAAAAAATCAATTTCCCATAGGAAACTTTAGACACGGCTACAGCCTGAACTGCTGAACGGAATTACACCAAATTTGGCAAAGAGGTAGCCCTTGGTTCAGAAAGAACCCTTTTTGTTAAATGGTGTAAATCCGTTCAGTAGTTCAAGAGAAAATCAAAAGTAAAATCACATATATATCTATGGCCGCTTAGGGTCCGCGAAACCCTCCCGATCACGAGCTGCATGCTAATTGGCTGCCAAGTGGCTGTCAACACTCCAAATCAGGAAGTGTTGGCAGCCATTTTGTGCCTCGGTAGAACCGAGGCACAGAAACAAGTCGCAATACGCAAAAAGGGGGCAGGGTAGAAACACCCTGACCCCCTAGGTCTGCTCAGGGGGTCCCACAAGGACCCCCTGGGCAGAAAAAAGCAAAATCGGCAGGATACGCTTAGGATGCGCGGATCCCGCCGTCATTAAAAAAAAAAATCGAAGCGCGGTCTCCCGCGCTTCGAGGCTATTTTGCCCCCAGGTGGGCCAAGTCCCGGGGGCATGCGGGGGTGGGTTTATATTTTATGGGGGGGCCTCTAAGGCCCCCCAAGCCCCGGGGACCGCCACCCCCGGGGCTTTATATAAATAATGCCCCTGCAGCCCCGGGGCCCGCCACCCCCCGGGGCTTATTTTTATAATAAAACAATTACCTGTGTGGGGGGGCTCCAGCCCCCCCACACACCCCGGGGACTGCCACCTTCCCGGGGCACTAATGAAAGAAATGTGGGGGTCCGCTTCGGGCCCCGGGACCACCACCTCCCCGGGGCTGTGCAATTGAAGGGAGGGGGCCACGTGGCCCCCTCCTGGAGCCTGTGGTGGCCCTGGGGACTGCCACCCCCAGGGCCGGCTCCTGCAGTGTCCCGGGTGCCTACCCCGGGACACTGCTGTTTGCAATGGCAGGACGGGAGCCGCGCGGCTCCCGCCCTGTCATTGCAAACTAGCTTTGCTTCATTGAAGCGAGAGCAGGAAACCTGCTCTCGCTTCAATGAAGCAAAGCAGATTGCTTTTCCATAAGGGGAGCTGCATGTCTGCAGCTCCCTTATGGAAAAGCAATGCCGGCTCCCGCAGGACGGGGGAGCCGGCGGGACCGTGCAGGGGATTGGGGACCCCCACGGTCCCCAACGAGTGGCCAGGCCCCGGGGATGGGGTCCCGGGGCCATTAGTGGCCCGGGAGGGGGCCACGCAGCCCCCTCCCCAAGAAGAAAAAAACAAAAAAAAACGTAAAGGCTAGCCCCGGGGGATGGGGTCCCCGGGGCCTTAAATGGCCTGAGGAGGGGGGCCACGCAGCCCCCCTCCCAAAATTAAAAAAAAAAAAAAAGAAGGCATGCCCCGGGGGATGGGGTCCCCGGGGCAAATAGAGGCCCAGGGAAGGGGGGCCACGCTGCCCCCTTCCCGTTTTTTTTTTTAGTTTAAAAAAAAAAAGAAAATCCTTAGGCCCCGGGGGATGGGGTCCCCGGGGCCAAAAGTGGCCGAGGGAAGGGGGGCCACACAGCCCCCCTCCCATAAAAAAAAAGGGAAAAAAAAACAGCATCGTGCCGGAGGCCCCGCCCCCTCCCTGCAGCAGTCTGCAAACACGCCCCCTGGCGCATTGTAAAAAGGGGAAGTAATTCCCCTTGAATACTGGGGGTCCCTGGGGGCCAACTAGCCCACCAGGAACCTCCAGTATGCGAAGGTAGCTGCGTTGCAGAGAGGTGTTCAGAGGCCACGCCCTTTTTACACCTCTCTGCAACGCAGCTCTGTGGCGCTTTTGGAGGTACATGGTGGGCTAGTTGGACTCCAGGGACCCTCAGGATTCAAGGGGACTTAATCCCCCAACTTAAAACGCGCCACGGGGCGCGTTTGCACAGTGGTGAAGGGAGGGGCGGGGCTTCAGGTGACATGTGTGCAAACAGGCCCCCTGGCGCGTTTTAAGATGGGGATTAAATCCCCTTCAATCCTGAGGGTCCCTGGGGGCCAACTAGCCCACGTGGTACGTCCAGAAGCGCCACAGAGCTGCGTTGCAGAGAGGTGTAAAGGGCGTGGCCTCTGAACACCTCTCTGCAACGCAGCTTCCTGGCGCATACTGGAGGTACAAGGTGGGCTAGTTGGACCCCAGGGACCCTCATGATTCAAGGGGACTTAATCCCCCAACTTAAAACACGCCACGGGGCGCGTTTGCACAGTGGTGAAGGGAGGGGGCGGGACACGTTATAGTTAGAAATTAGCATTTAAAAAACCTTTGAAATTCACTTAAAAAACCATAGGTTTCAGGCACGTTATAGTTAGAAATTAGCATTTAAAAAACCTTTAAAATTCACTGAAAAATCCATAGGTTTTAGGGACAGTTATGTCATCAGTGATGTCACTGACCATGTCATGAGTGATGTAATATGTGACGTCATCAGCAGTGCATTGAGGGCGGGCGAGTTATAGTTAGCTGAAATAACTATAACGGGGGAATTTCGCGGGTTTTGTACAAGTGCAATGTCCAACTAACTATAACTGTCCCTAAAACCTATGGTTTTTTCAGTGAATATATATATATTTGTATTTGTATTTGTTAGAATTTTAGTTAATTTTAAAATTATAAAATACATTAAAATTATCAGTTTAATAATTGTTTTAAAGTAAATATATATATATTAATACTTATATATGTGTGTTTAACTTTTTTAAATAAATTTATTTCGTTATATTTGTTCAAATGTATATTAAATCTAATTTATTTGTTTAAAATTAATTTTATTCTTTAATATATTTAATATTTATTAATATATTTTAGATATTTATAAAAAACGATTTTTTTGTACAACTATTTTCATGACATCAATAATATTTTTGTACTTACCATTATAAATATAGGATGTCGATATTTTTGACATCTATATGTATAACTCGATAATGTGGTATGGGGATATTTTAGTTGTCGATATTCTGTCAGTGAACCTGTCAAAATATGACCTGTTTGATTACAACCGAAGCTCACAGTAACTTTTGGTAACCCAACGGATCAGCACACTCTGCTTTATTGAGATTTAAAGGAGACCAACCAGACCCTGAATAAGGACAAATGCCACTTTGGCAAGACCTCTCTAAAGTTCTATGCACTAAAGTTCAAGCACTTAGGTCTGTTCCGGCACCTTCAAATGTGTCTGCTCTACGGGCGTTTTTGGATTTCTCCAGCTACAGTGCGCAACATATTCCAGATTTCACCACTGTCAGCATCCCTATGACAAACCTGACGAAGAAGGGGATTCATTTGCGATGGTCCAAAGGATGCCAAGATGTATTTGAACAGAATTGCAACAAGATTGCGTTTGCTGAGGATTTATCGTACTTTGACCCTGACCTACACATGGAGATTGTAGTAGATGCAAACCCAGTGGGCATTGGGGCCATACTGTCTCCGAGAGACACTGATCAAACTGCTCCATACCACACTGTGACACAAGCAGAACCCTCACAAGTTGCAAACAAGCTTACTCAGAGGCAGTGGTGAGTTTGCCTGTTGTGTGGGCCTGTCAACACTTTCACCTGTTCCTATATGATATGCTAATCCATGTCATAACTGAACATCAGGCCCTGATCAACATATTCTGCATCCCCGAGATTAAAATGCCTCTGAGGATTGAGATGTGGGCTCTTCTTCTTCTTCAGGATTACAAGTTTAGCACTGTGCATCATCCAGGAAAGGAGAACCTCTTATTTTTTGTCAGGATAACAGATCATGTCACATGAAACCAAACCTTACACTTCAGATGAATGCTTACGTTATGTTATTAAACAGGCCTGCTCCTGTGTTGTCAGGAAAGAATTGATTGTGCAAACATAAAGAGAATATCCAATCATTTAATATGTGTCGATCTCATAAGCACTCAAAGATGGAGAGACTTGGAACATACCCATAAATTGTTCAGAAACAGTTGACTGGCTGATCTCCAGGCTTTCAGATAAATTTGCAGTGAACTGCTGTGCCTCTTTGTGGTTTGATGCTCAGATGTACTTGTCTCGTGATACCTCACTCCCTGTAAAGGCATGTAGTTGACCTAGCCCATGAAAGCAATTGCGGCATTGTTGACACTAACTGTCTTCTATGACAAAGGATTGATTCCCTGCACTTTAACCACTTGGGGAAAGATTGTGATAAAGTGTTATGCCTACCAGGCCCTGGAAAAGGTTCAGGCTTCCAAACCACTTCAGATATCACTGCTGCCCCAAAATGCATGGGAAGAGGTGACAATTCATGTTTTTGGACCAGTTGCCAGAGGGCAGTTACCACAGGGCAGAATCTACTGGTCTATGTTTTCTAGTAGTAATAGCTGTTCACAGTACAGAAACAGCTAATATTGTCATCACCGGCTCAACATGCACAGTGTTGTCATCAATGATATCATTTCAGATGTCATCAGTGATGTTATCAATGATGTCTTAGAAATGTCACGAGTGATGTAATATGGAAGCTTGTAAACAGTACAAGGCGAGGCTGCGAGCTATGGTTATTTAGGATAACTACAAATGGTGAATTTCAGTGTTTAGTTTAAAATGTTATGTTTAAACTGACATTTTCAAATAACTATAACGTCACTTTTACCTTTGTTTTTACAGAGAAATTCTGCGGTTTTTAAGTAAGTTATTATTTCTATATCTAACTATGACGTCACTTTAACCTTTGTTTTAAAAAAAATTAATTTCTAAGTTTTTTTAAACATAAGTAAGATTTTATTACCATCCCCAACGCTGCCAACCCCTCACCACAGATGACCTTCGGCCTATGTATGGCGTGGGACTGGCTGCAGGGCCCAACCTGAGGCCAGGCCCTGCACCCACCCCCGTGGACAGCCAACCCCCTGCTGGGCTCATCCTTCTGCCTTGCTAATAACGTTGGAGTCATTTGATGAATCTTCACAAAACATTCCAAAAAAAGCTAATTCTCCACAGCTCCTACATTTAAAGTTTCGGTGTGCTCAAGCGCAATTTCCCCATGCAATTTCCATAGGGATTTTTGAACAGTGCTACAGTTCAAACTGCTCACAGTATTATACCAAATTTGGTAGAACACTAGATCTTAACCCAGAAAGCATGCTTTTTTTGATTTGGTGTAATTCTGTTCAGTAGTGTTTGAGAAATTAAGGTTCAAAATATTTGTATATCTGCACTGTTGGACAGAAATTAAAAAATGTAAGCCTTCTGATTGGCTGAGGGGGCTTTTTCAGAGTGAGCGCTCTGATTGGCTGGCCGCAGCATAAAAAGAAATGCACCAGCAGCATTAAAGAACTCAGGGTCTTCGTCCCCTATTCTGATTTAAAAAATATATATATATATAGATAAGAAGGCAGGGACAGAATTTTTTATTTTTTTTGCAATGTTCATGCAGTTCTCCTGCGTTTTTTTGGTAAAAAAAGAAAATAAGGCTGTTCTTTCTTTTTTTAATAAATGACCCCCAATGTTGGCCATTTAATATTTAATGTTATGGGGAGGACTGAGTGTGTCGGTACCCCCTCCCTTAGCTGATTTCGGCCCTCTGGATCCCATACTTCCGGGTCTAGTGCATTTTTAGAAGGGGATGGGGGCATGGGGCCCCCCTCCCGAGACAATTTCTGTCCTGGGCACATTTTCGTTGGGAGGAGAATGGGGCACCGATTTCAGCCCTAGAAACCACATCCCCGAGGCCGTCCTGAAATAGCTTCCTGGGGACCCCAATCCCGGGACTTTGTTTGCTCTCTGCCCACCAGCGTGTGGGAGCAGAGATCTTTCTCCCTGCTCGCCCTTTGGAAGGCAGAGAACAAAGGTTTGCTCTGCCGGTAGGAGCAGAAAGAAAAGCTGCTCCTTTCGGGGGAGAAAAGAAGAGAAACTGACTGCTACCAACACACAAAGAAGGGCGCTGGCAGGGTAGCCAGCTGGGCTGCAGGAGCCATGGACCTCCCCCTGCAGCCCCCAACCTTGTAAAAATGTTGTGGGCACCCCGGGTGGGACCTTGGCCACCCACGTAAAAATGGGGAAAAAAAGGCGGCAGCTCGGGAGTAGGCTCCCTTCGCTGCTGAAAATAAATAGAAAGAAACAGCATAACTTGAAACATGGGGGTTGGCTCCCCATGCTGCCAAAAATAGAAAATGTTGGATGTGGGTGCCCCGGTGGGACCAGGGTACCCACAAAAAAAAGAAGCAAAAAATTGCAATTTGGAGCAGCCTCGCTATTTCATTATTGAAGCAGGGAGGCCGCTCATAAAATATTCACTGCTCCCTCCAGGAGCTCCCCATAATGCCCTGCAGAGACTTTGGGGCATATTAGCAAGGGTGGTATCGCCGCTTTAGCGGCACTTTTTGCCGCTAAAGCGGCGATATTTCTATCGCCCTATTAGCAAGCTGTCGCTAACAGCTGTTAGCGACAGCTTTATGGCGAAAGCGACCGTTTTGGTGCCGCTTTGCATGTCAGCGATATATATCGCTAATGACATGCAAAGTAGGCGTTCCTGACTAACACGTCATGGAAACACTCGCAGACACAACTTCACCCTATTATCAACGCGGCCCCAGAACTGCGAAGCAATAAAAAAAAGTCGCGCTAACCGCGATTAGCGCTGGAATTTAACACCTGCTAAAAACTTGACTTAGCCATTCTTGTCAATGGGAGGTGGATTGTAAGGTTAAGTCCTCACCTGCCTATTAGCAAGCTTTTCATTAGCGCAGTGAATTTATCGCTGGATTTCTCGCGCTATTGCTGGGTTTCGCCGCTATCGCTGGATTTTTTATCGCCTTGGAGATAAGCGTTGATAATAACGCGTTATCTCCGCGATGAAATCCAGCGATAGCCGGCGATAAAAAAAACAGCGCTAAGCGCGCTTTGCGATAATTATCGCAAATCCTTGGTAATATGCCCCCTAGTTCTTAAATGTTTTAGATGTGGTTCCCCTAAAGAGGGAGAGGGTATTACCGTATCTAAGTATACTTCAGCCATGTAGTGTGTGGTGTAAGTTGCCATCTTTGACCACGCACTGCTTTTGGCTGCTCATAGCCTGGGGGTGGCTGCAGGGCCTGACCTGTAGCCAGACCCTGTGCCCAACCTTCCCGCAGGAGGCCAATCTCCTAGCATTTCCAACCTGTAAATCAATTTGCTAATCCACGCCTTTGAACCTTAATTTCTCAAAAATGGCTAAACAGATTTGAACCAAATCACAAAAATCATGCTTTCTGAGTAAAAATCTAGGGACATATTTATGAAATTATCATGCAGTGCTGTGTGATAGGGAAAGAGCAGGAATGCACCGTATTTTACATTATACGGTGCATTCCAGTCATTTCCCAGCACTGGCATAACAATGTGCTGCCTACCGCCAACGCAGGCACCCTTGCACCATGGTGCAAGGATGCCTGCATTGTAGGCAGAATTGTTTTTGTGCAGGAAGGGACACCTTCCTGCACAAAAACAATTCTCAAAAGCATTGCAGCACACTTACATGGAGAAAACAACGAGGGGAAATAAAGATATTTTATCTTCGTTGCACCTCTTAGGGGAAGGCATACATTTCTGACGCAATCCCAGTCTACCACTCTTGGTAAATCTGGGAATTCATCAGAATACATGGGTGGATGCATGGAAACAACCATGCGCCACCCATGTAACATCCTCACCATACAGTGTAACACAAGGCAGCGACTTGCGCTGTCTTGAGTTTAACTAGATTTAGCAAGCTGTGCAGGGTGGCCTTGTGTGGCTTGATAAATCTCATTGTAGGTTTTGTGCCACCCTGCATCACCTTGCGTGGCACAGAGCAACACAAAACCTATAATAAAAAATACTCCTTTGATTTCTGCCACATTTGGTGTAATTCTGTTTTTCTATTTGACTGTCTAAAATTCCTATAGGAAAGTGCATGGGGAAGATGTGTTTTGTGACCCTCCCTTTTTCTCAGTCTCCGCTTGACAGAACACCCTAAAACGTTCCAGGAAGTAGGTGAGGAAGATGCGGCAAACTGCACCAAAGTAATTAACAAAGTAGAAAATTCTCTTCCTATGGAAACGCTTACCTACGTATAACTGTCACTGTGTAATATATACACGTCTACATATATACCTACACACACACATATATATATATATATTCACTGAAAAAACCATAGGTTTCAGGGACGTTATAGTTACAAATTAGCATTTAAAAAACCTTTGAAATTCACTGAAAAAACCATAGGTTTTAGGGACAGTTATAGTTAGTTGGACATTGCACTCGTACAAAACCCGTGAAATTCCCCGTTATAGTTAGTCCAGCTAACTATAACTCGCGCCCGCAATGCACTGCTGATGACGTCACATATTACATCACTCATGACATGGTCAGTGACATCACTGATGACATCACTGATGACATCTCAAATGACATCACTGATGACATCACTGATGACATCATCCAGTGACTGTGTGTTTCTGTAAAGTTTAAATATTTTTAATATATATAGGAAAAGACGTATTGAAGAATGAGTGGGTGTGTAAGTGTCTGTATGGATGATTTAGTAGGTGCGTGACTGACTGTATAAGTGAGTGATTTAACGTATCTTACTGAATGCATGGGTTAGTGACTAAACTGGGTGAATGTCTGTATCCGTCTGTCTGTTGCTGTGTAAGTGGCTGCATGTGTTTGAGAATAGCTACATGAGTGTCTATATGAGTTATTGAATGCTTGTGTGAGTATCTGTATGGGTGCCTGAGTGTTTGTGTGGGAGGGGTGTGTGCGACTCTGTGCATAGATGTGTGAGTGGGTGATTCACTGGGTGGATGGTTTCAAGAGTGCATCTGTGATAGACTGTATGGGTGGGTAAGTGTGTGTAAGAGTGTGTTAGTGAGTGAATGTATGTCCCAGTGGTACATGTGTGAGTAACTACATATGTGAAAGGCAGTATATATGTGTGTTGGAGTATATAAATAGCTATAAGCAAGAGTGACTGATTGTGATAGTGGCTGTATGGATGAGTGTGTGCTTGTATCAGTGATTGTATAAGAGCGTAAGAATGTGCTAGTATTTGTATGAGTAAGTGAGCTGGTGTGTGTATAACTGTATAGGTGAGTAAATGGTAGTGTGTTTAATTATTTGCATGACTGACTAGGTGTGTGAGTACCTCTATGGATGAGTGGCGGTGTTTGAGTGTCTATATAGGAGTATGAGTGCATATGATAGTCCTGTACTGAGTGACCGTAAATATGAGTGACTGTTCGGGTGAGTGAGTGGATGTGTGCGTAGACCTAAGAATCAGTGAGTGGGTATGTAGTTATTGGTGTTGGAGTGTCTATGGTTTTGCGAATGGCAGTCTGTACTTTAGAGTGGGTGTATCAAAGGTTATATTAGGGTGTGAGAAGATGCATGAAATTATCACATGGATGATGTCATCAGTGATGTCATCAGTGATGTCATTTGAGATGTCATCAGTGATGTCATCAGTGATGTCACTGACCATGTCATGAGTGATGTAATATGTGACGTCATCAGCAGTGCATTGCGGGCGCGAGTTATAGTTAGCTGGACTAACTATAACGGGGGAATTTCACGGGTTTTGTACGAGTGCAATGTCCAACTAACTATAACTGTCCCTAAAACCTATGGTTTTTTCAGTGAATTTCAAAGGTTTTTAAATGCTAATTTGTAACTATAACGTCCCTGAAACCTATGGTTTTTTCAGTGAATTTCAAAGGTTTTTTAAATGCTAATTTGTAACTATAACATGTCTGAAACCTACGTTTTTTTCAGTGAATTTCAAAGGTTTTGTAAATGACAATTTTTAAATGTATTAATTGTTATATAAATTTTTAAAATACTGATTTACTACATTTTTAGAAACAATTTTTTTTACATATTTTATTATTTAAATTACATTGTAATTACATTATACATTACATTACAAAAATACTTTCTCTTAATGAATTACTTTAGTTTAAATACTTTGCAGATAGGCAATAGACTTTTAAGTACAGTAGTTACAGTTGTTGCAATGGGCAACACATTTTCAAACAAAATGCAACATTCAGCTCAATGTGAATTTCTAGTTAAATGCAATTAGTTACTTTATGGATTACTTTTCTAACCACAGGACTGGATCCTAGATTCAGTCCTGGGACATCTCCTGTAAACAGTTGAGTAAAAGCGTTTTGGTCACAGTCGTGATTTTTAAGGAATATTATTGTATTTTAAAAGTTGACACTTTGAAACTTTTTCTCATAGAATCACCAATGTTATCCTATGGAAGGAAATTCACTTAGCAGGTAAAAACTGTTATCGTTACTTTTTCTTACTCAGTGTTGGATCCTGGATCCAGCACTGGTGCATCTCCTGTAAACAGTTGAAAGAATGCGTTTAAGTCATACTGTCGATTTTTAAGGAATATTTGTAGTTTGTGAAAATCAACACTTTGAAACTTTTTTGTTGAAAACCAGTCAATGTTAGCCTATGAAGGAAATTCAAGTTACCGGTAAGTACGGTTAAAATTACTTTTGAGGATCAGTACTGGGCTGAAACATGCAGCACTGAGGTCTCTCCTGATAACAGGTGAGTAAATCGGAATTCGTATTTCGGCTGATTTTAGAGGAATATTTTAAAGTTCCAAAACTCCACACTTAGAAGAATTTCCAAGTGAAACCAGTCAATGTTAGCCTATGGAAGGAAATTCAAGTTACTGGTAAGTACGGTTAAAATTACTTTTCAGGACCAGTACTGGGCTGAAAGATGCAGCACTGAGGTCTCTCCTGATAACAGGTGAGTAAATCAGAATTCGGATTTCGGCTGATTTTAGAGGAATATTTGTATGTTTCAAAAATCAACACTTAGAAGAATTTCCAAGTGAAACCAGTCAATGTTAGCCTATGAAGGAAATTCAAGTTACCGGTAAGTACGGTTAAAATTACTTTTCAGGATCAGTACTGGGCTGAAAGATGCAGCACTGAGGTCTCTCCTGATAACAGGTGAGTAAATCGGAATTCGTATTTCGGCTGATTTTAGAGGAATATTTTAAAGTTCCAAAACTCCACACTTAGAAGAATTTCCAAGTGAAACCAGTCAATGTTAGCCTATGAAGGAAATTCAAGTTACCGGTAAGTACGGTTAAAATTACTTTTCAGGATCAGTACTGGGCTGAAAGATGCAGCACTGAGGTCTCTCCTGATAACAGGTGAGTAAATCGGAATTCGTATTTCGGCTGATTTTAGAGGAATATTTTAAAGTTCCAAAACTCCACACTTAGAAGAATTTCCAAGTGAAACCAGTCAATGTTAGCCTATGGAAGTAAATTCAAGTTACTGGTAAGTACGGTTAAAATTACTTTTCAGGACCAGTACTGGGCTGAAAGATACAGCACTGAGGTCTCTCCTTATAACAGGTGAGTAAATCGGAATTCCTATTTCAGGCTGATTTTAGAGGAATATTTGCACAATGGTGAAGGGAGGGGGCGGGGCCTGAGGTGACATCTTTGCAAACGCGCCCGTTGCGCGTTTTAAGTTGGGGGATTAAGTCCCCTTGAATCCTGAGGGTCCCTAGGGGCCAACTAGACCACCAGGAACCTCCAATATGCGCCAGGGCTGCGTTGCAGAGACGTGTAGAGAGGCCACACCCCTTTACACCTCTCTGCAACGCAGCTCTGTGGCGCATTCTGGATGTACCTGTTGGGCTAGTTGGCCCCCAGGGACCCTCAGGATTGAAGGAGATTTAATTCCCCATCTTAAAACGCGCCACGGGGCCTGTTTGCACACATGTCACCTGAGCCCCGCCCCTCCCTTCACCACTGTGCTAAACGCGCCCAGTGGCGCGTTTTAAGTTGGGGGATTAAGTCCCCTTGAATCCTGAGGGTCCCCGGAGTCCAACTAGCCCACCATATACCTCCAAAGCGCCACAGAGCTGCGTTGCAGAGAGGTGTAAAAGGGGCGTGGCCTCTGTACACCTCTCTGCAAGGCAGCTCCTGGCGCATACTGGAGGTACCTGGTGGGCTAGTTGGCCCCCAGGGACCCCCAGTATTCAAGGGGAATTGTCCCCTCTGCAAACGCGCCAGGGGCGCGTTTGCAGAGTGGTGAAGGAAGGGGCGGGGCCTGCGGGCCCAATCGTTTTTTTTTTTTTCTCCCCTGAAGGGGGCTGTGTGGCCCCCTTCCTTTTCTTTCTTTTGGGCCCTGGGGACCCCATCCCCCAGGGCCTTACCCTTTTTTAAATTACCTTAAAAAAAAACGGGAAGGGGGCCGCGTGGCCCCCCTTCCCTGGGCCTGTATTAGCCCCGGGACCCCATCCCCCGGGCATGGCCTCTATATTTATTTTTTGAGGGGGGCAGCGTGGCCCCCTCCTCTGGCCATTTTAAGGCCCCGGGGACCCCATCTCCCGGGGCCGGCCTTTCCATTTAAAAAAAAAAAAATTCTCTTTTTTGGGGAGGGGGCCGCGTGGCCCCCTCCCGGGCCACTACTTGCCCCGGGGACCCCATCCCCCGGGCTGGCCCTTCTCCGTTGGGGACTGTGGGGGGTCCCCAATCCCCCACAGTCCCGCCGGCTCCCCACGTCCCTTGGGAGCCGGCATTGCTAGTTCCACATGGGGAGCAGCTGACATGCTGCTCCCCATGTGGAAAGCAATCGCTTTGGATATTGGAAGAGAGAGCAGGTTTCCCTGCTCTCTCTTCCAATATCCAAGCAGTTTGCTATGGCAGGACGGGAGCCGCGAGGCTCCGTCCTGCCATAGCAAACTACAGTGTCCCGGGGTAGGCACCCCGGGACACTGCAGGAGCCGGCCCTGGGGGTGGTGGTCCCCAGGGCCATCAAGGGCTCCAGGAGGGGGCCGCGCGGCCCCCTCCCATTCAGTACACAGCCCCGGGAGGTGGTGGTCCCCGGGGCTCTGGGGTCCGTAACGGACCCCCATATTAAAATGTTTAGTGCCCCGGGGAGGTGGTGGTCCCGGGCGTGTGGGGGCTGGAGCCCCCCACACAGGTTTAATAATGTATTTAAAAAAGCCCCGGGAGGTGGTGGTCCCCGGGGCTGCGGGAGGGCTCAGAGCCCTCCCGCACCATTTTTAAAAAGCCCCGGGGGTGGCGGTCCCCGGGCTTGGGGGCCCTTTGAGGCCCCCCACACATTAAATTATCCCCCACCATGCCCCCGGGACTTGGGCCACCCGGGGCCAATTAACATCAAAGCGCGGGAGACCGCGCTTCGATTTTTTTTTTTTTCGGCAGGATTCGCGCACCCTGAGCGCATCCTGCCGATTTAAAAAACTTTTTTTTTTGCCCAGGGGGTCCTTGTGGGACCCCCTGAGCAAACCTAGGGGTCAGGGTGTTTCTACCCTGCCCCCTTTGCGCACTTGTTTCTGTCCCTCGGTTCTACCGAGGGACAAAATGGCTGCCAACATTTCCTGAATCGGAATGTTGACAGCCAGCTGACAGCCAATTAACATGCAGCTCGTGATCGGGAGGGTACGCGGACCCTACTCGGCCATAGATATCACTAACTTTTTACTTTTCATTTTCTCAGCAACTACTGAACGGATTTACACCATTTAACAAAAAGGGTTCTTTCTGAACCAAGAACTACCTCTTTGACAAATTTGGTGTAATTCCGTTCAGCAGTTCGAGCTGTAGCCGTGTCTAAAGTTTCCTATGGGAAAATGCATGGGAAAACACGTTTTGGGACCCCCTTTTTCTCGGCCCCCGCTTGACGAATCCCCCGAGACTTTCAGGGTAGGAGCGGACCGGAGCGGGCCACAAAGTTTGAAAATTTCGCGAAGATACGTCAACCGGCAAGAGAGTTATTTCAAATAGAATGTCGCGGATTTCCTATGGATAATAGGTTGTAACTATAACTATCTACTGGCGACCGCCAGTAGATAATATATATTTCCCAAAGTTGCACCAGCAAGTTAAAGCCGCACTCCAACTCCAGGTAAGGAAACAACCTTTATTTTATGATAGCAGGCAGCTTCCCATTCCGTTCATATGTCCCCAGGCTTAACGCGTTTCAAGGATTCTTTCCTCTTCATCAGAAGCCTTTGATTCAAAACGGAACGTTCTGTGCATTTCCCATGTTACCCTGCGCATTTTTCACTTTGAAATAATGGCCTCAGGTGTGCCTTTGATGTCAGTTCTTTCCGATGCACGCTGGTAATTGTGGTTCTTTTCCGCACCTTTACGCCCTCCAGTGGGCCCGATTTGAAGCAATTTCTATGGGGACCATTTACAGCCCACATTGGGCTCACGAATAGGACTCTGCCTGCTCACTTAAAAGTACCTGCAGCGCCATAACACGAGGAGAAGATTCACCCCGCATGGCCCCTTTTGATGTTGCAGTGGGGGGTGCGTCGCTTTCACGGCCTGGAGCGCGCCGTGTCAAGTATTCCCAAAGTTGCACCAGCAAGTTAAAGCCGCACTCCAACTCCAGGTAAGGAAACAACCTTTATTTTATGATAGCAGGCAGCTTCCCATTCCGTTCATATGTCCCCAGGCTTAACGCGTTTCAAGGATTCTGTCCTCTTCATCAGAAGCCTTTGATTCAAACGGAACGTTCTGTGCATTCCCCATGTTACCCTGCGCATTTTCACTTTGAAATAATGGCCTCAGGTGTGCCTTTGATGTCAGTTCTTTCCGATGCACGCTGGTAATTGTGGTTCTTTTTCCGCACCTTTTACGCCCTCCAGTGGGCCCGATTTGAAGCAATTTCTATGGGGACCATTTACAGCCCACATTGGGCTCACGAATAGGACTCTGCCTGCTCACTTAAAAGTACCTGCAGCGCCATAACACGAGGAGAAGATTCACCCCGCATGGCCCCTTTTGATGTTGCGGTGGGGGGTGCGTCGCTTTCACGGCCTGGAGCGCGCCGTGTCAAGTATTCCCAAAGTTGCACCAGCAAGTTAAAGCCGCACTCCAACTCCAGGTAAGGAAACAACCTTTATTTTATGATAGCAGGCAGCTTCCCATTCCGTTCATATGTCCCCAGGCTTAACGCGTTTCAAGGATTCTGTCCTCTTCATCAGAAGCCTTTGATTCAATACGGAACGTTCTGTGCATTTCCCATCTTACCCTGCGCATTTTTCACTTTGAAATAAAGGCCTCAGGTGTGCCTTTGATGTGAGTTCTTTCCGATGCACGCTGGTAATTGTGGTTCTTTTTCCGCACCTTTTACGCCCTCCAGTGGGCCTGATTTGAAGCAATTTCTATGGGGACCATTTACAGCCCACATTGGGCTCACGAATAGGACTCTGCCTGCTCACTTAAAAGTACCTGCAGCGCCATAACACGAGGAGAAGATTCACCCCGCATGGCCCCTTTTGATGTTGCGGTGGGGGTGCGTCGCTTTCACGGCCTGGAGCGCGCCGTGTCAAGTATTTCCCAAAGTTGCACCAGCAAGTTAAAGCCGCACTCCAACTCCAGGTAAGGAAACAACCTTTATTTTATGATAGCAGGCAGCTTCCCATTCCGTTCATATGTCCCCAGGCTTAACGCGTTTCAAAGATTCTGTCCTCTTCATCAGAAGCCTTTGATTCAAAACGGAACGTTCTGTGCATTTCCCATGTTACCCTGCGCATTTTTCGCTTTTGAAATAATGGCCTCAGGTGTGCCTTTGATGTCAGTTCTTTCCGATGCACGCTGGTAATTGTGGTTCTTTTTCCGCACCTTTTACGCCCTCCAGTGGGCCCGATTTGAAGCAATTTCTATGGGGACCATTTACAGCCCACATTGGGCTCACAAATAGGACTCTGCCTGCTCACTTAAAAGTACCTGCAGCGCCATAACACGAGGAGAAGATTCACCCCGCATGGCCCCTTTTGATGTTGCGGTGGGGGGTGCGTCGCTTTCACGGCCTGGAGCGCGCCGTGTCAAGTACTTCCCAAAGTTGCACCAGCAAGTTAAAGCCGCACTCCAACTCCAGGTAAGGAAACAACCTTTATTTTATGATAGCAGGCAGCTTCCCATTCCGTTCATATGTCCCCAGGCTTAACGCGTTTCAAAGATTCTGTCCTCTTCATCAGAAGCCTTTGATTCAAAACGGAACGTTCTGTGCATTTCCCATGTTACCCTGCGCATTTTTCGCTTTTGAAATAATGGCCTCAGGTGTGCCTTTGATGTCAGTTCTTTCCGATGCACGCTGGTAATTGTGGTTCTTTTTCCGCACCTTTTATGCCCTGCAGTGGGCCCGATTTGAAGCAATTTCTATGGGGACCATTTACAGCCCACATTGGGCTCACGAATAGGACTCTGCCTGCTCACTTAAAAGTACCTGCAGCGCCATAACACGAGGAGAAGATTCACCCCGCATGGCCCCTTTTGATGTTGCGGTGGGGGTGCGTCGCTTTCACGGCCTGGAGCGCGCCGTGTCAAGTACTTCCCAAAGTTGCACCAGCAAGTTAAAGCCGCACTCCAACTCCAGGTAAGGAAACAACCTTTATTTTATGATAGCAGGCAGCTTCCCATTCCGTTCATATGTCCCCAGGCTTAACGCGTTTCAAGGATTCTGTCCTCTTCATCAGAAGCCTTTGATTCAAAACGGAACGTTCTGTGCATTTTCCATGTTACCCTGCGCATTTTTCACTTTGAAATAATGGCCTCAGGTGTGCCTTTGATGTCAGTTCTTTCCGATGCACGCTGGTAATTGTGGTTCTTTTTCCGCACCTTTTACACCCTCCAGTGGGCCCAATTTGAAGCAATTTCTATGGGGACCATTTACAGCCCACATTGGGCTCACAAATAGGACTCTGCCTGCTCACTTAAAAGTACCTGCAGCGCCATAACACGAGGAGAAGATTCACCCCGCATGGCCCCTTTTGATGTTGCGGTGGGGGGTGCGTCGCTTTCACGGCCTGGAGCGCGCCGTGTCAAGTATTTCCCAAAGTTGCACCAGCAAGTTAAAGCCACACTCCAACTCCAGGTAAGGAAACAACCTTTATTTTATGATAGCAGGCAGCTTCCCATTCCGTTCATATGTCCCCAGGCTTAACGCGTTTCAAGGATTCTGTCCTCTTCATCAGAAGCCTTTGATTCAAAATGGAACGTTCTGTGCATTTCCCATGTTACCCTGCGCATTTTTCACTTTGAAATAATGGCCTCAGGTGTGCCTTTGATGTCAGTTCTTTCCGATGCACGCTGGTAATTGTGGTTCTTTTCCGCACCTTTACGCCCTCCAGTGGGCCCGATTTGAAGCAATTTCTATGGGGACCATTTACAGCCCACATTGGGCTCACGAATAGGACTCTGCCTGCTCACTTAAAAGTACCTGCAGCGCCATAACACGAGGAGAAGATTCACCCCGCATGGCCCCTTTTGATGTTGCGGTGGGGGGTGCGTCGCTTTCACGGCCTGGAGCGCGCCGTGTCAAGTATTTCCCAAAGTTGCACCAGCAAGTTAAAGCCGCACTGATGAAGAGGACAGAATCCTTGAAACGCGTTAAGCCTGGGGACATATGAACGGAATGGGAAGCTGCCTGCTATCATAAAATAAAGGTTGTTTCCTTACCTGGAGTTGGAGTGTGGCTTTAACTTGCTGGTGCAACCTTGGGAAATACTTGACATGGCGCGCTCCAGGCCGTGAAAGCGATGCACCCCCCACCGCAACATCAAAAGGGGCCATGCGGGGTGAATCTTCTCCTCGTGTTATGGCGCTGCAGGTACTTTTAAGTGAGCAGGCAGAGTCCTATTCGTGAGCCCAATGTGGGCTGTAAATGGTCCCCATAGAAATTGCTTCAAATCGGGCCCACTGGAGGGCGTAAAGGTGCGGAAAAGAACCACAATTACCAGCGTGCATCGGAAAGAACTGACATCAAAGGCACACCTGAGGCCATTATTTCAAAGTGAAAAATGCGCAGGGTAACATGGGAAATGCACAGAACGTTCCGTTTTGAATCAAAGGCTTCTGATGAAGAGGACAGAATCCTTGAAACGCGTTAAGCCTGGGGACATATGAACGGAATGGGAAGCTGCCTGCTATCATAAAATAAAGGTTGTTTCCTTACCTGGAGTTGGAGTGCGGCTTTAACTTGCTGGTGCAACCTTGGGAAATACTTGACACGGCGCGCTCCAGGCCGTGAAAGCGACGCACCCCCACCGCAACATCAAAAGGGGCCATGCGGGTGAATCTTCTCCTCGTGTTATGGCGCTGCAGGTACTTTTAAGTGAGCAGGCAGAGTCCTATTCGTGAGCCCAATGTGGGCTGTAAATGGTCCCCATAGAAATTGCTTCAAATCGGGCCCACTGGAGGGCGTAAAGGTGCGGAAAAGAACCACAATTACCAGCGTGCATCGGAAAGAACTGACATCAAAGGCACACCTGAGGCCATTATTTCAAAAGCGAAAAATGCGCAGGGTAACATGGGAAATGCACAGAACGTTCCGTTTTGAATCAAAGGCTTCTGATGAAGAGGACAGAATCCTTGAAACGCGTTAAGCCTGGGGACATATGAACGGAATGGGAAGCTGCCTGCTATCATAAAATAAAGGTTGTTTCCTTACCTGGAGTTGGAGTGCGGCTTTAACTTGCTGGTGCAACCTTGGGAAATACTTGACACGGCGCGCTCCAGGCCGTGAAAGCGACGCACCCCCACCGCAACATCAAAAGGGGCCATGCGGGTGAATCTTCTCCTCGTGTTATGGCGCTGCAGGTACTTTTAAGTGAGCAGGCAGAGTCCTATTCGTGAGCCCAATGTGGGCTGTAAATGGTCCCCATAGAAATTGCTTCAAATCGGGCCCACTGGAGGGCGTAAAAGGTGCGGAAAAAGAACCACAATTACCAGCGTGCATCGGAAAGAACTGACATCAAAGGCACACCTGAGGCCATTATTTCAAAAGTGAAAAATGCGCAGGGTAACATGGGAAATGCACAGAACGTTCCGTTTTGAATCAAAGGCTTCTGATGAAGAGGACAGAATCCTTGAAACGCGTTAAGCCTGGGGACATATGAATGGAATGGGAAGCTGCCTGCTATCATAAAATAAAGGTTGTTTCCTTACCTGGAGTTGGAGTGCGGCTTTAACTTGCTGGTGCAACCTTGGGAAATATATATATATATATATTTTTTTTTTTAACAATGGCTCTGCAGCAGAAAAGCACTCGACAGCATCAAGGTAATTCCTTCATTTATTTGCATACCGAGGGTGGCTTAACATCCATATTTTCATCTTGCTTGCCCAACGCGTTTCTGAGCTGTCTGCTCCTTCCTCATGGTTTATGGCAGGGCGGTGTTGTTGCTTTTAAAAGTCCTATACCTCAGCTGCCTTTAGTAGTAGCAGCTACAGGTGTGTCAGCTTAGTAGCTTTTTCACATTGAATCCTGGGACATGTAGTTTTAACCAGCATAGTGAAACACCCACAGTGGGTCCCGCTTTGCCACAATCATTAACCAAGATCACAGTGGTTAAATCCAGCACCACTGCGATATTGAAAGCACTCCAATGTGCCCCAGCATGTAATTCCACCCTCGCAATTATCGTAATATGCTGTGCCTTCTTCCACCTCGGGAAATCCCTGGTTTGGCGGCCCCTTCTCCAGCGGCTCCTTCCTCCATAACAAGGTGGTGCTCTTCCCACGACGAAGCTGTCGTGTGAAAATGTTTTTGAACAATGGCTCTGCAGCAGAAAAGCACTCGACAGCATCAAGGTAATTCCTTCATTTATTTGCATACCGAGGGTGGCTTAACATCCGTATTTTCATCTTGCTTGCCCAACGCGTTTCTGAGCTGTCTGCTCCTTCCTCATGGGCTATGGCAGGGCGGTGTTGTTGCTTTTAAAAGTCCTATACCTCAACTGCCTTTAGTAGTAGCAGCTACAGGTGTGTCAGCTTAGTAGCTTTTTCACATTGAATCCTGGGACATGTAGATTTAATCAGCATAGTGAAACACCCACAGTGGGTCCCGCTTTGCCACAATCATTAACCAAGATCACAGTGGTTAAATCCAGCACCACTGCGATATTGAAAGCACTCCAATGTGCCCCAGCATGTAATTCCACCCTCGCAATTATCGTAATATGCTGTGCCTTCTTCCACCTCGGGAAATCCCTGGTTTGGCGGCCCCTTCTCCAGCGGCTCCTTCCTCCATAACAAGGTGGTGCTCTTCCCACGACGAAGCTGTCGTGTGAAAATGTTTTTGAACAATGGCTCTGCAGCAGAAAAGCACTCGACAGCATCAAGGTAATATCATCTGAAACTGCAAACATGGAAGGATCGGGGATTGATTGACTTTGAAGAGTACATGTATCTGAAGGTTGATTATCCCATCATAGCAACCATATACTTTCTACCAAAGGTACATAAGTCAATCATTAATCCACCAGGAAGACCTATTGTGAGCTCAATCGGATCCCTCCTCGAGAAAACATCACGCTTCGTCGATATATTTCTAATGGATTATGTAACATCTTTACCTTCGTACCTGAAAGATACGACTGATTTCCTAAATAAAATCCGGGACATCCAATGGAATCACCAACTCATCATGGCAACAATAGACGTGACTTCTCTGTATACGTCGATTCTCCATTCAGACGGATTAATGGCTGTCAGACAGTTCTTAAAAACAAGATCATTGAGCTATCTAGAACACTCTGAGATGCTCATCGAAATGCTACAATACTGCCTGACCCATAACATCTTCCTTTTCAAGGGGGAACTGTTTCTCCAAAAGCAGGGGACGGCGATGGGTACATCATTTGCCCCCACATACGCAAATCTGCTCATGGCGGTATGGGAAGCCGATGTATTGAACACCAAGTACAAAACCAAGATTAATTGATGACCTCTTTGTGGTTTGTGAAGGAGAGCAATCAGATCTCGAAATCTTCATCCAATCACTGAACAAGAACAACTATAACTTATCCTTCACATCAACATTCAGTAAAAATCATGTCATATTCTTAGATGTGGAAGCGTTCATCAAAGACCAGAAGATGTGTACTAAGATACATCGGAAGCCCACCGCCTGTAACAGTATACTCCACGCTAATAGTGGGCAGCCAAAACATCTAAAGTGGAGTATACCGTACGGAGAAATGCTCCGTGCAAAGAGAAATTGTTCAGAAACATTTGATATCGAACAAACTGTTGATGAGATGAGCACACGATTCCTGGAGAGAGGCTACCCGCTGGAAGTTATAAAAACAGCTAAAACAAAAGTCAGACTCAAATCAAGAACAGAATTACTAAAAGCAAAAGAAGATCATGAAGAGGATGACATTACACGTCTGATTGTAGATTTCAATATTGAAAATAAAGAACTGAAAGACATCATAAAGAAAAACTGGGGCATCTTAATGCTAGATGAGACACTGAAAAGAAAGCTACCACCTAACCCAAGTATAACATACAGAAAAACAGCCTCCTTAGGAGACCTTTTGACACACAGCCACCTTGAGATCAAGGAACCTGAGAAGCCCACCTGGTTAAATACACCTGGATTTTGGAAGTGTTCAAAATGTAGGGCCTGCGAACATGGTCAGAATACTCGATCATATCAACTTCAAAATGGGAAAACAGAATACATCACTGATCACATTACTTGTGAATCGAAATATGTGATATATATATTGGAATGCCCCTGTAAAAAGCAATATGTGGGGAGTACGATAAACAAATTAAAGCTAAGAATACTCCAGCACTTAAGAGCTATCAAAAATAAAGACTTTTCTTATCCTATGGCGAAACACTTCTCGGAACATCACTCAAGTAACAGTCAACAACTAAAATACTTTGGCCTAAAAATTGTGAGGCAGAAAGAACAAGGAGGAGATCGAACCTTGGATTTAAGAAAAACAGAATCTCGATATATTCCATCTATTGGAACTGAAAGTCCATTTGGCCATAATCTGGACGCAGAATTGCATATACATCTGCAATAAATTCAAATATAAGAACTTATTGATATTCATACATCCAGAATTGAAATGAACATTTTCCATCAAAAGCCATAGAATATATTGCACAGGGGCCAGCCAAAATAAATCACAGTTTGTAAGAAAAATTTGCCATGAATAAACTCACTACAAGAAACTCGGAAGAGATGAGAAGAGGAGAAAAAAAATAAGAAATGCAAAATAGAACGCAAAAAAATACAAATTTGTGCTATAAAAATGAAGTGCAATGGGACTGAATCCAATGAACCCTTTTTTTTAAGCCGCAAGTGTTTTAATGCTGAAACTTAGGGACTGCTTTTTGTGTAAGAAATATACTTTATAGATATCTCCGTAAAACAAATTGTAAAAACTGAAAAATGATTAATTGCACTAAGCACTTTCTTTTGTGAGATATAGATCACATTGTTCCCCTTTGTTTTGACATTGGTAAAATAGAAGAAAGATAAGAAACATAGTGGCACTGATCAATTGTAATGAATTTGCTCATTGGCACATGGTTCCCATTTTTATTCTTTTAGAAATGATTGAATATGACACTTTAGATAATGGTTTTATGATGAACAACAGTTTGATTAATTTATTTAGTACTTTACTGTGATTAGGTTATTGTATTCAAACTGAGTAGAACGTTTATATAATCATTACTGGCACAATTGTACACCTTATTTTAAATTGCGTACTTTGCACAAATGCTTTAACTCTTACATCTTCTTTCAGAGTAACAATGAAATTATGCACTTGCACTTTATTGCCATGATAAAAACTGCTAAATGTACTTTACAAATAACAACATCAGTAGTGAAAAAAATGGCGGACATTTGTCGCCATTACCATTTAAAATGAGGGTCAGTAGTCTAGTATATGCACAATAGTAGAAATAGATAAAGGGATCTAATTGCACTTGTTCACTTTAAATTGGCGATCTAGACAATGGGACTCTATGGTCCAGTTGAAGGCGGAGAGCCGAAACGCGTAGACCGTCCATGCTCTGCACGATGGTGTATTAAATAAACACTTTTTTGGTTTTATAAGTAACTTACTTGTGGATTCTGCTCCTTGGTGCTGTGGAAACTCTTGCCATGTGGAGGTGTGGAGCCTGCTGAAATATATATATATACATACACACATATATATATATATATATATATATATATATATATATATATATATATATATATATATATATATATATATATAAGCTCCAAAGTTTCCGCAGGTAAGGACGCACTCGGACAGCAGTGCCCTTAAAAGCATTTAATCAGGTAAGACTCAAATCCGCATTCTGATACAATTACAGCCATGTCGATGATAGCATGACGTGTTTCTGAGCTGCTGCTCTCTTCAGAGGCTCGACAAAAGATTCGTGCTACATTTGACACACCCACATAGTTATAGTTAATTTGGCGCCCTCCGATGGGCTACTCCAATGAGTGCAATGCCTACTGGTCCTTGTAGAGTGTGTCAATTGTATCAGAATGCAGATTTCAGTCTTACCTGATTAAATGCTTTTAAGCGCACTGCTGTCCGAGTGCGTCCTTACATGCGGGAACTTTGGAGCTTTGATTAAATGCGCTGCAGCCCGGCCGCGAAGGACTGCACCACCCCGTGATCACTGGGGGTCACGGGGCTTGGAATCTTGCCGAGCCCATTATGTGAGACAGCAGGCAATGGGATTTACGACTGTCACACACTCTGAGGCCCATCGGAGGGCTTTGAAAGTAAAAGCCTTAATTATGTGCACCCATTTGGGGTGAAAGGATTGGGACACACACTACAAGGACCAGTGGGCATTGCACTCATTGGAGGAGCCCCTTGCTCAAAATAGCGTGCAGCCCCGAAGTGCCAACCTACTATAGGACATTACGAAGGTTTTCAATGTACACAGGGGCAGGGAGACTACTATTGGACTAACACTAACACTCACCTGAACTGCAAGTACCAGCATGCATTTCTGCGATTACTGCAAGTCAGGCCCATTGTGGGCGGATTCATTCAATAAAATAGAGTGATTCACCAGGTGAGCTTTCCGTGCCTCTGTGCAAACTCATGATGAAGAGGCGTCCGCCTCGAAACGCGTCGAGTATCATTGCCAATGTGGGACAGAGCAGAAGCATGCTGCAACGAGGATAGCAAGGACCATGAACGTGGTGGGAGCATCGTCGAGTGCATATTCTGAGCGCAAGGGCGTTTGGATTGAAATATATATATATATATATATATATATATATATATATATATATATATATATATATATATATATATATATATATATATATATATATATATATATATATATATAATATATAAAAATAAAGCAGTCCTGGCCCACCTCCTACACTGAGGGGGTTCCTAACAGGTACGGACCACAAAAACGCCTCCACACAATCCAGAATGTTTCGCAATTCTACTTTTTATTTCTTATGACACCTCATAGTGAAACAGACAAGTGTCCGCCCTGACGCGTTTCGATCGCTCCACGTCGATCTTGATCAAATGGCGCGCCACTGACGAATCACCACTTAAATATCAAGTGTAGCCAATCAGTAAAAACAGACTCATAAAACATTGTGCAAAAAGGTGAAAAACAGACTAAACAATATGGCTGATCGAATAAAACCAGACTCGCATTATATAACACAAGTTGAGTGAGCACATGAATAAGTTTACGAACTTACTGCGAAAATAACTGCTCTCACAAGGTTAAAACAAGCAGGATCTAGCGAGGAGAGGGAACTGATTAAAACTATCACGGTAATAATACCTTATCCAAACAATGGTCAGGACCCATGGTCTAACTACAATTGAGGTCAATACCATGTAACAATCAAGTGCGAATGCAAATAATTAGAACTGACACATGTTCGTCATACAACCACCCTCTCCTTTGTATAACAGCATATGATAAACCTATGCGAGTATAACGGGATATGCTATGTCGCGTCGTATTAAGATATTGCTATGCTAACAAGTGTAATTTGTTATTGATTCGTAGACCATTAAAATAATATTTTTCTTACTCCAAACCATCTGTGCAAATGTGCAATAAACCGTGCTAAAAACCTGTAGCCCAATATACACTCGTATATAAAAAGTAGTAGGAGTTGTGCAAAGGTGCAGTGTAAACCTGAAAAACAACCCAAGGGTTGTCTATCAAAGTGCTAGTGCTAGAATCCATAAAGTGCCAGTGCCAGAATAAACAATATATAGGTACAGATATACAATGGGTAATGAACATGGATTGACATTTATGCATTGAAAAAGTAATAAGCTCAAAAATCAAAGGACATTGGAAATCATACATGCAGAATACAGAAAAAAGGAAGAAGAGACAATAAGTCACTACGTAGCAGGCGGAACTCAAAGAGATTAGAGGAGAACCTAATTATAGTATGCTACAAAAAATTGTGCAGGTCCTCACTCATGTTGAACCCATTGGGAATCTTGGTATTGAGAATCATAATGAAATGAGACTCAAGTTGTCGCAGCTTCATCTCTCTATTCCCACCCCGAATGGATGTGGGAACTGCCCCAATCACAGAGTATGACAATTCATTGACTTTGTGCTGGTGTATTGCTTTAAAGTGCCGGGCTACTGGATAATTGGGATCGGAATTAATGATTGCTTATATATATCTTTATATCTTCGTTTAATATTTTAATTTGTGGCAGTAGTTAATGTGTAGTTATTTTTGAGTCACACTTCCTATTGAAAAGGCATTTTTTGATTTGCCTATAAGTTTCTACCTTGTCGAGGGATTCACGTGAAACTTGGTAGGCAGTGAACTCACTCAGCTAAGGTTTTGCCACATTTCAGAAGATCTGTCCATTGGAAAAAAGTTGAAGGGGACAATTTCCACTGTGCTCCCATAGGTAAGTTTGCTCTCATGCACTATCCCAAACAGATTTACACCAAACTCGGCATGAAAGTAGAACTTTACTCAGAAAGCGTGTGGTGTAAATCCATTCGGAATTTTTGAGATACTAGCATTTATAAAAGTGGCGAGCAGGTACTGGAGGCACTAGCCATTTTGTGCCTAATTTGCGAGTCGCTTTTGATACAAGTTTTTGGTACTTTTAAAAAAACACATAAGCAAAGGCAAACACTAAAATAAGTGTCTGAGTTTGCTTGGAAGGCAGGAGGTAGAGCACTGGGCTTGTCTGCAGCCCATGCACTATGCCAAACCCCTCGGAGCATGGCCTCTGCAGGTTGGGTGCAGGGACTGGTCACAAGCCAAGCCCTGTGGCCAAATCCAGCTGTTCTTGCACAGTGTGGGTGGGTGGCCACTGCAAATTAGGTGCAGGCCTGATCACTTGTCGTACACAGAATGGGTTGGGTGGCCATGGCTGTCAGACCCTACTGTGCATGGCCAAAGGCCAAAGTCAAGTACATCAAGGGGTTGAAAATCAAGTAAGTCATAAAAAAACAAATTCACTGAAACAAAAACATAGCTAAAAACCGAGGGGGTCATTATGATGGCGGAAGGCCCGCCACCGCCAGCCGTGCGGTGGCGGGCCTTCCGCCATCGGATCGCGATTTTCCCTTTGCCTCATTACGATGGCGGGGGATCCAGACTGCGACCGTGGTGGACGCAAAGGCCATCCCCAGTGGAACCGCCACAGGCAATCGTTACGATTGCCTGGTGGACGGTCCAGATAGGCTAAAAAGGTGGCGGTGCCTAGCAGGCACCGTCCACCAAATTAGGATGCTGGCTACAGCCAGCCTTTCCATGGCGGCGAAACCGCCATGGAAAGGCTGGCGGGGATTTGTTTCGGGGGCCCGTTGCGGGCCCCCCTTGTGTTGGGGGGAGGTGTGGGTGCACTGGGGGGTACATTTCACAGCACTAAGTGGCAGGCACCATGTGGTGCCTGCCACGTAGTGCAGTGAAATGCACAACCTGCTTTTTTGGCATCACGGCGGGTGCTGCAGTCAGCAGCACCCGCCGCAATGTTAAATAGCAAGATGCGACCGCCATGGTGGCGGTCGCATCCTAATTAGTAGTGCGGGACCGCCGCATGCATGGCGGGCGGTCCCGATCCCCACCACGATGGCGAGCGGACTCCAGTCCATCCGCCATCGTAATGACTTCCCGAGTTCTGTTTGAGGCTCAAACAAACAAAACCACTTACAAATTTGCAAAATTAATTATGCGATGTCCCATGTTGGCACTTATGTGGCTGCTTCAGTAGATTAAATGCTTGTATTTCAAATGTAAAATAAGAGTGTTTATTATGACTAATTAATTAAACATAGCAGGTGGAAGGGGGCATGGCCTTCATGCCCTCTATTAGCTCCAGCACTGATCCAGGTGTGGTTTTCCCTGTGTTTCCCTGTGTTTCACCTGAAACCACTGAGTCTCAGCCATTACATACATTCCATATTTCTAGAACTGTTTCTATTTATACAGATTGCACAGCTTCTTTTCATTGCTTTTACAGTCTTTTTGTAACCTTTTTGTAACCTTAGCCTATCGTCAGATTCAATCTTCTGCCCCTCTACGATCTTGTCCAATCCCAATGCCGAGTTGTTCAAAGAAAGCCTAGCTCTCAGAACCGGCCTCCAGCAAAGAGCTTCCAAGTGCCAGTAGAAGAACAAGGGCAAGATGGTTATTCAATACGGGTTCTGGGACAAATATTGGGAGACCACAGACCAATCATAAACCTAAGACATGTAAATTATTATTAGACTCAGAGAACATTTTGGATGATCTATCTCCAGACCATTACTCTTCTGATTCAAAGGGTTGACTTTTTCGCATGTCTGAACCTAATGGATGTGTAATTCCACTCTTGCATACATCCAAGATCCCGGGGGTACTTGAGGTTCATGGTGGATGGGGTTCACTTTCAGTTCTGAGTGCTGTCCTTCAGCTTGGTTACATTTCTGAGGGTATTTACCTAGGTACTATCTTCCTGGGACAAGAATGTCCCATACATTGTATACAAGTACGTACCCCAGCCATGAGTGACTTGACTGCTGATGAAACTGTTATCCTGACTATTAATTGGCTTAGGTAGCACACTAATCTAGTGTGTGATCTGAGGCCTAGGCCTCTTCAAGGTAAAGACTTGTTTTGTGACCTGGAGGCAGCCTACTGATGTTTGAGGATTAATAGTCCTGAGCAGAAATGAACCTGGCTGGCTTACCTTTAAAATATTATTACAAGATTGAAATTGAATGCAGTAGATGAAGGTGCAGAATACTGTTATTGTGATTGGAAAGAAAGAATAAAACCAGTAATTAGGTTGGGTATTCAGATACAGGATCAGGATGTAACAAGGGTTGGACTAGGGTAGTAGATATATGGCCACATTTAATACAGCTAGATTCTGGTTTCCTAAAGCCTACCTTATTAACATTCAGTCAATTGAAATCAGGAGGTGGATGTTAAATCTAAGACTAGGCAAACTTTCAGTTATGGAGGAAAGAGCGTTTTTTAACAGAAACAAACCACACTAAATATTAATTGTCCATTATGTACCTCGGGACCTTAAACTGTTATTTATGTTTTGCTGTTTTATGAAGCACTTAGGTTTTATCAAAGAAGTATGTTGCCACCTTCTTTTAGGAAAATTATATTTCTGAGACTATGTGATTTAATGCAATGCATAGTGAATTTTTAGGACATGTAATTAGGTTTTATGTTTGGAAAATGTTTTATAATGTTTGAAAAAGTGGAAAAAAATGGTGGATATCTACAGGATGATTTTTAATTTATGTATATTATTCTTTAGTTTTATGGTGTTGGTATGCCCTACTTAGCCTGAAATCACACAAGTTTGAATTTGGATTTTAGTCCTGAAACAACTTTATTTTCTGTTCCAGAAAGGAGTGCGAACTACCGGTCCCACTCGCATAAAATTCAGCTTCACATGTAACACCCATACCCTTTCATTAACATTTCATGGATGTTTAGAGTGCATGTATGCATGATAGATGTTTGGCCCATGTGGTAGCCAGACTTCATGTGTTGTGAGTGTCTGAGTGCTGGAATCAGCCGAATCCATTTTGTCTAGCCGCTGGTTTATAATGGTCCAAGATGGTAAGTGGATACAGCTTACCCAGTCAGTGAAAGTGTATTGACTGCATTCCTGAAGCCAGAGGGTGGAGACCCGGACACTGCAGTGAGGGAAGATGGAGGCAGGGCAACCCTTAGCAAATCTAAGACAACCTTTCATTGGGGGATTACTGATTAGATTCTCCTGACCACTACCATTTTTTGGATGGTGGGAGAGAGGGTAAGTCAAAAGAGTCTGTTGTTAAAAGTTGGGATGCTTCTGGACAAGGCCTGCAGTTTTGCCTTTCTATGCTTGATACTTTAGAAAGGCTGATGACGGCGAGGTGCAGAGTCTTGACACTTCATTGTGCCCATGTTTTGATTACTGCGGCTTGGAGGCAGCATCATCTCCACCTGCTGTGATAGCCATCCCCTTGTTCAAAGACTGTGTCTGCACTACAGCCCAAAAATATATTTGAAAGAGAACCACTTCAAACTGGTTCAAAAACCTAATATAGTACACCAACATCCCTTTTAGGAAATATGAATGTATGCGTATTGCCCAAACCACCGACCTTCAAGCTGCTTCACTGACTAAGGAAGGGAGTGATCTGCAGGGTACTTGAGCTACTTATGAGACAACTTCCGATGATGTAGCTGCTGTGATCCAGACAAGCACGCCAAATGGAACTGCTACAGCTGCATCCCATGTGAACAGGTAACTGCATCGACCGTTAGAGCATAGCGGACCAGCCCACTGGTGGAACAATCCTTTTTATCACCACACACAGGTACCACTCATAATTTAAAATGTGGGGGACCTAGTGTGTGAATTTAGAGTGGGGTAGATTATTCACCCTTGCTTTTGGTCTTGAAGAAGCACCGCGGATCTTATATAGACCAAAGAGGCGCGAAACATGTCGACCCGCTCTCAACTCCACTAAGCCACCTGGGTATATTACTGACCCTATAGGCGGCACTAACACTCAAATGTTTTTTAAATCTGACAGGGGAGTTTAAAGAATAACGTTGTATATGACATCTCCTAGCCACCACCTCCCTCCACTTTACACTCCATACTGGACACCCTCGCATTCATCTGACGGCAAAAAATCAAAAGATCACTGCTAAAGTGACCCTTCGGGGGACCCGTAGGGCATTGCATTGCCGGCCCAATGAGGAGCATCCATCCGATGATGAAGCATGACATCCCTTGGGATGTGTGAGGGCAACAAGAAACAATCTTGTTGACCATCCCTTCTAAAAGTTCCACTCCCCTCTATCAGGAACAGTGACCCCCCTTGGTTTTGATTCCATTACAGCTCAGGAGCATGGGCACTGGACCTTTATCTGCTCCTAGTCCCCTCTCTTTATTTTTGATACTAACAGGTAACTGGCCTGAAAGCAAAAAACTGAAACAGTATCTTGAACTATAAACACAAACCTACCATTAGAAACATAGCAATACTAACATGAACTCTTTTTGCTACAGATCACACTATCTGACCTACAAGTTGATAATACATGGTGATCGCTGTTACTGCCAATGTCCTGATATCCCCATTAGATACTAGAGACCTAAGGAAAGTATTATAGGAACTTGCAAGAAGGCTCTAGAGGTTGTGGTAAACATGTTGTCTGGAATATTTGAATCTGTATTTAACCACATAAGCGAGTGTAGTACTTTGGTTTGCTATAACATTAAATTGCTTCTCTGTTCTTAAGAAAAGCACTGGGCAGGATAGTGATTTATTGTGTCTTTTGGCCAATTGTTGAGTTCTGAATCCTTGGCCCCATACTACCTCCCTGAAAATCTGTTGATTGCTCGCCCTCCCTACCTTGAGAGTCATTTGCGGAAGGGGAGTTCTTTTTTTTTTTTATTGCCATTTCTTAACAGTACATGTTAAACAAGACAAAACAAAAAAAAACATGAATCTACAGCATGGCATAGCAATATCAACTGTACACAGTAAATAATGGAAGGATCTGAATCTCTGCCGCAGCCTCCCGAGGCATCCAGGGGTGGAATCATCTCAGCATATCACTCACACGTATCCCAGGGTGGTTGTACAAACACTCTTGCCCCAGCATTTCCGCCGCCTTCAGCAGAATGTTTTATAGGAGTCCCCTTTGCACCACTTGCCAGCCCATTAGGACTATGTACCTGCCCCCACTGCACACCCAACTGGTACAGCTTGCTCAATGGTGTGGTATAGCAAGTTTGCCTGCAGGGGGGCCCAAATATCCCTTGGGCACTGAGTAGGAGGCTTCATAAATTAATAAAGTTCTTGCTGATCATTGCAATATGACAAATTTCATAGCCAGTCTCACACTTCCAGTGCGTGCCTGCCCACCTTAAAACAAGCCCCCCCGCCTGTTAGCCAGTAGGAGTACCACTGACTGGATGGCGTATGGAGCCCCTTTTGTGTATCCTAACAATGCCATTTTTGTGATCAACTCTATAGCTGTTGTAATCATGTCAGATAATACCTTGTGCACTTCATCCCAGTACACAGCTATTCTCCTGTACCACCAAGCAAGATACATGAAATCCGCCTATGGTTTTGCCACATCACACACATTGTGAGGTGTGTCTTTCTTAACTTATGAAAAAACAGCTTTGGGGGTTTGTGGTAAGTTCTTTGAGGTATTTGAAGTAGATGTGGCGCAATCTGCCGTTGGGAGACAGCACTCTTACCTGACTGCAGCAGTACTCCCATTCCTCATCTGTGACAGGCAGTACCCAAATCAGTGTCCCACTGCGCTTTTACGCTGAGCCCGGACACTGGAGTCTCTGCCTGTATGGAGCAGTATAGTTTGATCACCATATGCTGGACTGTTGGGGCAGCTAGGAACATCAACAGCGTGGCAGGCAACAGGGGTTCCTGAGGAAAGGTTGGATAGTTCTCTCTGCACAGCTTGAAAAGGTGGTTATATGTGAACGTGTCCAATGGGAACAGTCTGGCCTCTCCTATTTCAGTAGGGCAGTCCAGGAACTGACTGCCTGGGAAGAGGTCACCAAGCGTGGAAATTCCCCACTTTGTCATCCGCAGTGAAAGTGCTCTATTGCATGTGGATAGTGTTACAGGGAATGGGGGCGAATAGAAATTAGGGAGTTTAGTCATTTCCTAATCTTCACCCAGGCTAGTTATGTGTTGGCCGTCGATCTCCGTTCATCGATTTCTCAGGGTTTGACCCAATAGTGCCTCGATCAGGGTAGGGTGCGCATTGTCATGTTTTGTTGATATGTGTGCTATGTACGAAAGGGATTTGTGCCAGAAACATGCGAAGTGAGCTTGTGCACATAGGTAGTAAAGCTCTTATATCTGGGCCGGTCAGCCCGGCACTCTTGTATGGGAGTGTGAGTGTTTCCCACTGCACCCTAGGCTGTTGGCTCCCCCAGGCGGTTGTATGACGTTACAACGCATGTTACTCCCCATGCCTTTACCCCGCATTTTTACACCGCAAAAACTTTTCCAACGCAGGGCTTTACAACGCAATCCGTTACAAAGCATTCCCCATTCCAATGCAATTACTATTCTAGCTCCACGGGGGCGTTACTTTGGGGAATGCATTGTAACAGTTCACGGTGTAAAGCCCTGCGTTGTAAAAGTTTTTGCGGTGTAAAAAATGCAGGGTAATGACATGCGGAGTAAAGCATGCGTTGTAACGGTTGTCCCCCCCCCAGGCTAATGTGCTCAAGTGTGATTTGAGGGTTTTGAAGAAATGTTGAGTCAGTGGTATGGGGATGTTGTTTAGCAGTTAAAGTAGCTTGGGCAGAATGATCATTTTGCTGAGTGCTATTCTCCCCATCAGGGAAAGTGGGAGCAATGCCCAATGACAAGCCTGCTCCTCGATGCGGTTCATAGTGACGTCATAGTTTTCCCTCATTACAATGTCTTTGTTGTGGTGGATCCAAACCCCAGGTATTTAATGGAGTGTGCATCCCAGGTTAGTGGGAAGTCCAATATTTTGGACAGCGTGGCCTCAGTGAGGGGGAAAAATTGTAGATTAATTCCAATTTATCCCAGCCCCTTGTAACTTTGAACAGTGTGAATTTGTGTATTACTGAGCTCAGATTCTGCGCCGGGTCTGTCAAGAATAGTGTGATGTCATCCGTGTATAGCTGGCACTATGAGGTTCCACTAAGAGAATGCCAGTCCTCTCTTCCCATCCAATTGTCTGATTGCATGTGGCTCTGAGGCGAGGGCATAAAGTATTGGTGATAATGGGCTGCCCTGTCTGGTACCTCGTTCTACGGAAAAGGGCTCAGAAAAAAGGCCTCCCATTCATATTTGCGATGTCGGTGACACAAATAGGAGTCACACCCAGTTGACGAAGTCTCGGGGGATACCCGTACGCTGTATAAAAGCAAAGAGAAACTGTCATTCTAAGGAGTCAAAGGCTTTGGACACGTCAAAGAAGATGGCCACCGCCTCTTGCACGGGGTCACGCTGGTGCATAAGGGCAAATAAAGTTCTCAAAGTTATGCGCACTGGATCTACCGGGAATGAACCGCCTGGTCAGGAAGGACCAGGTTGGGCATTAAAAGAGTCAGTCTCTTAGCTAGTACTTTAACTAAAATCTTTGCATAGATATTTATTAAAGATAAGGGCCAGTAAGAATCAGGGTTTTCAGGCAGCATGCCCAGCTTGGGGAGGGCAATGAGTATAGATTCTCGGAGTGAAGTGGGGAAGTGTGCCACGCCCCAGAGCATCTGTGTACTTTGCTCTCCTCTATAAAGTGCCTGTATGGTCCTTTGATCCAGGTCAGGGCCACCCAGTCAAGGTATTGAATGTAGTCATCACTCTATCGAGAGACTCATGAAGTGTACAAGCCGCTGTAGTAGTCAACTAGCTTCAGTAGGATGTTGCACGCATTGTAAATCATGGTGCCGTATTCCTTCTGAAGTTGTGCAATAGCCTGGACTTGTCTTTCGGGTCTTGCGAGTGTAGCTAGAGTTCTGTTCGGCTGTTCTGCCTCACCATAAGCTCTAGTGCGCATATTTGTATGTTTGACCTTTAGCTCTGCTGCTTCTATGAATTTGGGGCCTCATTTACAAGGGCCCTAGCGGCACTTTTGTGCCACTGGAGGGTCACGTTTTTATAGTTCTGGTCGAGCAATGTGCTGCAACATATTTACAAGGCCACGCAAAGCCACTTTGCATGTCTTTTCATGGCCTTGTAAATATGTGCCCCTTTCACACAGAACACTGTGTAAAAGGGACGTTCCATGGGTGTTGCTGTGGGTGTTCCCACCCAACACCCATGGAATCTGAAACATTCCCAGACTTACAAGGAATCGTAAACCTGGGAATGTGTCAGATTCTAACGACACCCCAAGGGTGGCATTAGGGTGGCGCAACAAGGAGAAATATCCTTATTTCTCCTCTTTTTTCCTTTTTCTGTGTGTGCTGCATTGTGCAGCACACATAGAAAATGGAAAACACCTCTTGTGATTGTTTTTTTGCAGAAAGGTGTCCATTCCTGCAGAAAAACAATCACCCCAGCACAGGGGAAAAGGACAGGAATGCGCCGTATATCATAGATACGACACATTCCTGCCCTTTTCTTTTGACACGGGGCAGTGCAGCAAGATTCCTTGCAGCACTGCCCTGTGCCAAAACCTCTTAAATGAGGCCCTCAGTGTGTTTCTGCCGGATCTCCCATAAGATCGCAGCGGTCAGAGCGATAGAATATTGCTCCTCTAAGTCTTTAAGCTCAGCCTCAAGATAGTCAAGGCTACCACGAAGCGCATTGCGGACCCTGTGCTGTTTTGCAAAACAGATACTGAGCATCTATGTCTTGAACGCTTTCCACAAAATTCCGGGCAATAGTACTGATCTCGCATTGTTTTGGAAATAGTTCAAGATCTTGGTTCCCACTTCTACTGCAAAGATGTTATCAAGCAAGGCCAGTGGGGATAGGTGCTATGAACCGGCGCAGCACCTGGGTCAGGTGTGGCGATGGTTAGCTTGACAGGTGAGTGATCAGACAAAGAGTGCAATAGGTTTGTTATCTCTTTTGTCCAGCCACTGATGTCCGGCATACCCAACCAATAATACATGCGCGTACAGGACCCATGGACTGTGGGAATGTGGGTGCCCTCCATCTTGGTGGGACAGAGTGTTTGCCAAAGGGCCCACAGGCAGTGCTCAGCCATGATGTGAGTAAGGAATGTGGCTGCCATGTGAGGAGTGCGTGTGGGGGTGTTGGAACAATCGAGTCACCTATCCAACATGAGGTTGAACTCATACCTCCACAGCACTGTCTGAGGTGCCAGAACTTGACATTTATGCTACAGATGTCACAAAGTCAGGATCATCAGTGTTTGGGCCATAAGCGTTGAATAAGGTGATGTGCTTCCCCCTACAACTACTTGAATGATGTTGTATCTACTCTGTGTGTCATTTGCATTGTAGAGGAAGGGCAGTCCCTGTTTCAGGAGAACAGCCATTACCCGTGCGATAGATGAGTAGGTAGAAAGGGAGCAGTGACCACTCCACCTGGGGAGCTGATGGGGTTTTGAATGGGGTGGAATGTGTGTATCCTGTAGGAGGGCTATATCTATCTTGTGGTGGTCAAGGTAGGCCAGGGCCTGCCGCATTTTGTGAGGATTGTTAAGGCCCCTCATGTTCAATGTCAACAGTCGGAGAGGGAGAGACCCAGGTCGTTGACTCATTAGGGTCCCAGAGCAAGGAGAGATTTAGCTGCGATGTGACCTCCGCCATTATGTGCGCATGCTCGGAGCCATGTGGTTGTGTGCTGCAATTAGAAAATGCATCTACCACCCCCTCCCACACCAGCCACCCCAACATTCCACTGGATGCACTCACAACATAACAAATAAACAGTAATGTATCGTGACGTACTAAAAATAGTGAAACACATAAAAGCCTTTCAGATTCAGAAGTGGGTTTCTCCCTGGGGGAGTCCAGAGAGCCGGCTTATCAGCACCTCTTCCTCATGGGGGTGCATGCCAGTCATAATATAGTGAGTAACGCTACTGTCTGTCATCTTTTTGGTTAATACAAGAAATGCTTCTAGCCCACTGCGTTGTCCATCTGAGGTATTGGGGTTTCAGATTGCGATTTCTGAATATCGTACAATTTATAGAGTCAGTGTATACCATGGGGTCCACTGTAAGTGCAGGGTGGTCACTCTACTCTGCTCAGGCCCTCCCCCGTGGGAGATGCCTCGTGGTGTGTGGTGGCTCGCAATTCTTTGACAAGTTTTTTAACAAAGGGTTCAGACAAAGATGTTTTCTCTGTGCACGATCTTCAGTTGTACCAGGTAAAGCATGGCGTATCGCACTCCCACCTGGTGGAGTTTATGCTTACTATGCAGGTACTCCCAGTGAGCCTCCCGGACCATTAGTGTGAAGCCAGGGAACATTGAGAGAATTGAGCCTCCATATTGGAGCATTTGCTTTTCTCGAGTCAGGCAGAAAGTAGAGTATGTGTCCCGAAAATTAAACAGTCGTGCAACAATAGGTCAGTGAGTCACCCTTGGCGGAGGCCTGGGTTTCAGTGAAAGATGCACTCGTTCCACAGCAAAAAGCGGTGAGAAGTTATCAGCTCCCAATAGTTGCTACAAGAAGGTCTCCACAAAGTCTGCCATGTTTCCTGTGTCAGTTGTCTCCGGAAGCCCTACTATCTGCAAGTTATTTCTCCATGACCTGGTCTCCAGGTCTTAATTTTTTGCTCTGATTACATTGAGCACTTTACTCATGTCCAGTAACTTTACATGGTGCCTGTTAAAAATGGGTGTCTCTAGTTGGCAGTGGTTTGCACCCTGTCGAAGTAAGGACCCTTATTCTAGTCAGGGTAAAGGGATCACACAGCTAAGATAACCCCTTGCTCACGCCCTTGGTAGATTGGCACGAGCAGTCAGGCTTATCTCAGAGGCAATGTGAAAAACATTTGTACATACACACACAGTAACAGTGAAAATGCTACAAAAGTACACCACGCCAGTTTAAAAAAATAACCAGTATTATTCTGAATAAAACAAGATCAAAACGACAAAAATCCATCATACACAAGTAAATATATCACTTTAAAAGGTTAAAAATAGGAAATTATGGATGTGCCGCTTTTATTACAAAGTACCTGGAATACGTCTAAATCAAGGACAAATACAGGTACAGGGGAGGTGAGGTGCCGGAAAAGCAAAGCCATGCGTCAGTTCCTTACTTCCAGGGAAGGTGATGCATCAGTTCCTTACTCCCAGGGAAGGTGATACGTCAGTTCCTTACTGCCAGGGGAGGTGATGCATCGATCCCCGGACACACGGCCTCGGTTCCTAATTGCTGGGCAAGTTCGATGAAGAACTTGGCGAACAGAGATGATGTATCTAAAATCCAGATGCGCTGGGTCGATGCAGTGGTGGCAGAACAGACGTTGCATCGATTTCCCAGCTGCGAAGCAGGTGATGCGTCAATTTCTTCAGCCGCACAGCAGGGACCGCGTCGGAGTTGGAGCGTGCGCCACGGACATCAGTGACACGGTGCTCGGGACGCGCGGTCTTTCACCTGGATGGCAGGTGCTGCGTCGATTCGTCGGCCGCACTGTGGCGAGGCTTTCATTTTTCAACCGCACGGCGATGCTGTGTCAGAAAAACAGGCGCTGAGCGTCGATGCATGGATTTTCGTGGTTCTCAGCAGCAAAACCACTTCCAAGGGCCCTGAACTGGAATTGGCACCACTTGGCAGGTCAGAACTCCAGGCAAAGGAGTTCAGAAGCTGCAAATGAAGTATTTGATGGCCCTGAGACTTCTTAACAGGAGGCAAGCACACACAAGCCCTTGGAGAACCTTGGAAGTAGGAAGTAGAAAGCAAAGTCCAGTCCTTTCACTCCCAGGACAGAAGCAGCATGCAGCAGGCCAGCATAACAAAGCAACAGAAAGTGGCAGTTCCCCTCCTACAGCATTCAGCTCTTCTTCCTGGCAGAATGTCCTCTTAGTCCAGAAGTGTTCCGAAGTTATGGTGTCATAGCTCCAGTACTTATACTAGTTTCTGCCTTTGAAGTAGGCAAACTTCAAAGGAAAGTCTTTGTAGTGCAGAAGATCCTGCCTTTCTCTAGCTCAGGAACACCCATCAGCCTCGTAATGGGCCATTAGGATAGGCAGGGCACACCTCAGCTCCCTTTGTGTGACTATCAACAGTGAATACGCAAGCAGCCCAACCGCACCCTCCCTCAGATGTGGATTCCACAGGCAGGCAGGCAGGCAGGCAGGCAGAGGCACAGAATGGCAAAGCAAGAAAATGCTCACTTTCTAATAGTGACATTTTCAAACACGCAATTTAAAGACCAACTTCACTAAAAGATGCATTTTTACATTGTGAGTTCAGAGACCTCACACTCCAAATCTCTATCTCTTCACAATTGGCAGTTACATTTGTAAGATGTTACAAGGCAGCTCCAATGATAACCTATTGGAGAGATAGTCTTTGCAATAGTTAAAAACGAAATTAGCATTATTTCACTATCAGGACATGTAAAACACACCAGCACATGTCCTACCTTTTAAATACACTGCATCCTGCCCATGGGGCTACCTTGGGCCTACCTTAGGGATGCCTTACATGAAGTAAAAGGAAAGGTATGGGCCTGGCAAGTGGTTGCACTTGCCAGGTTGACATGGCAGTTCAAAACTGCACACACAGACACTGCAGTGGCAGGTCTGAGACATCTTTGCAGGGCTCCTCATGTGGGTGGCACAATCAGTGCTGCAGGCCACTAGTAGCATTCAATATACAGGTGCTGGGCACACACAGAGCATCTTGTTAGCACTTGAGACCATTGCGGGTGAGTAGCTGCGCTTTACCAACCCCTAACTGATTGATTGATTAGGGATTTACCAGTGAATCAAATATACCAATCATGAATAAACCAATGACCAATATATTTTAGAGAGAGAACGTATGCACATTAGCACTGGTTAGCAGTGGTAAAGTACCCAGAGTCCTAAAGCCAACAATAACAGGTCAGAAAAACATGAGGAAGAAGGCAAAAAGTTTGGGGATAACCCTGCAAAAAGGGCCAGGTCCAACAGTGCCCCGCTGTGTCGTCCTCCAGTTGGGAAATCCGACCTTTAGCAGTGGCAATGTGTTCTCTTGCTTGTCCAGGGCAGTGGTGAGTTTGCCACGCACGTAGTTAAGGTGTCAATTTTAGTACGTATCCAGGTGAGGTTTTTTTGTAAGTGTATTAGGACTGTCTTCGTGTCAGTCTCATGTGCGTTTGGGGGTGCACTTGCGATGTGGGCAACATTTCAGCAGAGTGTGCCTGCTTGCCTTTTTCGCCTCAAAATGGAGCTTCGCCTACCTCGCCTCAGACTTCCCCATAACTGGCGGTGATGGTTGACCTGGTGAATACCTGCACAAAGGCCTCAATATCAGTGACCTGGATGGCTGTTCTGTAAGGTGGCTGCGACACTACAGCCTGTGCAGGCTTGGCCTGTCAGTCAGTGACTCCGTGGGAACTGCCGCTGTGCAGTACTAGCATATGTCTCCCTGGGGTCTCCAGTTTTAAGGTGCTCCAAGCAGCCCCCGTTAAATTAAGTCCGGATTTACTCACCAGCTGTGCCCCAGCTTTGTAGGACCACAACATTCACAGAGCCTCAAGCATGATGGTCTTCCCCGGGGTGTGCAGCAGGCCCAGTCTCCAATGGGGGCGGCCACAATCAACAGTCCAGTGCCCAGCAGCGGTTTACCCCACCAGAGATAGTGTTCAAGGGAGGACCCCGTCCCCCAGGCTATCACTGCCACACCAGGGAGGGCATGAGCAGGCCCTCCCCAGTGCGCAGTGCACAATGCAGTTCCGCCGTGTCTCCTCCTGGCCATTGTTGGGCACAAGCAGCGTGCTCCCAGTGGCCCTCGCAGCCGTTCGCCGATGTAAGTGTGGCCCACTTGGGCCCTGTGTTGCCTTAGCGGCATGTAGACGCAATGTAGGCCCAGCGCCGACCAGTGAGCCTCCTCAGCCTCTGGAAGACCAGGAGGAGGCCCTGCCTCTGAGCCCATCTCTGGCACCGGGGGGTGCGAGCAAGCCCCGATGCACGGTGCAGCTGCCCTCAGAGTTGGATCTACTGTAGGGAGTCCCGCCACGTAGCACAGGCTCGGCGCGCCAGATCCTGGTCCCCGCTGCCCACCTCTTTGCCGCCAGTGACTCTCCTCTGGATCTCGCTTCCATAGCACCGCTGCATGGGGGTCAGCTCTATGCCTCCTGGATCGCCAACTTAGGCCTGCTGCTGACAGCTAGTGCCATCCCGCGACCGAGTCAACATCCCTAGAGTCCCAAGGGGCGCATCAGTCACTGCACCTGGCACAGTGCAGGGCAGGGAACATCTGGGGAGACTGGATGGCTGTATAGAGAGGCACTGCCACGTGGATTATCGCAGATTATGCCACTGGCACAAGGAACTTCACAGGAGTGCAGCCATCTTGGAGCCAGGCACTTTGGCACCCCGAAAGGGAAGTTCTTTGCCTGGTTTGCAGAGCCATAGTAGGACAGGCCGTGGGACTCCAGTGGCAAATGAAGCCAAACTGAATGATAGTGGCCCTGTCTCCTGTGTGTCCCCGGAAAAGGTCTGACATCTGCAGTGGTGGCAGTTCTAAACAGAAGGGCATTATGGGATGTCTTTATCTATATGACTGACATCTCACCCCAAGACTCTTTGAGAAATTGCCAGAGAGTGCAAAGGCCTACATGACTCTGGTTTTCTTCGACTTAGGAAAAGTCTCAACTTCAGTCCTAACAAAGTTTGCAGTTCAATGGGGTTCTACTTCATACATGGGTGGGACCTGACTGTCTTCCGTTAGATAGAGCAGGGGCTCTACAGGATCTCTTTTCCAAAGCTCTGAAAGCAATTAATTTGTCAGCATGATTGGGTTACAAATACAAGAGTTGTTTGCTGCCACCATGGCAGCAGTGCCTTGGGCACATCAGCACCTGAAGCTCTGAGTCAGGTTTGCATTGGACCATTGGTTTTCCTGGAAAGGAGATTATGATTCCTGCTTACCTATGACTCAGGATATTTGTTATACAGTGCCTTGGTGGTTGGTAGTCTATCACATTCTTTCCAGTGTCTCTCTGAACCCTACCATCCTAGTGGTTCCAATGGAGATATGAGTGCCAAGGGGTGTGGAGCAAGTCTAGGGCAAGATTCAACAGAAAGGAACAGGAAGTGGATAATCAGTGTTTTCTTTGAACACAGGCCTATTTTATTCATTTCCTCTGATTCCCATTCTCCCTGCAAAAGATTCTGGAGGAGAGTGTAATTGTGATTTGAGTAGCCCCACATTGGCCCAGATGCTCCTGGTTTCCATTTCTCTTTAGGTTGGTTATGGGTCCACCGTTGTGTCTTCTGCTTGATCTATGACCATTGCTGAGTCTGACCCTTACAATATCCTCCCTGATATGTTTAAGTATTATGGACAGTAGACTGAGAGGGCTGAACCCCAGCAGCTAGGATGTTCAGAAACAGTTGCAAAAAACCTACAGAGCTCTATGAAATTATCCCCTTTAGTGAGCTATTAGAGGGATTGTGTACATTTTGGGAAATGGTGCATTGAAAAACAAGGCAAGACAGGTCAAGGGAACGCCCACAGCAACACCCACGGAACACCCGTTTCACGCATAGTGCTGTGTGGAAAGGGGCCGTATTTACAAGGACACGAAAAGCCACGCAGGGTGGCTTCACATTTCCTTGTAAATATGGAGCACCACACTGCGCCACCAGTGCGTCACAAAAAGTGACACACCGGCGGCACAAGGGGCTTGTAAGTATGCCCCCATATGAGCACAACCCTGGTTCTCACTCACAGTATCACAACCCTACCAACGTAAGGCCAGATCAGACATTCCATTCCATCCAAGCACGCTAAGAAAGCAGCATACTACTTGTCTGCAAATGCACTTTTGCATCTCATCAGGAGTATGAAGTGCTTTTTACAAACGATTGCAATGTAATATACTATAATTATTGCTAATTTCTTGGTGTCCCACAGGACTATCACAGCATAGGTAAAGCCCTCCCAGCAGTCGACGAGAAACAGGACTACAAACTGGTGTCACTGATGGAAAACGGGACCTCTACCTGCATGAGATTCAGCCGACTTTTCAGAACATGTGACCCGAATGACATGGACATCACGGTGAGATGGAATTTAAAGTCATCTGCCTTTTTTGATGCATTGTTATGATTTATGTGTGTGTGGAACTCCTGAAATCTTACACCCCAAAATACACCTCAACAACACGCCCAGGATGGTTTTCAATTTTGTGAGGTAATGTTCCCCAAGATAAGGTACAACACAGCATATCAAAAATATAGCCAATAAAGTAAGGACAGACTCAGTGAGTGACTTCTAGGGTGGAACTAGAAAATGTAAAAAGATTTATTACAAAAATTCCAAAGTTGCAGTACAGAAATTGTAAAGTGCTGATGCATAAATTATTGCTGTGAAGGCTCTCAGCAATAGGGGGATATAAAATAATAGGCAAAGTCAAGAATTATTCTAACTCCCAAATGAGCAGCAAAATCGATAAGTAGACAGCATCCCCAGTAGCAGTGGAAAGGTCTCTGACTCACCCCCAAATTTGAGGGTTTATATAGGAAATCTTCTCAGAAAACAGAATGAACACTGCAGATTCATCATGGTGTGAGCAAAATATTAGAATTTAAGTAAATCTGAGCACAGAAAATTAAAGCGTCATATAGCCTTACCACCAAAGCACTATCTCACACCATGAATATTGATTCAGCCTACTCTATGCTAATGTCATCTGGAGCTGACAGAACAAATTAGTTAAAAAACAACACTGAACTATTGGGAATGAATATAATAACAGCAAGCAAGTGGAAGAAGCCTTGAAGGCTATAAAATTACTGAGCCTATGCTAGAGAGACTTCTTCCACAACAACATAATTCGGGCATAAACAAACATGACTTTGCTTGACTGTGTGCTGCATAAATAATAAACAGTGTATGGGCAGGATGAAACATCCATTTTGAATAAGGTGGTGTTGAGGCCTAATTGACGCACTTTGACAGGTCATAGCAAAATTGTTTCACAGGCAAAAGCATCAAATAAGTGTGCACATGTAAACTTGTTTATAGATCCATACTCTGCACATTGTTAATAATGCACAATAATGCATAAGGGTACAAAACACTTCTACAACATCATATCATGCATTTATGTTTTTACTTCAGTTAGCGAGGTTGATCCCAAGTCCTGGGTTTTCTCAGACACTCTATGAGTCACTGGACTGTCCTGGGACTGAAAATCTGACCTGTGGGCTGGGTTTGGGTAACTTCACTCTGTTTTCCATGAGTTTGCGGGTGCGCCTATGTATCCAGGCAAGGGATAGAGAATTTTAATTCTTCGACTCACACATATACTGAAGCAAGAACACTACCCTTTTGCGAACTTGCTTTGAAGGTACATCTCAAAGTGCATAAAATGAAGCCAAACTGCCCTCACTTGCCTCATAGGAGTTCTATGACACTATATTGAGGGTTATAATAGCAACCTACAACTACAGCGCTCCCCATGGTAGGATAACACATTCTAAGGCATCTTATAAAGCAGAATGGCCCAAATTGCTATGACTTCACTGCTTACTAACCCTGGGTGGTGAACTCCGCTCCGCTCGCGGAGTTTGCGAGTTTCCTGCACTCCGCGTTACGCGGAGATCGCGGAGTTCTGAAAAACTCCGCTTCGCGTTGCGCAGCGTAGTTTTTTTCCTTGCTCGCGTTCGTCAACATCAAGTTGGCGACCGCGAGCGAGGAAAATCAACCTCCCGGCGAGATTTTTCCTCGTTCGCGATCGTCAACATCAAGTTGGCGAGCGCAAGCGTGGAAAATCAACATCCCGGCGAGATTTCTCAACGCGGGGGGTCAGGTTTCTCATTGCGAGTGGTCACGTATGCTCGCGACAGCTCGCAATGAGAAACTGCCCGTTCGCGTTGAGAAAGCTGCCGCTCGAGTAAAAATCTACTCGAGCGGCAGAAAAGGAAAGCAGGGACCGCTTGCACTGCGCATGGTGCCGTTCGCAATGATTGCACAGTGCGGACAAGCATCCGGCACTGTGCAATCACTGCGAAAGGCATTTTTCTATTGTACTCCGCCGCTCGCGTAGCTCTGCGTAGTGCGGCGGAGTTTTTTTTTTTTGCACTTCGCGTAGTGCCGCGTAGTGTTGCGTGGTGCAACTCCGCGAACTACGCCCAGGGTTACTTCTTACCTCAAGGCATTTCTCATTAAGTATACTTTTGGCATGCAAACCCAGATTATGCCAAGTTGGCCTAGTGGTTTCACCTGGAGAATAAAATATTTCTCCATTTCATGGTATCTTAATGGCCATATTTAGACACAAGTCAAGGCTATTCTCAGTTATCATAGCTGCCAATTCAGTTATGCTTGTTGAGATTCTATCCTTATTCTCTGTATTCTGTTAAAGAGATATTATGGAGTTATCCTGACTTCAATATGCTTGGTAGATCAAGCCCATAGGCAATGGGATACCTGAAGCCAACCCTGAGAGTTGAATCCAACTGCATGTCCTTTAGCAAATTCAACTCTCAAACATGCCCTTAAATCAGCTTGTTGAAGTAAAGAGGTTGTGTCAGAAGAACATCGTACAGGGTTTCTGTCACCTTACTTCTCGTCTTCCAACAAACCTCAGTAGTGACCAAGGCTAACTTTTATCTGCAACACTTTAATCACTCTGAAGTAACCAAAAGGCGGCATGAAGCTCCTAACTAAAAAAATTTATATTATAGCTAGAAATATAGAAATCTTGGCCCACCCTCAATATAGCAACACTGTATGATGCTTTGCATAGTGCAATACCTCTTAATGTAGATGTTGTGCGAGGTGTAGGTTAACCTGGGAAGAATTCATCTAAGACCAGCACGTTTCTCTAACAGACTAGAGGGCAATCAACAGCCCACTTGAGCCATAGCACTGGAGATGAGGTAGGGCGGGACAGCTTGAAGAACATATGACCCCTATTCCTCCTGTACTTATGTGAAGGGAAAGCCTTGATGAGCATACTACTTTGAAAATGGATAACCTCTAACACAGAAAGCATTTAATTGCATAATTTGCAGATTTCACCAACATGTTGCTACTTGCTAAAATGGATGAAAAAAACAATGCAAGAGAGTGTGTCCCATGGCTTGTGCTTTTGCTGTATATCTTAGATGACCTTGCTGCATAATTTGGCCTTCCATGCTGCATGATCCTAGGAGTGCTGACATAGATATTTACAGACACACTTGTGCGCGCGCTCACACACACACACACACACACACACACGTAACGTTGGCGCCATTCAACAATTCTGCACAAACCTTTCCAAAGATAAGGTACATCCATATTGGGTACTTCCTGATCGCTTGCTGACCAACTTCATATAAGAACTTAAAGCAATGTCCTTCAGGGAACATCTCCTGATGCTCCCCACCTGAAGACTACCAAGGGATCTTCCTCTAGGACACCAAAGCAGGTTCACAAAAGAAATACGGCAATGTTCTTCCAAAACCCTGAGAAAATAAAAACATTACCAACCCACGTGTAAACAATCACTGAAATGTAATCCCTGCTACCAAACACCCAGCTCTGTAACCTGACAAGTTTAGGCTCATTTTCGTAAGGGCAACTCATCCCAGGTCTATTTGCAAATGTTTTTAGAGTAACTCTGGGTTTTGCAAATGCAGCAAATAAAACAAAATACAAAATTTAAAAACTTCTCACCGGGAAGCACAAAGAATGAATGTGATGGAGTAAAAAAAAAATTGTAAATCCTGAATGGTGAGAAAAGTGAAAACAGCACTTGTAGGAGAGCTAAAATATCTAATTTATCTGCGTCATGAACCGACATTACAAAGCCAGTACTCAAGCCTGCTTTAGCTATTTCTTAGATATCGGTTTATTCTAAAAAAAACACTGAAGAATCGCAACTCTGTAAAATAAACAAATTAGGTAACATTAGGATAATTTACAGTAGATCAGATGTACTGTTCATATATCTCAGAAGCAATGTCCAGAAGTGCTCCACCTAGCAGAAGGTTTTAATAATAGCCGTAGCGTGAGATCAATACTGGCTCCTTAGTGCCATTCAAAATCCTCCAGTCATGGCCATGAACCATTTATTATTAGTGAAGCCTTCAGCGTACCAATTTAACAAAACATATGGAATCGAAAGAGTTAAACTTATGTAAGAAAAGAGGTAGGATGAGGTTTAACTTTATTATCTATCATCCAGTATCAGTGGCGTGCTGAGGTTCTCATTTTTTCACTTTTATGTATGACTTTAACACAGTGGTGTGATCCTGGGCAACCAAGTCCTATCTCCCCAGCCGTGTGGTCCTCACTCTGAAGATGGCCAAGTGTGTACAGAAAAAGTGTAAAGATATTTCAGTTCGAAGTAACGATGTCTGCACTGCTAGAAAGAATTTCAGGTTTTAATATACAGGTCTTATCATTAACAATATCAATTTTTACTGAATGATAAATTTACTTACCTGAAACATGCCTCTCAAACGTGTATCCACTTTAGATGCACATTTTATAGAATAGCCTCATTGAAAGGCAAATGTTACTTACCTATAACACTGGTTATCCAGGATGGGTTTAGGCCTAGATTCACATTCTATTTAGTATTCCTAGTTTAGAGGAAAAGGTGTTTAAATGTAACACCCAATCTCTTGTTTAAGGATCCACCTCAGATAGTCAGTCTTTAACTCCTTTAGGAAAAGATCATTCACTCACTTCTCTCTGCCTAGCCAAAACTTGACTTTGAGAAAAGGCTGTGTGCTTTCCATAAAGGGATTCGAAAAAACACACTGGTTGGAACCAACACGAACTTACAATTCCTATTTACTGACATTTAGTTGGCACAGAAGATCCCTTTGTAAGGGTATGTAAGGGTGGCTCTTGATGTGAGGGGGAAGGACAGAGTCCATCTAGAAGTTCACTCTTACCTTCCTACCGAAGGTTTGCCCTGTTGTAGCTTCAAAAACATACAGACATACACAAAAGTGGCTTTGCTGTAAAACCAGTTCTCCAGCACACTTTCTAGTGCATAGAATGGCAGCGTTACTGACATGTAAAATCAGTTCTCCAGCTTCTACAGCTTGTCCATCTGTTGCATCGATTGAACTGTGAGATTTGTGTCCCTCTGTGAGTTGATAACATTTTTGCTTTATCCTTGCTCCAAACACTCTGCAACTCCTAACAGGAAGATACCATGCGTGTGATCTTCGCCTATGGCATGGATGACATCATCCGTTATCACGCAAGCCGCAGAGGAACAAAGTCAATCTATTTGCTGCAAGAGGATTCGCCCTCCCGGCTGTCCAATCCAACCACGGTTCTCACAAAGGAGTTAAGGATAGGCAATGTAAGTTACATTGTGATGTTATAAGGACCAAGTTTAAGTCTGTACATGAGAGCTATGAAGTGCAGCTACATTACAATTTTTGAAATGCCAATTCGATCAGGCGCTGGATATTTCTGTTGATGTTGTCAATGGAAGAACGTTAAATTTCCAGCACTTGAAATGAGGCGGAGGATGTGAGAGGTGGGCATCCTGGGGAGCTCACTCTGCCACTGGATTCAAGCTAGCCTGGCTGATGAGGGGTGTTACCCCGAAACCGGTCTCAGGTTGCTTGTTTCTGGTCCAGAGAAGACCTGGCTTGGCAGTTCGGGCTGGACTGTTCCCTTGAGGCACAGGGTCAAGACTGATTTGCATATGGCTGGGTCTGAACTGGGGTGGCGAAGTGAGCTAAAGAATGATGATGGATTAGACCCAGATCTGTGACTGGGGGTGAGTGTCTGAAAAGTTTCAGCGCTCCGTCCATCATCTCCTTGTGTTTGCTTCATCCTGGGGAGCCTCCACATATCTTCAGCCGTCCCTTTACTGCCCAATCATAAAAGTGGCTCTAAGCTTTTTTACTGAAAGGAAATTGTGAAATCCCTCTTGATAGAGGGGTTTGGCTGAAACATTGCGATTTAAAATGTATCATTTACATTAATTAGTTTTGTTTGGTGGAAATGATTTGTTTGGAAACATGTAATATGAAATGCATCCACTTTTCCTCCCAAACTATTCTGAGACTAGATGTATTACTTGCCCACCCCAGCAATAGAATATTTGAGGGAAGGCGCTTGTCAAAGATCCCAGGCTTAGTATTATTCACTGTACTATAAGATGTAATAATTTGTGTCAGGTTGCTTGATACTGAGGTGGTTTTAATGACGCGTGACAAGATAAACTGCTGTTAAATCTCCAGTCCTTAAATAACTTGGCATAAGTGCTTGTCATATATCCCAGTCTACACTAAAATACAAGAAAACTGTGTGTTCTATTATCAGCACAACAGTGATCTTCTGGAGTTTCATTAAACAAGTTTTTCTCTAAAATCCATTTTAATCATATTGTTTTTAAAGAAATGTTTTCATTCAGTTTGTCTATTAACAGTTTTCAACCAAGCCAGGGATGTCATACAGTCTGTTTCAGTCACTTTCAAGAAGCAAATCCAGTGTCAATGAAGTGGAGGGGAATAGGTTTATGTAAGAAAGCAAACATCCTTACAGGGTTGTGTTGGAAGGGACATCACAAGGTGGAATATGTCATCCACCTAAACCCAAAGAACATCCAGAGATATCTTAAAGTGTCATCTGTGGCGGAGGTCCTCTATATGAGCTGTTGTCTCGCTTTTAAAAAATAGCACAAAATGAATATTGTTTTTTTCCGATGACACTTTTTCTCTTCCTATGTAGTTCTATGGAACAACCGTGCTGATAGTATGTATTTTCCTTTGTTTGACTCCTTGGTGAATTAATTGGACATTTGACATCATTATCTTGTCTGCTGTAAGACACACGGATGACATCAAATACAATTTTCATTTTTCATCTGGTATGTGGTGAAAAGTCAGGCCACTTGCAGATACAGAATCACCTGCAGGGGCACTGGGAGTATTTCCACCAGACCAGTGTCCATGGAAGAGAGGTAGGGGCTGAGGCACAGTCAACTGCAAGGCAGGCTGACAATCCTGTCAGTCCTGACAATCCTGACATGCAGCCTTTTCTGCTTTATCCTCTCTCATGCTGGATTGATTCGCATGACTCACAAAATATCCTTTGAAAACTGGAAGGCTAAGTTAGGCGGCCGAGAGATAATGTGCAAGGTGTCATGATTAGTGGTGCTCCCAACACTTTTTTTGAACGTTATTTGCTGTTTTATCAGCTTGAGTGACATCCCCACTCTGGACAGCCATCATCAACTACAGACACAGACATGTACCCCATCAGCTTCTTTGAAAAATTCTCCAACTTTGTTTTCACCGTCAAGTATTGACTTAAGGAGTCTTCATTGGCAATGACTTCAATCTGTGGGTAATGAGAAGCAGAAGAAATCTGCAAACGTACTTGAAATGTGGAACCACTTGAATGTGATCAACATGTGAACGCTCCCAACCCTGACTTCTCTCCTCTCACCTTCTGCTTGTTGATAGCGATATCAGAGGTTGGCAGCCATCTCCACTCATCCTCTCCAATGAAGTAGTGACCACTAAAACCTTATGAACTTTAAAGTGGTCTGGGGAGGATAGCTATAGCTAGAGCGGCATTGGGGACCGGGACACTCTTCACTGCATCCAAATCTGTTTCTTCATTTCAGAAAGGTTGGCAAGATTTTTCTCATCTAGTCTACTCTCTCTGTTGCTCTCGCTCTCTCCCTTTTGAACCTCTCTTCCTATCTCTCTCTCTCTGTCACTCTCTGTTTCTCTCGCTTTCTCTCTCTTTATCATTCAGCTGTTAGTCTCTGAGTTTTTCCCAAAAAAACTCTAACTTCTTTTGTTTAAGAGCAGTGTGATCAGACTCGAGAGGAATCGCAGGGGAAACAATGAAGTGGCTACTGGGAGTACCAAGGCCATCCAAACCATTACCATGATGCCAGTTATGGGGCTCCTCAATGAGAGCATTGTGTTGTAGATTTGTATAAAGAATACTCTTCACCTGATCTCCGCCGTGGATGACCTTCGCATGATACTGACTTGGACACCGTCAGTGCCCTCATTTTAAGCGATCATTCAAAGCCATTTGACACTGTGAACCACGATGTACTTGTTTCAAGCCTAAGTGCTTGTGGTCTGTCAGGACTTGCATTAGACTCTCCTAGGTAACAAGGCACAAGCAGTGGTCCTGTACCTGCACCACATTTCCTCCCTTTGCAGCACTGTCAGTACTGGAGTCCCACATGGATCGGTCTTGTCCCTGTACATTTTCAATACTTATGTTCAAGCACTTCTGTAACTCATTGGGAGCTTTGCCTTATAATTTTATACATATGCAGATGACACTCAGTTGATCTGCCATCTTAGCAGCAATCTTTCCAACCAAACTGTTATGACGGTGGGTTGCACTAAAGTGAAAGAGTGGCTGGACACTAATAGGCTGAAAATTAATTTGGGCAAGACAGACGTTCTCATTGTTGGTGGCTGCCGTTCCCGTTGGATCTTTTATTTCTGGCTTGATAACTTTGGGCATTTTCCCTGCCCTAATAAAGCCTTAAAAAGCTGAGGAGTCAAACTGAAGATTTATGCTCAAGTTTGTGGAGTTATTTCATCCTGTACCTTTCTACATGTGTAAGCTTAAGTCAGACCTTCCTTGTCTCATGCCAGAAGGTAGGAGAGCCGCCATCTTGATGCTGATTGGCTCGTGTTTAGGTTGTTATACTGCCATATATCAAGGCATGAACAAACTCTTATGCTCCTACTGCAGTCGTTACAAATCTAGCAGCCAGGGTCATGATGAGCTCAGCTCCTCAGTTTGCCAATCCAATCCACTAGTGCTAGATCTATAGTGGCTCCATGTCCGTGCTAGAGCAAGTTTCAGAGTTTTATGTAGAATTTAAAAATGTCTGTGTGGATCAGCCTCTCTTTTTTTGGCTCCTAGGGGCATATATTTACAGCAGAATGGAGAAGCGTGGCGTTAAGCAAACATTGCTAACGCCACGCTCCTCCGTTCTGAAAACGCAGGGATGTGCCGATTTACAAGAGTGCGGCGCACCCCAGCGTTTCCCCTAGAGCTGGTGCTGAGTTCAGCTGCCTAGCACCAATGCAGGCACCCTTGCACCATGGTGCAAGGGTGTCTGCATTGGGGGGAAGATTGCTTATGTGCAGGAAGGTCCCCCTTCCTGCACACAAGCAATCTCTAAATGCAGTTTTGTAACTTCTATGTGTGCTGCTTTATGCAGCACACATAGAAGTTGCAAAACTGCATTTTAAAAAAAATTATTGTTTATGTGCAGGAAGGGTGACCTTCCTGCACATAAACAACCATAGGCAATTTGCTGTTTCTATGTGTGCTGTGCAAGGCAGCACACATGGAAACAGCAAAAATGAAGCATTTCTCCTCGTTTCGCCTGTTTAAGACCAGGTTTTCCCTGGTCTTAATTTTAATAAATAGGGGCCAGCATGAAAATGAATGGATGTTGCGGTAGACCGCCCACCACAACACCCAAATACAGCGTGAAAGGGTGCCTTATTTACAAGGCAGCGTTAAGCTACGTTAAGTAAGTAAATAAGGTGAGGCCCCTATCGCCATCACATCACTGAAAGTGACATTGTGGTGGCAATAGGGGCTTGCAAATTTGCCCCTTAGTATTTTTAAGTCTCTTCCTTTCGTCCTTCTCGCTTCTTGCAGTTCGTCGTTTAGGAAATCTTCCTGTAATTTATGCCCTTTTTCTGTTCTTGCTCACTAATTGGGGAATGTGTTCCCTCTGAACTTCAAATCAATTAACTCTTATGTTGATTTCAGGAAAAAAAGCGAAAACCGTTAGATTTTCTGAATAAATAACCAACAGATTTACTTCATGTGGTTTCTTGAGCATGTAAGTTCAAAATGTTCCCCATACAATGGAATAGCCAAGAGCCTTTAACTGACAGTGACCATTTGTATAATCCTGAACACTGTCAACTTTACTGTGGTGATGAACTACTGGTAATGTACTTCTATTACTACTTCTCCACCAACATCAGACTCATTGTTTAACACATTTAATAATATGAATTTAATAAAGCACGATATTGATTCACAGTAGTCTTCAAAAACGCGTATTTCAGAGATTGACCCCATAAAACACAAAATAAAAATACAGTTAAATTTATGCATAATAAAAGTAGACTAAAAAGGTCAATTCATTAACAGAGTAAAGAACCTCTCATGTCTTTTGTTGGCGTCACATTAGCTTGCAGTAGTCACTAAGCTCGAGTTCCAAGTAAACACTGCCCACAAATTCTAATGGGACAAAGAGCCACCCATTATGTGCCTAACAGGATCCCGAGTTCTGCATCAGCTCAAATAATTATCCAATCAATAAGATGGAGGTAGGAGACTTTGAAAGCCCTGGGTCCCATACTCTGGACACATGTAATGCAAGCCTGAGGTCTGTGTCTAACTACAAGTTTTTCGATAGGGGTCTAAGAGGAGAACTGTTCTGTCTTGCCTTACACAGAAATCTTGTACCCCAGGAAAAATATCATACTGCCCCTACCATCACTGACTGGTCTCTAACTCTAATGTGTGTCTCGGCTCACAGACTCTGTTACACCTGCAGCACTCTGAACTACCAGTGCTAAATTTGAGCCGGTGTTTCCGCTGCTTGGCACCGGCACTTAATAGTCAGCACTGGCTTTGTGATAGTCCACCACATGTTGGCGGTGTCTGTTCCATTTTGAGATGAGCACAACAACACTGTTTAATAAGTCAATATACATTAAAAAGATCAATACCTGCCACTCATGCCATTATTATCGCTTCGAGTGGCCTAGAATGGTCTGAATTGTCACACTTGTTGGAGTGCGATGGTTAGTAGTTGTGTTGATGCTGTCATTGGCAGCACTGACAGGGGCAATGTGTGGTGCAGGAAGAAGTGGCCTCCCGCGAATGGCCATTGTACTTACTTTTTTTTTTTTACAAATTAAGCACTGGCTGCCGCAACACAAGGTCCTTTACAAAACCTTTCAATAAACAAATAATTTCAATTTTCAATTTTATTGATTTAGATCTCTTACAAAATCAACAATTATACTAGATACATACTCCATCTCTTTAGATAAAATTCTTCTACACACATATTTTAAAAACTAATTTTAACACATGAATAAAAAATATTTCATAAATGTAAATACTTTATAACAAACAAATTCCATTGGTGCACTTTTAAGAAAAGTGATCAAGTCAGTGGTGGAGGAGAGGTTATATCTAAAAACAATAGGTTTTATAAAACGATTTCTAGCCTCTACTACCTCCTTATTAGAACATGAACTTAAAACATGTCTGAAATCCTGGGTACCATGATTGCATTTGTTGCAAACCCCACTATCTTCGTCTAGAATACTCCAACTACTTGTACAAGCTTTTAGAGGGAGTATTCCCAGTCTCAGCATAATGATACATCTCCTGACGCTACGCTCCAAAGTAAATCTAACTTATTGTTGGGGTATCTTAAACTCGATTGTAGAGGTGAAAGATTTATAATGAGATAGTTGAAGGCAGTGAGCCTTAGCAAACACAAGGAGATGATGTACGGAGCGCTGAAACGTTTTAGACACTCACCCCCAGTCACAGGTTGAATCCATCATCGTTCTTTAGCTCACTTCGCCAGCCCAGTTCAGACCCAGCTATATGCAAATTGACCCTGTGCCTCATGGGAACAGTCAAGCCCGAACTGCCAAGCCAGGTCTTCCCTGGACCATAAACAAGCATCCTGGGACCGCAGTGAGCCTTATCAAGCTCATGGCTTAATCGGGGAGCCATATTTTTCAAGAAATGCTTCCCATGTGCTGGGGACCAGGATTGGAGGATAGTTTCTGTACATTGAAAATATTCTAAAGCTGTTTTAAGATTTATTTGGAAAGTATCATGTTTTTTCCCTGAATTAAAGGTCTCGTATTTAAATAAGGCCTTCTTCGGCGTGTAATAGTTTAAAAGCCCATCTGATAATGTTGGCTAGAGCTATTGAGAAGGTACTTACTATAGCGAGTTCTAAGAAAAGGATCTGTACTGGAACTGCCTGACTCAGTAGGGTTATTTGCCATAATAGTTTGCCTTCGCTGTTAAATGTTCCATCTAGTTATAGGAACTTATTCTGTAGCATAGATTATAACCAACTGTAGCATAGATTATAATCAATAATCAAAAAGATTAGCTTCATTTACATGTGCCAAGGTGCCTTCAGATGTGGTGAGCAGGGAGATTTCTTTAGCTGTTGTCAAATGGGAACTGTCACAGGGAATTGCGAATGCTTGCTGTTAAGATGAAAAACATCTGGTTCACTGAATTAAATATTTTTCTTAAGTGTGTGGCTTATTTAAGCCCAATCAGAGCTAGTTCTATCTTTTTTCTAAAAATGCTTGTGCACATCTGACAGTATTGCAGGAAAGATGCGACGTCCCTGTTTGAGCTCCAGCAACTTTAACTAGTTGTGCCAGTCACAAACAGGGACAGTGCACCCTATTACAAATAATGCATTGCCACCAGGGCAGCCACAAACTGGAGTGTCCTACCCTGGGGCAGGGCATTAGTGAAAAACACTGGCTGATTGAAGTAGCCGATCCACCTTTCACTATGCAGGCGGCACCCGGCCTGCACTTTTAAGGGGAACATAAATTCTCCTCCAGATGGGTGCAGTTTATAACTGCACCCGCATGCAGGGAGAAGTCTGAGAGGGAGTCCATGCAACCCTATTTATCCCCTTTCAGAGGTGTCCTCGGGAGTGCTCTAACTGTACGCCACCTCCGTGTGACGCACTGTTAGTGTGCCTCCTGGATGTCTCTTTACCTCTGCGCCCACTTCCATAATACGGTACGGGCGCAGAGGCAAAACGTTCCCCCCATTAGCATGGGATAATGTAGGGACTGTGCTGTCACAGCCTCCGAAACTAAAAGTGGCACTTTTTCACAAGGCAGCTCTTCTTCATCCTCCCTGTGGTGAATCCAGGAAGTTAGTTCAGTTCTTACCCTGTGTCCACCGTGTCCTTTGTAGCCTCCATATGCCTCCATATGCGGCTACGTGCATATGGGAGCTGGCATCCATCTTGGATGTTATCCCTTTCTCTGTGAGTTATAGGATGCTTTCAAAGGGCTGGGAAAGGATTATAGCCATTCATAAAACAATACTCTGCTAAAGCCCTTGTGTACATGTTAGGCCACTAGAGAAGCGCTTGTCGATTCTTCTGGGCCTTTCACGTGCCCCGAGAGTATATGCAGGTTGGACAAACCAACAAAGGTGAATTTCCCTCCAAAGTAAAGCTGATGGTCTGCCCGACTCTAAATAGGACAGGCGGACCGATAGTTTGGTGGACAGGGACATCATGCTTTTGATGGAGTATGCTGTCCGCCATGCTCTAAATCAGGCCATCGGTGTAATTATAGTTCATTACTCAAATGAGTTAAAAAAGCATTGAAATGCCCTTAAAAGAGTGGGTTTGGTGGGATGTAATGGTTACTATCAGAAACCTAAAAACTGCTGAAATTTAGGCAGTTATTCTAAGCTTTGGAACAATATTTCTTGCCTCCATGCACTACTCATGACCTCACACAAGGTAAGGATTTGTTTTAATTTCATTTTCCATGTACGGGCTAATCTGTGAAAGTGGTTTGCTTCGACATATTCTTTTTGTATTCTAGCGAGTATTTTGCCATTTTGTCACTTGTTATATACGATGATGCCCAGCATCAATATTTGGCACTTCCAGATCCATTGCTTCACATTTGTGTGCCTGTACGTGTAAAGTGTCTATGGTACCAGGTCTTATAAACAACACAGCGCGACCAAAGGTACACAGTAAGGACATGGCACGTGTTCCATCATCTCATTGAGGTAAGTGCGTCCATATGGTCCTAGAAGGCCTTGGTGACTTGCGATGTCCCATGTATTGTTACTACTAGGATATTAACTTTAAGTTCCCTCTCTTTCAGTTCACAATTCCTGCAACGGAGACCACCTATGCCTGTACCTTCGTCGCCCTGCCCGAGGTCCCAAGGAAACACCACATCTACAAGGTACCGTGTGCACCCATAATTCCCTTGGGTTGGGGCTGACTCATATAAAACCAAATCAGATGTTGAAGCCTTTAAAAACCGCCAGCCCTAAATTCTCTGCTTCTTTGTCTCTGGCATCTCCTCTTGTTCTTAGAATGCAATTACTGCTCTGTCTGTCTAGGCCTTTTTCTTGATGTTTAGGTTGTGTTGATGTAAGCGACAAAAGTCTTCGGAACAATATATCTAATAGGTTTAAAGAAGAAAATCAAATTGTGGAAAGAAAAAAATTGCAGAAGGGAATATTGGCTGATACTAACAGATGCCAAGGAGCTGTCAAGTGTCTTGTGGCGCAAAAGAGCGCAATGTGTTGTCACGGGTAAATGGAGTCAGATTTTAGGATTGCGAGGATGCTTCACCTTTTTTCAAGCACACTCAAAGAGTTCATCAGGCCGCTTTAGCTATGGTAGTAATAGGGTGCACTGGTCGCACTGAAAGCAATTTGATTTTGCCTCCCTGGACTGGCTTCTCTATTTCATTGAAATAAGAAGCCATCTTGAAATGGGGGCTTTCCTTAGTCTTTCACATGTAAGGAAAGTGGAACACTGTTGCAAGCAAACTGTCAGCCAATTTAGGTTGTATCTATTTCCACACACAGCAGCAAAGCAGCAATTGTTATAATTATCCTAATAAAGTTGCTAGTGATGCATATTTATTTATTCAGCATTTTATCACCCAATGGGAAGTTATTTACAGACTTTAAGAACTGCTGAAAATTATTGAGTCATTGATTAACGTTTTGTGGTTGTAATGACACCATTTAGGGCCAGATAGTCTTGCACCTGGGTACTCGCAGCTAATCTGATTTGTGGAAATGTATTGTGTTTGTTCTGAGAAAGGTTGGTGACATTTTGTTGGCTGTTGCACGGTTGGCTTGGATTGGCTGTGGACATGCTTCTTATTTGTTCATTGGTGGTGGGGGCGGTATGCTGAAAGACTGCTTTTAGTGCTTACATGGCGGCTCCCGATGCCACCACCCATGCAGTGCAGCGCACTCATGCATCCACACGAAAAACTCAACGCCCAGGTGCAGAATACAGCTGGCCTGGAAGGGAGAGCTCTTGTGCAGAAGAGCTGGCCTGACAGCATGGTTTGCACGACAACGGTATGCAATGATGGCGTGGCGCCAAAGCCAATCTGCACGTGGTCCTTGTATACAACACTAGCGCTTCTGGCAAATTTAGATCCCAAATTATTTGTAAGGTCAGAGAAGCTAGATGCAGGCAGGGCCTGTAGGATACTCCGACCAATGTGCCTGATGACCAAAGGAAAATATGTAAGAGTAGCTGCTCTCCCTGTTTGTGTCACAGAAGCTTGCACTGCAGAGGCACATGTGGCACTGCTGCTCTCGGAGGTTGATCAGTTCTGTATGTCAATGAAGCTTGTACTGCTGAGGTCCATTCAATACCTCTTCTGTCTCTGGGGCAAGCTTGCATTGCCGATGGCCATAAGTAATTGGGTCTTTTGGGTGTCTGCGTGTGTGTGAAGGATGCTAGCACTGCTGATGCACAAGTAGTTCCTCTCTCCTTTGAAAAGCATGCACTGCCTCTTCCTGTGGTGTATCAGTTCCATGCGTGCACAGGGAGATTGCACCCTGCGCTGCATGCCCCTTGCACACTATGCTGTTCCCTCCTCCTAGCACTAGGGGCCTAATTGCAAACTCCTCTTATATTGCAATCTATTGCAATTATAAATGCTTCAAAGTTTATAGCATCAGATAAACTTTGCACCCTCCGTTAAATTTGGGCAGGTCACACATGATGGAATTAAAAAGGCCCAGTATATACTGACAGATGTAGGTTTTGGTGAGGTAGGCACCAAAGTCTGCATGTTATTCCCCAAAATGTTAAAATAGATCATTATTGCACTCAAGAAATTCCAAACACCTTGGTGTTAGAATTTATCTGGTGCGATGATTATGGTATCCAAGACAGGCCACTCATAATCAGGTACTAAGTGCTGTACCCACCCTGGTAGTGTGTTCTGACCGCCACTGCGCACCACCAGAACTGTGCAGGGCTCCTCCTGGCACCCAGAGCTGTTCATCATCCTGCCTTTTTGTTTGGATTTGTTAGTGTAAATATTTGTTGAACGTCTTTTGTAGGTATATCTGGCTAAGCCCCTTCTAGCACCCTATGATCAATATTAAAATGAAGTTTCCAGTTGTGAAACCACCACAAGGACTGTAACCCTCTCCCCTCATTTTTTCCTGAAAGTGCATGGAAGTGGCATGGCTGCAGTACAAGAGTTCCAAAGATAGTTACTAAAAATAGTGTGTATGGGAGAGTGTGTGTTTGTGTTAGGGTCTGTCTAGGATCAGGGTGGGTATTACTGAGCCCTATGCTTTGTCCGGCGAAGTGGTAGCAAGGGATTTGACATCTCTGCAGGGTCGGAGTGGCCTATAAGGCAATCAGGCAGTGCCCAAAGGGCTGGTCTGGCAGGTCAGTGCGTGAGCCAGTTTTTTGTCTGTTTAGGGGCCTATCTTATGGTCTAGTGGACCACTTCTTATTATTAATTTCCCTGATATTACCCCAAAGATTGCCTGCAGCAAGCATGAGTTCAATCTCCTATGTCCTACAACACACCTATACAGCCTGTGTTTCTAAACTGAAAACTACCCGGAATTGCAACCGTGGGCCACTTTTTTTTAAAGCTAACTCATTCGCTAAAGGGAGCCACATTTATTTGTGTTTTCTGTCCTAATCTGACACCCAGTTTCTCCTCCTTGTTGCAGTTCGAACCCATCATCCAGGCTGGGAACGAGGAGATGGTCCACCACATCGTACTCTACACCTGTCCCAGAGGAGCCAATCTCAGCGCCCCAACAGGGGTTTGCCAGGATAGGCATTTAGGAGATCCTTTCACACAGTGTTTCCAGAACTTGGTGGCCTGGGCTGTGGGTGGAGAGGTGAGCTGGAGATAGTAGTTTATACTGAGGACTAACTCATTACCTGCTGGTACCTGATCAAAGCAGCGCGCTGACTGTGAGCAGCACGCCTCTCCAGCCTCCTATCTGCCTGTCACTCTTTCTGTGTTGTCCAAAGTAGTGTTTCGGGTGTGTATGGTAGTTGCACAATAGATACATTAACTCACTATGACATCTAATAAATCTGAAAAAAGAGCATGATGAAGGGAAACCGCTTGTACAATGAAGTCTTTAGCATACAGCCTGTACCCCGCAGGTAAGTATCTGTACCTTTACCACACATGACTACACACCCAGACACAAGTAGTAGTAAAAAAAGGTAAAGGTAATTTTGGGGTTCTGGGGTGGGTAGTGGTATAGAGAGGTATGGGTAATTATATGGTGTACGACTGGGCAGTGATAAACGCAGGTAATGGTAATTTTAGGGTTTAGGGATGGGCAGTGGTAAAGGGAGGTAAGGGTCATTTTATGGTTTAGGGGTGGGTAGTGGTAAATGGGGGTAAGGGCAATTTTAGGAATTATGGGGCATATTATCAAGAAACGGCGTTAAAATTATCGCCGCTTTAGCGGCAGAAAACTGCAGCTAAAGCGGCGATAATGGGCTTGATAATATGCCCTTGAGAATTCCAATAGAAGCCCATGTTCTGGTGTCAACATGGGCTTCTATTGGAATTCTCAAGGGCATATTATCAAGCCCATTATTGCCGCTTAAGCGGCAGTTTTCTGCCGCTAAAGCGGCGATAATTTTAACGCCGTTCTTGATAATATGCCCCTTGGTGTGGATAGTGGTAAAGAAGGTTAGAATAAACTGAAAACATGGGGGACTTACCTTATATATACCTACCGTGCGTGATAAAGGCATTTGTGGTAAAGGCATGCGTGGTAAAGACTAAGTGGAAAAGGCATGTGCAGTAAATGTATGCGTTGTAAAGACAAAGAACCTTTGTGTTATACGAGATGATTATAAAAGGCATACACCTGCGTGGTAGATTCTTTTGAAATATAGTATTTTAATTATTTCTTTAAGAAAGCCTGTATGCATAGAAGTCTTTGCAGTGTGAACAATAGAAGCTGTAAATCTAACAGCCTGCAATCCATATAGCAAAACCAAAGGGGATGATGGACGGAGTGTTGAACATTGCAAGCACTCACCCCCAGTAAACTGATCTGGGTTTAATCCATCATCATTCTTTAGCTCACTCCGCCACCCCAGTTCAGACATTGCCATATGCAAATCAGTCTGACCCTGTGCCTCATGGGAACAGTCCAGCCCGAACTGCCAAGCCATGTCTTCCCTGGACCGGAAACAAGCATCCTGGGACCGGTTTCTGGCTTACAGCCGTCATCAGCCAGGCTATCTTGAATCCAGTGGCAAAGTGAGCAAGGGACCCACGTCTGGGCATACCCTGCCAACTTAGGGCGAACATAGCAAAACCAAAGGGGATGATGGACGGAGTGTTGAACATATAGAGCACTTGGCTTAAGTCCAGCAGGTTAGCACTCCCACTGAATATTTAGACAAGGCATGATGTGAGTCCTGGATAAATTACTTCAAGGTTGTTGTCCTTAACCTAGGGTGACCACCGCCCTACAGCTCATTATGAACAGTCTTTCATGTCTTGAACTTCTGTGTAACAGCCTAATGCTTTCTGGGTGTTGCAGTCTTGTTTTGCTTCCATTCAAATGATTCGACTAACATATCTGAAATCAATGATTTGTTGGTGAAATGTTCAGAACTGGAGACAGTGTCTGTAATGATCTGGAGTGATGAGGTCATCCTACCTTATCCCCAGACACACTAAAAGTACTTTCAAGGGGGAATCCGCACCCCAAGTGTGATCAAGAATTAAAAAAATGAATCTAGATCAATTGCTGAGATTATAAACCTTCTGTTTATTTTAATGGTATAAATAATCTTCAACAGTTCGAGCCAACATGTGTTTGGCGTGGCAGAATCTACCAAGAGCTTTTTCATGGCTCCTTTAAGTCATTTACAGTTGTTGTCCCAAAGATCAAAACAACAACATGTATGTCAAGAAAGAGCAGGTACACTCATTATTTCTGATCTTATCACATAGTCGTGTTGGTCACCCCCTAACAGCGTCCAATGGCAAGAAAAGTATCACAGGATGTCCATAAATAACAAGCTTAATCACTTTTTCTTGATATGGTCGCTGCTACTTCCCTTGCCACCATTAGTCTGCTATATTCTTCATGCCATATTTTACTGAAAACAGCAAGGTGTATTGTCCCCTCAGGTATCACCTGATCCTCCGTTTGAAAAAAGTGCTTTGCGTGTTTTCAATGTTGTATATCCCTAAATCAGGTGTTTCAACATTAGGAGTCATTATATCACTGCCACCGCATCAGGTATCACTATATTGGGAGTACCATTACATGCAAGAGTCATTATATCAAAGTTTAAATACTTTTCTAAAGAATATATATATAAAAACCATAGAAATTCAACAGTTATAGTTATCTCAAGAAACTATAACTCATGCCCTAAGGTAACTATAACTTGCGCCCTCACCATGCACAGTTTTCTCATCAATAGTTTCATTGCAAATGTTGCAGTGACATTATCAATGATGTCATAGAAGATGTCTTGACTGATGCAATATGTGGGGTAATTAGCAGCGCATGGGGAGGGTGTGAGTTATAGTTACCTTAGGGCACGAGTTATACTTTATTGAGATGACTTTAACTATAACTGCTGTATTTCTATGGTTTTATGTGTGTAAAATCTGAACCTAACTATAATGTTTCTGTAACCTTTTTTTTGTAAATTTCTATGTTTTTTAAAAACTTTATTTCCTAACTATAACGTCCCTGTAACCTTTGTTTTTTTCTGTGAATTTCCACGGTTTTCTAATGCTATTTCCTAACTATAGCATCCCTCTAACTGTAGTTTTTTTCAGAGAATTTCTAGTTTTTTTAACGTTAGGTAATATTAAATTACCCTACGTTAATCCAACTGGCCCCGCACATGGCCCGGGGAAGGGACCGGCGGGTTGGCTTCCTGTGGGGGTATTGGCTGCAGGGCCTGGCCGCAGGCAACCAACCCCACACTGTGCATGGCCTTTGAGGCAGTGGGGGGGTTGGCCACAAGGCCTGGCCTGTGGGCAGGCCCTCTGCAAACCCCTCCAAAGGCAGCCATCCCACAAGCCTCCTCCCCAGGTTGCTTTTGGCCCCTGGGACCCCATCTGTGGTGCATTTCTTTAGCTGGAGGGGGCATCGGCCCCCCTCCACAGGCCGCTTTTGGCCCTGGGGACCCCATCCCCCAGGGCCATGCAACATTTTTCAGGGAGTGGGGTGCTTGCGGGCCCCCTCCGTGGGCCGATTTCAGTCTGGGGGACCCTATCGCTTGGGGCTCGGAAAATGTTGAGAGGGAGCCAGGCACAAGCCCATCTCCCAGGGCAGATTTTGGCCCCAGGGCCCCATGGCCCGGCGCCATTTTTTAAGGGCGAGGGGCACATTGCCCCCCTCCCCGGGCCGATTTTGGCCCTGGGGACCCCATTTCCCAGGGCCCGCCACAATATTTCCGGGAGAGGGAGGCACGAGCCCCCCCTTCCCTGGGCCTATTTTGGCCCTGGGAACCCCATTCCCCCGGAGCCCAAACATATTGCAGTAGGGGGAGGAGGCATGCAGCCCTCCTCCCTGGGCTGATATCAGCCCAGGGAACCCCATCCCCCAGGGCCCGGCAAATGTCCAATAGAGGAGGGGGCGCATGGCCACCTCCCTGGGCCGATTTCGGACCCGGGGACTCCATTCCCTGGGGCCCAGCCAACAAAGGGTGGGTGCCCTGGTGCACACCCGGGGCACCCGCCCACTATGGTTGGGGGCTGCGCGGGGAGTCCAAAGGCCCCTCTGGCCCAATCCGGCTCCCCGCCTCCAGTGGAAACTGGCATTGCTCCCGCCCACAGGGAGCAGCTAAAAATGCTGGGAGCAGAGTTGGTGTTTGGTCCCGCTTGGTGGGAGTTTTGAAATTGCTCCTGCCAAGCAAGAGCACACACATGTGCCCCTGACCACTATGTCCCAGGGGTAGGAACCCTGGAACATAGCACATGAGTGGATTCTGGTGTCTCCAGGGCCATTAATGGCTCGGGGGTCCGTGCGGCCCCCCCTCCCCTTTTAAGTTGCATCCGGGCCCCGGAGAATGGGGTCTCGGGTGCCGAAATTGACTCTGGGAAGGGGGCCGTGTGGCTCCTCTTCCAATTCTATATACAGCCAGGCCCGGGGATGGGGCTGCGTGCCCCCTCTTTTTGATTATGGCCAGGGCTTGGGGATGGGGTCCCAGTCGCCAAAATTGGCCCAGGAGGGGAGGGTCAGGTGCCCCCCTCCCACTTATTAAGGCCAGGCTCTTTCTTACAATTGCCCAGACCCTGGGGAATGGAGGGAGGATACGCACACCACCCTCTCCCCAAATATACCTACTGTTCCCTCCCCAACACCTGGCCCACCCGGGTGGCATAAACATTTTTTTTTTAAAAACAAGCGCAGGAGGCTGTGCTTGTTTTTGGGGGGAATTTTGCCATGGATCCGCCGTGAATTTGCAGGATTTCTTTTTAAAAACATTTTTGTCCCAGTCCAGGGTCCCTATGGGATGCGCCATCTGGCGTAGGGGGTCAGGTATTCCTTCCCTGCCCCTTTGTGTTTTGTTTTCTTGGGACTTGGCCGAGTACGAGTCCCAGGATGTCTGCCACCAGTTCCTGGTTGAAGTGGTGGCAGCCAATCACGGCATTGCTGTTGGCGTGTGGATCCGCAGATTCACTGCGATGGATCTGCATCTCTAGATATACATAAATCTTTTTTCTTTAATAACTCCAAAACTACTGAACAGATTTGCACCAAATTACGAAAAGCATCCTTTCTGGGCCAAGCTCTAGCTTTCTGCAAGATTTGGTGTAATTCCGTTCAGAGTTCGGGCTGTAGTCATTTCTTAAATCCCTATGGGAAATTGCATGGGGAAAACGCGTTTGGAGACCCCACTCTTTCTTGGCCCCTGCCTGACAAATCACCCCGTAACATTCCAGACAGCAGCTGAAGTGACTGGCACACTAGTTTTTAAAATTTCATAAGATTCGTCAAACTACGGCAAAATTATTAGCATAACAAAAAATGCTTTTCATAGGGAAACTACGTCCTAACAATAACTACCTACTGGCAACTGCCAGTAGGTTTTGTGTATGTATATATATATATATATATTACAGATTCCTTACGTTTTACATCCATAAGGAAAAGTTGCACTCAGGATTATTTTAGAGAAATAGATTTATTTGACTATACATATATCAGCTCCCAATCCACCAAGTACGCCCAGCACTCCAGGGCGGGTGCCCGGCAAAATGCGCGGTGGTGGAACCGCGATAAATCTCCAGCTCCAAACTTCAAATTAATGAAGAGACGGCACTCTCGAGTGTGGAAAAAAGCCCGTTTTATTATCGGGTTTTCTGAAACAACGAACGCGTTTTGGCTAACGCCTTTATCAACATTCAGTGAATTGTAGTAGCGCCATTTTTAATGCAAACATCACACGTCACTTACTATTCCGACATAATCATAGAAAAAGGACATTCTTTACCACAGAGGACTTTGCAATCATTACGGCCGCCATATTTAAATGTCTAATTTACAATTTACTTCTCGTCTTTTTACCCTCTGTCATGATTTTTCTGAGTGAAAAAAACATATAAACATACATATATGTGAAGAACTCCTCCTAAAACATTTTGTTTCATTTAGTTGAAATACATTTTCACCCGGGTATCAAATCTCGCTATCGCGCTCTCTGTGAGCTTGCAAATACACTGCTCCTGGCCATTACGCTCTGTATGAGCCTACAGACAATTTATACTTTCTGTGCCACATACTATAAGTGGACATACCCAGGGTAAATTGAAAAAGAAGCAGGAGTAAATACACAAGGTAAAAAGCCACATTTTGTTTTGATCTCTTAGACGGACGATACTTCCTCAATATTTACACATACCCGCTCGAACTTATTAGAGCACAAAGTTCACCAACATCCTAGTTGCCCTAAGGGTCACATTCATGCTCTGGATGAGCAACCACGATTAAAACCAGGTATGGACTAATATCACAATCAAGCTCTGGATGAGCAGCCATGATTCTTTTTCATAAAACATGATTCACACATTTCATTTACTAATATCACAAAGCACCAGTAATGCTCAATCCTTGATCAAAAACCAGTTTCTTACTAATCTTAGATTTCATTAAACCTCCCAACAATATGTTCAAACCTAGAGACACAAAGACAATGCCAGTTGTAATAATTCAATTGATCTTAACCCAGATGTATTGCTAATTCCTCTTCGGTATTCAAACCGAGTGGAATCTTGGTCTGTAAATCGACTATATACCGGGATTCTAGGCGCCTCAGTCTTTTCACCCTGTCTCCACCTCTTTCATTCGTAGGAATATGATCAATGCTAAAGTAGCTTAGAAGATTTCTATTGCTATTATGGTGTGTAGCAAAATGTCTAGCTACTGGATAAGCTGGGTCTTTCTTGTTAATTGCCCTAGCATGTTCCAAAATACGCCGTTTTACTGGATGAATAGTGCTGCCTATGTATAGGAGTTGGCATGGACATTTGAGGCAGTATACACAAAATGGTGTATTGCAGGACATAAACTTTTATATTTTTTTAGGTTTTTTACACCCTGGCACTATATAGCTAAGCATTTTAGTGCTGTTCTTACATGCTTTGCACTGTGTGCATGGAAAAAATCCTGTAATCTCATTGATCCTAGGATTTGGCGCTCTTGAGGATAAATGACTTTGGACAATCATGTCCTTGATCGAACGGCTCTTCCTGTAAGTAACTTTAGGAAACTCTTGAAGAGTTTTGCCCATCACAGTATCTGTTTTTAAGATGTTCCAGTGGCGCTGTAAATTTTTATTCAATGCCCCCACATCGTTTGAGAATGTGGTGATAAACCTAAATTCATTGACTGTTTCATTTTTAGGTGTTTTATCTCTGAGTAAAACATTGCGGGATATTTTTGATGCTCTCACTTGGGCCTGACTAAGAACATCTTCAGTGTAGCCTCTTTTTCTAAATCTGTCTAGAGCGCCTTCTTTTTCTATTCCATAGTCTTCATGCCTAGTGCAATTCCTTTTAAGGCGCAACAATTCTCCATATGGTATACTGCGTTTGAGGGGCCGGGGATGATTGTTGTTGGCTTCAAGTACTGAATTACCAGCGGTTGGTTTACGGTATAACATAGTACAGATCTGTCCCTCAACTATGAAGATCTTGAGGTCTAGAAAATTTACCTCCGTTTCACTGATCTCTCCACTGAAATGTAGATTGACCACGTTTTGATTCAGTGCTTTAATGTATTCTTCTGCTTCATATTTCGGGCCCTTCCATAAAATAAAGAGGTCGTCAATGTACCTATACCAGCCCACTGCACAAGCTGCCCAGTTTCTGTTGGCTTCTGACCAAGCCACCTGCTTCTCCCACCAGCCCACGAACAAGTTCGCGTAGCTGGGGGCGAAGCAGGTACCCATGGCCGTGCCCTGTGTCTGTCGATATAGTTGACGCTGAAACAGAAATATGTTGTTAATCTAACAGAAATTCATAAATTCAAGCAGCATTGCATTGTGTTCACAAAATTTCAATGATCTCCCTTTCAAGAAATATTGTGTAGCTGCCAGACCATGTTCATGGGAAATGCTTGTGTAAAGACTGGTAATATCCAGTACTATCATCAACATATCCGGTTCCCATATTTTTACCTTGTGTATTTACTCCTCCTTCTTTTTCAATTTACCCTGGGTATGTCCACTTATAGTATGTGGCACAGAAAGTATAAATTGTCAATAGGCTCATACAGAGCATAATGGCCAGGAGCAGTGTATTCGCAAGCTCATAGAGAGCGCGATGGTGAGATTTGATACCCGGGTGAAAATGTATTTCAACTAAATGAAACAAAATGTTTTAGGAGGAGTTCTTCACATATATGTATGTTTATATGTTTTTTTCACTCAGAAAAATCATGACAGAGGGTAAAAACGAGAAGTAAATTGTAAATTAGACATATAAGTATGGCGGCCGTAATGATTGCAAAGTCCTCTGTGGTAAAGAATGTCCTTTTTCTATGATTATGTCAGAATAGGAAATGACGTGTGATGTTTGCTTTAAAAATGCCGCTACTACAATTCACTGAATGTTGATAAAGGCGTTAGCCGAAACGCGTTCGTTGTTTCAGAAAACCCGATAATAAAACGGGCTTTTTCCTCACTTGAGAGTGCCGTCTCTTCATTAATTTGAAGTTTGGAGCTGTAGATATATATATACATATAAAACCTGGAGGGCTTGATACATGAAGCTTGGAAGTGATATATATATATATATATATATATATATATATATATATAAAATAAAGCGATCACTCAGGGGATGTTTCCTCAAGGTAGTTGTTTATAATCCAGTTACGCGTTTCGACTGCCACGCAGTCTTGGTCACACACTGGATGCGAGGTTGATCGCAAATATATATATATATATATTCAAGAAAGCGGTTCCTCACACTCCGTAGAAAGGATCCCACAGCACTCCGGTAGTAGTTTTCAAATATGCTTATTTATTTAAGCAGAGGCGCCAACGCATTTCGATGCTTACAAAGCACCTTGGTCACGACGCTGACCATGTTGACTCAAGCTTTTTTTATACAATCGTGTTTCAATCAGGACAATAATTTTAGTAAACATCGTTGATGGACTTCATACATGCATTTTACCGTGGCAGCCATCTTGGAGTGTAATATATATTAGTGCTCTCAATAGGCTTTAAACAATATAACAGTTCACATTCCTCTGTGCAAATCTATATTTCATACATTTTAGTTTCATATTTAACTATGTACTCAACCCTAATTGTACTTAATAATTTATTGAATTCGTTTGTATAATTAATGTATATACTATTCTGACAAATCAACATAGTTATATTAGGGTTCACACTTCATTTCCATAAAAAATTAATCTCTTCACGTAAACTTATTTATAATCAAAGTAACGCCCCAGTGAGCTCATTATTATGTATGTTTGCACTATATAAGCGTTTTACTTGTTGCTGTGTAGTCTTGTGACTCTCTCTTGCTGCTCTCAACTAGAGTAGAAGACTCCTTTCCTTGCTGCCCCAGTAATGCATCTCTACTGTTGTTCCATCTGTGAACAAAATACAACCAACATCATTATTACAACCCTTATCACCTGGACAGTCTAACAACATACAACATTTTTCTCCGACTTTTTAAACATTAAAATTGTAAAACTTAACATGATCATGGAGCTAGCAACCTGTTCAGTTTTTAGAGGTGTACATAGAGCTCTGCGTCAATATTCAAACCTGTCGGTTCTCTACTGTCTATCTCTAGGATATACCTTGATTCTAGTCTTCTGAGCTCTTTCTCCCTGTCACCATCCCTGTTTCCTTTGGGCACACTATCTATAGCACTGTATTTTAATAGTTTATGGTCTCCCCCATGGGTTTTGTGGAAATGTCGAGCTACAGGATAATTGGGGTCATTGTTTTTTATTGCTCTTAGGTGCTGCAAAATTCGTTTGTGGACCGGCAGAATAGTGCTGCCCACGTAGTATTTAGAGCATGGGCACTTCAGTGTATACACTGCATATTCTGTTTTGCATGTTAGATGCTGTCTGATTTTCAAAGATTTACCCAGCGTTGTTGTTAATTCCACTAGGTTCTGGCCATTCTCACGGACTTTGCACTTTTGCCCTGTTGTTATTACTTCGCTTTTTACTAGTGCATCGCGCATAGATTTAGCCTTCCTGAACGTGATCTGTGGCCTACATGAGAAATCCTTCCCTATGATAGGGTCATTTTGTATTAGGTGCCAATGTTTTGTCAGTGCCTTCCTGAGTAGGATGTGTTTGTCATTGTACGTTGTTATGAATCTTGTCTCTTCTTTTCCTTCCTTACTGGGCATCAAGGGCGCCTCTTCTGAAAAGAGTATATCCTCCCTCCTTATCTCAGATACCTTTCTCCTTGCCTCCTCTAGTGCTGGTTCTGTATATCCTCTCTGTCGTAATCTCTGCGTTATGTTTTTCTGTGTCTGGTTGTAGGTATCTGCTGTGCTGCAAATTCTTCTTGCTCTTATTAGTTCTCCATAGGGAATACTACGTTTTAATGTGTGTGGGTGGAAGCTGTTGGCATGCAGGTTGCTGTTGCCTGCCGTGGGTTTTCTGTACACGCTAGTGATCAATTTTGAATCCTGCACTGTGATCTGTACATCCAAAAAATTTATCTCTTTGTTGCTTATGTCACTAGTAAACTTCAAATTCAAACTGTTACAGTTTATTCTTTCTACAAATGCCTTTGCCGACACTTCATTCCCCTTCCACAATGCAAACACATCATCAATGTAATGGATCCACAGCACCAGAGGTTCCGTCCAGTCCTGTTGGTCACGTCCATGTAGCACCTGCTCCTCCCACCAGCCCATATGCAAATTAGCAAAGCTGGGAGCGAAGCAGGTGCCCATCGAAGTCCCCTGTAGTTGTTTGTACAGTTCATCATTAAACCAAAAGATATTGTATTGCAGACACCATTCCATCATTTCCAGAATCATGACATTATGTTTGTAGTATTTCATAGCCCTGGCTCGCAAGAAATGATGTGTTGCCTTCAGGCCATCCCAGTGTCGGATGCTCGTATATAACGAGGTCACATCCAATGTCATCATATGCATGTCATACTCCCAAGTTACATCAAACATCAATTTAAGGAACTCCGTTGTATCCTTAACGTACGACGGGAGATTGCTAACCAGTGGCTGCAAAAAACTGTCAACATAAACAGAGGTATTTTCTAGCAAGCTACCTATAGCCGCTACTATAGGTCTCCCTGGTGGTCTGGTGTTATTTTTGTGGATCTTCGAAATTAGGTAAAACACTGGTATTTTGGGATTCTCTTTTTTAAGGAATTTCCATTCATCCCCACTTAACAAATTCTCATCCCTCCATTCTAGCAGTTGGTTGTGAAATTTCTCAACTACCTTCTCATACTTTATCCTTGAAATCTTAGCATAACATTCTCTATCATGTAGTTGTGCATACGCTTCCTGCATGTACATCTTTTTGTTCCAAAGGACTACATTGCTCCCTTTGTCAGATAATCTCACCACACATTTGTCATTATTGTTCCATTTACTGATCACCTGTCTGAATTGTTTTCTTCTTGTTTTTCCCTCTTTCTGGTCTTTACGTATGTTTTCATTTGAATTCTTTTTAACTCTGCAGCCATCAAATCTGAAAAAAGTTCTATCCCATCATTAGTGTTCGGGGGGATAAATCTGGATTGTGTCCTAAAACTCGTATTCCCTCCCTCACTTATATTGATGCCTGCCCCCTCTAGGGTTTCCATCTCATTATTTGGTGTTACCTCAACATTGGAGCTATCAAGTGGCAGCAACGTTCCCAACCCTTGTGCATCCTGAACTTGCAAGGTTCCAACATTTGATTCCTCCATAGGCCTTAATTGTCTGGTTTCAGGTTTTGATTTATAGAATTTCCTCAATTTGAGTTTTTGAATGTATTTAAATAAATCTATTCTGGTCTGTGCATAATCAAAACCCGAAACTGGGCAGTAGGAAAGGCCCAGAGAAAGTATTCTTTCATCTGCTTCGGTTAGTTCAATAGAGGTAAGATTTATTACAGTTTTCTGTCCTGGTTCTATTTCTTATGGCTGCGTGTCACTCACCCCACCGGTTCTTTATTTTATGGTTTAGCAATAATTAATAGCGTAAAAAATATATTTTGATATGAATAAATATATATAACTGCGGTGTAATGACTCTTACGATCTAGTACCCCCCAATATAATTTTCAAGAAAACTGCATGAAATTATATGTGGTATGTAAGTTCTAGTGACCCGGTGGACTGATGCACTTCAGAAACATGTTTTTGACCCCATCCTCACAGGTTCCTATCCCATCAGGTACACTCAGCCTTTCATCCTTCTGAGGTCGATAAAATGAGTACCACTGAGTTGGGTAACAATAAAAACCTGTTATTCAGCACTAAGATTCCGCAACGGCTGAACGTGTGCTTTATAAATACACGCTATGTTATGCAAAGCAGAAACTGTAAGTGAGGGCAAATCTCAAGTACTAACCAAGCAAGATGCCAATCAAAGACTTATTTTAACTGAAAATGTCTTGGGCTGCAGCACACACTAGTTTCACGGTTTCCAGAAGACATTTCCCCAAGGACAAAAATGACACAAAAATAATAACCATGAAAAAGATCATAAAATCTTGTGTAATAAAAATGTTGCCATGGCTTACCTTTGACAAACATAATTAAAAAGAGAGAACTCATGATTCTTCATAATCCTACCACGAGGATGAAGCATGCCACAATTGTATTGGTGGGTGAGTGTCCTTTTAAAAACAGAGTTCTCTCTCTCCCACCACCAGGAATAAAATAATGCTAGGGAGGCAGGATTATGGAGAATTGCAAGTTCTCTTTTATTGATTGGGTATCTCATAGCAGTGGGAGGCTGAGCGAACCTGTGAACGCAACTTCACATCCCCCCACTTTTTGGTATTTGTTACTTTTGACAGACCCACACCATTGAATTGTAGCTATACATTCAATAATAGATCCTTTGGTTAAGCTACACCAACATACAAACAGAACCTGTGACGAGTACCTGAGCCACATGTATCTCTGTCGATAGCGTCTGATTCTCTCTGTTGATCCATCCTCTTCATCTTATACACCCCCATTCACTTTGTGTCCCATTTGAATACTGTACATGGGTGCTTGTCCTCACTGTCTTAACATGTCTTTCCATGGCTGTCCTCTGTGCCTGCCACATGTCTTTTTACCTTGCCTTTCCTTCAGTCACACATCATCGTTCACTCACTTCTCCATCAACACATCTCCTTTCCCTCACCTATCTTCCTCCTTTATTCCCTCTCTTCTGTTTCTCTTCTGTCACCAGTATTTCTACAGAGGTGTGATATTCCTCTTCACCCCTCATGATGTTTTTCTGTTACACCCCAGGCTTTCCAATTTCCCAGTGATGTTGGAATCTCTTTGGGGACTCCTGATGATCCAACTCATGTGAAGATGGAAATTCACTACAGCAACTTCAAGGCGACTGCAGGTACTGGGGTCAGTGACACATCTGTGGAGCAGGAGGGGGCTGTAGTTCCAGCCCGTGGCAGCTCATGTGAATGGATAGTTCATTGGTGGGATGTGCCATGGTACATGCAATGTTTGCATTGTTCAGCATTCCGTCCATCATTTGTTCTTTTTGCTTTTGTGGCCCTAAGTTCGACGGGTATGCCCAGATATGAGTCCCGTGCTCTCTGTGCCACTGGATTCAAGCTAGCCTGGCTGATGAGGTTTGATACCTCGACACCGGTCAAAGGATGCTTGTTTCTGTTCCAGGGAGGACCTGGCCTGGCAGTTCGGGCTGGACTGTTCACATTAGGAGCAGGGTCAAGACTGATTTTGCATATGGTTAGGTCCAAACTGGGGTGGCGTGGTGAGCAAAGAAATGATTAATTAAACCCAGATCTCTGTGACTGGGGTGAATGTTTGCATTGTTCAGCATTCTGTCCATTATTTGTTCTTTTTGCTATGGTACATGCATGTGGCAGGTCAAAAATATGGAAGGTGTAGTGATACTGACATACAAGTGGAAAACGGCACAACAGTTGCAATGTTACATTCCTGAGATAGACTATGTGATTCGTAGGGGCGGTGGGGCATATGGGAAAGTGAGCGCAAGTCAGTTGTTATAGTTCACGGATGTATTAGACACTGAAAACAGTAGGTGCCGTGGTGCATACATATAGTAGGCCATGTGGATTGTTATATACAGTGGTACATGAGCTGACACTGTAGATACCGGAGTAAATGAAATTATCCGGCTGTGTGCATGGCATTCCAGTGGCACATGAATGTGACAAGCCTAGGGAAAGCAAATTTGGTTAGAGATTCATATGTCATTCCGTATGAGCCGTAGGTGCGGTGGTGAATTGAGGTGACAGGACATATAAGCATAAGAGATGGTGGTACATGCAAGTAGGAAGTGGTGTGGGCAAGCAGTGCAATGAAATATGCATGTTGCAGGTTATGCCACCACGAACAAGACTGACACATGAGACTTGCGTCATGACATGGCTGTGTCCCCACCCCAGGGAGATCCTTGCCTTATCAATAAGGAAAGCTGGATTGAGCTACTTTTTAAACTAAACAGAAAGAATTCATCTTTGTCAATGTCATATGCAAACTTTAAATTAAAAAACCTCCTGTATTTTGAGCTTCTGAAAAATAAATACATCTTCTACTTCGCCATTGACCTATGGGACCATAACAGAAACCACTCTACCACAAAATGTGTGTGGAGATAGGTCGGGTATCAGGAACCCCATTCTTTAATGGACGTGGTAGTCTAATTTCCTGCATGTTATTACCCCATACTGGGCCCGGTAACTCTTAATGTCCCGGAAATGTGTCTAGATATTGGCTGGAATCGGTAACTTCAGGCACGGTATCTCTCCCTCCAGTAGCGTGTCAACTGGGAATGAGGGACTAACAGGCTTATTTACAAGGCCCTTGCGCCGCCGGTACGTCACTTTTTCCCATATTAAAAGTGACGCACTGGTGCGGCAATGGGCTTGTAAATAAGCCCCTAAGTTTTTTGTTTTGGAGACTGTACCAGCAACTCTATGACTGTCTGTGACTGACTGTATCCCACCTGAAAAGAGCTTATACAATTGGAGTGGTGTCTCACCCAATGTGAATCATGGCTGACCCTATATTTTATAGGGCGAAGACAGTAGACAATTCACAGACATGCCTTTGAATAAAGTTTATAGACTGATGGCTGTGGCTCTGTGACCCATACAGTGTTGGGAAACAACGAGTAATAGGATCTTTACAGTCATGCAATACTGTAACAACAAATATTGGAAGTGATTAAGTAAATGATCAAATTATGCAAAAATAGGAAACAGTTTGAGATTTGTTCTAAACTTTCACCAAAATGAAAGATGTTGGCGATGTCCTTAATTGTCCTTCGCGAACTTGTGTGGTCGTTTATGACCATAAGACACAAATGACTGTTGACATTCCTTTGCAGCATTATCAGTCCCCTCAATGTTGTATGTGTCTTTCATGACCACAACACACCATTGACCACTGCCAACCAATAGGTCAACATTATAGACATTTCTAACCTCATTTGTGATCCTTTGAGGCTACAAAACTCCAGGTACCACAGCTCCACTTTGGTCAACATTTTCTGTCTATCTTTACTTTTTTGTGGTATTTCTGGACTATACGACACCACTGTTCAATGCCTTTTCCACTAACATTATCAGAAAGACACATTTAACCACTATTTTGCTCTAGACGTGCATTATCTTATTCTCCACATTCGCATGTGTTGTCTTTCATTACTTAAGACGCAATTTACCAACATCACCCAAACTTGCATTATCTGCCCTTTATACTAACTTCATGTTCGGTCTTACAGGGACCCAGGACAATTCAGGAATGCGTCTCTACTACACTTCAGAGGTCCGGAAATATGATGCAGGAATCCTGGAGGTGGGCCCTACAATTAGGGAAAGCATCTTCATTCCACCCATGGTTGAGTCCTTTAAAACTTATGGATTGTGCAAGATAGGCAATTTCACAATGGTAAGTGTTTGGCACCAAAGGGTGAGCATATTCATTTTATTCCTGCAGCCAAATCATTCATGCATGTTTTTTTCCTAAAAAGCAGCAATGGATTTGGAAGCCTCTGAGGTCAGAGCATACACATAATAATTACATTGACCACTTGTGTGATTTACATGAATTTTGGGACAGGTGTGTACCGTGCATGGGGTACAGTTGTGTTTTCCTGCCCTGAGTGCCCAATTGTGCCTATCTGGTATCCTGGCTTTGGATTTTGGCCCTGGCAGCACGCTAATCTCACATGTGTGTAGAGGCCTAGGGTAAGGTCCTGGTCTTGTCCTGTGACCTGGAGGGGCTCAAAAAGCATGCCTTCATTCAAACTCAATGGACTACTGTCCCTATTGTGGGTTTAGTTCATAGTGCGGTCATGGCAGTATACCATGTTATGTGAATCCATGGTTGTGATCAGATCTTTTTTCTGTGTCACTAGAGTGGAGGCCATTCATGTACATGACCACTTCTATGAACTTCTCCAGTTCCTAGAGCTGACATTCTGCATGTATGTTTTACGTTTATGTGTGTGTATCCTGTGTGATGCATGCATGGTGTATGTGTGCGTGAGTCAGAGTAATGAAGGCTCGTTGGATTTTTTTTTTTTACCCCCGGCCTGACCTTTGCACACAATATGGACGCAAGATTGTTTTCCCAGTGTATTATTAACTTTCCTGATGCTGGAGACCTAGACACTGAAGTGAAGGTTTTTTTTTTAGAAATTCAATTAGGTCTTTTGCTTGGCAAGGTGCTGCTGATTAGTTTTCCTGAATGCTGCCTTTTGGTGGAAGGTAGGGGAGAGTGGTACAATTGCAGACTATCTTGTGCAAGGTGAGGGGAACCTTTAAGTGAGGTTTGCCCGTTTGTGTTTCTCTGATTAACTCCTTCAGTTGTTGATGACAGCCAGGTGCAGAAAGCTCAACCCTCTTTGTGCCTCTTTTGTGGATGCTCGATGCTTGAGGCTACCCTGCTATGAGAAGCATCACTCCACAGGCTGTGTCTGGAGAGTAGCCAGAGGAGGACACATGAAAGGAGAACTATCCCAAACTAATAAAAATAATAAAGTGAATACATAATCTCCTGTCTGATTTTGGTGCATAAAAGTGGGCCCTCACTACCTCACTTGCTTTTCCTGTCCTCAATGGCCAAGGAAGTGATGCTTTGCAGAGTACTCAGAGCACCTATTTGCAACCAGAACTGCTGTCTATCTGACTGCCAGCTTTCCCAGAGAGGAGAGGACATCACCTGGATCTATTGCTGGAAGACCTGTGTGCCTGTCCAGAAGTGCCTAGAAACCTGCAAGTATGCTGAGAGAGGAAATGAGCCTGCCAACCTTGAACTACATGTGTCTGTCCCAGAAGGGCTAGGTGCAGAGTGTCTCACGTGTATGTGGGAGCACCCACAAGAGAAGGACTGAGGAGAGCGATATGCAGTTACTGGTGTCTGTGGGCCTTCAATCTCGATGTGCGATCTCCATTGCAACAGAAATTGCTGAGCCAGTCAGTGCTGTGGTTGCTTGAAAGAAGTAACTGGCCTGTGTGTGGCAACGGAAACAGCCTTTACAACAAAGCCGAAACCCGTATGCCTTTACCACACAGGCTTTACCACGCATGCAACACTACCACACAAGTCTGTCCCACACAGGATTTTACAATGAATATGCCTTTACCACGCATGCCTTTACAATGAATTTCGTTGTAAAGGCATTAATGGTAAAGACACATTAGTTGTAAAAGGTTTAAAGGTAATTATATATTAACTGTTTTAAATATTAAGTGTTTTTAACATATAGATGTATAAATATAAATATATATATATATATATATCCATATTCCATTATTTCCATGCAAAACAATGATCCACGGCACCCAATTGCTTCAAGCAGATTTTAATTCAACAAATGCTCCACTCAACGCGTTTCGGGAACAAAAGTCCCTTGTTCACGAGTGTTGAGGTTGTGTTTCATAATGCTTTAAATAAACATCACATGACTTGTGACAACAAATGAAAGTGTAAACAGACTTCATCATTATTGCAAAGTAGTGCACTATTACAAATACAAACACAATATTAATTCATACTGGTTTTAAATAGATTATAAGTGCAGTTCAACTTCGTCTTAGTGCAGTGGTAGAGCAACGAGTATGGGAGGATACAAATGAATAAGAAGGGTGCCGCTATGAGGACGGGACAGGCTGTGTTCATTTTTTCACACTGCCTGAACTTTATTGTTCCTCCTATAGCTACATAGTGCCAGTAGCTTAAATCCCTAACATAGTTACAATTCATGACTAGTGCCTGCACATTACTTACGGCCAAAAGTGCAAAATATTGCCATCCTATTACGCGCTAGTGCTCCAATGCATAATCCTGTCTTTGCTTATGTAAACGCGCTTTTAAACAGATATGTAAGCGAAGCCTGGCCCTCTGCCTTTGATCATAGGTCAGGATTCTAAATTTAACTTCCTGTTAAATTTATTTACAGCGCTATCCTAGCAGGGCCGAATTTTAAAACCACAAGATTACGCCAGTGCGCATCTGTGCCACATCATACCGCTAGGTCAGAGGATAGATATTAATGAAGCCCAAGTGGGCAATAATCTCTATGTACAGGATGTGCAAAAAAATGATAATTTTAAAGCAAACTTTCTTTCAACTTCAGAGATACAATGTAGGGGATTTCAGTTCCAGATAACTACTCTCGTCATTCCACGACTAATCCAGACTTGATATTGCCTCCCAACTCGTTAACCAAACATTCTCAGTGCAGGAGATCTGTAAGAAAACACATATAACAAAACAGTGTCATAAAAAGTGAATATATAACAGTGCTACAAACAACAAAAAGCGAAAACCGCAAAAGAGGTAAAAAGCCATAAAAAATATATACATATTGTCGGTACTGAGTTCATATTAAAACAAGGGACTTCACAACCTGATCACTAGCCCAAGTGCACTGATAGTTCCTCATCAATATTATGCCCTGACGGCTGTACTGTCTGATATTCAATTATCATTTTTGACTCAAGGCGTCTTAGTTCTAGGACTCTGTCCCCTCCCCTCTCTCTCAATGGAATGGTGTCTAAGACACAATAGGAAAGGAGGTTAGCATTTTGTTTATGTGATATCCTGAAGTGTCGTGCTATTGGGTACTGTTTGTCATCTTTATTGATCGCCCTCAGATGTTCCAAAACTCTCTTTTTGGCTGGATGAATGGTACTGCCAATGTAATATTTTTCACATGGACATTTGAGGGCATACACGGCATAGTCTGTATTACAGGAGACATGTTTGGTAATCACGAATGGTTTACAGCCAGCCGATAACTTGACTTGCTTACAATTTTTCCTATACTTACAAGCTTTACACTTGTTGCAAGTATAGAACCCTTGCACCTTCTTACCCACTGACTTAGTAGTCGCACCTACAGTACTTTGATATACAATATCTTTAAGGGATTTAGCCTTTCTATATGTCACCTGCGGATAGTGTTCTATCACTGATGAAAGGTCTTTATCAGTTTTAAGTATTCTCCAGAACTTATTTAGGCACTCTCTCACTTCGTGTGCTTGATTGGAATATGTGGTGATGAACCTAATCTTGTTCTCAAGCTCTTCACTAGATGGCTCAATGGTTTTAATTCTTAGTAGCTCACTTCTCTCTCTTCTTTCAACTTCTGCACAAGCTTTCATGATGCAATTCTGGGTGTAACCTCTTTCTAAAAAACGATTAATCATAATTTCTTTTTTTGTGTGTTTTTTTTCTGATTCAAAACCCTCTACGCTGCTGCAATTTCTTTTGGCTCGTAATAGTTCACCTAGAGGTATGCTGCGTATCAGATTTGTGGGGTGGCAACTTTCTGCATGTAGCAGGCTATTGCCTGCCGTTTCTTTCCTGAATAGATAACTCTCCAGGCATTTTGCTGCAACCACCAGTTTCAAATCTAAAAATTCAATAGTCTCTTTGTTTATCTGGCTACTAAATTTTAAATTCAATGTATTATCATTGAGTATCTCTACAAAATGTTCAATACTTCCTTTCCACACACAGAAGATATCGTCAATGTATCTCACCCATGTGACGACACACTCTTTGAAAATGGGTAGTGTGCTGACGACCTGCTCCTCCCACCAGCCTAGGTATAAACCAGCAAAGCTGGGGGCGAAGCAGGTCCCCATTGCAGTTCCGAGAATCTGACGATAGATCACTTTGTCGAAGACAAAAAAGTTTTGCGTAAGGCACTTGTACATCATATCAATGATCATTTCCGTATGAAACAAATAAGAGATTGATCGATTCCTCATAAAGTGACGACATGCCTTAATCCCTGCCTCGTGGGGGATACAAGTGTACAGGCTAGTGACATCGAGACACATCAGTAAAAATTGGTCATCCCACTCAATCTGGTCAATCACTCTTAAAAAATCTCGTGTCCTTAATAAAGGACGGTAACCCCTGAACTAGTGGTTGCAAATAAAAATCAACATATCGTGATGTATTTTCTAGGCAACTGCCTCTGGAGGACACGATAGGTCTGCCTGGGGGGTTAGTGTTGTTTTTATGTAGTTTAGGGAGTAGATAGAATGCAGGAAGTTTGGGACACTTACATTTGAGGAATTCATATTCCTCCCATTCTAGCAATCCGCGTTCCCTCCAATCTCCCAATTGTTCCTGATACAATTTATTAGCTTGTTCGTATTTGGGTCTAGTGGTGATTTCGTAGTTGTTCCTATCATTTAATTGGCGGTAACCTTCTTTAAGGTACATCTCTTTAGACATGACAACCACGTTCCCACCTTTATCTGATCTTTTGACTACTATATTTATGTCATTTTTAATAGATTGAATAGCTTCAAAGTGATCTTTACTAAGATTATGTCTACCAAAGTGTTTCTTTCTACGAACTTTTTCTAGCTCATGTATCACTCCCTTTTCGAAAACATCTATTGCATCATTGGTGATTTGGGGAGGAAAATCGATTTCGGTTTAAAACCACTAACATGGCAGAGATCTAGTTCGATATTATCGTTAATCAAATTCAGATATGGGTCATCTATGAACTTTTCATTACCATCAAGTTCATTCATATTGTGTAAAAACTCAATATCTCCAATACTTATGATACTAGGTATCACTGGTACTTTCGTATTAATATCAGTGACTCTGGTTGCAAACCATTTCTTGAGTCTGAGTTTACGGGTGAATTGAAAAAGATCAATACGACTTTGTGTATAATCAAAACACTTAGTAGGGCAAAAAGAAAGGCCCAAAGAGAGAACCTCAATCTCTGAATGGCTAAGGTCCCGACCTGACAGATTGATCACTGTCCTTTTGTCCTTCATTTTGACTTTTGTTAGCCCCTCGTTCTGCTTCCCACTGGGCTCTCTGCATCTCTTCTTAATGTTACGGTGGCTTTTCCGTCTCCTCTCCCGCCTCGTCCACGTCCTCTGTAGCCTCCGGCACTTTGTTTGTGTTGGGTTGTCATTCTTCCCTGTGCCATGAGCGTAAACTCATTTAAAATTTTGTTTTTTGCTCCTTGATGCTCCGATATAACCGATGCATCACTTTCATAATTATCGCTGTCACCTGCTTCGCTTTGCTCGCCTGTTTTTTCCAGGTCTTCTGACCTCGATGTGGCTATCCGTACTCTTTTCGTCGGTTTGGCAGCTTGGCCTTGTGTCTGATTGCGCAGGTGATCTTATCTTTTTGCGAATGTCAATATTTGACCTTTGTCGTAATCGATTTGATCACGATAGAATTTACGCTGTTTTTTAGCTTTGATGTCTTCTTCTATTTTTTCTAGTTTGGTTTCCATTTTAGTCATGTCCAACTGGAATTCATCCGGTGTGCAAAGGGTTTTTAATTGTGTTGTCAAATCATCGATTTCAATTGCCAGCCTTTCGCAGTCCTTCCTGGCATATTTGACAAGTAGACCCAACATAGTTGTAGAACAGTTGTGGCTGTTTCCCGCCCATTCATCTACCAGCTCTGGGTCAGGGTTGTTGAATGTCGGAGTGATGAAGATTCTCAGTCCGCGTGGGACCCTGCCCACGTCAATATACTTTTGTAAGGTGGTCGCCTCCCACCATTTAGTTTGTTCAGACTTAAGGGCTCTCCATAGTTTGTCCCAGATTTGCCTCTTATTCTGAGTGGCAGGTCTATTAGATGACCCCTCTGTTAGCTCAGTATTTACATTTGCCGTCTCGGCATCAAACAATCTTGTGGCTGCCTCATGGCGTTTCACGTTTCTCTGCATTGCCATATTTAATCACAAAGTTCATTGACGCTATTTCAGCGTCTCTGCTTGAAGCGGTCTTGGGTAAATCGTCTACTTCAAAACGATCCCAAGGCTCCGTCTGCCCTCGCGCTGAAAGGTACACATGAAATATGTCACGCTTACCCGGTATTTTGCTGTCTCTGTCCGAAAGTTTCACATGTTAGGGATTTAAGCTACTGGCACTATGTAGCTATAGGAGGAACAATAAAGTTCAGGCAGTGTGAAAAAATGAACACAGCCTGTCCCGTCCTCGTAGCGGCACCCTTCTTATTCATTTGTATCCTCCCATACTCGTTGCTCTACCACTGCACTAAGACGAAGTTGAACTGCACTTATAATCTATTTAAAACCAGTATGAATTAATATTGTGTTTGTATTTGTAATAGTGCACTACTTTGCAATAATGATGAAGTCTGTTTACACTTTCATTTGTTGTCACAAGTCATGTGATGTTTATTTAAAGCATTATGAAACACAACCTCAACACTCGTGAACAAGGTACTTTTGTTCCCGAAACGCGTTGAGTGGAGCATTTGCTGAATTAAAATCTACTTGAAGCAAGTGGGTGCCGTGGATCATTGTTTTGCATGGATCCGCTGAGAATTGCCATCGAACTCAGGGAAAGCACGTCGCACTTTAACCTCTGTGGGCACTGACAATCTGTTTTACCATCTGTTTTTTATCGGGAGAACACTGTCTCTTGCATCGTTGTCCCTGGCCCCTGCACACAGCACTTTTATCCCGCCCCCAAGCACCACGGACTACAACTACCACAGCGCGTTGCGGCAGGAGCCGCACGCGTCGTAGAACTCGCGCCAGGAGGCGCATAAGGTGGGGCTGATCGACCGCATATGCGGGATCCGCTGAGAATTGCCATCGAACTCAGGGAAAGCACGTCGCACTTTAACCTCTGTGGGCACTGACAATCTGTTTTACCATCTGTTTTTTATCGGGAGAACACTGTCTCTTGCATCGTTGTCCCTGGCCCCTGCACGCAGCACTTTTATCCCGCCCCCAAGCACCACGGACTACAACTACCACAGCGCGTTGCGGCAGGAGCCGCACGCGTCGTAGAACTCGCGCCAGGAGGCACATAAGGTGGGGCTGATCGACCGCATATGCGGGATCCGCTGAGAATTGCCATCGAACTCAGGGAAAGCCCGTCGCACTTTAACCTCTGTGGGCACTGACAATCTGTTTTACCATCTGTTTTTTATCGGGAGAACACTGTCTCTTGCATCGTTGACCCTGGCCCCTGCACGCAGCACTTTTATCCCGCCCCCAAGCACCACGGACTACAACTACCACAGTGCGTTGCGGCAGGAGCCGCACGCGTCGTAGAACTCGCGCCAGGAGGCGCATAAGGTGGGGCTGATCGACCGCATATGCGGGATCCGCTGAGAATTGCCATCGAACTCAGGGGGCGCATAAAGTGAGCCTAACCTCCCGCGACGCGGGACGCGCGCGGGCTAAGCCCGGGCCAAGGGCGGGCCCGTCTGAGCCCGTCAGAGACTGGAGGAGGCTGGGCTGGGCCAGGTCTCTTGGACCTATATTGTTTTGTAGTGTGTTGTGTTGGTAAAACCATTGGCACTAATATTGTTGTAGTTGTTATTTGCTAGTACTAACGACCCTGTTTGTCTCTCAGGTAGTTAAGGTTGAGTGACTATATTTAATATTGAAATATACTGGGTCTATAGCGGGGTTGTTAAAAAGTAGGAGGGGCTTATATCATACAATTGATCGATAGATATAGGCACGTTTGGGGTACTGCTTAGTAAAGGGTGTGTTTTCTTCTCTGTCGTAAGTGTGGGTAATATTTAAAATGGGTAAGAGAAAATTGCAAAGCATTAATTCTGGGCAACGAGGTAGCATACCCAAACATGCAAATATGACCCTCCTGAATTACCTTACAGGAGCGGTTGGAGCACTGGACAAGCAAATAACCACGGTAGAGGAGTCCATGAATAAGGAACCGTTGGGTTCCCTAATAACTAACAAGGCCATTGTGCTATACCAAACGGAGACAGGGGAATCAGGATCTACAATTAATACAGATGCGGAATGTCTAAATGGTTGTGTTCAGGCTATTAGTGATGAGATTTCTATTAGCGATCAAGATACAGAGCCGCTCCCTCCAACTAAAAGATATTGTAAGCCTAAGTCCAAGGTTACCCTTGGAAACTTGCCGCCTTTAATACATCAGGCTTCTTCTGAGCCTGATATTATGAAATCTTTAGTTTTCAACAAATGGAAAAGGTATCCTGTCAAATCACAAAGTTAAAGGAGCGGCAAGAAGAAGTAAAAGTAATTCTAATGGCCCCCCAACTTTTGAAATAAATAAAATATTGAGTCTATTAACCGACTCAATGAAATATATTAAACAATCTATCGGGACCATGGAAATAAGATTAGCTAAGATAGAATCGGGCCTAGAAATAATAGTTGAGAATCAAAATAGGTGTCTCAACATGGAAGGTAAAACTAACAAAAATGTAGATGGTAGTGCTGGTGAGGTATCTAAATCCCATAGCCAGATCGCTTTGGTTAACTCTGTGTCTTCCGGTAATCAGAGGAATAGGGGTGATAAGATAAATACAGTTGTAGCCTCTAAGAAGCCTAATGAAACCCCGTCTACCAGTGGCCTAACTAATGGGCCAGAATCCATTGAGAAAGAAAATGGTAAGGACGAAATACAACAGGGTGGAAAGCAATTAAGGGAAGTGTGTTCTAGTGTAGGATCATCTAATATTAAAACATACGAACATCCACCAAAAAATCATATTTTAAATTTACCTCCTGCCGCGTCACCATACACAGTTGTGCTGGCAAACGTTCCCCCATCTTTAGAGGTGGGAAAGGAAATGTGGTATACCTTGAGGAACAGGGCAATTCATTGCTTGGGGATTAGAACAGGGTTAACAACGGAGATGTTCTCAGCCTTTAAGATGGTAAGACGTGTCCCGTGGGTGGGAACGACCAGGAAATCCTCTCGAGGGGACTGTGTTGTCCTCTCCTTAGGGATTCCATCTTTGGTTCATGACATTTTTCGCCGAATAGGCGATAATAACATGAACATGGAAGTAGGTATAAAGGTTTTGCCCCTGAGCTATTTTTACCAGCCAAGCTCTTCCAATAGGCATATGGGTATGTATTCCCCTATACAAACCAGTAATAAGTCGATTTACAATGTAGAGGTAACAAACAGATTTAGGCCACTTCAGTCCTTAGATGAGAATGATTGACTCCCTGATAGTAGTGACAATCACATCTGTGTAGAAAATGGTGTAGATCGAAATCGTAGGGAGAATGTGCCAATGTTTAATGTTGGGGAACATAATTCCGCTCAAAGAGAGATAAGGGATATTAGGGATGAAATGGTAGAACCATTGATTGTAGAAATTGGTGATGTATGTATAACTAATGTAACAGAAGGGGTTGAAATCATTGGACAGGTTCAGAATTATCATGTTGCTGACACTCTAAATGCATCTGTATCGGGGAGAATTAAGGTTCTTTTTTGGAATATTGCCGGTTTACAATCGAAAGTAAATAACTCTATCTGGACTGATTTTATATATAATTTTGATATTTTATGTTTCCAGGAGACATGGTTATTGGATAAAGTAAATATAGATGGCTATAAGACCTTTCATACACCAGCAGTACAGTCAGTATATGGAAGACATAAAGGTGGGATTTGTGTATATATATCGAATCTGATAGAGGTTATAAAAACTGAAATGATAAAAACAACAATTTATTACCAATTTTTGACCATCCACCTGAATTTAGATGTAGTAGTGTGTGTAGTTAATTTCTATAACAATATTGAAAAGGGACAAATGGGTGATATTATAAACACACTCAGTGATGAATTAAGTAAAATAAGGGTCCCAAATGGTACCGATATGATTACTCTTTGGGGTGGTGATTTTAATGTTAGTATTTGTTCTCATGCTGAATGTGGGTTGTGTGGTGTAGATGAGGAAGAAAAGGATCCTATATTGCATTTTGTGCACTCCGAGAGGGGGAGAAGTTTAATGATTTAATGGCCTCACACGATCTGGGCTTTGCAAATATGCTGTGCTCTCCCCCTGTTGATTTTACCCATACGTTTATTGGCAGAGGATTTGAATCCTTAATAGATTTTATAATTGTCCCCAACCGTTATGCAACATGGGTTGATAATTTCAAGATCCATTCTAACGTTCTGAGTGACCATCTGCCCCTGAGTATTAATTTAGTAATCCCCAAACAAGTTGTTCGACCCAATAATAATATTTTGGCATGGACGCGAAACATTGCCTTAGTTCGTCAAAATGGTTATTCCCTACGTTGGGGTAAGATAAACCCCGAGGAGATTAATAAACGGATCGTAGTTAACACCTATGATCAAATAGTAGCGTGCCTACAAGACAGTACAGATCATGATGACACTTTGAGGGCTTTTTCTCTTATTACGTTAGAGATTCAAAATTCTCTAAGAGTACAAAATAAGGCATCCCAGGTTAAGATTAACCCCTTCGATGCGCGTGACGAGCTCAGCTCGTCATACTGCGCGGTAGCGCTGTGTGCATGACGAGCTGAGCTCGTCACGACCACACCCGCGATCGGAATGTCCAGCATACGAGCGGAATTCCGATCGCGGTCAAGGGGTTAATAGTTGGTTTGATTCAAAGTGTACCAAAGCTTATACTCAGTTGAAAGATGCTCTCCATAAGATAGAGAGAAATCAAGATGAGATTAAACAATATAGGAAGGTGTATAATCTGGCCAGAAAAAATAGGAAAAAAGAATTAAAAGACCAGGCATGGGACACGCTTTATGAAGCATCACTGAGGAAGGATTGCACTTCATTTTGGCAGGCAGTTAATGCCCCATTCCTTTCCAATAATGATGGAGCCAAGATTGAGGTTGCAATTGATGAAAAAGTATGGATTGACTTTTTTCGAATGTATATAGTATCAAGGGGAATGAAGAATCTCCTACTGATATTAAATTATTAGAACAGGGAGACATGGTAGGATTTACGCCTATTGAGCTGCATATTACATTGGATGAAGTAATAACGGCAGTTAATGCTAGTAAAGGAGGTAAAGCCCCGGGACCAGATGGTGTGCCGATGGACTTATTTAAGTCCACCCCACCATTATGGTCCCCTCTGTTGACCCGGGTGTTAGAGGCCTGCTGTGTGAAGGGTTTTATAAAGTCCTGGTCTGAATCGGTGATTATACCGATTTTTAAAAAGGGGAACGTGACAATCCTGCCTGCTACCGACCTATCTCCCTTTTAGATTCTTTAGTAAAGGTAGTGGGTAGGATTGTTTTGAACAGATTACAAACATGGGCTGAGGACAATAATATTTTAAGTAAGGTACAATATGGTTTTAGACAAGGGCTAGGGACAAATGAGCAGGTTTTAAATTTTACTATTTTAATGGGAAAGTACACTCAAGCTAAGGAGGGAAATTATATGTGGCATTCGTGGACCTTTCGGCCGCATTCGATTGCGTCATACATAATAGGCTCTGGGAAATCCTTTTGGATTTAAAGGTTGACCCACTATTAGTACAATTTTTGAGACAACTGTACGTTGGGGCTTCTGCTAAGGTGAGGCATGGATTAAAGGGCGAATGCACTGCGCCATTCCCCGTGGAGAGGGGAGTGAGGCAGGGTTGTGTCCTGGCCCCGTTCTTGTTCTCTTTATATACTAATGCTTTAGAGGAAGAACTGGTGGCCAGGACAAGAGATCCACCACAGTATAATAACAAACCTATTGTGTCCCTGCTCTATGCGGATGATGCAGTGCTTATGGCCAGAACCCAGATGGGCCTACAGAGTGCCCTTGCAGCATATATTAGATTTATGGATTGCCGGGGGTTAAAACTTAATGTTAAGAAAACTTTTGTAATGACATGTGGGAAGGGGAGAAATAAATGCAAAAGTTTGCCAATGGGGAACGATAGGATAGATTCAACTAATACATTTTCCTATTTGGGCATCTTATTGGAACATACTGGCTCCTGGAACCCGGCAGTTAAGAGTAGGACCCTCCTTTTCAAGAGGTCAATTGGGGCTGTGGTAAATTTTGCAAAAAAATTGGGGAAAAAGCCTCCGGGGATCCTTCTCAAAATTTACCAAGCAAAATGTATGAGTATCGCGATGTATGGGGCAGGAATTTGGGGTTACCATGATGTATCCTCTATACAAATTGTGGAAAATTTATTTTTAAGGTATATTTTAGCAGTTCTACAGAGTTCTTCAGTTTTTAATTGCCACAATGAATTGGGGATCCCTTACATCTCTGACCTGATAAAAATGCAACCTTTATTATTATGGTATAGAGTCTGGACGTCTACTACTACAGGGTTAAATAGAGAAATTATTAGAGATGCTATGTGTCTATGTCACGCAAATAAGATTACCTGGCTGAACTACATTAGAAGATTTTTAATTGATCTGGACAGACTTGATTTTTATACACATCCTGAAACTATGAGTGCTATTTCTAGGAAGGACTTTAAATTGCTATGTCTGTCGCATTTGGAGTCTTTAAGAGCTGCAATGGAAATGAAGAAATGTACTGTGATTCAGCATCAGTTAACCCCGGTAACTCCCACCATACAACCATATTTGGTTTGGTGTATAGGAGGGTATGACAGGTATGTCCTTACCAGATTTAGGTTTGATAGTTTCCATCGGTTAGTTAGCTTTCCCACAGTAAATGATTGGTCTAGAGATTTATGTCAATGCCCATGCGATAAGATGTCTACCCAATCAACAATACATGTGATTTTATTCTGCAAATTTTATTTAGTTGAAAGATCAAGATGGATTTTGCCAGTGTTGAAGAGAGGGGGGTGGAGGCAATGCCGCACTGCCTTTTTATATTTGCAATTGTTGGAAAATGCTTATTGTGTGGGCGTAATGGCGGGATTCTTGAAAGGTATATTGAGAAAAAGAAAAAGCATAACTGGTTAAATCATGGTATGAAGCTGGTTATTGTACATAATTTTAGTATTTCCTTCTGATGATTATTAGAATTAATTGATGGGAATTGCTAGGATTGAGATTTTTGTAGAGATGGAATAGTATGTATTTTTAATTATGTAAGTTTTTAACATGTTACTTTTATGATTTTTAATGTTAAAAATCGAATAAAGTATATTTGAATTGAATTGCATGAAAATAATGGAATATGGATATAATGGGTCTCGTTAACCCGCCACGGCCCGCCGTCGTTTGAGGCATGGGTTGAAGCGAAAAACTGGTCTGGATATATATATATATATATATCACTGCTCCTGTGCACCAGAAAGTCGGATCACTCGTGGACGGGTGCTTTATACGTGGTGGTGCCCCAACGTAAATATCAGCGCTCCAAATCTCCTTCACAATTGATTCAAAAGAGAATAGCACTCGCGGGAGAAAGTTTCAAAATGCTTTTTTAATGCGCGACAAACAAACGCGTTTCGGGAAATTCCTTCTTCAGTGTTTACAACATCACACTAAGAAGCGCCATCTTTAAATGCCTTGGACCATTAGTAAAAATCAAAGTAGGACCATAGTTCATTATAACACTGGACGCCATGTTGGAAGTGTAACAGCACACATTAATCAAATTAAATGTGAAATATAAAGCTGACATCACAAATACGTAATGTTATATTAACCGTGAATCGGCAAGTCAACATAGCTTAAACAAGGCTTCATATGGACGCAAAGATATTGCGCCAAATATCTCGCCGTGAATCGGCCTGCACTTGTAAATCAATGTCCCGCAACAAAAGAAAGATACAGTAAAAGCGTAACACAGTATCATATACTGATAAGGAAATGGCATGACAAAACAATGCTCAGTATGGATGAATATCTATTTCTCAGAAATATGAACCCTGTGACACCTACATTTTACCATCTTCCAAAAATCCACAAAGATAGAACTAATCCGCCTGGAAGGCCCATAGTATCATCACAAGGGAGCTTAACTGAGAATCTATCTGTTTTTATTGATCACTTTCTTTTCCAGTCGGTTTTAAAACTAACCTCGTATATCAAGAACACTAAAGACTTTATTCATCGTATTGAAAGTCTGAAGTGGGATTCATCCTACAAAATGATAGTACTTGATATTACTAGTTTATATACATGCATCAACCACAAACATGGACTCAATGCTGTTGAGTTTTTTCTGAAAAAGAGACCTTTAAAATTCGCCGAGCATAACATCATGTTAATGGAATTGATTGAGTTTTGCCTTCTGAATAATATCTTCCTATTTAAGGGGGTTTACTACAGACAAATCTCAGGGACAGCCATGGGCACCTGCTTCGCCCCCAGCTATGCGAATCTATTCGTGGGCTGGTGGGAGGAGCAGGTGGCCTGGTCTGGGGAAAATGCAAGATGGATGGAGGATGTAGTTACCTGGCATAGGTACATTGACGACCTGTTTCTGATTTGGAAAGGGTCGGAGAGTAGAGCAGAGGCATTCATAACACATTTGAACACTAACAAGGTCAATTTAAGATTCTCAGGGGAGATTAGTTCAGTGGCAGTGAACTATCTCGACCTTAGAATCAGTATTCAAGGAGGAGTATTGGTAACCTCATTATACAGGAAGCCAACAGCTGGTAATTCCACACTGCACGCTATGAGTAGCCATCCCTCCAATTTAAAAAACAGCATACCTTACGGTGAACTTTTAAGGTTAAAACGAAACTGTAGTAGAGACTGCGACTTCATCGCAGTGGCTAAAGAGAGTCTGGAAAGGTTTGCTGCTAGAGGATATAATAGTGACCTGCTGGAGAACACATTACGCAGAGTACAGAACATACCCAGAGCTAGGCTAGTGAAAGAAAACCATAGTACACAGCAGAATAATGGGAAATTTCGTCTGATTACCACTTTTTCTAAAGACGCAGACTCCTTTAAAAGGATATTAAAAAGAAACTGGCGTGTCCTTAAGACGGATATAGCCATTGGAATGGACATTCCTGCATTTCCTTTAGTGACATTTAGAAAGGCAAGATCATTAAGGGACACTTTAGTCCATAGTCATCTGGAAGATGTACCTGTGAAACAGGGAACACTGAAAGACATGAAAGGCTTTTATCCCTGTGGTAAGTGCAAGGCCTGTGCACATAGTAAAAGAACCCTTACCTACGAAGTGCCAGGCACGAGAGAATTAAAAGTGATCAAGAAATTCATGACATGTCATACAACACATTGTGTATACTGTTTGACCTGCCCATGCGGTTTAAGGTATATAGGCAGCACTATACACACTGTTAAGACACGCATACTGGAACACATGCGAGCCATCGCAAATAAGGATTTTAATTATCCAGTAGCTAGACATTTTGCCATAAAATATCAGAGCAACAGGGAGCAACTCAAGTATTTCAGTATTGATCACACACCCTTAAATATGAGAGGTGGGGACAGAATTCAGCGATTGCGTAGACTTGAATCCCGCTATATCATTGACTTACAGACCAAGGCACCGACAGGCCTCAACAGCAGTGAGGAATTGTCCGTGCACTTAGGCACATAATAACAGGGAACGTTCTCACCATTAATCTTCGTTAATATCATTCGATACACTGATATCTTATTTATTTTCTCCCCTTCCCTTCTCCCCTGATTTTAGGACCTTAAGTTGCAACCACTAGGCCGATTCACGGCGGGACATTGATTTACAAGTGCAGGCCGATTCACGGCGAGATATTGGGCGCAATATCTTTGCGTCCATATGAAGCCTTGTTTAAGCTATGTTGACTTGCCGATTCACGGTTAATATAACATTACGTATTTGTGATGTCAGCTTTATATTTCACATTTAATTTGATTAATGTGTGCTGTTACACTTCCAACATGGCGTCCAGTGTTATAATGAACTATGGTCCTACTTTGATTTTTACTAATGGTCCAAGGCATTTAAAGATGGCGCTTCTCAGTGTGATGTTGTAAACACTGAAGAAGGAATTTCCCGAAACGCGTTTGTTTGTCGCGCATTAAAAAAGCATTTTGAAACTTTCTCCCGCGAGTGCTATTCTCTTTTGAATCAATTGTGAAGGAGATTTGGAGCGCTGATATATATATATATATATATATATATATATATATATATATATATATATATCTAATGGATATTGATGAAGTGCACATTACAATACAGAAAATGGAATCTAAGATATCCAACAATCCAGACAAAGAGGAACTAACTAAATTAAGAAAAGACATGGAAACCAGATTAGAGAAACATGAAGAAGAAATTCAGGAGAGGAAAAAGAGAAAATTCCATAGGGATGAAATGGATTACAAGTATGGCAGAATCCTCACCTTTGTGAAAAGGTTTGAAGTGTTGAAACAAAATTTTCAAAGCACAACAACACAAGCGACCACCGGAGAAGTGACAAGTGAATCAGACGTCAGCAAAGGGGAAGGAACAAGTGCCTCCACCCTCACAGCAAAACCAACTTTTTTAGGAGAGATGAGATTCATGCACTTGGATGCATCAGTGACAAGGGGGAGAGGGAGAGGAAGAGGGGCAGGCAGAGGATGTGGCAGAGGCGATACAAAGTCTTCAAAAGTACAAGGAAAACCAGAAGATCTAAATGAAAGAAGACTACACTCTGAGAGACTGAACAAAGAAAAAATTAATGAGAGTGAAGATAGTAATCTGATAGTCAATCTTTCCAATTATGTACTAAAGGACAACAAGAAGTTACTGTTGGATAAAGGACTCTCGTTTTGTCCGGAAACACATTTCAACTATGTGGACACTAAAATTGACGTATACAAGTACATAAGGAAATTGAAATTGACTAAAATTCATGCAAATAAACAGCCTGGGACCCTAACTACAACGGCAGAGATAGAGCAGAAAAAGAGAGAATTAACAATTGAACAAATACCAGATCTGAAAAATATGTTCGATCTGATGTATAATCTCCATGAAGATGAAATGACAGAAGGGGACATATTACAAGAACTGACAATAGAAACAGACCAACACAGTTTCAGTAAGTTCAAAAGAAAATCCAAATACTGTCCTAACCTTTCCCCAGGTAACAAGTTTGATATGTTCTCTGACGCAATAACAAGAGAATTGGACAAAATAACTAAATCTAGACAACAAAGAGGTGAGAATTTAATCTATGGAGAGCGATTAGCTTTGAAAGAATTAACAGACAATGACCAACTAATAATCAAGCCCCAGACAAAGGAGGCAATATAGTCCTCCAAAACAGAAGTGACTATATGCAGGAAGCTTACAGGCAACTGAATGATCAAGAGAAGTATTCTAAGTTACCCTCAAATCCAATCAACCAGATGGTAATAGAACTGGAGAATCAGATGGATAAATGGGAAAATTTAAAATTAATCAATAAGGAAGAACATCTATTTTTACTAAAAGAACAGCCTGTAATGCCAACAATATACTTCCTGCCGAAAATTCACAAAACAATGGTCAACCCCCTGGTAGACCAATCATCTCGTCGTGCGAATCACTCTACGAGAACATGTCAACATATGTGGACTTATACCTAGCACCCATTGCACAGAGCCTCAGCTCCTACATTAAAGACACTGGAGACTTTTTACGTATCTTATCTGAAAAGGATTGGAATGATAATTATAAAATGGCCACGATTGATGTCATCTCTCTCTCTATACTTCAATTGAACACAAAATAGGCTTGCAGGCGTGCAACTATTTTTTGAAACAAAGAAGTGTAGGTGAACTAGAACACTCAAAAATGCTCTTGAAGATGATTGAAATGTGTTTGACCAACATTGTTTTTTTATTCAACCATGAACTATTTCATCAAAAATGTGGAACAGCCATGGGCATTTCATTTTCTCCAAATTACGCCAATATCACAATGGGATGGTGGGAGAAAGAAATGGCGTGGGGTCCAGACAATCACAAAGAACTCGACCAAATTATATTATGGGTCAGATATATTGACGACCTTTTTATAATTTGGGATGGGAGTAGAGAAGATTTTATGGATTACTTCAACAGATTGAATGAGAACAACATTGGCCTGTCCTTCACCTGCACCATTAGCCCATCCAAAATAGACTTTTTGGATACACATATTTTTGTGGAAAATGGTACCATACAAACCACGCTATTCAGGAAGAAGACAGCAACAAACAGCGTGCTACATGAAGAAAGTTTTCATCCCAAGTCCCTATTAAAGAGCATTCCCTATGGAGAACTAATAAGAATGCGTCGGAATTGCTCGAAGGATGAAGATGCAGAATTTCAGTACAATGAAACAATAACGAGGATGAAAAAAAGAAGATACAAACAGAAAGATCTGACTACAAGCCTGGAAAGAGTGAGAACGAAAACTCGTGCTGAAACTCTAATTCCGAAAAAGAAAGTCACTGAAAGAGAAAATCAAGAAGCACCGAGACTAATCCTGACTATAGCAAAGAGAGCCAGAAAATCATCAATGCAATACAAAAACACTGGCATTTGATCAGTAAGGACCCAGACATAGGAGACTTACTGGGGGCTCACCCACAAGTGACATATAAGAAAACTCAATCACTGAAAGACAAGCTAGTCCGGAGTCACTTACAAACAATAACATCAACCCCGACCAACAACTGGCTGAGTGACGCAAGAAAGGGGTTTATTAAATGTAACAGCTGCAAAGCATGCAAGATTGGAAAGAATAAAAAATCAATAACTGACAAGGATGGAAAAATCATACTGATTAAACATAATATCACATGTAAGACGACGCATGTGGTATATGCAATCCAATGCCACTGTGGACTACAATACATTGGCAGCACGACTTGTATGCTAAAAAAGAGGATTTTGGAGCACATACGCGCTGTCAAGAATAAAGACACCAACTATGCGACAGCAAGACATATGAATCAATGTCAGAACGCCAATTGGAAATCTATGAGATATTTTGGCTTGGACACAGTGTCACTGAATGAACGTGGAGGTGACCGAAACAAGAAAATTGAGACAGATGGAGTCACGGTATATCATCAGACTCAAAACCAAGAACCCGACAGGTCTTAACATGGACGAAGAACTTTTTGAGCATTTATAAAAAGATAAAATTGGGGAACTGATCTATTTACATTGCCTACAATTTAAACAACAAACTAAATGTCGATTCGTTTTTATGCACATCATGCAAGTTATGAGTACTAACCATATAAAGTTCTAACAATTTATGGTGCAAGTAATGTACTGTACTGACCTTAAACGAGTAATTGCTTGGTCAGCTGTAAGAACATCTACTTAGATCATGGCTAGCATACAAAAGGGTACTATACCCAGGCATACAATTTTGTGAAGTGAACGCTATACTTTATACAAGCAAGCACTCCAAAAATTAACTTAACCTGCTTTAAAATGCATAATGAGACAACATATAATGCAGAACCAATGTTCCCTTTGCACACTTTGAAATTTATTGTAATCAATCATGAATCCTAAGAAATTAATCATTTTTTATCAATTAATTTCCAGACACCAAACCTGTCGGATTAAGTGAGCCACATCTCAATTATCTTTTATTAATTAATTACCTTATACGAACAAATGTAAATATCATGCCTTCTACAAGAGTTAAGAATACATTAAGATGTTTTAACAATGAAATGTTTTTCAGAAACTTCAACTCCCATCATGCATCATTATATGCAGAGGATGGTGAGAGTATAAAATGTAAACAAAAAAAGCCAATTCACCGTGAAAAAGACCCTGTGTGGTTGAAACGCGTTGGTGTGATAGCGCTGGTTTGAAAAATAAAACCGGATTTTGGGAACTACTGAGTGCCGCAAATTCTTTGGAAAAGAAAAAGCACTTTTGGCTTTGGGTGAAGCCTGTTGCGAGCACCCGCATTGAGCGCGCCTGGAAACTAACCCATATTGTGCAACATATATATATATATATATATATAGAGAGACTACTGGCCATCATTAGTAGGTAGTTATAGTTAGGACCTAGTTTCTATAGGAAAAGCGTTTTTTCATTTTCCAATAACGTTGGCATCATTTGATGAATCCTCGTGAAATTTTTAAAACTAGTTTGCCACTCACTTCAGCTGCTGTCTTGAAAGTTTTGAGGTGAGCCATCAAATCAAGTGGGGGCTAAGAACAAGGGGGGACCCAAACGCATTTTCACCATGTTAATTTCCATATGAACTTTAGACACGGCTACAGCCCGGACTGCTGAATGGAATTGCACCAAATTTGGCAGAAAGTTAGATGCTGGTTCACGGAAGAACCTTTTTGTGATTTGGTTTAAATCCATTCAGTAATTGCATAGTTATTCAAAGAAATTTCAAGTTGTAGATATTGAGACGTGGAGGATCAGCAACCCCTCCCGATCTCATGCTGAGATCTGATTGGCTGCCAACACTTCAAACTAGGAAGTGTTGGCAGCCATTATGGGACACGGCCTGAGCGGGGTCTCAGAAAAAGAAAATGAAAAGGGAGCAGGGTAGAAATACCCTTACCCCTAGGCCTCTTGGGGAGGTTGCACTGGGGCTCTGCAGGGCCAAAAAAGCATTTTTTAAAACATTTTAGGCGGGAGTCGCATTGGATCCGTCCCTTCCGCTGAAAATTAAAAGAGAAAACAGAAGCGTGGGCTCCCCTGCTTCTGTAGTAAGTGGCCCCCGGGTGGGCCAGGTCCCAGGGGCATTTTGTAAATTGGGGGGAGCGCACGGGACCCCCCCTCCTGGGGATTATTAATGCCCTGGGCACCACCACCTCCCCAGGGCTTATTTATCATTAAATGGGAGGCCTATCGGACCGCCCGGCCTCCTGGGACCCCCACTTTCCCGGGGCCATATTCTACAAATTAATCGGGAAGGCCTCGTGGACCCCCATGCCCCGGGGACCATCACCTCCCAGGCCTTTCAAATTTGTAATGGGGGCCTCAGGGACTCCCCCGTGCCCAGGGGACCACCACCTCCCCGGGGCCAACTTCAACAAGAAAGGAGGAAGGGCGTGTGGCCCCAATCCTGGAGCCATTAATGGCCCTGGAGACCACCACACCCCAGGGCCAGCTTTTGCTATGTCCAGGGATGCCCACCCCAAGGACACAGGTGTTTGCTGTGGCTTGGCAGGAGCTTTACCACTCCAGTCAAGCCACAGCAAATGCTCCACTTCCAGCAAAATGCTCTTGCTTACTGGAAGTGGAGCAGAATTGCTTTCATACACAGGGAGCTGTCTTTCTAGCAGCTCCCTGTATGTGAACACTATGCCTGCGCCCGCAGGAGGTAAGGAGTTGGCAGAGACCCCGGGGGCCATCAGGCTCCCCCCCACAGCCCCAGTGGAGAGTGGGTGCCCTGGAGGCACCCACTTTAAGATGGCCAGGCCCAGAGGGATGGGGTCCCTGTGGCCGAAATCGGCCCAGGGAGCGGGACTGCGCGGCTCCACTCATCTAAATATTTTTTTTTTTAAAAAGGCCGGTCCACAGAGGATGGGTCCCCGGGGCCAAAAACCCTATCCCTAATAAAACTAAAAAAAAATTTAAAAAGCTGGCCCCGGCAAGTCACCGGAGGCCCCGCCCCCTTTCACCAACATTCTGAAAACGCACCTCCTGGGGCACTACTAGTTGGGGGATGAAGTCCCTTTGACTCCTGAGGGTTCTTGGGAGCCAACTACCCCTCCTGTTACCTCCAGTAAGTCTCACACAGCAAGATTGCTGAGAGGTCATCAGAGGCCCGGCCCCTTTCTCCACCACTCAGCAAACACGCCTCCTGGTGCACTACTGGTTGGGGGATGAAGTCCCCTTGGCTGCTGAGGGCACTTGGGGACCAACAAACCCTCCTGTTACCTTCAGTAAGTCTCACACAGTGGGATTGCTGAGAAGTCTTTGGAGGTCACGCCCTCCGTCTCCACCACTTTGCAAACTTGTCCTGGTGCACTACTGGTTGGGGGATGAAGTCCCCTTGGCTGCTGAGGGTCTTTAGGGGTCAACAAGCCCTACTGTTACCTCCAATAAGTCCCACACAGCAGGATTGCTGAGAGATCTTCAGAGGCCACATCCCCTTTCTCCACCACTCTGCAAGCATGCCTCCTGGTGCACTACTGGTTGGGGGATGAAGTCCCCTTGGCTGCTAAGGGTCCTTGGGGTCCAAGAACCCCTCCTGTTTTTTCCGGGCTTTCCACACAGCGCGGTTGCTGAGAGGTCTTTGGAGGCCCTCCCCCTTTCTCCACCACTCTGCAAACATGCCTCCTGGCACACTACTGGTTGGGGAATGAAGTCCTCTTGGATGCTGAGGGTCTTTGGGGGCCAAGAACCTCTCCTCTTACCTTCAGTAAGTCCCACACAGCATGATTGTTGAGAGCTGGTTGGAGGCCCCACCACCTTTCTCCATCACTCTGCAAACGCGCCTCCTGGTGCACTACTGTTTGGGGGATGAAGTCCTCCTGAATGCTGAGGGTCCTTGGGGGCCAAGAAGCCTTCCTGTTACCTCCAGTAATTCTGACACAGCAGGATTCCTGAGAGCTGGTCGGAGGCCCCACCCCCTTTCTCCACCACTCTGCAAATGCCACTGCTAGTTACACCATAGAAATTCACTTAAAAAACCAAAGGTTACAGGGACGTCATAGTTAAGAAATAGAATTTGAAAAACCTAAGACATTCCCTTAAAAAACCAAAGGTTACAGGGATGGTATAGTTAGAAAATAGAATTTGAAAAACCTTAGAAAGAGGGTGGTTTACGAGGGCAGAGGTTACCCAAATAAATGGAACAAAATTTGGGATAGTGGAATGAATATAGAGGGATGTTATGTGCACCAATTGATCAAGTTAATCCTGTTGAGCTGTCTTAAGATAACTTCCATAAAGTGGCTAAATAATGTTGGAATGTCGTGGAGACTGGGGTACATTGAATGTCTAAAGGCCAGTGGTGTCCACCCACTGTTTTACTGTGTCTCAATACAGTGTACTATGATATTTGCTGCCATCGCAATGTTATGTTTAATTATCGCAATAAAAAGATTTATTTTAAAAAAACTTAGGAATTAATTGAAAAATAAAAGGTTACAGGGATGTTATAGTTAGGCTCAGATTTCACGCATACAAACCATAGAAATTCAGCAGTTATAGTTACCTGATCTAACTATAACTTATGCCCCCGCAATGCACTGCTTATTTATTTTTATTTTATTTTACAGAGTTTTATATAGCACGAACTTGACCCGAATCGGGTATCAGAGCGCTTTACATAGCACCAGTTGCATTACATGAGGACACATTCATTTTTGTTAGGCACGAGGAGATTAAGTGATTTGTCCAGAATCACAGGATGTTCAGCGTCATTGCTGAGACTCGAACCCAGTTCCCCAGATTCGAGGTCAGCCGCCCTAGCCGTTAGGCCAACTCCTCTCCATTCTACATCTTGAGATCAAACCCTGGTGAAACATCCTGTACTTGTTGCTGGCAAGATTTTCCAGACTTCTGAGCCTACTGTAAACAGTTAGGTCAGGTTTGAGCAGCAGATGACTCTTCTAGTCCAGGGAGGCCTTATGAGTAAGTACTCGTAGGGCAGATCTTTTCCTACTGATATAAACCACAGTAGTGTGGGCAATAAGAAACCACCAGCTTGTGGTAAACAAATAAGCAGGTCCACATTAAACGGGTGAACGGGTGAGCAATTTATGCTAGAACTTGCATGCCAAAAATAAGGCTTCATCCAAGGTATGTAAGAATTATGTTACTTACCCTGTAGACATCTTTTCGTGGCATGTAGTGCTGTAGATTCACATGCTTAGCATACTTATGCGATCTAGTGTTGGATTTGGATGTGTGCAAGTTGTTTTTCTTAGAAGAAGTGTTCAGAGTCACAAGGTAAAGTGACTCCTCCTATGACCTCACATATTACATCACTCATGACATGTTGAGTGACATCACTGATGACATTACTGATGACATCTCAAATTACATCACTGATTACAACATCCACAGAACCGCTCACACACCCACTCATACCCCCATACGAACTTTTGTACACCCACACAACCACTCACATACCCATTTATAGACCGATTCCAATACTCACACACTCTCCATAGAGCCACTCACACACCCACTCACTCCCTTGTACAGCCACTCACACAACCATTCACTCACCCATACAACAAGTCACAAAGCCACACACTCACCCATACAGCTACTCATACACCCACTTATTTACCTACACAGTCACTCACACACCCACTCACTCATCCATACAGCCTCTCAACACAGCCACTCACTTACCCATACAAGCACTTACACACTCATTCAGCAGCACAGCCATTTATATACCCATTCACACATCTATACAAGCACTCACACGTCTGCTCATTCACCGAAACAGCCATTCACACAGACACTCACTCTCCAATACAGCTACTCACACACCAACTCACTTAACCAAGCACCCACTCAAACAGCCACTCATTCACCCATACAGCCACTTACACACCCACTTACCCACCCATAGATCCACTCATACCATGACTCACTCACCCGTACAGCCATTGACACACCCACTCACTCACCAATACAGCCATTCACACAGCAACTCACTCACCCACACAGCTACTCACACAACCACTTATACACCCATTCAGCCATTCACACATCCATATACACAAGGATACGTACAATCACACAGCCACTTACATAATATATGTTAAAAGTAGTATCACACAGTGGTAATGCACCTAGCATACCAATTTAACTTTTGTAGTAGGTTAGTATATATGTATAATGTATATATATATAGTATAATTAAAACACCTGACGGCAGCCCAGGTGTTTTAATTGACTGGTAAACGCATCTGTACATACCAATAAAGGCGTTGGGGAAAGCAGACCTTGACTCGAGTGCGGCTTACTACGTTGGACAACCCCACTGAGCTGAATATATATATATATATATATATGTATATATCAGGGAAACTGCAACTGTGTTGGCAAATCATTGCCAACACGGCCAAGCTATTGTGGCTGGGGGGATGATCAGGACGCTGTAGGATTCGGAAGGGACATAGCTTCCAAGTTTTCAGACAGCTTATGTGTGACAATTTTATTGTTCCTCTATGCATATGAGTGACATTTTACTGCCAAAAGTGTGACACTTTGAGTGAGTAAAAGCAATGACCAGTAATTGGGTACCTCTCGGTGAGTGTACTGCTATTGCATACAGATGTATTACAAAGCAATGAACATAACCCCAATTATCAGCCAGGCTGTTTGAAGTTGCCAGTGCTTGCTAGCAGTATCAACCAAACCAAACCATGAGTAATAACATCCTTACCGTCTATGAACCGCCACTGCTTTGGAACTGTGTGAGTGAACAGAACTAATTTAAACAACCACTATTTACCTAGTTTTTGAAAGCACAGAGTCTTTCTGCTGCCTGCTGTACAGATACAAGGCAGTCGGTCGGTGCAAGTGTTAATTCCAGCAGAGCAGCACCTGAAGGCTCAGGTTTGGTAAATGTGAGGCTTCTGACAGTGGACATGGGCTCCCTGTTAGCAGTGGACAGGCTGGTGAGCTGTGGAGGCACATGGCCAGCCAGGGACCTATGTGAGCTCCAGGATATAACTCGCACAAGCCACTGGCAGACTTCACAGGTGAAATGTTATTTTTAATGTCTCAACGCTGTCCAAGGGTCCCTGTGCTGTGCCCGCCGGTGCCTATGCTGCCGTTGGACCACCTGCCTGCTATCAGCAGCAGACTCTACAAACAGTAGTTTTGCTCGCCATCGTGCCACAGTGTCTGGACGGGTGCAGCAGCAGCAAAGGAATGGCCATGGAGTTTGCCACCCGCCGATGATACAATGGGCCCACCTGAAAACAACAAGGGCAACTTAAATGTGCCGGATCCATGTGGTTGCTGAACCCAGCGCTTCAATGCCATTTGTTTATTTGTTCATACAGTGGCCCCATGCTTCCCTTCAAGGAACAAAAAGTTTGTGGATGGCCACCATTGATTTTGGTAGCCGCCCACTAAACTTTTAACATGTTTTGTTTTCCAATAAAAAACTCCCAATATGGGAGTTTTTTGAAAAACAAAAAACCAATGATCTCCTCACCCTAGGAGTTTTCTTCCAGAGCAGGAGGATCATTATTGTTTTCTGCCACTCACCACCAGGTTTTTATTGGTGTGATGGACAGAAAGATACAGGACATCACCCTGTCCTCCCTAAATATGGTGGACAGTGTAATACCCTTCCTCCTTTGGACCGATGGAGTATGGGGCGTAGAGGAAAGCTTTATGCTGATGAAGCCAACAGGTGCATTGTTGACAGAAAGCTTATAATTTGCCTGTTTCTCATGAGGTGAGTGGACAGAGAGAATGGCGAACATGGTACTCAACTGCATTTTCCACAGAGTACTCTGTCCACGAAACTCTAAATTGTCCCCATAGTGTAAACACATATTGATGATATGAAACATAAAAAAGGATAAAGAATGGAAAGGAAAAAACATTGGTAATGTAAAGTATTGTCTCCAAACCCTGGCACTGAAGTGCAAATCTCTTTAGGCAGATGTTCACACCTGATCAGGTAAAATGTAGTCACATACAAGGCAAGGGAGTCAATAACTGAAGTTGGCAAACCCATTGCCCAGTGCTGTATGCTCTGGTGGCTGGAAGCAAAAAGTGAATGACTTTTGAACATGATTGAAGAGCGTTGACCGAAAGCCATTCATTTACGTACATATGTATGTGGGCTTGCATAACAGCTAAAACTGTATCTAGGCCATACCTAAAAAAAAGTTTCAGTCAAAATATCATGAGTGCTATGCAGGTTTTTTAAATGTAAACTGCACAGGGAAATGATCGCCAGTCATCTCCTAGTGAAGACCTTGCTTCCTTGTAGATGTGTCTCGATAATAAGGCCTCACCACCTCACCTCCTCCTCTCTCTCTTTATATCTGCAGAAGAGTCCCAACGTGACAGAGTTGAAGGTCTTCGCTGTGATACTCCACACGCACCTGGCGGGTCGAGCTGTCCAAGTCGCCCACTTCAGGTGTGTAAATGTTGGCCCGGCGAATGTGGAAAACTCAGAGACTATGCAGCCAAGGGGCAAGTGGCTAGTCTATGCAGATGCAGTGGTGCTTTTTTTCCATACCCATGACATCTAAATAAACCTTATTGTGAGAAAATTGGTTAATAGGGAGATTGTGAATCCTACTGTAAGGAAACGCCTCTTTATGTATGGTCACCCCCAAAGTTTTGAACAGATATTCTGCTTTTGTGACTCTGAGAATGCACTGATGCCTGCTATCCTGACCTCAGTGCCAGTGCCCTGACCCTTAAAACATGTATGTTTGATTGGCTCATAACCAATTGACACAAGCTAACTTACTACCAACTCCTAGTATATAGTACCAGGGGTACCCAGGGCATGTAAGTTAGAATGTCCCCTCAGGGACGGCAGCAGGTATTGTGCCACCGTAAGTGGGACAAAGTAAAAAATGGCTTCCAGTCTGCCACTGCAGACTGGAAGGGCAGTGTACAACTGCTAACATGAATTTGCCATTTTAATCAATGACAAAGCCCAAACTCCCTTTTAATATGCTTAAGTCACTCCTATAGCAGGCCTATTGAGGCAGAGTCCAGCTTATTAGAAAAGTAGAACATGGGTTTCACATATTTTGGAAGTAAAATCCCACAATTGCTGTTTTTACTGCTGGGAGGGAGACTGATTGCTCCATTGGTGAGTACAGAGTTACAGACTGACCACCTCAGCTGTGCTAACCTCTGCCTGGGAATACCAAAGTTCGCAGCATAGGGCCACAAAAGAAGCCTGCTGGGTCGAGTTGGTTGTCCAGATCGCTGGATCATCGCTCCTCGTCGATTACCAGCCCAAGAGACCAGGACCCGACACTCAAAAGTTGCAAGCGAGTCCGCTGGACCTGAGAGAGTCATCGGAGTGAAGTTTGGTCACCAAGAAGGAGAGATACAGACAAAAGAAGGAAACCACTGAACTCGCTGTGCCAGGGGACTGGTAGGCCAGTGGCGTCTCGATTTCTGTGACCCACAGAGGACTTCGAGGCCAGAATCACTTCCCCAAGACTGTGTACTGATGAGTAGCCCTGGGAAGACCCAATAACTGCACAGCATCCTCAGTATCCTTAAACATTTTCAGGATCCTGCATCCCTTGCATCAGGACCAATCCATAGATGTCAATAGCAAGGGGCCACTGACACTGGAACTGGACTGAAGACTGCCTTTCTTGAGGAGGTAACTGTTTTGTTGGACTTTGCTGGTCCCCTTGACTGGCTCCCTTCCAGAGTTAGTCACTTAAAGTAACTCTAAGAAACCGCATACCAACCTTTAAAAGTTTCTCTTGAAAAGTTTTCTAAGTGTCTAATTTGGTGAATTTGTCAATGCTTGTTTGAGGTTAAGTGAAAAATCTTGCTTTATTATTTCCTGTAAAATCTATATCTCCAGAACCCTCTGGTGGATCTTTTTTGTTTTGGTGTCCGTAAATTCATAAAAAATATAGTCTATTTTTTCTATTTGTCGCCCTGGAAAAGCGCCAGGCCCAAATGGCGTCCCTGCAGATATTTTCAAACCCAATGTTGACCTATGGGTGCCACTGTTAACTAACATTTTAAGGCAGTCTGTGACGGCCATATCCCTGACTCATGGAGGTCAGCTATAATTGCCTCAATTTAAAAAAAAGGAGATAGGGACTCTCCATCAAATTGCAGACCAATCTCCCTGCTCGATTCTAGTGTGAAGATCTTAGGGAGGGTGCGTCTGTCGCCTCTGGAAACCTGGGCTGAAGAAAACAAAATTGTGTCCAATGTTTAATTTGGCTTCAGACAAGGTATTGGTACAATAGACCAATGTTCAGATTTTTATATGATAGCGGGGAAATACGTAATGGCCAAGAAGGGCCCCCTCACGCGGCCTTCATTGACCTATCTAGTAGTGCCTTTGACCTGGTAAACCGATCAAAACTATTGGTCTTGATAGAAAGAATGGGAGTGGAACCAGGACTTCTCATCCTTATCAAACGCTTCCACCTGGGGCTACCAGTTAGGGCCTACTGTGGCACCCAGGTGAAACTACTTCCCAAATTAGAACCATATGGGGCGTGAGACAAGGGTATATTTTAGCTTTCTTTCTTTTCCTTCTTCACATAAACGGGATCTCTAAACATTTGTCCAAAGTAGGAAAGGACACCCCCGAATAGGAGGGCAATCCATTCTAATTTTGCTGTACACAGACGATGCTGTATTCATTGCCTCTACAGCAAATAGGTCCTGCTGGATTCCTTCTCTTATTATATGGAAGATTTGGATCTAAAAGTGAACCATTGCAAATCATTTATTATGACCTGCGGGCACATAAACATGAGGTCAAAACCATTTGTCATGGGGGAAACTCACATAGAGAAGGTGAAAGATTTTAATAATTTGGCGATCATTTTACTTTGTCTTTTAAATGGAATTCTGTTTTAACTGCAAGGTCACAGCAACTCAGCAGGAACATCGAAGCAATCATTAGATTGGTGCATAGATCAGGACAAAAACCTCTGAAGGAGCTGATCAATCCATATAAAAGCAAATATATTTCAGCTGGGTTATATGGAGCAGGTTTGTGGGGCTATACAAATGCGGAAATCCTTCAACATGTAAAAAATCGTTTTACACATAGGCTCCTTGCAGTTCCCAAGGGGACGGCCACCTTGTTTTGTCATGAGGAATTAGGCCTCCCATATTTAGAGGGCCGGGTGGGTCTATGTTGTGGATAAAGGTTCACTGATAGAATATCGGCCCCCAAAATATCCCCATACACAAATATCAAGTTATAAATATCGATGTCAAAAATATCGATATCCTATATTTATAATGGTAAGTACAAAAATATCGGAAAAAAAATATCGATGTAAAAAATATAGTTGTACAAAATATCCATTTTAATATATGTATAAAAAATAATATTGAATATATTAAATAATAAAATTAACTTTAAAAAAATAAATTAGATTTAATATACATTTTAAAAAATATAACAAATCAATTTAATTTAAAAAATTAAACACGTATATAAAATTTACTATATATACATTTACTTTAAAACAATTAATAAACTATCAATTTTTATTTATTTTATAATTGTATATATGAAAATTTACAAATAAATATATATATATATATATATATATATACATACACCAATAACATAAAATGTAATTAAAAAAACATAATAAATTACAACATTTAACTATTTAAAAATATTTAAACTTAAATTTTCCACTTCAGTGAGTGCAACAGTAGGTAAAGTGTTAGATAGCGGAGGGGTAAAAATTACTATTCCCACTCCAGTGAGGGCAACAGTAGGGAAAGTGTTGGATAGCGGAGGGGTAAAAAATACTATTCCCACCCCAGTGAGTGCAACAGTAGGGAAAGTGTTGGATAGCGGAGGGGTAAATATTACTATTCCCACTCCAGTGAGTGCAACAGTAGGGAAAGTGTTGGATAGCGGGGGAGGGGGTAAAGATTACTATTCCCACTCCAGTGATTGCAACAGTAGGGAAAGTGTTATATAGCGGAGGGGTAAAAATTACTATTCCCACTCCAGTGAGTGCAACAGTAGGGAAAGTGTTGGATAGCGGAAGGGTAAAAGTTTCTATTTCCACTCCAGTGAGTGCAACAGTAGGGAAAGTGTTGGATAGCGGAGGGGTAAAAAATACTATTCCCACCCCAGTGACTGCAACAGTAGGGAAAGTGTTGGATAGCGGAGGGGTAAATATTACTATTCCCACTCCAGTGAGTGCAACAGTAGGGAAAGTGTTGGCTAGCGGAGGAATAAAAATGACTATTCCCACTCCAGTGAGTGCAACAGTAGGGAAAGTGTTGGATAGTGGAGGGGTAAAAATTTCTTTTTCCACTCCAGTGAGGGCAACAGTAGGGAAAGTGTTGGATAGCGGAGGGGGTAGAAAATACTATTCCCACTCCAGTTAGTGCAACACTAGGGAAGGTGTTGGATAGCGGAGGGGTAAAAAATACTATTCCCACTCCAGTTAGTGCAAAAATAGGGAAACTGTTAGATAGCGGAGGGGTAAAAATTAATATTCGCACTCTAGTCAGTTCAAAATTAAAAACAATCAAAATATCACCAACGCAAAATATATATTTTTTTAAATGAAAAATATATAAAATTATTTAAAAAATCTAAAAAATAGAAACATATTATAATGTTAAATAGATATAACAAATACCTAGAAATATTATATTAAATACATTTTAAAATAATTTGCAAACAAATAACTATTTTTAATTAGAAATTATTTATAAACAAAAACATTAATTATTACATAAATTTAATCTTTTTTATTTCCTACCCTAAAACACCGCACAATTCACAATGTACCTCCGTAATTAACATAATTAACTATCAATTAAAGAAATATTATTAATAAAAAAACAAATTAAAACAGATAAAAATTAATTTACTCCCCAAACGTTACCCCTATAAAATCAAAACTCACACAAAAAAATAAATAATTACCCTAATTAATTATCAATTGATGAATTGATTTTAATGATTAATTATTAATTAATTAATTAAACATAAATTACTTTCCACCCTTTACCCCTGTAAACCCCACAACCCGCTCCTAAAAAAATGACACAATTAACAAAATGAATTACCAATTAATTAATTAATAATAATTAACAACCAATTAATAATTACTTAATAATAAATTACTTCCTACAATTAGCACTATAAAATATAAATTAAAAAATATTAATAAATGTAAAAAAATCATTAATTTATGATAATTAAATTACTTCCCACCCTTTACCACTATAAACCCCACAACTTGTTCCTAAAAAAACACGATTACCATAATTAATTAGCAATTGATTAATTAATATTAATTAACAACCAATTAATAATTAATTAATAATAAATTACTTCCCACAATTAACACTATAAAATCTAAATTAAATAAATATTACTAAATAAAAAATAATCATTAATTTATTATAATTAAATTACTTCCCACCCTATTCCCCTATAAACCCAAAACCCGCTACAGAACTAAAAAACGCAAAATGGAATTAAAATAAAATTGTTTAACTACTGAGAATGTAACACATATATTAAAAAAAAAAAATACTTATACAAAAAACATACATTTAAAATACATACTAAAATACATAACACTAATTAAAAAAGCGATATTTTAAACAACTATATTTTTACAAACGATATTAATGACTTCGATATTTTTAAAAACTATATTTCTTTCCGCAAAGTCGATATACTTGACCACGATATTCTTGCTTTCGATATTTCTGTGTCACGATATTTCCAACTTGATATTTGCGTAAGTCGACATTTCCAACTCGATATTCTGGGGCCGATTCCGATTCGGGCCGGAAATCTCTCCGACCGAGCCGGACCCAGAGAGATTTCCGACCGAATCGGACCCGTGCAGTCCGACCGAACGAGTACGATGCGCACGTATGCCATCGGACTCGAGTCGGTCGGACTCCCATTGAACTCAATGGGAGCCTGTCGTACAACGCGTACGCGGGCTCCCATTGACTCAATGGGTGCGATGCGGACAAGTGCGCCCCCTACAGCGTGTACGCGGCGAATCGATTCGCGCCGTACACGCACAGGTAGGGGGGACCCATGGTTCCCCCCTGTGTGTGACTCGCGCGGCTACGCGTACAGGGGGGTCGGACACGGACCCCCAAAGTACGGCTCCGACAGCTCTTTCGAGCCGGAGTGCGCGGCTCGGTCGGACTGCTCGCGGCGCGCATCGTACTTACCCGGCCGGGGAACGTCTCCATTGCGCGGTGCGAGTCGTGTCCGTGCGAGTCGGTCGGTGCGGTTCGACCCGGGATCGAGTCGGTCGGAGCGGTCGGGACGCCCGGACGAGTCGGTCGGCGAATACGCATCGTACTCGCTCGCCCGGACGCGCGTACGAATCGGTCGGGAAATAGGGCTCCGAATCGGATCCGGTTAAGCCGAATCCGATTCGGAGCCCTACCGGCCGAGATCGGAATCGGCCCCTCTGTCTGCATACCGTGGATTAAAACCTAGGGCACCTCAGAGGCAGCCCTGGTCAGATCCTGTATTTCTGATTGTTTGTCTTTGAATGGGGTTGACCGGATTCCTTGGCTTTTATACCTAAAGAAAACTTTCAAGGCAATAGGCCTGAAAGATCTGTTCGAAAACCCTCATGCAATCACCCGATGATGCAAGGAGGAAGTTAAACAATGTTTTCTCAACCATTGTATGGCTTTGAGGTTGCAGAGGGCTCAGGCATTGGTGTCAGTAGCAAGATATGCCATGGCTTTAGCTAAACGGAATCTAGAACCATATCAATTCTGGATTACAGACCTCACCTACCGCTGCTATCTTAAATTTTTTAGGTTAAGTATTGTATGTACATTTTAAGGTCGCCTTCCCTTTCCAATGTGTTTGCTCAAACAATTTACAGCCATGTCATTGCAATAACATCACAAATCAAATCACGTGTCACTTTATAATATTTTGCCCTCTATATACTGAGCCTTGGCACTCTTTTTTGGTTCCTGTTTTTTTTACTCAAGTTCTGTTTATTGAGTTTTACATCAAAGGGAGGAACAACAATACAGTACACGTGCAATTGCGAGGATAGGAGGCATCAAATAAGCCGATACAATACCGCGACAGTACTATTACATAATGCTGCCATGCCTATTTAGAGAACTAAAAAGCTTAGTAGAAGCCCCGAAGAGGCATGGACTGACCTATGGGGACGCTGTGTTAGGTCTAAGCAACAGTTCAGGTGCATTTGGCACCAAACGGAGGGGAACTGTTCAAGGATAGGGGGAACGAACCAGGATTGGATAACGGGGAAAAGGGGGGACTGGAGGGGGGGAGTTGGAGGTTCCCTGCATGTCCCTCAAGGCCCGTAGTTGTGTAAGATAATAAAAGGGGCGGGGCATTGCTTAAGGAGTGATAATATGCTAAGCATGGCCTGGCGAGCCCGCTGGGTTGGGGGGGAGGCGCTATATTGGGTCATCGAAGAGGTGTAGCGCCCGCAGTCTAGGGGGTTGGAAGAATATGTATTCCCAGCGAGACGTGTACTGGACGAGGGGTGGCCAGAGACGTTGGAATTTCTTGGTTCCTGTTTTGCGCAGATCAAAGTTGAGACAACACCAGGAAGCCCTGGTGTTTTTGCAGAAACTTTGTACAATAGAGTTCTGTTATGCAGTTTTAAACTTTATTGGAGGAGCACTGGTAATAAGGAAAAGGTACGAGGTGCTCTTCGCATGATTGTATTACTAATTCTGTTACTAGGCTGCATTACCTTCTTCATGAATTTTGTACCCACAACTGTGATGATTCTTTTATTCTCTTTATTCTATCTGTATATTGTTTTATTTATATCTTTTTGCTTACTTTTATGGCTTATACTGAATAAAGATTTGAATGAGTGAATCTATTGTCAAACTGGTGTCAAATATATTCCTTCTTTACTTGTTTTGGTGCTGTTTAAACACTTTACACTTATTCCTTTGTGTAAGCCCGATTGCTCAGAGCCACAGCTACTCAAGGTTGAGCTAAGGCTTAAAACATGAAACCTGACTGGTATTAAAGGGGTTGGTAGTGTATTACATTGTGAGGTCACACAATCACACCATATAATACACTCCATTTCCTCACATCTACTCAATTAATAAGACCCAAACACCTGCAAGGTCTATCACACAGTTTCAACAATTTAAACTCGGGCTTAAGCCCTGGAAGCTATGGCACAGAGCAGAGAGGCTTAATTAGGGAATATGTGCAAGGTATTTAGCAACACTAAAACAGTTAAAAAACAACTCAAACAATTCCCACAAACAAATCCCACAAACAATTTCGAAAAATTAAGAAAAATGAAAGAAGAAAAAGGACACCAAAATGACAAAATCCAAGAAGGGGAACCAGAAACATGAATTTTCAAAGTTTTAAGGCAAAAGTAGCAAGAAAAGGTTACGTGCCAGCCAGGAATCACTGTTCGAGGTTGACTGGGACCTAGACACGATTTCAGGCAGGAAAAGCTCAGAGCGGGAGAAATTCAAATTTCTTAGCCACTGAAGTACTCTCATAAGGCAGATACTTTTTGCACCTTCGCCCTGTCAACATTTCTACCTTCTGACTTTTTTATGGAGCTCAACATCCTTCAGTGGGGCAAGACTGAAGCTGTATCTGATGAAGTCACATTAGGATTGGTCAGCTTTGCTACTTGGCCCTGCTGAAGTTGTGGAGGTCGTGGAGTCCCAACTTTTCAGACTTTCTGGATCAGTTCCTTTTAGCCACTTTTAAAGCTTACAAGATCTTAGGAACAACACTTGGGTGCCAGGACACAATCCATCAGAGGCGATCAGCAAGGTTGAGTCCCATTCCAATTCTAATCAGTCCACTGGTCACTGCAGGAATAAAGGCCTCTTGCAGCTTTTTATGTCCCTGTAGTCACACAGGAGGCCAGCCAACTGACACTTGGAGTCTACTTCTAAGTCCTGTGTATAAGTGGGAGTGTCGTGTAGTTTTATTTATTTATTTGAAGAGTTTTATATAGCGCTGGCTAGACCCGGAGGTATCAGAGCGCTTTACATAAGTAATTAGCGTGTTACATGAATACATCAGTTACTGGGGGATAGCATTACATAGGATAAAAACAATGTTACACAGTTACATGACACAAAAACCGGTGGGGCAAAGAAGGTAGCGGGGGAAAGTAAAAGGGTAGGAATGAGGATCGGAACAAGGAGGGATAGGCAAGGGTGAAAAAAAAACGTAAAGGGAAACCCAAAAGTCAGGGTGAATGTCAGCAAACCGGCTGGGGACCCGCAAACAAAAAGTCCAGAGTCGGGCTCAGACTCTGCATCAGATCATCTTGGACATGGAAACGGGTTCGAGGGGGGGGGCACCAGGCGCAGTCCAGGGGCACGCATTGACCAGTAAATCCATAGAAGCCAGAAAATCCATAGAAGCCGCCATGATGGAGGATCAAGTTATAGACCCCAGCAACATCACTACAAACTGGCTGTGTTGCAGATTGGCGAGAATCCGATCGGAAAAGCCACAAAGGAAAAAATCGACCCCATGGAGCAGGACTGGACGGGGGAGGCGGCCACAAGAACAGGTGGAGGAAGGCTGGCGAACGCCGATCAATCTCAGGTCGACATGGGCGAAAACACTCGGGGCTATATGAGCAGCAGTGTTACCGTTCCATATGCTATGATGGTAGGAGAGGTCCGCTCGGGAGCACGGCAGCAGCCCCTGAAGAGGGGGGGGGGTGGCTGCGGGGTCAGGAGTGTGCGCTCCCTAAGTAAATGCAGAGGAAGGAAAATAAGCTCGATTGCACAGGGCAGCAGTGTCACAGCATTCACGCAGCATTCTTCTCCGTAGGTCCGGAATGCGAAGCAGGAAGCCAGGCGACCGAGATTAAAGCCCGGAAGGCAGGTGACGGCTGGAGGGCTAAACCCCAGCCCATCTCCTCAACAGCTGCAAAGGCAGCTCAGCTGGGCATTGGCCACGGCGAAATGGATCCGTAATCGGTGGAGATTCCGTTTAGCATCGGAGGTGCACCGGGCATCAGCCGCGCAGAAATTGGCAATGCCAAAGGCTGATCCTCGATGGTTCAATGGAGGGCGGGGAGGAAAGGGACACAGCGGAGAGACGAGGATATTGTGCCCAATGTCTGGCTGGGTAGGTGACGGCCGAGGGGAGATCCACAGCCAATCTCCTCTATAGCTGACTGGGCAGCTCCACCGGGCATCGACCATGATTGCTCAGACTCCGTGGTCGGCAGAATGTTCGTCAAAAGTTGCAGACGCAGGTTTTGAATTCGATCGCGGGAATAGGAGGATCGAGGGATCGCAATCCAAGGAAACCCAGGTGAGTGTAAAAGTCCAAGGAGGGGGTAGATTTCAGGCAATTTAAGCCAAAAAAGCAATCCCTGGCCGGGAGATCCCGGCCGGAGCTCCTCACCTGTCGGCCATCTTTGGTAGTTCCTAGGACCCCCAGGACCTGCGCATTTTGGATGACCTAAACTGAGGGCTTGGGGTGCAGATAGACTCTGGACACCCCCACAGGATGAGTCAGCCATTAGACCAGCTAGCTCTATGGTGCCACTACCACCCCCCTGTATTCTACAATGGTGTGTGTAGTTTCTGGCAACCACTGAACATGACAACCCTGATTCCTCAGGTATCGTGGAAACAATACGGTATCTTTCGCTCAGTCACTCGTGCTTGCTTTTTCTCAGAATACACATAGAATACGATTGGGATGGTTTCAATAATTATTTATTGGTCAAGCGTCAGTCTAGTATGAAACATATTCGCTGCGACAATCAAAAGAAAGGAGCAGACAAATGTGATCGCTAGCACCAATATCGTAAATAGCAGATACATTTCGACCATAGTGCTAATAAGATGAATATAAACAGATTATAGAAAACAATAGCATTGGCGTACTCCTACGATGCGTAACCTACCTAAGTGTACCTAACCTAGATATGTAGGTGAATCACGTGTATGTAAATGTCAGGATATATCCTAATGGAGCCAAGAATCCCCCAGGGAAGTACTAACCCCTCACCTGATGGTTCTGAATGAAGGACCCCGTCTCTGCGTCGAGGATGGCACCCTGCAAGGGATGTCAGGTCTCTGCCTGTCGAAGGATCAGCTTAAAGAGTCTCGGTCCAGCCTGGAAGGAATTTTCCTCTCTGTCTGTAAGGGAGAGTGAGGGTCTTTTATACTAAAATGGTCACTCCAGGGGTTTTTCTTGAATCAATATGTTTTGAAAACATTCACTGATCCCTTGCTAATCCTTTTCTAAACAAAAGCACTCCTGCATAGCTGGCTGTTGGCCATGGATGAAAAAAAGAGAGGCAACCCGTATACAGAATAAATCTGCTGTGCCTGAGGACATGTTTATGTACGTAAGGTACAGGGATTAAGATAGGGTACAGAGAGACTGTCGTCGAAAAGACAGAAGTAAGCTTCTAGGTAAAAGGTCACCTGTGTAGAACGTTATGTCGTGTGGATGGGACAAAACGTATGTAATTTGGTTTGTACATTATGGGATTATCCTAAAGGACATGACAGGAGCAAGTGCAGCCCTTCAGGTTTTCTCACAGGTTACAGACAGCAGGTCCAGTCCTCTTTGTTTCTGACACAGATTCTGAGTTGGCTTCTTCCTGCCGCACGTAGACCGGTAGTCCAGGCCCTCGTGTTGTCCCGCCTTGACTATGGCAAGTCAGTCTACCTGGGTAGTCCTTTGTATGTGGTTAAGCGACTCCAAGAGGTCTAGAATGCCACTACGTGCATTCTACTAAAGATACCAAAACATCATTCTGTTGTCTTGTCTCCCTCCACTGGTTGCCAGTAAGCCCCTACAATCCTAAAAGATGTCATCGGTCTGCAGAACAGAACTTTCACTGTGCCTTTGATTAAGAAGAAAGTTAGAAGAGGCGAACACTCGTTTGCGTATCTGGCATCAAAACTTTGGAACACACTGCTATGATCATTGAGAATGATGAAGGAAGAACTCAATTTTAGAAAACATCTTATTTGAGTAGTTTGCCTATCTAGCCGGCACTATGCGATGGACATGACATTTAGCATTGGGAAGCCCCTTGGGAAGCCATATGCTTTATAAATGCCTAGTATAGTATAGTCTCTCCATGTCCCTTTTAAGTTAGTGAAGTTGCTGACCACTCCTAAACTGCCTTGCTTGGGTTAATCTGGGTCACAATCTTCCCTCAAGCCATCGTGCCAGGCCCAAGCTATTGTACTGGTTCTGAGAGGAGTATTTCAAAGCTCATCAAAGCAGCACTGACAGTCTAGCTGCAGGCTGGCTAATTAGCCAGAAAGGGCTTGAGGCAGGGAAAGCATAACTTTTTAAAAGTTACTTTCCCTGTAAATTTATTGTAAATCAACTGAACTGGATTTCTAATAAATATTAAAAACAGTGGTTTAACCATCTCTGTAGCATATTTCAAACCCAATATATTGAATTAACATATTAACTGTCCTTTAGCTTTTTTTTCTTCCAAGAACCAGCTACAGCCCTAACAGTTAAAATAGGCTTTGGGTGCTAGTCACTGTAGAAATATGCAAACATTAAATACTTACATGTTCCATTTTTAAATACCAGGCATCATGCCTTGTGGGCTACAAGGCAGACTTAGGTTTGACCTATTTAACATTTAAAGGTAGGGATTCCCTCCTGTCAAAAGACATATTTTGACATGTCTGCCTGCTGGTTTAAAAACTGCAGGAATCAGACTACACATGTAGGCCTGAGGCCATGTTTTAAGCCAAGTGAATGGCCAAAAGGTGCTGTGGTCCACATGTGACATTTAACTTTCTGTCACTTTAGTGTATTTTCTTACAGCATATATTGTGGCCTTACCGGACCGCTAACTATGCCAATTTGTCGATTAGCCAATTTTAGGGGTCAGAATACATGCACTGGGGTCTTGCCAGAAGTACCCCAGTGTAATAGAGTTAAAAAACTAGAAGCACTTTCCCACAAAAAATGAGGGTGACCATGCAGAAAGAGGCACTTTCTCACACTTACGCTGCCCCGGGCAGTTAAAAGAATCTACCCATAGCCAAAGGGTATGCCTGAAATTACTTCTCCTTCCAGTACCAACCCAACGCTACACTTCACAAATATACAGGCAAATGTAGCTGCTACATTCCCTTTTCCTTTACAAAGAAGAACTTAGAGAGCTGCATAATCCTTGTAACCCCCTGTAACTTATTGCCACACTATTGTTCACACCACCACAATATTCCCTGAACCACCCACAACTACTCTTGATCCTACAGAATATGGCCCCTCAAGGAATTCACTGTCAACTCTCTCTGACAGAAACTTCCATCAAAGCCAGAATTTTCTCAAACCTCAACATCAGCCAGGTACAGTTTAAGGGCCCAATTTAGAGTTTGGCGGACGGAGCAAAAGCAGTCAGGGTGGTGGAGGACTTTACAACTGCCACCCTGCCTTTACTCGGCCATCCAAATTTAAAGTGTACTGCTGCATACTCTATGGGTTTGTGTGAACTTCTATCACAGTGGTTCATACAAAGCCATTTGAACGTTCGGTCCGCATCCATCATTGGTGACGTACACTTACAGCAAACCTTTTAAAGCTTTTACTTTTCTAAAAACAAACAATCAAAGCAGAAGTTTGTTTTTGAAAATATAGAAATTAATGACCCCAACACTATGGGAGTTTACTCTCATGGTGCAGGGGTAAGTGTTTTATTTTTACTTTCCTTCACTGCCAGAATATTCCTGGAAGTGACAGACAATAAAAAAGCCACCTCTAAATAGGGCGCGCATTCAGGGCCTCATTTATGAAAACTGTTGCATCGCTGCATGAAAACAGCGATGCAACAGTTTTCACGGTGCCCTCCTTGCGACATGATGTGAAAGAAGTGACCCGCTTAGGGCCGCCTGGGTCACCACTGACCACCTCTCAGCCTTCTGCTCCAAATGAAGAGTCGAAGAGACAGTGGAGAATATATACCAATAACTGTTTATTCATATACGCTCGGAGCGGGCCCCGTCTACACAGTCTCGTGTAGACGGGGAACTAAAGAACAGTAAGCATAGAGATACATTATGTACATTTCATGGTTAGACAAGAACACGCCCACAGTGGAATTTTCCAGGCAGATGTAACTGGACAGTAAAAGACAAAAAAAGGTTTTCTGTCTCGTATCTTGCACAACCCAGCACAATCCAAGGCCGGTTCACCCTGGGCTGCGATCAAACCACCAGACAGGTGGGGGAGGACCTTTATCGAGTGGGAAAGCTATGCGCTGGCACTAACTTTTTTTGCAGAAACAAAACTTAGCGAAGGGCATTTCTCAGATCTAAGAAAGATTAGTTTCGATCAGCATATAAAATGGAGTCCAATATGAAAATGGTGCAGCGAATGCTAACTGAAACATGGCATTACGTGAGCATCCACAGGCCCAATCTAACAGACCCTCCTTTTCGCATGAGCTAAAAACATTTTCTAATATGCAAAAGGAAACGAGGGAAAGTGATACATAGGCAGCATTACTATAATGGAATCAACACATCAGAGGTCAACAATCAAAATCAAAAATGTAAGTGGGGTGAAACTATGGGCACTCCTTACAATCAGCATTAGAAAGGGGAACAGCAAGGAGGGAGGAATCCTCAAAAATTCCCTCATCAATATTCATAAGATCATCAATATCCTCCTGGAGCATCATAGCGGCATTTGTAACATGGGCTGACATTTTCTGTTTAGGTGTGAAAACAGAGGCACAAAGGGAACAACAGAGAGGAAGGCATTGAATGAGGATTCAACAGAGCACCCGCACCACCATAAGATAAATCATTTCCTTAAGAATCCAACCCCAACTGCCAAAAAGGGACCAATTCCAATTCCCACTTTCCATCCCTTTAACATTGTCAATGATATTCTTTTCCAGATTTCTTTTTACCAACCACACACTGGTCGCTGACCACTGCGCATACACCACCACTCTTTGCCAAGATAAAGTCCACTGCATATCTAGTCTGTTCTGAATACACCCGCATGCTCTCTAACTGAGTAGTAATGTCGAGCAAAGCCGCCACTGTAGTATTGGATAGAATTTGCAGCTTACATCCAAAATATTCTCTAGCTTTCTCACCCCTGGCCATGGCAGTACCACCCAATGTAAAAATGGAGGAGAGGATGTATCCAAATGTAATACCATTACTATAACTATTTACTTCCAAGTCTGTTACTCCTTCACAGAATTCTTTCGTTAATGTCCTTTTTACCCATCTTGTTATGGGTGGAGCATATTTACATGGAACACCCAAAGGCAGTACCATCCCAAGAGCCATGTCATCAGTACCATTATGGACGTTGGAATAAGTCACATTAGACAGAAAGAAAAACCCTGGATGTGCATACATCGGCCCTTCATAATTCACTGCAGCATATCTGGAATTCATTCCTGAAGTGTTTGGATTTTTCTTATTGACTAGAGGAAAGATGTGTTTATATAGTATTGTCCCTGAACAATTTATGTACAGAAAGGTATCGGTACTGTTCACTATGGGGCAACAAGCAGGATAATAACCAGCCTCTCGAGGTACAGTTAATTCCTTATAATGCCAACCCACCAGCGTTATATTCTGCGCTTCCATATAGAAATTATCACAATATGTATTGTTGTCACAACCCGGATAACCCATCCCCTGGGGCTTGTTATAATACAGACATTGCCCAGGATAACCAAATTCAAACATTCCCTTTACTTCTGCAAACTGAGGTGGTCGAGTGTACATGTGACAGTGGGTATGCAGTCCAAAGGCTAGTAACAGATTGAGTGGGGTAACAAGCAGTCCCTTTTCCAAAGAATCTCTTATGGGTCTCCACAAACACATTACTCGGGACAGCCCTTTTATTACGTCTCGGGGAAATGGCTTCACACTTACTACGTGTGGGTACACTATATGCATCCTCCAAAATCCACGATACCCCACATATTATTATTATCATCGTTATCAAAAAAATGACACATGCAATTTTACTCCAGATTGACCAAGTCATACTGTGTTGTATAGTGACAATTGGCTGCTCCTCCTCATTAACTTTCCTGCCAAAAGGATGCATAGTGAATTAAAGGAAGAAAATGCAAAGAGAAATATGAATGTTCCCAGTGTCCGTCAGAGCCTCACTGGTACAGGCTCCTGTTGTCCATCAATTAGTTGGCGCTCTTGAGCACCGGCGGTGGAGCTTGCTCTGTCCTAAGCTCTTTCCTAATCTATCCCACGTTGATAAAGGTGGTATACTCTCAGAGTATACTTTCCTAACTAATATTCAAACAACAAAAGCATAGCAAATACAGAATTTCACTTGTTTCGATCCCTCATTGGTACTCCGACTCAGTACTTTCCTACCTTGTACAGTCCACCCCTAATCTTTTTTCTCCTTAGGCTCGGTGGTCCTCGTCCAAGGATGTAAATCATACCTGGCAGCCCTAGGCACCGTGTGATCACTGAACAGAGGCTCCTGGATAGCTCGTATTTCTGGTGGTACAGCCTCGTTCAGAGCATCGGATTCGTCATTCTCCTTGTCTGTTTGGGTCCAGATTAATTGTGCATCACTAAAAGTCACAATTCTGGGCACTTGCTCTCATTCAATGTCTCCTATTCCCTCCTTGGCCCACTGGTCATAAGGCAAAGGGCAAAGGTATCCTTTTACAATGGGTCGCATGGACCCAGTTCTTTCGACCAGCAACCTTTACAGCCATCTGTGTAACCAACAGGACCTGCTCAGGACCTTTCCATCTGGGCTCCAAACTTTTCTTCCTCTGGAAGTTCTTAAACAAAATGTAGTCTCCAGCCTGGATGTGGTGGCCAGGCCCCTCTGGTTTAGGATGTAAGGAGTCTCGCACCTGTTGGTGAATAGAATGCAAACTTTCCGTTACCTGCCCAAGGTAATAAAGTAACACAGGATATTCAATATCCGAAAAAAACTTCGGCCTAGGGACGCCCCAGACATTCGCCGGGCGTCCAAACACAACTTCAAATGGTGATAAACCAGTTCTAGAATGTGCTGTAGTTCTAGATGACAAAAGAGCGGAAGAGCAGCTGGCCATTTTAACCCTGTCATTTCCTGAATCTTTGCCAATTTCAGTTTGAGCGTACCATCGTACTTCCCAACAAGACCCACTGACTGCGGATGATTGGCAGCATGAAATTTCTGTTTAATGTGCAAACCTTCACAGATTAACCTAATCACTTTCCCATTAAAATGAGACCTGTTATCACTCCCGATAATTCGGGGCACTCCGAAACGAGGAAAGTACTCTTTAAGGAGTACCTTGACAGTTGTGGTGGCTGTATTGTCTTTAGTGGGGTAAGCCTCAACCCATTTAGTAAACGTGCATATAACCACTAAGACATACTTGAGATTGTTACATCGTTCCAGCTCAATAAAGTCCATTTGAAGGACTTTGAATGGGAACATAGGTGGTGCAAAGTTACCAGAGGATGTAGGGGTACCCTTCCTTGGGTTGTGCCTCATGCAAATCATACAACTTTTCACTAAATGCGCAGCAGTTTTGGAAATATTATCGTTACACCAAACCGGGGCCAATAATTTACAAATGCCTTTTGCACTGATATGAGCTGGACCATGAGCCATAGTAACCACAGGAAGCACATATGCTTCGGGTAACATCCATTTCAGCTCTCCAGACTTGTCAATCCAACATCCTTCTTCGTTTAACTGTGCTGTACTTTCCTGCCATACCGCTAATTCTTCTATTGTGGCCTCACTTTGTATCTCTTTAACACTCTCAACCGTATTTTCAAACATGGCGTTCTCGTGAACCCATCTAGCTGGACCTGCAGCAAACATTCTCTTCATCTTGCTTTGAGCAGTCTCTTTGGCTGTCTGATCGGCACACGCATTCCCTTTGCCTACATCATCAGTCACTCTCCTATGGGCTCTACACTTCACAATCACCATTTTCTTAGGGAGTGTCAGTTAGGATAACAATCGTAGTATGAGATGTCCATGTTGTATTTTAGTGCCATGGGATGTAAGGAACCCTCTCTCTGCCCACAATCGCTCAAAATTATGGGCGACCCCAAATGCATATTGGCTATCTGTATAAATGTTGACAATCAATCCTTCACTCAATTCACAAGCTTGTATAAGGGCAACAAGTTCTGCGGCTTGGGCTGACTGATAGGGGACTCATGATGTCTCTACCACTGCGCGCAACGTAGTGATAGCATAGGCTGCAGTAGTGGTGCCATCTGGTAATTTAAAACAAGAGCCATCGACATATAGTTCTCTTTGGGGGTCAGATAAGGGAACATCAGTCAAGTCTACCTGTCCCTTCGCCTCTTCCTCTGTTCGGAAAATACAGTCATGTTTGTCGACTGCATCATTCTCAGAAGGGAGGGGTAGTAACGTGGCTGGGTTCAGAGTGGCACATCTTTTGATCGTGATATGCTTAGCAAACAATGTCAATTCATAGCCGCTAAGACGTGCACTGGTGAGGTGCTGTTTCCTGACTTATTCAAAAGTGTATCCACAGCATGGGGTACCATAACCGTGAGGTCAGTATCGAGTACGAGTCCAGCCGATTGTCTGATTGAAGTGGCCACAGCCACGACCGCTCGCAGACAGCTCGGGAGGGCCCTTGCAACAGGGTCAAGCACAGCAGAGAAAAAAAAGCGCAAGGTCTCTGTCTATCGCCAAATCTTTGAGTCAAGACAGAGAGAGCACAACCAGCCATCTCATGGATGTACAGCACAAAAGGTTTCCTATAATCAGGCGTGCCTAACACTGGAGCAGAGCAAAGCGCAGCTTTTAATTGTTCGAAAGATTGCTGACAATCTGGCATCCAAGTCAAAGGCTCATGCACTGCTTTCGTTGTTAATGCAAGCAAAGGCTTGATTAGTAGGGAATAATTTGGGATCCACTGCAGACAGTGGGAAGTGATGCCTATAAAAGCACGCACATCTTTTTGGGTTTGTGGAAAGGGCATTTTAGTGATGGTACTAATACGTTCTGGCGTTAACCTCCTACCCTCCTTCGACAGTTGGTGACCTAAATAGGTAACCTCCTGTCGACAGTACTGGGACTTCGAAAGGGAGACCTTATGTCCATGATGTGCCAAATGCAACAATAATTTCACCATACTATCCTTGCAAACTTGTTCCGTATCAGAAGCCATTAACAAGTCATCTACATACTGTACTAATACATTACCTGGAGAAAGTGAGAGGGAGTCGGAGGCAATATGGCGATCGGCTGACGGCGTCGCGAGGGAGCTCCGCTGAGCCTCCCCCGATTGAAGCGCAACTGAGACTGGAGATATGATAATTAATCTCCAAAGCAATTGTGAAACTTGAGACTCACTTAAAGAAGAAAAATTGATGAGAGAAATGCGGCTGAAAACTGCAACCGGGAAAACCCCACCTTTGCTCATTATCGCCGCAATCTATCCCTGCCTCGAGGACGCACTGCCTGCTCGGAGCTCCTGGATGGGGGTTGACCTGCGCGGCTCCTTCCAAGCGCATTTTCACTACGGAAGGCTTCTGAACGAGCTGTTTGTTCTCCGTGTTGAACAGAGGAGGCAACTACGAAGCTTACACGGGATCCGCTCCAGAAGCAGAGGAGGTAGCAGTGTGGAAAGCAGGATTTGGGCAGAGATACACGGCTGCAACCAGCGCATTCTCCGGCAGGACACACAAGTGAGAATGACTGGCAAAGGGGCGAGAGGAGGCAAGGGTAAGATCGCTCCTGTACCCTCACAGTAAGGCGTAGTACAACCTAATACCTCATTAGCACTCACACGCTTGGCTAAAAAGAAGGACAGCACGAACACGAGTGCAAGAGGTAGTGGAAGGGGCGAGAGAGGGGAAAGTGGAAGCAAACCCCTGCAAGAGAAAGACTTAACCACTAACTCTACGGGGGAGAGAAAAGGAATGACACAACCGACAGCTCTCAACCTTTAATCTCCACTAGTTTTGCGGCTGTGGGAAACCTCGGGAATGCTAAACAGGCTGTCTGCAGCGTACTAAAGGATGGCTCGGATACTCCCGTATTAGTTGGTCCAGTGGAAGTAACCACGGCAGCAGTGGTAGAGGAGCTGCTGGCTCCGTTGGTAATGTGGTAAGCAATCACAGTAGCCCATCTGTGCAAGCGAGTGTTACAACCCCGACTAAAAATACTACCGGGAATACCACCCTCCTCCCTCCAGCACCGGACGTGGCTCACTCACTTCTAGACTCGAGTCAGATGACGCCAGATAATCAAGACAAGTTTTTCTCGCTAACTGAAGAATCTGAAGTAACAGACAGCAGTATCTCCCTATCGAGTGGGGAAGAAGGCAAGAATTGGTACAGTAGCCCTAATACCGGCACCCAGAGATCCAGAGCAGGCACCAAAAGGCTACACAAAAAACGAAACAGCGACAGGGTGAAAGGAGGGAAAGACCTATCGGGGGATGAGAGTCCCAGTGAGCTGAAGTGGGATTATAATAATACCCCTCTCATACTGGTCTCGGGGGATACCCCAATAAGCACCCCAAGTAGTTACAAGCCAGCGAATGACGGCAGTGGCATCGGTAGCGACAGCAGTAAGGTGGTGGAGCAGGGTGAAGCCACCTTGTCAGTTGTGCTGAAGTCCATAAAAAGCTTTCAGGATGAAGTTAAGGCTGACAACCGACGATCCCGCATGGCGGCTAAAAAACTGCAAGGGGCTATCAGAAAGGTGGGGAAGACCTGTGCCAACATAGCTGATCGAATGACTATGGTGGAGGGGAGGACCGAGCAGTTGGAAAAGGAGGTATCTACACTCCAGACACAGCATGTTGATCATGAGGGATTGGTAAAAGATCTGATGTGGAAGATGGAGGAACAAGAAAAACGGCAGAGACGCAATAACCTCCGCTTCTTAGGGATCCCGGAAGGCGCAGAGAAAGATGATCCTAGGAAATTTATGATCAACCTACTAAAAGGAGCGTTCCCAGAGCTGCAATCATGGGACCTGGATAGGGAGGTTCAAAGAGCCCATAGATTTCCCCTATTTCCTGGCAAGCATGCATCCGCATCACAACACCCGCGGGCAATGCTTTTATTTTTTGGGAACTTTATCCTCCGCCAAACCTTGTTTGACCTGGCTAGGCCAACAAAGAAACGAACATTCGAGGGAGTAATTTTTTTTACAAGACCTGATTTCGCTCATGCCACAGTGGAGCGGCGGTGGAGGCTCCGGCAGCTTTTTGATCCATTCCAGAAACTAGGGGCCGAAGTATACCTGCAGAATCCAGCCAGGCTGAAAATAGTATTTAAGGGGGCCATCCGCAGCTTTGTCTCTGAGATACAGGCACAAAAATATCTTGAGGAACTCTCGGGACAAAAAAGTAATATGTCTTAGGAACACAAGTATATTTGTAACTTAAGTGAACCGTCTTTAGCAAGATAGGTTCTGAGGCCGTGGACTGGAAGTATTGTTGTTGCTATTGTACCAAGGACTTCTTGCATGGCTTTTTCTAAGGGTGGCGGAGGGCATGTTTGATGTATTTTGTTTTGGGGGCTTTTATTCTTCCTTTTTGTGGTGAGGTAGAGGGGGGTTTCTCTCTCTTCTCTCTCCTCGGGGAGGTAATTGCTTTCTGAAGGAAATGTGCTTATCTTACAACATAATGTCTCAGGAGTCTCTTGAAAAAGATAGATGTTGGGGGAGACCCAGCGGGCTCGGGGACTCTGTATGTCGGATGTCACACCCCTGGCGCGGCCAGGTAACCTCCAAAAGTGGTGGAGGGTGGGGGGGGCAGGGGGGGACCGGGGGGAATGGGGCAGGCAGGAAGGGTGTAACTAAAAAAGGGAAGGGTAGGAGGTGGAGGAGAATGAAAGAAGGGATGGTGGATAGTGATCATAAGCATGGAATGCACTAATGTAATAAGATGGGTCTTTTAAGAATATTATCCATGAATATCTGCGGACTAAACGATGTTAAGAAAAGACAAACGGTGACAGTAGCACTTCAAACAAATTTCCTGTCTGATAATGAGGAAAGTGCCTCAACTGAAGTCATCTGGGACACGCTGAAAGCAGGGATACGGGGGGAGACTTTGCAATACTCTCTTAAAATTAATAAACAAGCCAGGGCAGCTATGCAGGGGCTACAAGAAAATCTTAGAAAAGTTTGAGGAAGAACTTATAAGTGGTACGAGCAACAATAACCTAAATAGAAAGGAAGAAACCGAAAAACTGCAGAATCAAGTGGCAATCGCGAAAGCTCAAATTTTTAATATTTTCACTGAAAAAGCAATAAAAAAAGCACTAGCCCAAAAAGAGAGGGTTTATGAAGTCAATGAACAAATAGGACACCAGCTAGCTGTGCGTATGAGGCAACAGGTCACATCAAATTTAATTCGTGAAATTCAGGGATCTCAGGGGCCCCGAATCGAGGATCCCAAACTTATAAGAGACGCTTTTTGGCGGTTCTATCAAGAATTATATTTGGAAACCGGGGGGGCTGATCAAGCAAGAATTGAGGACTACCTGGATAACTCCAGGCTTGTTAAGTTCGATACAGAGGATGCAAATTGCTTAGAGGAATCACCCTCGGAGGAGGAAATATTAAGCGTAGTTAAAAATCTACCTGGAGGGAAAGCTACGGGGCTAGATTGCATCCCATCAGAATTTTATGCTGTATTTTTAAGCCAGATCAAAAATGTCTTGGTCGATCTTATCACGCATATTTTTAAGGGTGGGCGCCCGCCGAACTCTTGTTCCCGGGCCAAGATAATTATCTTCCCAAAAAAAAATAAACCCCCTGAACAGCTTGGATCATACCGCCCCATTACCCTTATCAATTCAGATTCTAAAATGTATGCGAAAGTCCTGGCCAATCGTATTGCCCCATTAATTCATAAAGTAATCTCTCCAAGCCAGCACAGCTTTATTCCTGGTAGATCCACCATCAATCATATTCACCGAGTAATTACTCTGTTTGATGGTAGGGAGGTGGCAGGGGACCCTATGGCGCTGGTTTTGCTGGATGCGGAAAAAGCGTTCGATAGGGTCTCCTGGCACTTCCTCTGGGCAGCAATGTCCAGAATTGGGATCCAAGGAGGCTATATTCAGGCTGTTAAAAAACTATATGTAAGTCCTAAGGCTGTAGTAATGGTAAATGGCAGTCTAACAGAAGAAATAGTAATATCACGGGGGCCGGCTCCATGTTAATTAAATAAGCGCCTTCATTAATATCAAATAATATTTGGGGTGCTTCCGTTTCAATATGGGTGTGCCAGAGATCAATTAGGGCACAAGACAAGTGTTTAAGGGCATGTTGCTGCAGAAAGGGTTTGAAGTCTCACATAACCTGCCAGATATCCTCAAGACTATAAGTTGGATTGTGAGCCCACTTTATTGCCTAGTCCGCTATTTCTTTCTTCTCTCTCTCTCCCACTCCACCTCGCATTAACAGACCTGACCGTTCTCTAAATCCAGTCAGAGCTCTATCTTACGGGCCGTGCCCCGGTGTGTCAGTAATTAATGACAATGGAGGATGAATAACCGGAGCGGGGTTAACAGGTGTTACTGTAGTCAAACATTGTAACGGAGTAGAAGGAGTAGGGGGTACATTAACTGGGGCAGTAGGTGTGACAGCCATAGAGACAGGTGCACCTTGTGCAGGTTGTTGTTGTTGATGGGGGACAACAGGGTATATCCATTCTGGGACATATGGTGGCGGGGGTCGAGTATCGAACAAGGTCTCCATAAAAGTATCACCATCTTCCTGAACCATATAAGACTTATCAACCGAAATCTCCTATCTTCACATTCTATTCCTGTCTCTTGCTTGTCTTTGTCATAAGCTACAGCCATTTGTGTAAGCGTTTGCATCTTTCCTTTTCTAGCATCTCTCTCCATTTTTAAGCGCCTCTGTTTGGCCTCCTTCTGCCAAGTCCAAAGAGAGTCAAACATAGACTGTCTACTACGTCTTTTAAACAACTGTTCCTGGAGAAATCCGATCTCCTGTTCGTCAAAAGAATCTTTCAAAGGCCACCGTAACTCTGCATTGTCCCTCGTATATTTGTGCCATAATGTACTAAACATAATAGGGCCAAGGCCATGTTTTACATGCATATCAAAATTAGGACTACCCTCAGGAGGTGCAGGCTGGGATTCTTCCAACCGTGCATCTTTAAAACAACAACAACAGCACAAATTCCAAGACTTACTGAAACCAGGCATTGCAGAGAAAAAGAAAACAAAATCGTTATTTTACCTGGCAAAGTATTTGCAAACACTTTTCATCAAAATAGTCCTTAGACTGGAACAAAACAAAACCACAGTGGTACCACATCCACATAGAACCAAAACAGACTGACCTGATATCAGAGATACAAATAAACCAGTTCTCCACTGTCGACTCTTTGGACCAAACAGTCAGATCAAGGGTTTCGCTGTACAGGACCCCAGTCGGGATGACCACGGGGCGAGGCACCCTCCGGTGGAACAGAGGCAGCAGCTGCGAGAAACAAAGCTCTTCATGCAGGGATCCCTGAGCCATCAGTCTGACCTGATGATGTCCTCGTCCTCCCTTCCGTTTGTGGAAAATGGATGGGTCATAACCCGAAAGAGTCCCTGTTCTGGCGCCAATTGAAGGAAGTGACCCGCTTAGGGCCATCCGGGTCACCACTGGCCACCTCTCAGCCTTCCGTTCCAAATGAAGAGGCGAAGAGACAGTGGAGAACATATACCAATAACTGTTTATTCATATACGCTCAGAGCTGGGTCCCGTCTGCACAGTCTCGAGAGAGTGCTACAGAGGGAACTAAAGAACAGTAAGCAAAGAGATACATTATGTACATTTCACAGGGAACTGAGCCAGGGTAGGAACACAGCTAGTTGCCGCGCCTCCCTACGTCGGAGCAATGAGGTGTTCTGCCATAACGTCCCCGTCAACTCAGACCCATTTATTTAGGGGTCTCAGAACACTAGGCCAAATTGGACCTGGTATTCAACTGCAAGGCTGGTTACTACTACATCACGCCAATCAAAGAACCAGCTTTGTGGTAGTGCTAGAGTTAAGATTAATTCCTCTGAATCAAACACGGTCCTGATGAATTGCCACTAGACCCGCTAGGGGCTACCTTTGGCATGAAGCATGTCGACCTCACGCACCACACAGGCCCTGTAGGATCATTACATCCAGTCGGGGCTACCTTCTTTTAGTTAGGCTAGTGCCCCCTATGAATAAAATTAATAGAAAGGGTTGCCCTAGACCTATTTTAAAAACCTTACTGCACACTCACCGCACTACCCAGCCCACACACCCGCACGCACCATACGGCTTCATCTACAAAAGATCTCCGCTAAAGATCTCCTTTGCGGGTGCCCGTCGGGCATTGCAGCACCAGCCCGACGAGGAGCAGGCCCAATGATGAAGCATGACATCCTCCGGGGTGTGTGAGGGCACTTCTTAAAAGACCTGAACTCTCCCCCACACTTAGGAACTGCATACCATTTTTCAAATATATGACTTATGAGTACGTGTGCAGGACCTGTTTAAAAAGCTCCTGGTTCCTCTTGTTTAAAGAGATAGACAAGAACACGCCCACATTGGAATTTTCCAGACAGATGTAACTGGACAGTAAAAGACAAAAAATAGGTTTTCTGTCACGTATCTTGCAAAACCTAGCACAATCCAAGTCCGTTTCACCATGGGCTGCGATCAAACCACCAGACAGGTGGGAGAGGACCTTTATCGAGTGGGAAAGCTATGTTCTGGCACTAACAGTCCTTTTTTGCAGAAACGAAACTTAGCGAAGGGCATTTCTCAGAACTAATAAAGATTAGTTTTGATCAGCATACAAAATGGAGTCCAATAAGAAAATGGTGCAGCGAATGGCAACTAAAACATGGCATTACCTGAGCATCCACAGGCCTAATCTAACAGATGGATAAGTCATATTTACTGTATGATGCATCATGTCGTAAGGAATGACAGATACGTCAGTAATACTGACGTATCCGTCAGCGCTAAAGTGACGCATTGCTGGGGTGTGTCTGAAAACAAACGCAACTCCAGCAATGTGTGCTTTCACATGGGGCAAGCCCCATGTGAAAGGGCCTGCGTCAGTCTTACGCCTTCTGTGAGGCAGGCGTAAGATATTGACACAGTAGCGTCCTAGAAGTGGCGCAGTCAAATCTGATAGATTACACTGCGCCACTTCTACGAGGCTTTTTGCGGGGGTACGGCCACCCTGCATACATTATACCTGACGCAGGTATAATGTAGTGCAGGGCTTTACAAAGTGACGCATCTGCTTAGATGCGTCACTTTGTAAATAGGGCTCAACGTAGCGCATTTTTTACGCCGCCGGTGCGTCACAAAAAGTGATGCAAAGGCGGCGAATAAGTGTCGCAAGGCCTCATAAATAAGGCCCTCGGATGGCTTGCCTCCGACGACACGTACTCTCTTGGGCTGTCAAGGGAAGGTTTACGCAAACATTGGGAGGGTGGACCGAGAGTTTGACAGACAGGGTACATCATCGCCGTTGCAATGGAATATCCTGTCCACGAAACTAAATCGAGCCTTAAGACATGACACCACACCTTCACTCTGTCTTTTCTTATCTTAAAATTTTTCCGCAAATTACACAATTCACCAATTTAGGAAACTTTACTTTGCCAAACAATCTCTCAACCTTCGCAAGATCCTAAAATACACAGTGCCTCTGCATTTGTAAAAATGTTTGAATCCACACTCAGTGTTCCAGTTCAATGACACACTTACCTACTGCATTCTCTATGCCATGATAACCTTCCTCTGTGTCTGCGATGTCTTTACATAGTGCCTGATTTAGAGCTTGGCAGGTGGGTTGATCCCTTCACAAATGTGGCAGATATCCCGTCTGCCATACTGCAAGTGCATTACATCCTATGACACTTGTAATAAGGCAGACAGGATTTTCACCACTTTTGTGATGGAGTAACCCGTCAGCTAAACTCTAAATCATGCCCTTAGTCTCTTAACTTTTTCTAACATTCCTATGAATGAGTTGTTCCCACCAAATCATCCACTCACAGCACAAAACCGACATTACCATACATGTACCAATTAACTCAAACAGTATTTTGCAAGTGGTAGTGTGTGATATTGTGCATTTGACAGACAACCTTAACTCTGTTTTCCTTATGATTAGAAACACAACTCATTGTTTCCATTCGTAAAATGTTACTTTCTGAATGTACTGTACAAGGAATCTTTCTAACCCATGGTGCAAATTCTGATAACACTTCAGGTGGATATGTTTCAAAGCAAACTAGGTTGTGTGGCAGAACTCGGTAAAGAGGTTTAACTTTAATTGCTAGCAGTGTGGCCAGTGGGGGAAGCAATGCAGTAGCAGTCTTTCCTATTTCAATGTTCTGTTATCGGTGCACTAGTTCATTTACAGGCTGTACATATGGGGCCTGATTCTCAAAGGTAAATTTACACTTTCTTGTAAGTTTACGATTGTTTCTATTCACAAAGGCATTTACGAGTAGTATCTTTATGAGTGTGGAGTCTCCGCACATAAAAAAACCTTTCTTTTTATGTTTGGAGACTCCGCACTTGTAAAGATACTACTAGTGAATCTCTCTATGAATAGCAAACAATCGTAAACTTACCCAAAAGTGTGCATTTACCTTTGGGGATCCGGCCCATGATGCTCATAGTCATAGGATTTTTCATTCGTAATAGCAAAGTTCCATGTATCTCAAATTTTAAATATTTCATGGCTATGCACCTCCAGTGAGGCAAGGCTTTAGCAGCCGTCATCGAAGAGCAATCCCTGACATGTGATTGACTCTTTTTTACATGTTCTGAGGGGTTTATGCAAAATAATCATTTCTCCGGGTTGGGTGCCAAAAAAAAGTTCAAACTGAACTTTTTTATACTTCATTAGCTGGCACAACACCATTCCCAATGCTCATCTGCCATCCTCTGAAGTTTTTTGTCATTCCAAATACTTGCTTTTGTAAGAAAAAGTAGTATTTTATTCTAACTCTACACATGCAAAGAAATGCGACATTCAAATGCAACAACACAATCCTTCTTAAGGTCAGGGCTCTAGTAGTTGTCTGGTGAATCCCTGTCCCACCTTCCTTCGTGTAACATTTTCAGTGTTATTCACCATTCATTGGTGGCCGCATCAGGAAATACAAACTATTAAGCTGTACTCAAGAATTTCCTTTGACTCTTCAGATATTTAGGCAAAAGTGTCTATGATGCTGCATTATCTTCAGCAGTTAATCACCCAGGGCCCCAAAGGCCCTGGTTCAAGTCTCACACACTCCTGCTGCACAGAAGCATTCATATTTACAGCGGGTGCCCTCAGCATGGGCACTTGCAAGATCAGATCCTGCTCGGCGAAGTCAGGCTGCCCGCTGTACACATAGCAGCATCACGCGGGTGCCGGATCACTCTCCTGAGTGGTGTGGCTGCGCTCCCCAGTGATCGGAGCAGCTTCCAGCTCTCAGCAGTAAGTAAAGTTCTCACCGGGGGGGGGGGGGTTCGATCCTTCGGCTCTCAATCAGAGTCCTGTGAGGGCACATAATCCTCCTCTGTGTTCTCCTGACCCACGGGGGAAATCTGGGCAGATCCTTCAGTGCTGCTAGACTTGCATTTCACACCCTCAATCCAGTCCCAGGCGATGGACCCAAGTCTTTGACGATTTTGACCCAGCAGCCCATCCTGGCATGCAGGGTTGGCGCAGTACCTTCCAGATGCAACGTGGACTCCTCAGGTGCAATCGCCTGCACCACGGATGCCCCTCCTAGCATACAGTGGTCACTGAAAACAGCTTTTCACACAGGCTATGGGCCGTTTGGAGCACAGCCTAATCCTCACATCATGCACAGGGACTCCTCACGGTAGGGCTCCCCACTGGCTCTCGCACCCTCCAACGCTCTCCTTTTCCTCACAGGTCACAATGGTCTTGACAAGCAGGCAGGCACTAGTGCTTCAGGGCAGGTGATCTTGGTTTCCCTGGGTGATGTTCCCTCACCCAGCAAGGAGACTAGCAGGTCTTGGCCCCCAGTTCTGGTCACAGGCAGAAGTCTTGATGAGCGTCCCCTTCTCATACAGCCCGTCTAGCTGCTTGGCAGATGACACATTTTTGGGAACTCAACCTTCCCTTCTTATAGTCCTTTTCCAGACACCATATGTGATTTAGGGTCTGGTTCTTGGAAGTTTTATATTGGGGTTCTGCTTCTTTTAGGCACGTCTCCTTTTCATCTTCCTTCATGAAAGAGGTCTGTCACAACAGGCACGACTCCAAAGCTTATTGTCCACAATACAATTCATGATGGGAGTGACCAGAGATCACACCTGGATATCAGCCACAGTAATGCAGGGTGTGTTATTTGCAAACACACACACTGCCAGCACACACACTCACAGTGTCTGTGCTGCACAACACTTCACCCTTCATGTATTGTACTTCATGCAAGGACAAAAACACCCAGCACATGCTTTCCCTGCGCTCGCACTGTACAACACTACACTGTAGAACACTACATCTCTCCTGTAATGTATTCCTCTAAGGCATACAAACACCCAGCATATGTACTAGCCACAGATGCACTGTACAGTACTGCTCAATCCTTGTACTGTCCAAAGCACACATACAACTAACGCAGAGTCACTACTCCTGCCCTGCGCAGCACTCCACGTCTTACCTGATGTAGGCCAAGAGTGAGTCAATTACACAGCAGTGGAACGTTTAAAGGTGAATGAGCCTATAGGCCTCAATCCAGTGACACAGGGTGTTAGTGTCCTGTTCACTACTACTGATCAGTACGCGGTATTCTGCCACCACCACGCTCATGTTGCTTAACTCCTGGTGAACGTAGTAGCTTTCCAACACTATGATGGCAGTACTTTGGGTGCTCTTCTGGTCCACCAAGACCAAAGTCCATCCGACAGGCCTATGTCATGGTGTGTACGAATGGTTCATGTTTGCCTATGACAAAAAATTAGCTTTAAGGATCCAGATAGCAGTACAGTTGGGCACTCAGGGCAGGGGTACACGTCTGTTCCATGCAGAGGACTTTTCCTTCCCAACAAGGGCCACCTTAACTGTGTGCACTTCTATTTTTTGTATCATTCTTGCTATTGAACTTCTAAAGCAATTCTGTTGTTTTGTATCATTCTTGCTACAGAACTTCTAAAAGTTGCTGAGCATATTTACCTGATAGTAATAAAAGTATTTGATCATTTTACAAAATAATAATACTATCTGTACATTATATATATAGGGAGTGATACATGTTCTGCTCTAACTAGTTCTTCTGGCCCCGAAAATCCTCCAATAGATAGGCTTCACTGCTTGACTTTGCTACCCCTTGAAAGTGAAGGCCTGAAAAGGAAGTACATCGGAATTCAGTGAGCTCTCAGTAGTACCAGGTTCCTTTGTTTCCAGGGACAGTGGCCATGAGTTTTACATGGATTTCCTAGTTGTCCTTGAGACACAAAGCCCTGGAAAGAAGGCCTGATACGGGTAGCAAGTGGTGAAGGATCTAGTCCCTAGATATCAGAGAGCACTTCCCAATGAGCAGGAAATTCAAGATGTTGTTTATTTTTAGTTTTTTGCACTTTATATATACAGATGTCTATTTATGAAAGAGTTCAAGTTAGTTTAACAAACAAGCTGTCATATGAACAACATTTAAAAACAAAACCTCAATGCCAATGAAGTCAACCAAATTAGCATGTGTTTTTAAAATGATGAGCTAATTTTGTATTAGCTTAGGTCCTGATTTAGAGTTTGAAGGAGAGGGAATTCTATCGCTCCGTCTCCGCTGCCGATATTCACCCTTACTTATTCTGGTGGCTTACCTTACAGGTTCACTGCCCTACTCTGGCTTGTGCTGTCTGAAATTTAGGGGAGGAAGGTGTTCTGTTTGATCTGGAACTTTCCTTCATTCCTCAGGTTTTCAGAGTTTCCTCTACTTGTTTTGTCATCATAAGGTCCTAAAAAATATTCTACCTTTTTGTCGACTGGGATAGAATACCCCAACATCCAGGCAGTGATAGGGCCCTGTCTTGACTATGGTTATTCTCTATATCTGAAGCCAAATTCCTATAACTTACTACTTACAAAGGGTGCAAAATGCTGCAGCTCACCTGTTGTTCGGGCTGCCTTGAAGGATCTCACTTTCATGCCACTTGCCACAGCTTCATTAGATTTCCATAGCCAACCACTCCATGTTTTAAGAGCTTTTACATCTGCTGTAAATGCTTGTGCAAACAAGGGCCTCAATTCATATGCAATCTTTTGTCTTATATCAGCCAACACAAGCTCTGGGGTTTCATTGGACCGTCTGCCTGTTATACCCATAGTAAAAAAAATCTTACAAGGTTATTGCAAAAAACAATTTTTCCCTGTAGCCCTGTGATCTTCGACTAACCATCTTACTTTCCGGAAGCTGTTGAAGACCTGCTTTCCTGTCAGTAGAGTAGGGGTCTAAGTTTTCATTCAGTCTGAACCCTAGCACCAGAATGCCTTGACATCTATAAATTAGAAAAATAAAATAATGAAAATAAATCACGGTCTGAATGAGTGCAATCCATCCTTTGAAATGTTGTCCAATGCCCTTCAGGATACAGTGGGGCACATGCTGACATGTGCTGTCCTTGCTAACAGACTGTCAAATGTGGTACCTCAAAGTATTGCAACACTCCTATCAGTCCCACATAAGGATGGGCATGTTCCAACTCCAAATTCAAGTCCACACACAGACACACCACATCATGTGTTCAGTCCCAGACAACACAAGCACTGCACTGCATGCACATAAACGGATATCAAGATCCTGTCCTCCCCTGACACTGCTACCAGCGCCGGGACGCCTCTTCGCTGAGGCAGCTGTGCGCTATATAAGATTACCTAACATAACATAACATAACATAACATATATCTTAGCTGATATAACACAGTAGGGTAGAGAGCTGACAAAATCCTATCTGAATATGAATGGTTCACTGTTATTATGGCCTAATCTGAAATCCAAACATTTATGGATGTTTTTCTGAAGCTATGATCTATATTCAGAGCTTGGGCTAAGTTAGCGCTATACAAGATCATATTCATTCATTCATTCATTCATATTCTCACCTAACTAGAATTTGAAGTGCTATATAGGATAAAACATCTTTTACACCTGGAGCTATCATTTTGCAACATGTAGACTAATGTTCACATCATGGCCTGAGGAGGCTGCCTGCTACCCATGATGGTTCTATATATGCTCCTGGCCACTGCACGCTTTAACTTCAGTGAAAGCAAAGGGGAAGCAATGCTATAACCTCTGATAGGGAGATGACAGTGTGTTCAGTTGCCACCTTCACACAAAGGTGAACTTGAATTCTAGTCATTTGTATTCTGAATTGTTAATCTAGATCTGTGCTTATTTGTAAAGCAATAAGTGCCTGAGCCCTCCTCTGGAGGCTTCAGCAGCTTGTCCCACCCATTGCCCCTGCCAGCGCGGCCAATGTCAGGACCAACGCAACTAACCATCACACTCCTGTAAGTGTGACAAGTCAGACTATTCTAGGTCCCCAATGATATAAGAATGGCTTGGGTAACAGGTATTAGTCATTTTATTGTATATTGAATTAATTAACAACTGTTGTTGTGCTCATCTCTAAATTAGCCAAACAGTGCCACCATGTGGCAGACTGTCCTGACCACTGGCACTGACAATAAAGTGCTGTTACTAAGCACCGGAAACCACTGGCTCCAATTAAACACTGGTCAAGATGTTGCTGTTTTTTTTCTTATGACCTTTTGTCACTAGACTTCTAGCTAATAGCACCTAATATTTACTTTGCAGTTTAGACCAAAGAGAGTGATAAGAAGCACCACATGACGTAGGAGCTGCCAGAATGTGGGCTGCTGCTATGTCCCAGCCTTGAACACAGGGAGGGGCCACAGTCAGCGCCGGCTTTGGGGGTGTGTGACTGGTGCAGCCGCACCCGGCCTTGACCTTGGGGGGGTGGGAGGAGGGCGCTGGGTTTAGAAATAACTATGGGTTTACGTGCTCCTGCTGTAGATGTTCCTTGTGTATCCAGCACTTTTCAGGCAACAATACAAATATCAAAATAACTCTGGTGATTAATGTTCCTGTTGAAGAGAGATCAGAGTTTTGTCTAGTGGCTGTTTGGCTCATCATAAAGTAGCGGAGAAAGAACTTGTACGATGCAGATCACAGAACTGTATTTTATGTGGATATCTCAGTGGGTTACTGCTGTTGCCACAAATATCCTTTTGTTACTTGCAGTTCATAAGTTACAATCCTAATATATCACAGTGACTTATGAACTGTCATCAAAGAGCTGCATGCAAACTACATAGCATAGGTTAGGGCATTATGTATTTTACCCTAGTCTTTCATTATCTATTCCTAATGTTGCTGAAAAGGGTTCATTTGGGTAGAAATACATTCTTATTAGTAAAGCCAAACCCAACCAGCGCTTTAAAACGTATGAAACACATGTGAGAGAGGGGCTATGGAGAGATGATGGGCACTGGTGGAGGATGGTAGTGAGGGAATCCGGGTAGAAAGAGGTCAATGGAGGACACCAAGAAAGATTGTTGCACTGGGAGCCACCAGCGCTAAAGCCATCCCTGGTCACAGCAACAAGGCTACACTCCACTCTGCACCTGAAGCTAGCTCCTAATGTGCCGTAGCACCCCACTCTCCAGAATAAACAGGCTTACAGCGGCTTGCACCCTCTGGAACCCATCATTTTAGACTTTCAGCATGAAAAGGTACAATAGACAGTGATTTCGAAGGGCGGATGAATAAAATCTCATTTCCTTCTGAACATGCATCAGCAAACAAAACAGCATGTGCCCTCACACTTAGAGGCAGGCAGCAATGCTGCTGCACCACACCTGCAACTCAATGTGGCCACAGTTTGCCTGCAACTCCAGACTGCAATGCCCTTGCTACTGCTACCTTTCCACATGGACCATTTGACCAAATGGATAGCCAAACAGACTGGCATCACATTTCAATTCTCAGATAGGAGTCCGGGATAGCAAGAACCTCTGCCTCTATATATAGGCCCATGTTGAGCCCTCCTGGAGCACCTTTTGCGGGAAACAATGTTGATTACTTCCAGGCTACCAGTAACCAAGGAAAAGCAGGAAGAAGAAGTTGTGGGTGGGGTTGTCCTTTGTGGCTCTCATGCATCCTCCATCTTGAGACCTCCAGTCCTAATGCCAATGTTCAAGAACACTCATGTGCAACCCCAATTCATGCATACAAGTAATACTCACAAAGCCCCTTGGCATAACCTATGTACACTAATGTTTGTGAAGGGTTGCATCGGTGGTGACTGCACTTAACGACCACAAACATTACCTTTAATCAGTAAAATAACAAGCATTTGCAATGCAATAGGTCTGGCATTTACGCGAGTTTGAGCTATTGGCATTGTAAATGACAATGCCTTTTATTTATGTTTTTGGTTCTCTGGCTTCACATTGTGAGATTCAGCCGCTAAATAGGTATCTCTTCCCCCTCCTGTTTTACATTAAATGTTAATGCTTCGTCTTCTATTTTTGTCACACTAGGTTAGGGTGTGTGTAGCAGACAGAAGCCACATGGTGGCTCGGTTCGTTTTGGGCCAGAGGATCTAAGAGAACATCGACCGAGACAGGGTTCTGCTTTCCCCTCCTCCCCCCTCTATGCCATAATGGCAGTTTAGGGGACAAAAGCATAGGAAAAAGTGGTTAATTTGTAAAAAAGTAAGTGCTGGGGCTCTCTTCAGGAGGCAGCTTGCACCAGCCCATTTCTCCTGTTTGCACCGCCTAAAAGAGAACCAACCACTAATCATGAAAGTGGGGAGAGGATGTGGCGTAATGTCCAGAGCTCCAGATTCTGGAGCGGAAGAAGCAGATTTGAGTCTCAGCATTGGCTCAACATCCTGTGATTCTGGGCAAATCACTTAATCTGCCTGAAAATGAATGTGTCCTTAACTGGTGCTCATGAAAAGCGCTGGTGTTGGTGATTAAGAGCGCCGGAAACCACCGCTCAAATTAAGCACGGACAGGATTTGAATCTCAAAATAACTCCACAACACCATGTACATGCTTCGCTTCCCCTATGACCAACTTCCACCACCCCAGCCCTCACTCTCATTAATGCTGCCCCTGGACATGGCACAGACAATACTTATTTGCTCCTGGGAAGACGGGTGGTGTGCCAACATCTGTTATATGCAGCGCTTAGAACCAGTATAAACGGCCTTAAGTGCAATAAAAAAGAAGTTAGTTATTTACAGCCACAGCAACGTATTAAAAATGTATACTACGAATATTTCAGACGAATTAACGCACAGAGCTTGCACCACAATGCTTGGGCATGATTCATAATGAATGACTAAGTGAGTAAGTTACTGATTTAGAGCCTTGCTGTCGATGGGAAAAGGTTGAAAACTCAATCCCGGGGCCACACAAAAGTGCTAAATCAAGAGGTCACAAGAGGGATAGGCACAGAAGAAGGAAAGGACTATTTTATAGTGCCTCCTGTCGCATCCTTGTGGCATCCCAGCGCTGTGAAACAGCAGGCGCTACTGTGTAGACCTCATATGCCTAGCTGGTCTGCTCATGATGCAAGCCTATTGCCTGCGGATCTCCGCAGCAGGTGCACAACCCATCCAAGGGTTTTAAAGGCAGGCCTTGTGCAGCAGCGCATTGGAGCGGTGGTTTTGTAATGCACTTTTCAGTTGTCTCCCACGCAAGGCTCCAACTGAATTGCGGGGAAACAATGATCCGGTGGATGCTTGCGTTATGTCTCACTGCCAATTATCTTTTGAGAAATACATTTTTTCCGTATTATCGCTGAATTAATGTAATCCTTCCAAATACAATTTTTCTCTGAAAACAGAGATTAACTTTCCTTTGTCTGAGATGTTGCACTCCGCTGCAAGAGCAGCTGTGTGCCCGGCAAACTCTTAGGGGCATATTCACAAGGAGCTATCGCTGAATTAACGGTACTTTATCGCAGCCAAAGTGGTGATAAATATACCTCCCCATTCACAAGCTGGTGTAAACAGCCCACAGCACCAGTTTACCCGCGATAGCAGCAGCAAAAAACATCGCCACAGAGGACCCGCGCAACTATCGCTAATGAGATGCAGAGTGGGCGTTCCTGTGCCAAAAGGCGCAACAACATCACACCTCAACATTCTCAACGACCAGCCACATCGGCGATAAAAACACAAAACAGGCGATAAGGCGCGTTAGCACCAGGAAATCTACACCTGCTCTGACCTGGTGTAAAGTTGGACTGCAGCCTGCAAACCAAAAGGGAGCACAGCCCAGGTCTACATCGGAAGGGCAACAGATGCCATGGAGCCACCCATCATGCGGCCCGGACACCCAAGAGGGCCACAACACCCAACGTCACCACCCCCAGGACCACCCCTCCCTGCCACCCCCGACCAAAGACATGCCACATCAGCCACACCTAAACATGTACAAAATATTCCGCTTGATGTCGCACAATCACAACTGGTGACATGCATGTGTCGTCACAGAAATGAGCAGCACACATTCACTTTCGAAGCAACAAATGAAACTTTATTAAAATGAACACCGAAATGAAATGAAGACACATGGCCGCTCCCCTCGGGACAATACGTAGGTCACAGCCTGTAAGACAAAAAACATGATGAGAAGGTGTGTCCTGCGCACATCAGAGGACAGAGAGAGAGCGAAGGAGAGAGAGAGAGGAAGAGAGGGAGGGAGAGAGAGAGAGAGGAAGAGAGGGAGAGAGAAAGAGAGAGAGAAGAGGAGAGAGAGGAAGAGAAGGAGAGAGAGAGGAAGAGAGGGAGAGGGAGAGAGAGAAGAGGAGAGAGAGAGGAAGAGAGGGAGAGAGAGAGAGAGAGTGCCGCCCCTGCGCACCCAGGCCACACTGCTCACCTGCTGCCACTGGTGTGTCTCCAACCACGTGCCGGTATGTATAGCAGGACACCAGGTCACATATCTGAGTCAGAGCCATCAGCTGAAACAGATTCCAGATACATGACTGGCACAGTACACACACTTGCACAAGACAACATCGTCTGCCCGCCCATGCACACCCAGGCAGAGGTACCCCAACCCCTCCCGCCGCCCATCGGAGCATGCCCGCCCATGCACACCCAGGCCTCAATGCTCACCTTCCACCACCGGCGCGTGGACAGGAGGTCCCACCACGTGCCGCTGCAAGCCACAAGCCCGGGGCCCGCGGACATGGCACCCTCCACATCATGCAGCTCCGCTCCGCAGGCCACCAGGTCTCACGTTTGGTGCTGGGTCTTGATTACTCCATGGCATAGGACATACCAGTGCACCCGGCACCATCGCAGGCTGCACACCTGCTCAGCCCAATGGGTGCCACGAACTCTGGGATCCCGGAAGTGACGCCACGTGGCGGTAGGCCCGCGCTGCCCGCTGGCTCTGGCCTACACTGCTGTCCAGCAGGGCACACAAAACCTGAGCTGTCCGGACCGCCGGGACGGGGCATCATTGCAGGCTGCACACCCGCTCAGCAGCTCAAGGTGCCACTGACTCAGTGCACCCAACGTCACCGTCCCGTGGCGGGGTGCCTGTGCCGTCCACAAGGCCTTGTGTGCCACTGACCCTGTGCAACCCCAGTCTGCGCCACGTGGTGGTAGGCCCGTGCCGTACTCAAGGCCTCGGATGCCACTAACCCTGTGCGCAACAACTCATGGGCCCTATATGAGTGAGAACCGTGGAGCGTCCGTCATCCAGTCACCACCGGAAGAGGGGAATGTGACGTCGTCGGTCCCTTATGTTGGCGGAGTCACATGGCCTGTGACGCCTGTGCCGGATGGGTGTTGTGTGTGTGAAATCCTGCCCTCAGGGAGTGGCTGTGACATGCTGACAACTAGACCAGTGACCTGCACACCACCAGCGATTATGGCTGCGACGGGTAACAATGAGGGCCCCCCCCTGGGGCGTTAGCGGAGTGGTCTGGCCTGCCGTACGCCGGACCAGTGCAGGGCTTGCAACAATGACTCGTGGGCTCTGGGCGTGGTCCAGTCCATGTCCGGACAAGGAAGTGACTGATGCGTGTGTCCCTGTTGTAGTGTTCACGGGACCCGGTACACAAAATGCAATGTCGCACCCTCTGACTGGCATCCCACAGGATGAACATCATTGACGCAAGGGAAGGCACTGTCCCCACATTCATCCACACATCCATACATGAATGACGTGAGACATTACACAGCAGTGCGTCACTGGATGTTTATTTGCACATCCAGTGCAGTCATGCAGCTGGAGCGGTACAGGGCAATGCCGAGCACACTACACAATATGGGCCTGTGGAGGGCAAGCCAGTGTCCATCTGGGGATGACCTGTAATGCGGAAGAGGAAGGGTACAGTCCGCAGTCTGTCCGCCGTGTCATTGGTCGTCAAACAGGATGTGGCAGTCCATGTCGCTGTCCAAGGTGAGTGCATCGGAGTGTATCGGGAGTCAGTGGTAGGTCTTGAGGCCATGTGCGGCACCAAGCAGAAACAGGCAAGGTGGCGAAAATGAATGCTAGTGCCTCCTTCTGATCTCAATCCCATCCACGTCCTCGACCCCGGATGTGTGCTCTGCCCCACCTGTGGGTGTTGCAGTACCAGCTGCGGCACTGTGTGCCACTGACACATCAGGGGCCAGAGGCGGATTGTCGGCCGCACAGTGTGGCAGTGACACATCAGGTGCCGGAGTGAATACGCCTGCTGCACTGGGAGGCACTGACACACCAGGGGGCGGAGATGTGGATGGTGTGGGGGCAGCAGCATTCATCATCACCACGCCTTGTGGCAGCAATGCCATGATGAGGACATGCAGGGCCTGGTAGATGCCAGCTACATTTCGCTGATGTGCAGCGGTGGCTGCCATCCTTTCCGCCTCCATCCGCACCATGTCTTCCATGAGCCTCCGCATGTGTGCCAGCTCACGGCTGGGATCGCTGGAGCCACTCTGAGCGGCCAGGTATTCTTCCCTCCGCGTCATGACTCCAGCGATGTCAGTCAGGGCTCGTTGGAGACCATGGTGTGGACATAGACACCCAACGATGGCGTCCAGTTTGGTAGCCATGAGGTCGAACCCCACCCGCACCTGCTCGGCCGTCTCCCTCTGGCCCTCCAGCACACGGCGTTGGAAGGCCATTTGTTGTTCCTGGGGGACTTGTGAGGGTACCGGAGCTGTGGGTGCCTCCTGCTGGGTGGTTTGGGTGGTGGGTGGGGTTTCATCGATGTAGCTGGGCTGCCCTGCTCCTGGAGGTGAGTGGCGGATGAGGTCAATGATGTCTTGGATGGTTTGGGTGTCGATGCTGGTGTTGTCCTCCTCGTCATCAGTGAAGAGTGGCTGGGACTGCTCTGCAGGAGGTGTTGACGATGCCCCTGCGATGTGAAGGGGAGATGGTGTATTACAATGTGTCCACATGTATGTAGCCGCATGGTACAGGTTGACATTCAGACTGCATGGCATTGTACATTGTGACAGTCTGTGGGTCTGGGCGAGGACCCAGGGTCATTGTGGGTGTGCACTGTGCCCTGCTTGCTTGTGCATGTGTGCCATTGTGGCCATCTCCCCCCGTCCCCCCAGTACCTGGTGGTCACTCAACCTGTTGAGGTTGTGTTGTGTCCTGTCGAGCAGTGTCCGGTCCCCCGACTCCAGCCACAGTCTCCTCACTGATGACTGTCGACACCAGCTCCTCCATGTCATCCAGCTCTAGCTGTAGCGCTGGGCCCCCACCTCCGGTCTGCGTTGCTGCCTTCTGGTTGGCGGTGAGTTTCTCCTTGGTCTTCCGCTTGATGTCATTCCATCGCCTCTTGACCTCGTCCATTGTCCGCTTGTGCTCTCCGACGGCATTCACCTTGTCGACGATGTCCCGCCATATTCCATTTTTGGTGCCCAATGACACGTTGGAGGTGACGAAGAGTTGTTGATGGTGTTCCATCACCTCCGTGACTATGATCCTGTTCGCCTGCGGACTGAACTTGGTCTTCCTCGTCTTCTTGTCCTTGCCCTTCCCTGTCCCCGAGGTCCCAGGCTGGTCGTCCGGGGTGCTTGTAGGGTTGCGCTCGTCCTCTGCGCCTGCTCCGTCTGCCTCCATGGTGCTTGGGTGTTGGTCATTTTGTGTGTGGGTGTTTTTTCTACTTTTATGGTGTTTTTTGACGCCTGCCAGGTGTGTGTTGCAGGCCTGGCGCTGCTTGTCGCTGGTTTCCTCATCGCGCTTTGGCCCATCGCGTGTTTTTTGGTGTTGTGGTTTGTGTTTTTATCTCCATTGTGGTGGTTGTATCGCGGACATTGTCCCCGGTTTCGGCAGACTATCGCTTGCTACCGCCTTGTTGTGAATTCCACGTTGACACGGGGTTATTTTCCCGCGATAGGCTGCAATATTGAAAGTTGCGTTACGCTACTCTTGCGGTAGTTATCGCACGTTCTTGTGAATATACCCCTTAATGTACTAATTATTGCTCTGAGCCGGAGCTGCAGCAAGTAATTAGATTAATAACACACCACCATCTTATGTCACAGAACACAACATATTCATTTGTCACTGAATTCTCTCATCAGGACATTCCAAGATGTGATGAATGTATCGGTGCGCAGGCCAGCATCAAAAGATATCAGATGTGGCTGTAAACAGTCAACAGATGTGGGTTAATGTAAAATGTTTACGTTTCTAGGTGGGGTGAGTATGTTCTTATTCTGTACCGCTGCCAGCTGTCTAAGAATGCAGAACGGTGTCCGCCCCATCAGTGTACAAGAACAGAGTGCCCGTCATAAAGTTAAAAATAGCAGAAATGCACTCGGTTTCTACGGTATGGAACTGCCTGTCGTCTTCCGCGTTCATCCGAATGCTTCTCAGGGTGCGGGCCATCCGTCTCTCCTTTTATCAGGAAAATAAACATGAGCAGAGCGTTGTGTGCACAATTAAAAAAAACAAATGCCCGCCATTGTGCCGGCTGCTTTAAAAATGAAAGCACGCACGGCGCGCTGAATGTAACCACAGCACATCGTTGTGCCTAATCTACAAGAAACTCAATGACGAAAATAGTACACGTACCGTGTAACAACAAAGTAAAGGGGGGATACAAATGACGACATGGCTGTACTAAGGAGGGACTAACATGCCGCATAATGAATCAGAAGACCGCATTTACAAAGGACAAACACACAAGCCAATGAAAAATAAGGGCGGGGGAGTGGGCGAAGTTTCTCTCCGTACTGAACTACCCTAGCTCTTCACAGAGCAGCGCTTGCGCACTGGCTCACGCTCGACCTAAAAATGGAGTGGGAGGTGTCTGTCCCATGTCTCTGGACTTAATTTAACATGGGAAGGCTAGTAGGTAATTCCTCTCAGTTTGAACAGGCCCCCCAAAGGCCACCAGCCAGGATTTGAGCTCATAGTTTCAAGGGTAGCTACCCCTTGGAGGCTACATATGGGGGAACCGATGGAGGTCCTCTCTCTATTCAGAGCACATCAAGAGGGTCTTTGAGAGGCACCCGACCTGCACAATGAGGGATCCACGCAAACCCTACCAAAACAAAAGACAATCAGAGAAACAGCTAGGGAGAAACCATAAATGACATGTATGTTACAGCCACTCTGTTGGCACTGGAGTACAGGATCACCGAAAGACTCTTTGTGCTCACCACATTGGATCACTTTAAGCAGGGCAGCCTATAGCCTGACTATAGCCTGCAAACGATCAATGGGACATGTATTTGGCCAATTGCCGGGCCACTGCTGTCACTTGAACCAAGGGGCTGTGCTCTTTGTCCATTTCCTCCACTTGTTCTTAGCTCTTGCATAGGACAACTAAATTTAGCAACAGCCCCTGATTGAGTGGACTACTGTCTGAGAGGACTGCGCTTTCCCTATTAATGTTATGGAATGCTGCAATCTTTATGGAATATGAGATACTATGAACTTTATACGGTGTTATTTAGAAACTGATCTGTTCTTGGACAAAGATGTGGTAGAACCACAGTGGTTCCCTCCAAAATTTCAATTGCTACACCTGTTCTTTTTTACATCTCTTTGTATTCATTTTTCAACCGTTATCAGAAACAGTGTAGCAGAAATGTTTTTGGGGAATTATTGTGATCAGCGTAACAAATGCTGTCATTGACCTAAGCAGTACATATTTTATTGCGCTTTTACACATTCAACAAACACTGTCTTGACCAGTATACGACTCTGGAGGTGTATTTTCCTCATATCCAACTCTGCCCATTTTACATGTTTTGCTTAAAACATGGGTAACTGATGCCTCCTCATGGGGAAAACTCCTGCTGGTCCATTAGCTAGTTTATGACCGGTCCTCGACATTCTCATATGTGCTTCCTCGGTTAACGTCCATCATGTATCTAATCCCTAATCAATAGCCTTTATTAGACAATGCATTGCTAACCTCTTTTTAGCCAATTATAATCTAAATCATGCAGCTTTCTTCTGCATAATATTACTTATTGTGAATGATGATATCTCTGAAAGGCTTGCACCAAGTGTCACTTGTAATATAATTGCTGCACCACTTTTAAGTGGATGACCCAAGCTGCCACTGTTTGTGAATATAAGCCAAACCTGTGAACCAGATATTTATGTTCACCCTTGTCTTCAAGTGGAAGTTCACCGCATCTGTCTTAGAGGAAGGATTGGACATGGGAGGGGGTAAGAATCATGGTTGCCATCCAGTGAAGTCAGAACCAGACTGGAGAGAAGAGGGCAAACGCCTGCTGTTACTATGACCTGAAGGAAGACAAGGCAGACTGCCCTGCATATTTAGAGCCTGCCTGTATAGGCTCATTGACGGCAAGGCACTAATGCTCCGAATGCTGCTGAGACAATCGTTGCATGTGAGAGGAGTCTGTTCATGACTTGTGGATTGTTGCGGCTGCCATATTTAATCCAAGGATCCTCATCAGCATAATGTCCTGTTCTCCTTCCTCTTTCCAAGATTCCCTGAGAGAAAGGACCAGACAACTGTTCAACTGATGGTACTAGTGCAAGAAAAGAGCTTAGTGAGCCATGGTGGTAGACCAGTGACAAGTGGTGGTTGCCCTCAGTCCTCTTTCTCTTTCTGCAGCCCATATCCTTCTTTGTCTATGGGTTGTGGTGTGTCCACCTTTCCACGCTTTCTCTCGTGGGTGACACACCACCCCTTTGACCATGAAAATCACCTCACCTGCTCTGGTGCCCTTCCCCATCTTTGTTGCAGCATGCTACCTGACCAACGTATCGTCCTGTGGCATCAGAGATGCAACAGCAGGTTCTCTAGGTCTTAGATCACTTCTGCTTGTACACTGCACCTCCTCAGTGCCTTGTAGCACAGTATATGAGTTCCTCTCCTGGATTCTAACCACATCAGAGTTTCAGCAGAGGTTACTAGCACCTGACACACTCATTCACCAAGTAAGACTGAATTTGAACACTGAATAGAACTTTCTGAACTAAACCACACAGAACAAACTCCACACCTAGGCAGGCTTCAGTTATAAACCCTTCGGGGTGCCCCATCCCCTTGAGCATACAGTTGTCCAGCTGCTTTTTGGGAAGTCAGATTGTTGTCGCATACACAAAAGAGTTGAAGCATTACTTATTGAAATGCTATTTACAACTTAACTACGATGTTGAATGATAAAGCGAATATAAATCTTTTACTTTTATAAAAATATAGTACTGACTAGATTTTCTACCAGGGTATGATGATACCCACTCCAGGTATAATGTTGTGCATGTGATTACAGTGATAATTCTTGGCATAATGCAGTCTTAAATGAAAGGATGATGCTCATCCTGGCATAATTTGGGTGATGTTTGGATACTGATGGTACTGCTGTGGATTAATTTTTTTAAATCCTGCTCCATTGGCTTTTCCATTGCTTGTTTCATATAGATAACACCCCACTGGATATCTGGGTGCTGTAATTAGTAACAAGTCTCCCCTTCTCTCACCAGGAATGGGTCTCAGATCGGGTTTCTGGGTCGGGACATGAATTACGACTTCAATCTGCAAGAGACAAGACTCCTCCAGAACATGTCTACTCTCCGAAAGGTAGGATCCTCATCACACCATGACCCTCTCTCTCTCTTTCCATATCACCTCTTCCTTTGCATCCTTTCTTTTCCTTAACAACCTTCCCTTCTATCCAAAGTCACTCACTCATCCACTGGAAGCTTATTTTACGGAGAACGACCTTTACAACGCGGTCGTTACACCGCGGTACATTTACATTGCGGTCACTACAACGCAAGTCGTTACAACGACTTGCGCTGGATGGCGCTCTACACTAAGGAATAGTATGATTTACTATTCCAACACCTTCCCTACTGTTACACACACTGGAGTTGGAATAGTAAATCATACTATTCCTAAGTCCAGCGCCTCTAGCGCAAGTCGTTGTAACGACTTGCGTTGTAATAACCGTGATGTAACATACCGCGATCTAAATGATCGCGTTGTAACGTCATACATTCTTATTTTACACACTCTCTATCATGGCTCCTATCTCTTTCTACTTCACAAACTTTCTAAAAAAGACTTCATCACCTCAGCTTCTTCTTGGAAAGTGTCAAGGTGATCCATTGAGTGGAGGCAGAGAAAAAGGGGGTCCCAAAACAAGGTTTCCTATGCAATTTTCCATAGGAAAATTGAACATCTATACAGCAAAAACATCCAAATGGAATTACACTAAATTTGGCAGAAAGTTAGCTCTTGGGCTAGAAAGTGTGCTTTTTAGGTTTCGGCTCTAGACAGCACATGCGCTGTCTCGAAGAGATATGTTGTATATACTTTGTGGGCTTCCACCCACCCATAGGATTCTCATTTGCTGTTCCATCTTCGCTCTTATAGTCTTTCTCTCCATTTGTCCATGGCATCCACGCGTCATGCCTCTTCCTGTGTTTAGCCCCCCTGAGAGAACGGACCGATTACTACTATCCATCCCCAGCTCCCATTTTAGCAGATATTTTCGGGACTAATTTTATTTGTTTGTTTTGAGCACTTAACATGAGCGCTCGTGTTTTCAGTGGCTCCAAGCTCTGTTTATGTAAACAGCCTTGTCACATTTGCTGTGAATTCAAAGACCAAGGTCCCTCAACATCCTCCTGCTTTGCTGCTTGTCAAGGAGCCCCATACTAAGAATTCCCAGACTACAACAATGAACACACAGGGGTCGATTCCGATTCGGGCCGGAAAAAGCACCGACCGACTCGGATCCGGAAAAAATACCGACCGACACGTACCCGTGGCGCCCGACACGCCAAGTACGATGCAAGGCGCGAAAAATCCGACCGACACGTAACGAAACCAAGTCGACCGACCGAGCCGCACGGAAAACAGCAATCCGGCTGGAAAAACACGCGAATCCAACCGACCGACACGCACCCGGAACAAATCCGACCGAAACGTACACGCGAACTCCAAACCGCTAAGTACGATGCAAGGCGCGAAAAACCACGAGCGAGTCGGACGGAGGACAAGCCGTACGACCGACACGCATACAAAACCGAGCCGAAGCAACACAATACACCGCGACCGACGCGTACGCAGCATAGAAAACTGCACAAACACAGCGTGAGCGAAGCGGAAAACACCGTAAGAGACCAATGCAGGGTCCGACTCGGTCACAAGAACGTTTCCAACATACACAAACAGCACAAAGGAAAAATCAACCAAAAAAGGCCAAACATGCAATTACCAAGCCAATAAATACTGGGGGGGTGGGGACAGAGAACAAGGACACACCCACAACTCCACCTATATAAAGGACACAAATCACTACCATGAGCCTTTGCAAATGCCATTCCACTGCCAGCACCCAAGAGAAAGCAACCACACACCCACAGCTCATCCCTCACACAAGCCACACACCATCAGCACACCAACAAATACCTACCTCACATACACCCAGCAAAACACACACTCACACACCCTCACCTGCACACCAACACACACATCACTCACCATCACCACCCATCACCATGCCCCCCAAGAAGAATCCCAAGTTCCTAGATAGTGAATTGGAAGTCATGGTAGACGAGATCCTCAGGGTGGAGCCACAGCTGTTTGGCACTCTGGTCCAACAGACCCCATGTCGCAGAAAACCAAGATGTGGGAGAGGATCATCAACAGGGTGAACGCCCAATCACCATGTCGGCGCACAAAGATGGACATCCAGAACAGGTGGTATGACGTACGCAGGAGGGTACGGGACATGCTGAAGAAAGACTACATCAACAGCCAACACACCGGCAGTGGCCCTCCTGCCAAGCCAATATACCTCAGGCCCTGGGAGGAGAAGGTGCGGGCCATCCTTCCGCCAGTGAGCGTATATGGACTAGAGGACATCCCAGAGCCTGGTGAGTACACAACAAATGTACACAATAAACTGCCACAAAACACACACATCACTGTCAAGGGGAGAGTCAAACCATGCACTCATAGCAATTACACAGCAACTAGAACAGAATCATCCCAAAATGTGTATGTCAGTCAGATAAACACAACACATGCCATCAAAAAAGTCACATCCAACTGTGCCAACACATGTACAAACACAACGACAACTACAGCTAGGCAGTGGCACAAATAGAACTAACAAACACATCCACACATGTAGCCACCACAACAACACCAACACACAGTGAAGACCACTCAAAGGAAGGAATTCTGTGTATGCTGGCCAAGTCAGTGTAGCCAATAGCATCATGGGAGTCGCAGTCACACATATTGCCCCCCCACAACTGTCCCATCAACACCACCATGAACCATGCGCACATCACAGGGAGTGGAGAAGGACTCACAAGATGGCTGACACTGGCTACTGCTGTGGGAGCACAAGGCCCTGCTGGCAACTGTGCACCAACAAACAGCAGGACACCACTGACTGACATCCTGAGAGACAACTTACACTCCCTGCAATGCAAGCACGTTCCATGGTGGGATATCTGGCTAGCTGGGTGGGAAGGGGGACTTGCAGCACTGACCATAGTCACAAGCACCTCCCCTCACACCCCCCAACACAAACTCCACAGAACCCACCTGGTAGAATGAAATGCCCTCCATCCTAACACAAGATCCCACAAGAACCACCACCCTGGGTTATGTTGTGTGAAGCACAGGGACACTCTTGGGACTCTTAGCCAAACAACTGCCAGGACAACACTCCCAGCCATCCTGTCAGCACAGCCAGCCCACCCCACAGGGAAGCAGAGTCAAAAGGAAGGAAGCATGGGCATGCTGGGAAGGGGGGGTGGAGGCAATAGCATGATGGGAGTCGTAGTCACAGACATAGCTCACCCCCACAACTGTCCCATCAACACCACCCTGAACCATGCTCACATCACAGGGAGTGGAGAAGGACTCACAAGATGGCTGACACTGGCTACTGCTGTGGGGAGCACAAGGCCCTGCTGCCAACTGTGCACCAACAAACAGCAGGACACCACTGACTGACATCCTGAGAGACAACTTACACTCCCTGCAACGCAAGCACGTTCCATGGTGGGATAACTGACTGGCTGGGTGGGTGGGAAGGAGGTCTGGCTGTCAACCAAACACAAGCAATGCAGACCATGTTCACACCCCAGAAAATACATAGAAATGCCCAAATAATGCAGGACAATGTGCCACACCAATATCAACCCCTGACTGTGACGACTTAGGACAATGCAATGTACAGGCCCGCACCCAGAGGCACAGTCACAACTGTCATGTGTGTCAACCACTGATGCCTGCAGAAACATGACATACATTGTTTGTGTCTCCCAAAAACAGGTGATGATGGGGACACAGCAGCAGACGCTGAGGAGTCCCAGTCCCAGGCTCAAGAGGATGCCGAGCTCACTGGCGTCGTACAGCCTCTGTCCTCCTCGGACGATGAAGAACAACCTGGCACATCCGGTGCAAGTCAACATGCAGCACCAGCAGGACCACCAGCTGCAGCACCAGCAGGACCACCAGCTGCACCCCCTGCACCCACCCCTACAACGACTGTCACCACGAATACCATCCCTGCCGACATGGACAGAATAAGGAGCAACACCAGCACAGTGACCCTGGACCAACCTGGGGCCATGGACACCACCACCACCACCAACCCCCAAGGTGGACCAGGGTTATCTGTGCGTGCCACTGCACACTGCACATGTCAGCAGGGGTGGTGGGAGGGGTGGGAGACAGAGGTCGCCTCTTGCAGACGTTGCTGGTGTGCATGACGACCCACAACTGGTACGCATAGCTGATGCGTACCAGTCCAGCACCGGAGAGCTCAGCCAGGTAGTGGGGCTCCTCAGAGACATTAAACAGCAGCAGGCTGCCCATCATGCCCGCTTGGACTCCCACATGTCCCACGTGGAGTCACACATGTCCCGTGTGGACTCACACATGTCCCGCGTGGAGTCCAAGTGGGATGCACTGCATGAGATGACGGCGGTGCACAGGGACATTTTACAATGCCTCCGCCAGATGAACAGCAACCAGTCCACACCTCCCTGTGTGCCAACAACATCTAAATCTGTATTTGTAAAGCGCGAACTACTCACCCTTACGGGTCTCAAGGCGCTGGGGGCCGTCGTGGAAATTAAGTGAGCTATTGCCCAGAGTCACATGGTGCTGAGCTGAGCTGCCGCCGCCGGAGCCGGGGATCGAACTGTGAGCCCTGTGCTCCGAAGTCAGCTGCCCTGGCCGCTGCACCACACCTCTGGTGCCGAACAAACTGCAACTGCCACAGGGAGGGAGGATGACTCTGGCGGAGAGTCCCCTGCACCGCAGCAGCCTGCACTTGAGGGCCCCCCCCCCCAAGAAGAGGGGTCGTCCGAGGAGGGAAAAGTGAGAGGCCGATGGCCAAGCGCAACTCCCAGGAAGCCTGAACCTGTTCTGGATGTTCGCCTTTGTGCACAGACTGTTCACCCTGTTGACGGCAACACTACTCCCACACATTGCATGGGGAGTACAAGTTGGACCAATGTGTCAGACAACTGTGGCCCCGATACTGGGGATCCTGTCTACCCGGACTTTCAATTCACCTAGGAACTTGGGATTGCAAGATTCATGTACAGCACAACCCATCCTATGCACTATTAACACAAATGTATCACAATAAACACACTAATACACCATACTTGCCTCTGTCGTGATTCCAACGTGGGTGCTGTTATGGGGATGATGAACTGCAAAATTACACAGTGTATGCGAACTGCAACAGCAAGGACAACACAGGCATGTGAGTACAGGCAACGTGACACACATGAGGGAGACACACCACCAGGGCTACACGACACATACACACCTAGGCCATCTGACTCATTGCCTACACTGATGTTGCCAGGGAAGACGGTGCAATGCACAGACACCACACCCATTCCCAGTTGTAGTCAAGTAGCCCACAGGTGCAGTAAGCAAATGGCAGTCAAATGTGAGACCACAGACAACGCACATCACAAAGTGAAGCACAGGTTTATTACACAGTTGCAACATGCCGTAACCACTACAGATGCAAGGTAACCCCACCTGGTAGCGGGCACACAGTCAACAACTGTAGACGGAAGGAAGTCCATGGGTGTGGCGCACATCACCTGTAGGGACACAACAGCTACCAGCCTGGATGTGCAATCACGTCGTCGGTGGACACAGTTGACCAAACGAATCTGAAAGTACCCTGTGAAGGACAGAAATGTCACACAGTCAAAAGCAATGGAGTACATGACAGAACAGCAAAACTCATGCACAATACATGTTACAAGATACCCACCCAGAACCAAGTTAGCATGTCAACACTGTTGGGGAGTACAGCCCACCTGTAACCACACATCGCAACACACATCCAGTCAAGTAGCCCATGGACACACTCCAACAGCACCAGAGCACCACCCACACATCATGCCAACTCACATCATTGACATGACACCTCAGGATACTCACATTCAGCTAAAGAAGTTGGTGATGAGCTGTGTGCGGACATCACCATCACCATCATCATCGTCACTGGCATCGTGGTCCAGGCCAGGATCCTCCACAGGTGGCGGATGTTGGTCATTGTCATCCTGGATGAGAGGCAACTCCTTCCGCACTGCCAGGTTGTGGAGCATGCAGCAGACGATGATAATCTTGCACACTTTTGCAGGGGCATATGGGAGGGACCCTCCGGTCTTGTCCAGGCAGCGGAAGCGGCTCTTCAGGAGACCAAAGGTCCGCTCAATCACTCTCCTGGTCCGACCATGTGCCTCATTGTAGCGCATCTGGGCAGGTGTCACAGGGTTCCTGAGGGGTGTCAGCAACCACGGCATGTTGGGGTATCCCGAGTCACCTACGGACAGACAAGTGCACATTAGCTGACTTGGAAAAGTGGGCGGAATACTACAGATCAGATCACACACAATGGCACAAAGTCAGTACACACCGACAAGCCAGGCACGCTGGTTCTGCATCTGTGCCATCATCCTGGGGATGCGACTACTCCTCATCACAAAGGCATCGTGTGCTGAACCAGGGAAACGGGCACACACGTGTGTGATGGTCATGTCTGCAAGACACACCACCAGTGCATTGACCGAGTGGTAGTGCTTGCGGTTCCTGTAGGCCTGCTCCTGGGCCTGTGGTGGTACCAAAGCCACATGTGTCCCATCAATGGAGCCAATGACATGCGGCATACTCCCCAGGGCATAAAAGTCACTCTTCACGTCAGTGAGTCGTCGCAGTCTAGGGAAATAGATGTACCGGTTCAGGAAGAGCAACATTGCCGCCAAAACATCGCGGAGCACACGGCTGAACATGGTCTGTGACATCCCACCAGCAGTCGCCACAGTATGTTGGAAGGTACCGGTGGCAAAGAAGTGTAGGGCTGCCATCACCTTCACCTTGGGGGTCAGCGCTGTAGGATACGGCCGGCCAGGCTGCAAATGTGGGGACAACTGCACTGCCAAATCCTCAATCAGCTGCCTGGTGAAGCGGTACCGTCGGATGCTGTCCCGTTCCACCATCGTTGCCAGGTCTGGGAATGGCCGATGGACAGCAGGAGCCCTGCAGTGCAGAGGAGAAGTAAGCAAGATCGTCAGTCACCCCACATATGCGGCATTGAACACACTCAAGATCCCAACATACATCATTATGAGGCACAACTACATGAAGTGTGCAGTACCGGAAGGACATGTATGGTACATACATGGCCAACATCTGTCAACACGGTCCTACAGGTGGCATCAATTTGTCCCAGGTTGGCCCATTGGATATCATGATGCCGTGTCACAGTTCCCATCTCCTGCTGCCGTGTCACATTCAACCCCCACAGTGACATGTGAGGACAGATGTGCCCCAGGCACCACAGCTCAACGACAGGTACATTCCCAGGGACCCTGTAATGCCACATGGACACTGGCATCACCTGGAGTATCATGTGTACACCACAGCAAAACAAACATGACCCCCACAGGTAGTGGCCCCACTTGCCACGGCAGGACAGACATGGACGTCTGTGACACACACGCACAACATCAGAGTCCATGCACACACAACGTGGATGTGGAGACTGTCTCCCATTGTGCACATGAAATCAGAGACATTGTAAACACTACATGCACAAAGACTGTGGAGGTCCATCACTATTGTGCCACTGGGACACCCTGGCTCAAACATACCGTCCCACATGGGACTCACGGGGTATGTGACATGACATACACAAACACCACTGTGAAATGTGACCATGGCACATGCACAGATATGAACAGTTGCACATCACAGTGGTCACGTACACGTAACACCCAGGATCCGGTCCCCATGAACACGTGCACAGCCTGGGGGTGGCTGCCCACAGGTGACACCCACAGCACAACATGTACACCAACATACACACAATAGGAAATGCAGCCTTACATGCCTTATGATAAGGTTTGGACAGGCTGTCGTGATGTAGGTGTGCCCCTCACTCCCTGGGAGCTATCTGTGGCTGGCATATGTCCATCTGAGACAGGCATGCTGACATATGCCAGTCACATGTACAGTGATGCGTTGTACTGCAATGGACCGATCAGTGCCTCCGGCCGGCCCATTGCCTTCAATGTGTGCGGGTACGTGTTGTACCCCTGTGCGCGTTGAACTGCAATGGACCGATCGGTGCCTCCGGCCGGCCCATTGCCTTCAATGTGTGCGGGTACGCGTTGTACCCCTGTGCGCGTTGAACTGCAATGGACCGATCGGTGCCTCCGGCCGGCCCATTGCCTTCAATGTGTGCGGGTACGCGTTGTACCCCTGTGCGCGTTGAACTGCAATGGACCGATCGGTGCCTCCGGCCGGCCCATTGCCTTCAATGTGTGCGGGTACGCGTTGTACCCCTGTGCGCGTTGAACTGCAATGGACCGATCGGTGCCTCCGGCCGGCCCATTGCCTTCAATGTGTGCGGGTACGCGTTGTACCCCTGTGCGCGTTGAACTGCAATGGACCGATCGGTGCCTCCGGCCGGCCCATTGCCTTCAATGTGTGCGGGTACGCGTTGTACCCCTGTGCGCGTTGAACTGCAATGGACCGATCGGTGCCTCCGGCCGGCCCATTGCTTTCAATGTGTGCGGGTACGCGTTGTACCCCTGTGCGCGTTGAACTGCAATGGACCGATCGGTGCCTCCGGCCGGCCCATTGCCTTCAATGTGTGCGGGTACGCGTTGTACCCCTGTGCGCGTTGAACTGCAATGGACCGATCGGTGCCTCCGGCCGGCCCATTGCTTTCAATGTGTGCGGGTACGCGTTGTACCCCTGTCGCGTTGAACTGCAATGGACCGATCGGTGCCTCCGGCCGGCCCATTGCCTTCAATGTGTGCGGTGCAGCGTTGTACCCCTGTGCGCGTTGAACTGCAATGGACCGATCGGTGCCTCCGGCCGGCCCATTGCTTTCAATGTGTGCGAGTACGCGTTGTACCCCTGTGCGCGTTGAACTGCAATGGACCGATCGGTGCCTCCGGCCGGCCCATTGCTTTCAATGTGTGCGGTGCACGCGTTGTACCCCTGTGCGCGTTGAACTGCAATGGACCGATCGGTGCCTCCGGCCCGGCCCATTGCCTTCAATGTGTGCGGGTACGCGTTGTACCCCTGTGCGCGTTGAACTGCAATGGACCGATCGGTGCCTCCGGCCGGCCCATTGCTTTCAATGTGTGCGGGTACGCGTTGTACCCCTGTGCGCGTTGTACCGCAATGGACCGATCGGTGCGCACCCATTGACAATGGGCTTGCCTGGCAACGGACGCGTTTTCGAATTTCGAGCGAGTCGGTTGCTGGAAAATCAGTTGGTCACCCACAACAATGTTGCAAAATCATGTATGTCATGAAGTTGAAGATTTGAAGGATGCTGTGGGCGTGTTTTGGTGCTGCTATTCCATGGATTGGCCAGATTCAGAAGATGCAAACGACTTGGACCTATCACTTTGGACACAAGGGACAGTATCTGCCTCTCCAGCACATATATATTGCTGGCTGTTCCCCTGAGAGCCCACTTGCCTGCACTACATGCTCCAAGACGACATCTGCCACTGCACTGCTGCTGTCTCTGCCCCTCTGGACCCTGCAATGGCACGTACTGTGGAGAGAGCCCCAGCCTTCAGCCTTGAAGAGAACCAGGCCCTGCTGGACAGCCTACTTCCACAGTACAGCAAGCTGTATGGGACACCAGGGGAGCAGGTGAGTGTCCTGTGCACTGCCTTTCTGAATGTGCATTTTGTCTGACTAGCAAGGCTGAGAGTCTGCACGCCACTGGCTAGCAGGCTCACTGAGTAGTTGTCACCCCCCATAGTGTGTAGTGACTTGCACTGGACAGGTATGGTGCTGTGACAGTGCTTCTGAACAGGGTTTTACTCCCCATGCAATGATACCATGTAGTGACTTCTGGAAAACTGTCCATGGGCAGCCGTGCACTGCCTGTGTACACCATGTGCCCCTGTGATTGCGACATGTATATGCAACTGTGTCATGCACGGATATGTTGCATGTGTAGTAATGGCCTTATCACTTTGTCATCCTGACAGGCTTCTGCCCATCGGAAGCAGGAGATCTGGAAGGACATCGTCCGGGCTGTCCGGTCCGTGGGGGTCTACAAGCGCCGGATCCGCAACTGCCAAAAGAGGTGGCAGGACCTTCGGGGCTGGACCCGGAGCATTGCACGGGTCCAGCTGAAGCTGTCGCCTCCTCGCAGGAGGGGCGGAACACGGACCCTGACCTCCCACATGCTCAGGATCCTGGCGGTGGTCTTTCCAGACCTGGATGGGCAGCTGAAGGCCAGAGAGCAGCAAGGAGGGGGAGAGTCAAAGACTGCACTGTGAACTCTGTCTAACATGCTATGTGCCCTCCTCGGGCCTGGTTAAACTGCCACAGTACAGCAGTCATGTTGTCCAGGAGCCATGTCCCTCTATTGTGCACTGCCCACTCCTCATCTGATACCCAGGTGTGGCCCTTACATGCAGGGAATTCTGTCACTTAGGACTGTGTCCTTGCAGTTTGCTTGACTCAAGGTGGGAGACAGCATCTGTTTCCCTGACTCTGTGGTGGGCATCATGGGTGGGTCCATTGCTTACACAATGCCTGTATTCTGACATGTATTCAGCGTGTTACTTTGATCTGTGGTCCAATTGCTGAGCTGATCCACCACATGTGGCTGGGGTATCTGGCACACACCCATGCTGCGGGTGGGAACAATGTTTGGGCCCCAGGAGTATGTATATGACGTGTGTCACACATACTTAGCCAGCTGCCTACAGTCCAGGGCTCATCCCTCATTCATGTGGGGCTGGACAGTCATGCCTACTCCAGGCCATACAATACACTCTGTACTCCCACTCCCGTGTATCAGCTGACACATTGTGCGCAGTGATTTGACCCCTCAGGTGTCTGCCTCTGTGTCAGTGTGCTGTGGATTAGTCGCCAGGACTGCTGTGGAGTTTCTTGGTAGGGGCTCAGCATGCCACTGGAGATGTGACCATAGGAGACGATACTTGTGTGTCACATAGGTGTCTGATCAGCTGCCCATGCAGACTGGGGCATGTGAATGTGAAGTTCAGGCAGCTGTTCCCCATGCACAGCAGAGTGTGAGGGGCTCAGGTTCAGAGGGTAGTGTCACAGGTCTCCCATATGTCCAATAGGTATGACCTGGACAGATGAGGGTTAAGAGGATGTGTTGTGGGGGGGATGTACATGTGCACTTGTGCAGCTCCAGGACTTGCATTCCCCATGACCTACTATTGTGACACATGTCAGAGTGTTGTTGTCTGGCTGCAAAGTCATACATCACTGAGACAGTGATGTATGACTTTGCAGTCATGCCTCCGCCATGGCATGTGTCTACTGATTGGTGAGCCTGCAGGGGAGTGACATGTGCTACATGCACACCATAGTGGCGCTGGCTATCAGGACATGGGTGCATCATGGTGTCTGTCGCTGGTATGCATCACATGCATTTCCTATTTGACTCTGGGCATCCCTTTCATCCGGAAACCTGTACTGACTCAGTGGCAAGAGCTGTGATGTGTGCATGTCCACATGCCACACCGTGTCCTCTGCACTGTCCAACTACTGTGTACTTGGTGCATGTGTCCACACTGGGGTGTTGCAATCCAACAGACACCAGACAGATGGGTGCAAGGCCATGTGGGATGTGAGTGCCATGCTTGGCATCAGACTGACAATTGGCTTCTCCTGTTCAGTTAGGGCACTTTTAGCAATGTACAACTAATGATGCCAGGGCTTGCTCTGTGATGTGCTGTGCTCACAGTGCTGTGTGCGTTATGTGCAGGTGACTGATGTCTGTCTGTTTCCCCATTGTTTGCAGATACATCCACGGCCACGGAAGGGGACAGCTCCACGGACCAGGAGGAGCCAGAGAGCCAGACTGGGTCAGCAGCCGAGGAGTGGTCGGAGGGACCCAGTGGCACGGAGGGCGAGGGGAGCCACACCGAGGAGTCCTCAGCAGCATCCACCTCAGCTGAGGACCAGAGCAACTCGGAGGATGACTCCCTTGTGGAGGCGGGTGTCAGCAGCCACCACACCCCAGCTAGTGTTAGTGTCCCCGCCACCACCAGCACCACCACCGCCCTCCCATCGGCTCCCATTCCCCAGGTCCGTGGAGGCTCCCATGTCCGGGAGTGTGTCTCCTTTGGGCCAGGCACCGCAGCCCCTGCCCCTGTGTCCCCTGCTGCCCTGAGTGAGAAGTCTGTGTACCTCCTTCGCCAGCTCCATGTAGGCCAGACAGCCATGCTGAGTGTCCTCCATGCGCACACCGCGCTGTTGACTCAGCTGGTGTCATTCATGGAGGGCATCTCATCGGGCATGTCTGACCTACAGAGGGGCAATAGGTCCATGGACTCCTCCCTGACGGCAGCAGTGTCCCTCCTCAAACGGTCCCTCACCCCTCCTGCCTCTGCTCCATCCACACTCCCCAGCACCTTACCCATCCCAAGCACACACACACCGGCACAGGCACACACCAGCACACACACATCCAACACACTGACACACACGCCAATGACAAAACGCACACGCACGCACATTCAGGGGACTGAAGCCAGACTCACAGGGGATGGGGCCCTGGAACACACACACGCATCCACATGCACTGCGCAGTCCTCAGTTCCCTCTCCCTCCAAAGCACCCTCCCTTGCCTCACCTGCAACCCCAAAGTCACAGCAGCTCTTCCTCTGTGACCTCGGCCTCTTCCCCACCGATGAAGCTGCTCCAGCATCCCGGGGGAAGAGGAAGCCCACCCACACGGAGCAGAGTGCCCCTCGCCCCCGGACACCCTCCCCCAGGCGCAGACGGACTGAGGCCCCCACCCGCAAGTCCCCCGGAGTCCTAAGAGCAAGACCCTGCCACCGCTCTGCAGCTCAGGCACAAGGTCTCCGTCCTCCATCCCTCAGGCCCCCACTGCACAGGTGCCCCCACCACACCCTGCCCCAGGTTCCCCCACCCACAGATATACCATCCCCAAGAGGATCAGGCCTTCTCCCCCTGCCACTTGCTCTCCCAGCACCACACCCCCCGCTGCGCTTGTCTGTGCCACTGATGTGGTGAGGGTGTCCTCCCCCTCTGTCCAACCCACCTTGCCTGTTCCCCATTCTCCTCCCCTGGAGGTAGGCACTGCAGTGGAGTCCACTACCGCCCTGTCTGACTTGGGCACTGCAGTGGCGGACCTGTCCACTCCATCTGCAGGGTCCACTGCAGTTGTGCCGGCACCCACGACATCTGAGTCATGCCCCCAGTTGTGCCGGCACACACCATGTCAGACACCTCCACTGCAGTTGTCAGTGGCTCTCCAGCACCCACCACCCCTTCCCTGACTCCCCTGGTGAGCCCTGATCCTGTCCCTGCGGTGCCTGGCCTGCCCCCTGTTGCCCCTCCTAGTGGATTGTCCCTGGTTTTGTGCAGGCATGCGTAGGGTGACATCTGCCAGTGTCACCCTGTTTGAACTTTGACAATGGACTGGCCATTGGCCTTTGCTCTATTTTTTCTGGACGTCGTTTTCATTCAACACATATGCTGAATAAAGCAACTTTCTTTTCTCTAGTGCTCATGCTTCAGATGTACATGTTGTTGGTGCTGCTAACCATGCCCTTGCTGCAGTGATGGTGATATCTGGTCTCATGATTATGAAGTGTTACTATGCAGGAACCCATGTGGTCCAGGGGAATGTGTCCTATCATGTGGTGTATCCATGTCATCCATAGCAGCATCTGAGGGTGTCATGTGTTCAGTATTTGGCAATGGGATTTCCTACTTACATTAGCAATTTCATATCTGTGGCTTCCACCCCTGCACATCTGTTGTGCCTGCCATTGTTGGATTTGTCTACTTCCCTGGCCGTGTTGCCATCTCCACTGGACATGCAGGTTTGGGCATCAATGGGGAAGGACTCATCCGTTTAGTCAGTGCAACATTGCTATACAAGTGTGTTGGATCTGTGCTGATGATTCCGTTGGCACATCCATGACCAGGCTGATGTGACGGGAGCCCTCATTTGGTGCTAATTGTTGATTGTGTGACCAAGTGCTCAGCTGACATGATGGGGCCCTACTGAGGCAACATATGGCACAGCTTTCCTCACTCAGGAGTGGAGTCCTCTCATGGCAGTGTGTACACGTGTGACATTGCCTGCGCCCAAGGTGTGTGTTGTATGTGCATGTCTGTGTGTTCACTTCCATTTATCTGCGCATGCTGTGATCCCTAGTGTTGTACCTGTTTGTGATGCTTGCTGACTTGAGCTATGTTCCCCCAAAGTCTTCTCCCTGTGTTCTCTGTGATGTGGGTGCATGGCACATTACTGGTCATCAGGGTGTCACCCATAGGTGTGTTTGCTGTCAGGGCTGAGTTTGTGTGCAGACGCAGATGGGTCACAGTCAGGTTTCCCCTTGGCACTTGTTGTTTGCCCCTGTCATGTGATTTTCAGTTCGTGTTATCTTTAAGTTATTGTGACACGTTGTGTGTGTGACTGCTGGCACTCCTCAGGGTCCGGGCTGCGATGTTGGTTGTTGTCTATGTGTGTCCTTTGTGGGTGACCTTGGCTTCTTCATTGGTGTGTGACTGTGGCTGGGATCCCATTGGTTGGTGTGGTATCGCCGTCATGTCCATGTACAGCGTAGTGTGCAGTGTGTCAGACATTCAGGAGTCTTGTTGAGTGGCCATGTGTGATGTGTTTCTGCACCTTGGTTCCCACCCACCACCCTGGAATAGTCATGGGTGCATGTGCAATGTCACCAGTGCATGTGTACTTCACTGCTGCACATTGTTGGAGGTCGAGGGTGTGGTCTTGAGTGTGTGCAGATGGGAGTTGTTGCCCAGCTAGACCCCTGCCTCCATGTTGGCCTTGGCTTACTGGCCATGCTGATTGATTTGTGCTTGTGCTGGTTTGATGGTAGTTTGTTGCTCAGGACACATGACTGTGGTTCACAGTGTGAACCACATTCAGCTTTGTCATCAGAGTGGGATTTTTATGCAGCCAAGGGTCACCACATTGTGGGGGCCCTGGGGGTGGTGCTGTGGTGTGTCTGTGTCTTGCTGTGTCAGTTGTTGTTCCTACGTGCCTGTGTGACATGTGTGTTTTGTGCTCCCTCTCATCTGACAATGCCTGCTTGCCCACATAGGGGATTTGGATCCATGAGTTACCTTAGTGTGGCAGTGTATGCACATCTGTATGATTGGTATTCAGCTCTCCTCATGTGTTGTGTGGTTGCCTGGGGACACTGGCACCCCCCTCACCTGCTGTGTATGATGACAGTGTTGGTCTGCCTGTTTGTGTTTGTGCATCTGCACCACTGCATTGGCATATCTTGGGTGTGCCATTGGCTGTATGTTGTTTGGTGTGTTTCCCCTGCTGTCCCTGGGACTCCTAGGTCATCGGTCAGCACAGTGATCATGGTTTGTGTGTCCCATTGCTGCCATGGTATGGTATCTGTTCACCTCACATCTGCTGTCTCCACAGGATATCTGCATTTGTGTGCCCATTGGTGCAAATATGTGGTTCTGCATTCTGATGGTCACTTCTGTCATTGTGTCATTGATGAATGTTGACGGTGTCAGCCCCCATGGGTGTTGTTTGTCTGCACATGGCCAAAGGAATGTCTCATTTGCACTGCAGTATTTGGCTCACCCAATTTATGTTGCAATGGGACACATACACTACTTTGCCACAGATGAGTTGTTGGTTCTGTGACCAGGAATGATCCATGCAGTTTGGCAGTTGCAGCTCTTTCTTTGTCAACACTTACCTTTTGGTCACTGTGATGATGGGGGTGTAGACCCCATTGCCACAATGGTCAAAATGTGCTTTAGCTATGGACCCCACACTTCCCTTTTGGTCACTGTGATGATGGGGGTTTAGACCCCATTGCCACAATGGTCAAAATGTGCTTCGGCTATGGACCCCACACTTGCCTTTTGGTCACTGTGATGATGGGGGTTTAGACCCCATTGCCACAATGGTCAAAATGTGCTTCAGCTATGGACCCCACACTTACCTTTTGGTCACTGTGATGATGGGGGTTTAGGCCCCATTGCCACAATGGTCATGGGCTGCTTGCATTGTGGGTGCCACACACATATATGTGTGGCACATGTGCTAGGGGTCACATTGTATGTTCAAAGTCATGTTCGGTGTTGTAGGCATTTGACACAGCCTACACACGCTTGTCATGGTGGTGGGGGGATGTCTTTATCTTGCATTCCCTAGGTTGTGGTGTGCTTGTTGTGTCATGCATTGTCCATCCTATGAGTGGGGGTGGTAGTAGTGGTAGACATCCAGCCCCCCTGGGTGAGGGTGGTAGTAGTGGTAGGCATCCAGCCCCCTGGGTGAGGGTGGTAGTAGTGGTAGGCATCCAGCCCCCTGGCTAAGGGTGGTAGTAGTGGTAGGCATCCAGCCCCCTGGCTAAGGGTGGTAGTAGTGGTAGGCATCCAGCCCCCTGGCTAAGGGTGGTAGTAGTGGTAGGCATCCAGCCCCCCTGGGTGAGGGTGGTAGTAGTGGTAGGCATCCAGCCCCCTGGCTAAGGGTGGTAGTAGTGGTAGGCATCCAGCCCCCCTGGCTAAGGGTGGTAGTAGTGGTAGGCATCCAGCCCCCTGGGTGAGGGTGGTAGTAGTGGTAGGCATCCAGCCCCCCTGGGTGATGGTGGTAGTAGTGGTAGGCATCCTGCCCCCCTGGCTAAGGGTGGTAGTAGTGGTAGGCATCCAGCCCCCTGGCTAAGGGTGGTAGTAGTGGTAGGCATCCAGCCCCCCTGGCTAAGGGTGGTAGTAGTGGTAGGCATCCAGCCCCCTGGGTAGGGGTGGTAGTAGTGGTAGGCATCCAGCCCCCCTGGCTAAGGGTGGTTGTAGTGGTAGGCATCCAGCCCCCTGGGTGAGGGTGGTAGTAGTGGTAGGCATCCAGCCCCCTGGCTAAGGGTGGTAGTAGTGGTAGGCATCCAGCCCCCCTGGGTGAGGGTGGTAGTAGTGGTAGGCATCCTGCCCCCCTGGCTAAGGGTGGTAGTAGTGGTAGGCATCCAGCCCCCCTGGCTAAGGGTGGTAGTAGTGGTAGGCATCCAGCCCCCTGGGTGAGGGTGGTAGTAGTGGTAGGCATCCAGCCCCCCTGGGTGATGGTGGTAGTAGTGGTAGGCATCCTGCCCCCTGGCTAAGGGTGGTAGTAGTGGTAGGCATCCAGCCCCCTGGGTGAGGGTGGTAGTAGTGGTAGGCATCCAGCCCCCTGGCTAAGGGTGGTAGTAGTGGTAGGCATCCAGCCCCCCTGGGTGATGGTGGTAGTGGTGGTAGGCATCCTGCCCCCTGGCTAAGGGTGGTAGTAGTGGTAGGCATCCAGCCCCCTGGCTAAGGGTGGTAGTATTGGTAGGCATCCAGCCCCCTGGGTGAGGGTGGTAGTAGTGGTAGGCATCCAGCCCCCCTGGGTAGGGGTGGTGGTGCGCATTCAGGCCCCTGTGTGCATATGTGGCATTGGTGATGGGCATCCCGCCCCTATGGTGCTGCTGTTGCTGGTGTAAGTATATTCAGCATCCCCGTGTGTGTGTGTGATGTGTCGTGTACGTGTTGTATGTGTTTTGTGGTTGGTGTCTGGCTTACCTTCTGCGCCGTACGCGTCCGTGCCTGTTCCGGTAGTAAATGTAGAATATTGGTATGATCGGGACGAAGGGATTCATGGTTGGTTCGTGTCGTTCGTCCTTCTCGTTGCTTCGCGTCGTCCTCGTCGCTTCGCCTCGTCCTCATCGCTTCGCGTCGTCCTCGTCGGTGCCGTGTTCGTCTCGGAGCCGTGGATCGTGTTGTGGCGCGAATCGGAGCTTATGTGCGCCTCTCCCGGATGCTTTGACGTGCCGTGCGTAGCGACGGGTTCGGAGCGTACGGAAAGCGCATCGTACTTGTCCGGCCGGACGGGGCTGCATTTTTCCTTCCGTGCGACTCGATTTGGCGTTTCCGGATTCGCCTCGGTCGGAGAACAGGACCTGGTTTGGGTGAGTACGGCTCGGCCGGATTTTTTGCTGTTGTGCGCATCGTACTTGCTCGTTCGGTGTACTGTACGGATCGGTCGGGAAACAGGCTTTCGCATGGCTTTTTTCCCGACCGAATGGTATTGGGTGCGCCTCCGACCGACATCGGAATCGGCCCCACAGTATTAACTTAGAACTGTTTCACGGTAGCAAGAACGTCGGATACAACATACAGTTGTCAGGTACAGGAAGCTCACGCAGTCGTGCAACACTCCTTCCTGCGGGTCACAAGGCTCATAAACAGTGAATAAAGGGTTTCTTTAATTCCAGGTTTTTTATTTATTCGCAGATATGATGCATACGCTGACCCCCTTGGGTTTTCACTCGCACTGATTCTGCCAACGAATGAGCACCACTTTAAGGGGATTTGCAAAGGATCCCTGAGACCCATATGACAGCAGTAAGCGTGTTTCATGCAGGGCGAGTCGCACCACCACTGTTCATTTATACTGCTTTCTTGTTGGCCTGTCAGCATTTGGATGGGGGCTGCGGCAAGTAAGACGTGTTTTTTTGTGTGCATAAATTTATGCATGTTTTAATTCACTGCGGTTCAGTCTTTACCTGAATTCTTTTTTGGCCGGCTGCCATTCAAATCCGGGCTGCCACTAGGAATCCTGCCTTGATTGTATGTGCATGTGCACTGGGACGCTTAGTTGCATTGTGGTCTTGCACATGCACGGTAGTTCCCGGTTTGCTTCTGGGTCTCGCGATGCTCAGGAGCAAGTTTCATTCTATCATTACCCTGTGGAGCTTCATTCAACAGAATTTCATAATCTGTTGGCAATGTTTCTTTGCTGTCATGCTATTTCTACAGTATTGTTGTGCATCAAGGGCAAGCATTCCTCTAAGAAGACTCATCTTTCACCATCTTCAGCTTCTTCCTCAGACAGTTCAGCCTCCTTGACGAAGCGACAAGAATAAAAAGGTCAGATATTCCAGGGATGATAAGAGGTAAAAATATTATATTGGAGATACTAATCTGTCACTAAACTAGTTTTGGCGTCAACCTAACATCCTGTGACTCTGGGCAAATCAGTTAATCTTGTAATGGCTTCATGACAATACCTTAGGGTCGAGTTTGCACTATTTAAAGCTGCACAAACAAAAAAAAATTGTTGTGATGCAGAAACGCCGCTGATGAAACAATGAACAGCCACAAACTTAGTCTAATGGCCGTCCTCAAAGCTCCCTGTGAGAAGTGAAGAGAGAAAAGCACCCAAAGAGAAATTCACAAAGCCAATTGCAGCATTTTTTTATTAAAAGCCATGAAAAACCAGATCTGTTCAAAAATAATACACTGGACATCCACCATCAATATTTGTTGCGGTATTAACATTTATTAGTGAGGTTGGCTTGATTTGTTTTCTCTCCATCCCACACAGAGCTCGCTGTTATTCAAGGTGTTCGCCATTAGCTTGCCCACTGCTCCATGCCCACAGCCACAGAACACCCTGGCCCAACTCCAGGTCACCTACGCTTAAATGGACACTTGAGCTCTGACAGATACACAGCTAAATAAAGGCCAATAATTAAATACAGTATGACTGTACTGGGGCTGCTACTAAATCCATCAAGCAGTAAATATAATGTGAAGCCAATGCGAGCGTTTATCGTTCCAATATGATGTATGTCTGTGTGAAGCCTGAGCTTTCAGTGAATCGTGTAATCCAGAGTCGGACCTCTCCCAGACATCATATTGACTTTTTTATTAGGTCTCGCCTAAGACATACTATACAATAACAGGCCATACTATACCATACGATTACAGACCATACCATACCATACCATACTATACTATACAATGACAGGCCATACCATACTAAGCTCTACAATGACAGACCATACCATACCATGCTATACAATGACAGGCCATACCATAACATACTATACTATACAACGACAGGCCATACCATAATATACTATACAATGACAGGCCATACCATACTAAACTCTACAATGACAGACTATACCAAACCAAACTATACAATGACAGGCCATACCACACTATAATATACAGTGACAGGCCATACCATACTATACAATGACAGGCCATGTCATAACATACTATACAAAAACAGGCCATACCATACTATACTATATAATGACAGGCCATACCATACTAAATTCTACAATGACAGACCATACCAAACCAAACTATACAATGACAGGCAATACCACACTATACTATACAGTGACAGGCCATACCATACCATACTATACAATGACAGGCCATACCATACCATACAATGACAGCCCATACAACTCTATACAATAACAGCCCGTACTATACCATACAAAGACAAGCCATACCATACCATACCTTACTAAACAATAACAGCCTATACCATACTATACAATGACAGGCCTTACCATACTATACAATACAGGCCATACCATACTATACTATACAATGATAAGCCTTACCGTATCATACAATACCATGAAATAACATGCCATACCCCAGTAGAGAATGGCAGGCCATACCATGATATACTATAGAATAACGGGCCATACCATACCATACTACAGAATGACAGGTCATACCATACTATACTATAGAATGACAGGCCATATCAAACAACACTATGGAATGACAGGCCATTGTATACCACACCACAACACAACACACCACTAAAAAAACATTAACAAAGCCTATAGATCCCGCATAGGCGAGAACTATTGGCATCAGTTCCTCTCATTTACCGGCGCTATGACCAATAGAAGCTCGAAGTCCTGTGACTATCCATCCAAAGGGACCCCTGAGAGAGAATTAATGGTGCCCCCTCCAGCACTTTCTCCTGTGCACTGCAGAGAGTCACAAAGCCTCTACAGTGCGTCACGAGTGTGCCATTTTCGTGGCACACTTGACAAGTACAATCAGGCTCAGAGCACACTTTGCACTCATTGGTTACTGCTAAAAATGTGGGGAGCCTTGCAAACATGCCCATCGCTGCCCACATTTAATTGTGTGCTCTTGGCTAAAAGACATTAACAAAGTCAATAGCTCTTGCATCGCTGAGACCTGTTGGCTTTGCCAATGCTTGTTGTGATTTGGTGTAAATCCATTCTGTAGTTTTTGAGAAGTTAAAGTTCCAAAACTTTGTATATCTGGATGGTTGGTTTAATGGGAGGCTCGCAGGAGTCCTGTGATCACGCAACTTCAAATAATAGAGCGATCTGATTGGCTGTGTGAGCTTCTTTTGCCATCGGGCGCATCGGTCTCATGGGAGAGCATGCTTCCCCAATTGGCTGCCCACAACATGAAGAGAAATGTTGCAGCCGCCATTTCAGGACACAGGGACTCAGTCCCCATGTCCTGAAAAGTTTTAAAAAATGAAGTATAAGCTTGCACAGGGTAGTGGTAGCCTGACCCTGTGGACCTTGTGGTGGTGTCCCAGGAGAACCCCCCTGGGCAAATTTTTACAAAACATTTTTTGGGGCCCCCGTGGGCCCCTGCGAGAGTCCCACGCAAGCGCATGGGCTGAGCTTTCTCCTGTGAAGTCTTGCAGAATCGGAAAAATATAAAACAAAATCAAAGGTCTGGGTACTAAGTGGCTGCTGTGGATTGCCGTGAACAAGCGAAGACTGTGGGCGGTGGGTGGGGTGGCAGCCTGTGGGACGTTGGGCACAGACCCTGTCCACAGGCCAGGACCTGCAGCCAATCCCACGCCGTGTCTGTCCAAAGGCCATGTGCGGCAGGGCTGTTGACTGCCCGTGGGGTTTGGGCGCAGGGCCTGGCTACCAGGCCCAACAGCCAATTCCATGGTGCAAACATCGGAAGGCCCTGTGCAGCGGGATGGGTTGGCTGCCCATGGGCACAGGGCCCAACCAGGCCCAGCAGCCAATCCCAAGCCGCGCACGTCCGAAGGCCCTGCACAGTGGACGGTTGGCTACTCGCAAGGGAGGGTGGAAGCAGGTCCTTGGTCTTACGTATGGTAATAAAATATTACTTACGTTAAAAAACACTCTAGAGATTCACTGAGAAAACCAAAGGTTAAAGTGACATTATAGTTACGTATGGTAGTATAATCTTACTTTGCTTTAAATAAACCTCAGAAATTCACTAAAAACAACACAATAATTAAAGTATCTTGTAGTTAGGTGAAAATGCCAGTTTAAACGTAACATTTTATACTAACAAAAAAAAAACACTGAAAAGTTATAGTTATTTCAAGTAACTATAACTCACGCCCTCGCCATGCAGCGCTTATGACATTACATATTATTTATTTATTTATTTATTTATTTATTATTAAACTTGTAAGGCGCAATAGCTACCCAAAAAGGGTTTCCCGGCGCCAGAGCGGAACAAAAGAAATAAGCAGCAGCTGAGTTGGTTACTGGTTGAAGAGCCAGGTCTTCAAGGATTTTCGAAATTGAGAGTATGCCGTTTCACTACGGATGGCTATGGGAAGTGAGTTCCATAGTAGCGGACCGAGGTATGAAAAAGATCTCCCTCCCATCCTGGATAGTTTGATTCTGGGCACAGAGAAGTTCCCTTGGGTGGAAGATCGGAGGCACCGGGAAGGCACATAAGGGTTGACCATGTCTCGGAGATATTGGGGTGCCACGCCTGTTTTGATTTTGAACATATAGCTCAGAGCTTTGAACTTAATATGGTTCTCCACCCTGAGCCAATGCAGGTCTCTCAAATAGCATGAGACCGAGGAAGTTCTGGGTACCCTACAAAGTAGCCTTGCGGCTGAGTTTTGTACCAGCTGAAGCCTGCGCGTCACCACCTTGTTGGATCCGAGGTAAAGGACATTGCAGTAGTCCAGTCGCGAGGTAACAAGGGCCTGGACCACTGTTTTCTGCGTGGACTCAGGTAGCATCAGACGATATTTCTTAGCCACCTTAAGATGGTAAAACAATAGGCGGCAACCTTGACTGCCTGATGTTGCATAGTAAGTGAATCATCAATGATGACACCAAGATTGCAGACTTTATTGGAGGGCCGAGGGAGTGCCCCCATCACCTCGGGCCAATGTTGAGGGCCCCAGAGGTCTTTATTTTTTCCTAGTACCAGTACCTCAGTTTTCTCTCCATTTAGTTTAAGGTAGTGGAACTGCATCCAAGATGCAATTTTTCCTAGGCCAAGCTGAAGATGAGCTGGCCCAGCTGCTTTATTCGCAGAGAGCGAAAAGATAATTTGGGAGTCGTCAGCGTAAGAGAATAGGGACAACCCTGCTTCTTCCGTGACGATGGCCAGGGGTCTAACATATAAGTTAAAAAGTAGGGGGCTAAGAATGGAACCCTGGGGTACCCCATGGGGTAAAGAATGAATATCAGAGCAAGATGTGGGGGAAAAGATTTGAAAGGTACGATTAGACAGAAAAGAGATGAGCCAGCTAAGGGCAGAGCCGCCGATACCTAGAGACCCAAGCGTTTTTATTAGTGTGGAATGACATACCGTATCAAATGCCGCGCTTAGGTCAAGTAGGATAAGGGCGACCGTATCCCCAGCGTCCAGATGGTGACGTATCTTTTCTGTTACTCCAAGTAAAGTGGTCTCGGTGGAGAAACCGGCTCTAAAGCCGGATTGAGAATGGTGGAGGAGCTTTTGCGTTTCCGCAAATTGTGTGAGTTGGGAGTGAATATGTTTCTCCAGGATTTTAGAAAAGGCCGGTAACAGAGAAATGGGACGATAATTAGAAGGTGAGTCTGGATCGGCGTTGGCCTCTTTAAGAAGAGGGACCACCATTGAATGCTTCCAGTCCTGTGGGACCGTGGCTTCTTCTAGGGAAACATTTAGAAGATCCAAGATGGCAAGAAGGGGTGGTGACTCTAGCTGCTTAAGCACAGAGATGGGCAAGGGGTCCTTAGGTGATCCCGATTTAATACTATCTAAGATTTTTTTAAAGGAGGCTGCATTGAGAGGGGGCCATGTGTCCAGCTTGTTAGAGGGGGTGTATCGCATCGTGTCCTGATCATGATGAATGGAGTCCACAATGGGCAGTGAGGCACTTAACTGACAGGAGTTGATGTATAGCGAGGGAGGAGGATTATCCCGCCCATGGCTCGTTATGTCGGAGTAAATTTTTCCGACTTTCTTGACGAAAAAAGAGGCGAGTTCCTCACATTTATGTTTAGTTAGTGGTGGAGGCCTGGCCAAGGTGGCAGAGCCAGCCAGCTCCTTCACTGTATTAAAAAGTGTTTTGGAGCAATTTAAAGCAGCAGAAATGGAAACTGATACAAACGCTGCGTGGGCGGATTTGCAAAGACTATGATAAACTTTTTTAGCCTTTTTATAGGTGATTTTTAATTCGGGGTCATAATTTCTACCCCATCTGCGTTCCAGTGCTTTACATTTAGATTTTTCCACTTTCAGGGTGTCAGTGAACCAAGGCGCTGGCGGGCGATGGTTGTTTACCTTTTTTTTGGAAAGAGGGAGACATGTGTCTATGGCAGAGGTCTTCAAACTTTTGGATGCTGAGACCCCCCAGTCAAACTTTTCTGGCGTAAGGACCCCCTCCTGACAAAAAATTCTAAACCTATAGGCATAGCTACTGGAATTATGAGGTAGGTGAGGACCAAATTATGCGACAGGCTCTACTAAATTATATGGTAAGTAAATATAAATAATGCTATGTGAGGCCGCATATTTTGGGATAGTATTGCTTCATTATTTTGACATTTTTACACACTGTAACACCGAGGAAAGATTTCACCTCATCAGTATCAGTTTATAACGAAAATACAGCAATAAACAACAGAAATATGTCTAGTCAACCTTTGTGAAGGGCCTGCCACTCCACAGGAATACGTGTTGCCACATTAGAAGCTCACCTGCCCTGGCTGGGAGCAGCAGGGGTCCCCTACATAGGGTGGACCCAAGAATAGTAAATCTAAACATTAATATATATACTTACCATGACAACATAGTTATTTATATTCTGCACTCAACATAGTTGTCGATCAGTATTAAAAATTCGGAACTGTGGTAGAACACGGTATATTGATGAAAGGTAAACTAAATTCTTGTCTTAAGCTTAAGCCAGAAGAAGATAAAAGAAACTCTAGGATCCGGAACAGAAAATTCTTCAGTTGTTCAAAAACAGGAGGATGCTTATTGTTCCAGGAGTATTGTTTTTCAGTGATTACATAATCTTTCTTATTTAGGAACAGAAATAGGAAACACCAGGAAATGTAGTCACGGATTAGAACCATGCGAATGTGCCGATCACAATGGGAACATAATTTAGACGCAAAATCTCCCATGCAATCCTGCAATGGTGATAAAATGAAGGTGTGATGAAGATCATTTGTGGTTAGTTTGAGAGATGAATAATGAAAAAGCCTACATGCAGAAAATTAAGGGTTGGCCCTGTCATACCTGGACATTCTGCGAAACAGATAAGGATGCCTGTGGTGAAAATAACCTGGCTTCCTACATCTCTTCACAGAAGCATGCACCAAGAGACAGATTATCTTTCCATCCGCTTGGAAATTAAAAGGCACGTCTCTATCATGGCATGTAGATAAGAAAGCATGCTCCAGGAGAGAGCACCTAAAAAGATCAAGAAAAAGGAGCAAGGAGAACTGAAGGAGAGCACAAAGAAGGGGTTAGCAGTAAGTACTGGAGGAGAGCACAATGAGGAGGTGGCAGAGGAGAGCACTGGAACAGAACACTGTCAGGAACAAGCAATGGGGTACTGGAGGAGAGCACAAAGAGCAGCAAGGAACACTGGAAGAGCGCACTGCAAGAATGCGCTAGAAGAGCACCAAAATACACCTCTTGTGAAGAGCATGATGAGTAGACAGTGAAAAGCACTGGAGGACAGCATGAGGGAGAAGGGGAGGTGGAGAACATTGGTGGAAAGCACTGGAAAACAGCACTAGAGGTGAGCGCTGAAGAAGACCTCTGAAGAAGAGCGTGAAGAGGAGGGGGGCAGTGGAGGAGATCGTGAAGAGGAGGGGGCGGTGACCAATACTGGCAGAGAGCATAAAGAGGAGGGTGTAAAAGAAAGTGCTAGAAAAGAGGGTGAAGAGGAGTGGGCAGCACAGTCTACTGGATGAGCCCAGAAAGAGGAGAGGGCAACAGAGAGCACTAGGGAAGAGCAAGAACAGAGAGCACTGGCACAGAACAGCATAAAGCACTGAGAAGAGGGAGGGGTGGGGAGGACAGGATGAGAGTAACAGAATAGAGCACTCAGAGAAGGGTGCAGCAGACAGCATCAGAGAAGAGCATGACGAGGAGGGGGAAACATGCAGCCCTGGAGAATAACACTGGTGAAGCACTGAAAGCAGTGTATTAAGTGGGATCTAAAAAGTGAGAGTCTTTAAAAAGGAGTGTGGCCTGTATAATAAAGGGAGTGACTTAAACATGTAATCTAAAATTCTGTGGTTTTCATAGTATGCTATTCGACCAGTATTTTGGTTCCTCTGTATGCATTCTGTTATTGCTTCTATTCATACATATCATAACAACAGACATACACCTAAAACCAGCCAGGACTATTGGCTTTGTCAATGGTTGTTAGCTGTTTAAGGTAAATTAATAGCAACAATAATTTTGTTGTAAATAATTATTATTGAAAAATATTCAGTTTGGAAATTGTGAGACTGTTAATTACATTTAACTGCGGCTGTGAAAGGGGTAGTGATCCTCCGTGCCTCAATCACACCCCTTGTGTTCACTCTGTTAGACATTTAAGCCCATTTTAATGCCAAATCTGCATATCTAACACCTCATCTTTGTCCTATTCAGCACCCTCTTGTCACTCTCTCTTTAATGCACTTTCTTGCATCCCTTTCAATTCACCCCCCCAAACACACAACACATGCACTCACGTGTAAGCACCGAATTTTCTTTTCTTTCACCTTGTCAATATTTTGACAACTGTGAACCTCCTTTAGAAAACCATTTGCACAGAATCACAATTGTGACTAGAGTATTGCTCTGTGCGCTCTGCAAAGAGGCCAAGGATTGTATGACCATGTATTTTGAAAACTTTTATGTCCCACTGACAGGCCCTGTGAGAAACTCGCACTGTCTTCAGCTTCCGCCTTGGAGTGCTCAATTGTGGCCCTTTTAAAAACGCATATAAGCAACTTAGTTCAAAGAATGCACATTGCAAGAGTAATATGCTACATAAAAAATCCGGAAACACAACATCCTGAAAGGGTTAATTCTCCTAGGGAATGTACACTTAAGTCAAACGTGTGAAACATAAACAATAATGCACTGCATACCTAGTGCAATTAATATGTCAGCACGAGTCAAATTTTGAATAGGGAGTGGATGGGGCAGCAATCATTTTGTAGGGCATTCTACTGAGCATACAGTATGGACAGCTCCGAGGCTTATTGCGAAAGACTTCCTAGAACCAAATTTATATTACACCCAAGCACAGTCTGCTCGACCAGGTACTCACGTATGCACTTGATTTAACTGAGTTTCAAAGGCAAGCTAATTAGTATGCATTACTTTTAAGTGATGCCTTGTGGGAGACTAAGTTCTGTAGTTAAAACAGCCATTCTTTGGCCCAATCCAGTGAAATACTTCCAAAAGTGGAAAATCCAGTCTCAGTGGCTGCAGGGGAGGGAATGGGTCCCGTTTCAAAAGTGCTTCACAGTAGGAGACTGAATGCCTTTGGCGTCCCTGGCAGGCAGTTTGTTTCAGCTCTATCCCTCTTCACACCTCGTAAATACCTCTTCTCCCAATACTGAATGCCCTTTGTAATGCGCGCATCGAATGAGCCTCTGCACGGGGAGAAATCACAAGATGGATGGGCACGCAGCTTAGGGGGAACATAGGGCAGAAGTGTGACTGGGAATGTGCGACCCCCTTTCTTTCACTCCACGACGCCCCTGGGGGTCGGGTCCCACAGTTTGAAGACCCCTGGTCTATGGCATCAAGAAGCCATTTTTGCACCGTATCAGAGAGCGTGGTCACCTTGTGTTTGGAGACGGGTAAGGTAGAGCAGAGGATGTTGTTCAGGGTGGTTAAGTCCAGGTTTTTCCAGTCTCTTTTTCCAGTCTTCAGGAACTGGAAGGGAGGGAGCCGCGTTGTCGGGGGGTGTCAGATTAAACCTAACACTGTAATGGTCGGACCAGCAGAGGGGGAGAGCTGCAGGACAGTGAATGCTGGGAAGGTTGGAAAAAATGAGGTCCAAAAGATGGCCGGCCTTATGTGTGGGACCCAAGTTATGTAGATGGATATTCATTGCTGCCAGGTCAGAAATGAAGTTGGTGCTGATTTTGCATGTAGAATCGTCCAGATGGAGATTATAACACTTATGACATTTTCTGTGACATCATTGATAACATTATTGATGAAAAATGAACTGACATCAATGATAACAACACTGTGCATGGCGGGGCGCGAGTTATGGTTTACACCATATCACAAAAGCACGCTTTCTGGAGAGATATCTAGCTTCCTGCCAAATCTGATGTAATTCTGTTCAGCCATATTTCTGTATCATTGTCAATTATTCCTATGGAAATGGCATGGAGAAAATGTGTTTTGGGCCCCCTCTTTTTTCTCAGACCCTACCTGATGGAGCACCCTGAAACTGTCTAGGAAGGAGCTGAGGTGGATGAACTTTTTTGGGAAAGTTTTGTGAGGGTTCTTTTTTTTGGGGGGGAGTTTTATATAGGACGAACTAGACCCAAAGGTATCAGAGCACTTTACATGAGCACCAGTTGCGTTACAGACGGACACATTCATTTTTGTCAGGCATGGGGAGATTTAATGATTTGTCCAGAATCACAGGATGTTGAGCGTCCCTTCTGAGACTCAAACTCGGTTCTCCAGCTGTGGGGTCAACCACCCTAGCCGTTAGGCCACATCCTCTCCCCCATTTCATGTGGTACCAAAGTTATTAGTAAAACAAAAAACATTCTTCCTATGGAAACCCTGACTCATCATAGCTACACAGTGGCTACTGTCACTGTAATATATTTATTATATATAATAAAAAACAAAGGTTAAAGTGACATTATAGTTAGACATGGTAGTAAGATCTTAAAATACGTTTAAAAAAAAACTAGAAATTCTCTAAAGAAACCAAAGGTTTAAATGGTATTATAGTTAGGTGTTTAAAGAAGATAAAAACTAATGCTTATAAACCAAAAACACACCGAAATACACCAGTTATAGTTTACTGAGCTAACTATAACATGCGCCCCTGGTATGCACTGCTTATGACCTCACATATTACATGTCTCATGACATGTTAAATGATATCATTGACAGGGGTGTAGCTTGGTCGGTAAGATTGTGTGTGTGTGAGTTTTATATTTTCGAAAAATCGCGCTGGCATATCTTGTTGAAATGCAACATATGAGAAGCATGGCATAAGGAGCATCGAAAAGGGAGAAGAGTGTGGAATGTTAGGGGAACTTAAAACTCAATATTTTGTAAAATAACCATTTTAAGTCCTTAAAAACAGACACGAAAGTGTGTGTGTGTTTTTGTCTGTATGTGTATGTATGTAAAAATTACAAGTGAAATCTGACAAACACCTCACCATCAAAAAATATATAAATGCGGTGCAATCCTGTAATAGTACTGTTTAAACCAATAAGGTAAAAATAAATTTTAACCAGTTAGTCTGACCTGAAAAACTGGGTTTTTAGTGTGCTACGCAGTATTTGTGGGCTGCCTGTCCCACATGAGTAAGAATAAGACCAAACCAAGCGAACATTCACTTGACAAACTGCGTGCACTACAAAGTATGTTCAACAAGCTTAGTTATGTTTCGACAAAATCATCATGCTAAATGTCTGGCATGTTCTAGAAAAGCAATTGAAAAAATAAAGCTTCAAACAAATTCTATTCAATCATTTTTCTTATTGAAAGATGCGAATGATGAGTCAATCATCTACAATAAAACAATTCTGAAAATACATCCAATAATGTATTCTTTGACCTATACACAAATACTCATCCTAAATACATTTTTCAAAATATACAGTATTGATGATTCACAAACAATCATGGGTAGCCCAATGCATTTCGGGACCCTGTCCCTTCTTCAGGGGCCACTGCACTACAAAAAACATATATACAAATGAATGCTGAATACATATCTCTCAATATTTTAAGCATAGAAAAACGAGTGAAAGAGCAGAGTTAGAGGAAGGAGACAGAGGTCCACTGGACCACCAGGGATGAGGCGCAGGGAAACCTGCGGGTGGAGGAGGGCCTCGATCACCAACACTCGAGAGTGCAGGGGCAGGGGCAGGGGTAGGGGCAGGCCTCACTTAATGGTGGAGCTGCGAGGGTGGGAGAGCAATTTCACTGACAATGAGACAGTGGATCTCCTGTAAAACAAAGAGCTTTCTCATTCAACAGCACCCGAAACGGCCACATATTTATATGTTGCCAAAGATTCATAAACATCCTACCGATCCCCCATTCAGACCTATCGTGTCTGGATGCGGGTCGATATTTGAACCTCTGGGTGTTTACATCGATCAATTTCTTCAACCAATAGTACGGACTTGGAAATCTTACATACGAGATACTACAGATTTTTTATCTCGTTTGCAACATTTAGATTTATCCAATACTACTGAATTCATTCTATGTACAATTGATGTGACATCGTTGTACACTTCTATTCCTTTGCAAGAAGGACTTGAAGCTATTGAATGGGCGTTACTTAACCAACCAGAAATACGTGCCCACAAAGTTTTTCTCATGGAGCTACTACATTTTTGTCTTCAACATAGTTACTTTCATTATCTCCAAATCAATGGAACATCCATGGGTTTTGGGGGGCGCCCACATACGCGAATATTTTCATGGCTGCATTTGAAGAAAAGTACATTTTTGAAAATCCAAATTGGAGTAAACATCTCATTACATATTGTCGTTACATTGACGACATTTTTTTGATTTGGTCTAGCACTGAAGAATCTCTCCAAGGACAAATTCAAACGTTGAATTCCCGCAACAACAGGATTCAATTTACTTCCAATATTAGTACGACGAGTTTACCATTCTTGGATGTTTTGGTGGTTAAATTGAATTCCACTATTGATAGCAGTGTTTTCATCAAACCTACTGATCGAAACAATACGTTATTGTTTCAAAGTTTTCACTCTCCCAAATTGATACAGAATTTACCTTACTCTCACATGATTCGTTCTAAGAGAATATCATCTACACCAGATAAATTCAACGAAGAATTGAGTAGGATTAAGACTAGAGTCTCACAACATGGATACCCTCCAGCAATTATTAAACGTGCGGAGGACCGAATTCAAGGAATTGATCGGAGTACTCTTCTCATTACTAAACAAAAAATACCTATCAATCGGCCAGTTTTTGTGTCTAAATTTTCCACTAAATCCAAAAGTATCAAAAAAATCATCCTTAAGAGATGGGAACTTTTAGCACAGGAACCAGACTTTGGCACATCATTCAACCAACCACCACTTTTTGCTTACACTAGAAGTGATAATCTTAAAGAACTCTTGGCCAAAAAAAGTTCGATCACCAATACAAAATTCACAGGGACGAAACGATGCAGCAATTGTGCGCATTGTAACAATGTCATGCAACAGAACTTCATTACACACCCCAGAACGGGCGTTAAAATTTCTCTCAATCATTCTTCAGATTGCAACACAACCAATGTGATTTACTGTATTAAATGTCCTTGTGGTTTTCTGTATGTCGGAAAAACTGAGAGAAAAGTGAAAGTTCGCATTGGAGAACACAAAAGTATGATCAGAAACAAAAACACAAATTCAAACTTAGTAGTTCATTGGATGGAGCAAGGTCACAACATCTCTCAAGTCCGGTTTTTAATAGTGGAAAAACTCACATTAAAGGAAGGAATTGATTTAAGCAAAAAACTATCACAAAGAGAAGTGTTTTGGATCAGGAGGCTCAATACCATGATGCCACTTGGTTTGAATGATAAATTGGATTTGAGCTGTTTTTTGTAAATATTACTATTTTTTGGAAGAGTTGTTTTCACCACATATTACAAAAAAGTTTTCGGAAAATTCACATTTACATCACATAGATGTGTTGTAATCAGTATATATATTCCATGACAGCTGTCATTATTGTTTGTGTTATGCTAGGTTAACTGTCACAGTCAATATACATTCGTTATAGATAGAATGTATATGTTGTTTCTCGTTTTCGTTTCAGGACAGGTTGCTCACCATCAGCAGTATCTGGATTTATTGTATTATATCTCAACACAGTAGGCTTGTTTCAAAATGTTAAACATCACATTAGCGCATTCAACATTTTTTATATGGTTTTGGGATCATTTCCCATGACTTTCGGTTCCATTACTCATTCATTTCTATTTCTGTTATCTACACTGATTTCTAGTTTTGTGGTCACTTTACGTTATCGTTCATCAGGCACTGTCGTGTATTTGTCCTCACTTTGGCATGTTTCTATGATATTAGTGGTGTGTTTGTCATATGTTATCTATCTCTGGTTCTGTTTTGATTATTTACATTACTTTCTTGTTTTTTCGCATTTTCGTAATCTCTTGTAGGATACTCTTTCACATATATTATTTTTTCTGCCCAGTCCGCAGGCTTGTTATTATGTAGCGGTTATTTCTTCCAGTGGTGTCTGCCTGCCCACAGGCTCTCGTTCGTAAAAAAATTTCGTTTCTTGTGGGGTATTATTTTCGAGGTTTGGGTTGGTGCTGGATCGCACCTTTTCAAGATGGCGGCCATGTTCACCCAGTAGTCTTCTGTCAGTTTCTCATTTTTCAGTCAGGTAATTATCGCATTTACGCGGGCTTCTCCCGGAGTTAAATACGGGGTCAGCGTTTTGTACGTATCGATTTTTCAGTCTTTGGATACCCGTTACTAGGTTTCTTCTTCGTTTCTACCGGTAAGCGTCTCACACTCTTTTTTGTTTTCCCAATGTTGTTGTTTGTATGTTTTGGGTTTTTCCATTGATTATGCTTTCGTATCATTTGCAGATGGTTTCGCCGGTTCACATCTGTAACCAGGTATTCATTCTTCACTCTCTGGGTATTTTTTTAAACCTGAAGCTTGGCGTCTTTTCCTTTTTTGAGTCATTTTTATTTATTCTCAGGTTGTTTTCTTGAAGTTCATCCTCATCAGGTACTAGCACTTGGTGTTTTGGTTTTGGTAGTTAGCAGCATTATTAGAAGGATTGACGTTACGTTTTATGCATGTGATTAGTTTTATTTTTCAGTACACTTGTCTCTCCGAAATTATACAGTACGCATTTATTCAGTCATGTGTCAAGTAGGTGTTCTTTTTCGTTACTCTATTTCTTCTTCTATTTTTCCCTTCTTTGTTCGTTCATTATTCATTATTCGGTGTGAGTCATGGTATTTCGTCATGGGCAACACTATGTATCATTCAGAAGCAATATCTATTGGTGATGGCAACTCTTCCATCTTCTCATTTTTCGGCTTTTCCTTTATCATGTCTGACTCATTCATGATTTGCTTCTTGCAATCGTTTTTTGAATAAGGGTGTCTCACGATTTTGGTAGATTTGTGGCAATTTAATTATGTATGCTTAAAATATTGAGAGCTATGTATTCAGCATTCATTTGTATATATGTTTTTTGTATTACAGTGGCCCCTGAAGAAGGGACAGGGTCCCGAAATGCATTGGGCTACCCATGATTGTTTGTGAATCATCAATACTGTATATTTTGAAAAATTTATTTAGGATGAGTATTTGTGTATAGGTCAAAGAATACATTATTGGATGTATTTTCAGAATTGTTTTATTGTAGATGATTGACTCATCATTCTCATCTTTCAATAAGAAAAATTATTGAATAGAATTTGTTTGAAGCTTTATTTTTTCAATTGCTTTTCTAGAACATGCCAGACATTTAGCATGATGATTTTGTCGAAACATAACTAAGCTTGTTGAACATACTTTGTAGTGCACGCAGTTTGTCAAACACCTGACTTTAAGCACCTGTACCCAACTATTTCTTAGAGAATACATTTATTAAGGGGGGTGTAACACCCCAAACACCTCCCTTCAGAAGCTACACCCCTGATCATTGATGACATCAGCTACCAAAATGGCCCAAGCAAAAATAAGCCCTGTGGGCCAATCAGAAGGCACCGTTTTTTTAAATTTATGATACTGCTAGGGTGCCGCATGAGTTCTGCAAGACCAATTGTCAAGATATACCTAACTTTTAACCCCTTCAAGCCCAACCTGAGTTCCTCTTTAAGCACAAATTTCTCAAAAACAACAGAACAGATTTACACCAATTCGCAAAAAACACACTTTTGGAGTAAAGTTATAAGTTTCAGAAAAATTTGCAGTAATTCCATTCAGCCATTTTTTTGTAGCAGAGAGCAAAGTTTCCTATGGGAATTAACATGGGAGCAAATGTTTTGGAACTTACCCTTTTTCTGGACCCCTGCTTGACATATTGGTGCAAAAGCTTCCATGAAGGAGCTGAGGTGGATGTACTTTTTCTTTGGAAAGCATCTTGAGTGCTAACATTTTGTTTTCAGACAAAATAGAGGAACTCCTTCAATAGGAGCTGAAATGGGAGCTGTTGGGTTTAAAGCCTTTCCTGAGGACCAGGCTGAAGTAAATGAGGATTGAGATGTTACTGCAGGCATGAAACCAGTGGGTTAACAATGTGACGAAAAGTACGGGTGTTTAGTAATTTGATAAATGTATTTTTAAAGGGACTAAAAGTATTTAAAGAGTTAGACATCTTCATAAGTACAACATCCCCTTTCCACATCTCTTTACTTAGTCTATGCCTCCCTCAGTCGCCTAACAGCTCCCTAATTTTAAAATAGTAACAGTTTGGTAGACATATATATATTCACTGAAAAAAACAAACGTTAAATTGACATTTTAGTTAGGTGTTGGAATGAGACATGAGCTAGTGTTAAAAAAACAAAAATACACTGAAATACAACAGTTATAGTTTAGTGAATTATGGCCTCACATATTATATCACTTATGACATGTTAAATGTCATCATTGATTACATCACTCATGACATCACAGTCATAGCCTCCAGCCAGCCCCTGCATCCAATCCACAAGTTTGACACAGCGCTTACGTAGCCTGTGGCTAGGGCCTGCACCAGCCCATCCAAAAGTGGACAACCCCCACATAGAAACATACTTCAGAAATATACAGTGAAGGTTGTCTGCAAGGGATGGTGTCACACCAGACCCTGCATTCAACATACCAAAAGGGTTAGGTGGTGGGCTTGCCCAGTGACCAACTCACTGCATGTGGCCTTTGGCCATGCGCAGCGGGTGTTAGCCACCCTGCGCCCATCCCTCCATGACCACTTAACACCCTTCTTGCTCAGCCTTCAGCCTTTTACAGCAAAGGTTGAAATAAGGGTTTATTGTTAAATTATGTTCAGTGGCCAGCTCACTGCAAGTGACCGAAACCTCACTGCAAAAGCACAAAAAAGATAGGGTGGGGATTAAGGAAATGGTCAATTTGATCATTGTGTTACTCCATAGGGTAAACTGGTAAGCCAGCTTTTTCTGGATGAGGAAACCTCATCCACAGTTTGTGGCATTCTTAATCATCGTCGATCTTTCCCCACCCTTGTAAGATGATACTACTAGGGCAGACTCAACCCCAATTGTGAAGAAGTTCTTGATAAAGCTTAGAACTGGATAAACCAGAATCCAGATATTCCTAAAAATACCTTAGTATAAACCTAAATGAATTACCTTTATTGATAGGTACCCTAGGTATGGTTAAAATTAATATATGGGAATGATTTGGGTACAATGCCCCAGGCATCCCTTAATTAGCCAACTTGTTGTTGCTCTTGTCCTTCATCAGGGCTGGGAAAGGACGGACCAATTTTATGTTCACTCATGCAGGATAAAAAGATTTATTACCCTACCTTTGTCCTGTTGTTTGATTTGACCCTATTTTGGGCAGTTGCTAACTCCGTGGTCTGGCTGGTGGGTGGCAACCCATGCGATCACACATTTGTCAAGGGATTCACTGGTCTGTTTATCTATGTATCCCGACCACCAGCGGTAATGATTACTGGCAAAACCTTTGTCTGTTTCTCTCGGTGCATTTCTTTGTTCTCAACTTTCCTCGGTCTCTCTTGCACTCCCTTGCTGCACATTCAGTTTTGTCGTCTCCCTCTTTCCTTCGGTCCTTCTTTGTTCTTTCTGTTTTCAACATCTCTCTTCTTCCTTATCCTTCTTTCTGTAGTCTCCCTTTATGTGATTTTCTTATCTCAGCAGCACAGAGATGTTTATTCTTTATTTTTCTCCTTTCTTAGGGGGATGAGATTGTCGTAGAGTGCACTTACAACACAATGGATCGCAAAAACATCACAGTTGTAAGTATTTCTCAGTGGCCAATGAAGGGCGTCTTGTGCCCTAATCCACCAAGAAAAACCACCCCACTCCCATGGCCTTTTGTTGCCCAAAGTGACGATTGGGATTCTGGGTCAACCTATCTTTTTAAAAAGGCACATTAGTCCTTGTGTCGTAGGGCATAAAGACACTGTGCCTGCTTTATGCTGCCTCTTAAAGGTATTGTTCCTGTCCTCTGGTGTCTCTTGAAGCACAGAGATTCAGAATCGCATCATGGAACTTGGTTATTTTGCATTTTAGTTGGTGGATGCTAAGGGCTCCATAGCAACCAAGGTATCCTCTAAGCTGTTTTTTTAAGCCCCATGTTTTTATCAATTCTTGTAGTGGATGTGTAGCCCCTGTTGGCATGCTTTCGGGAGCAAAATATAATTAATGCTTTTGGGAAGCGCCCACTACCTGTGAGTAGGGACGTCAGTGTGAGCGTCAACACTGTTATCCTGACCTTTCTTTGTCTGGTTACTAATGGCATGGTGGACGAGTGCAGAAGGGTCCATTGTTCAAGCATAGCCTGCCAGACGGTGGTAGATGGTTCATACAGGCTACTGAGGTGTAATCCTATCTGACCCCAAGCAGCCACAGTGCAGTACCACCTCTAAAAACAGAGGCTAACATGGCTGCTGACGATTCTTGCACATCCCAGCCAGCTAGTCTTTCTCTTTGTAGAGGATTTTCCTCCATTAGCCTGGCACCACCCTTTGGGTGTCTAGTAACCAGAAGAAGGGCTTCTGATGGATGGCAACATAGGTAGGTGCCAGGGCCCCTTTCAGAGGGCCACTCAGCAAGCAGGAGCTACTAGGCCCAACTGTGGTGGTTGAGGCCTTTTACTCCTGATATATCTAGGCCAGTCAAGCAGTCAAAGGCTTCTCAGGAGTAGGTAGGTGCTTGGTGAACACAGGCTCACAACTTAAAAATACATCCAGCAATCCCAAATAAATGATTGTCCAGTCAAATATTTGCTTTTATTTAAAAGGTAGTATTTATATGCGAACACAAAGTATAATAAGACACACCACAAATAATACATACAGCCTTCTCGAGGCAGGCCCACTAGCGCTCCCTGGGACAACTTCTCAAGCCCCACCTCCCTGTCTAAGGTCTGTAGTTATTCCCCAGTTACGTGAGGTACCATTCAAGCTAGGCACCGCTAGTGAGTTCAAGTCTTAGATGTTCCACAATGGCTTGTCGAAAGTCAAAGTGTCTCTGCGTCGTAGCGCGTTAGTCAGAGCAGGTTCCCCGGAGGCATGCAGCCTGGTATTCCGACCTACCCGCTCTTGCTGGAGGGTTGTGGTGAAGTATCTGAGTGCATAGCTGTGGACCAGTGTTTAGCAGAGATCTGGATCCTGTGGTCAGAAATGCAGGCGTCCACGGTGCTCCTCCAGTTACACTGTAAATATTGCTGAAGGTCTTTGGTGCTCCTGAATATGGGTAGTTGAATTGTTGCTCTTCTTACGCATGTCGCAGCCCACTCCTTCTTCAAGGCTGCGTGAGGCCTTAGTGCAACAGCCTGTTCCCTTCACCACAGCCCCTTCTCCTGGCATACCGGGGGTCATGAACAGCTACACAAAGGGCGGTGGCCCCTTCAGGTCACAGCACGGCATAGGATGATGACATTTGTCTTGTCACAGTGATGCACCAGGGTGAAGGCGCTCAATCTTCTCTGTGGCCCCACCTGGGATTTGGGGGTTGTGAGCATTACCAATAAAGCGACGGGCCTCTTCAGCTCACTGTTCTACACAGGGTTATGGTCCTTGTCTTGTTACAGCTTGGCACCAATTATATTTTACCGAAGCCCCCACTTAGCATACAGGGGTTGTAAGAGTACCAATAAGGCATGGCCCTTTTAAGGTCACGACGATGCATGTGGTGACAGCCCTTCTATCATCACTGCGTGGCACTGATAACAATGACCCCTATTCTTCACAGTGGCCCCCACCTGGCATACAGGGGTCACAACAGCACATATCAGACACGGTCAGGCAGCCCGATCAGTGCAGCAGTCCTGATGGTCCTGAATCTCACACTTTGCTTCCTGGATCCATTTGACAGGATTCCCACTGGACCCTGTTCCCTTCAGATGATCTCCTTCTCCTCACAGGGTCCTATGGTCTTGGGTCAGGCAGAAGGTGCTACTCCAGGAGATTGTTCTTGATTCTCCTGGGTGATGGCCCCTCATCCAGCATGGACGGCAGGCAGACCCTAAGTGCCCAGTCCTGGTCACAACAGGCAGAACACATGCTGTCCTCCATGCTGATGCACAACTTCAGCTTGACAATTTGGGAGTCTCAAGCTCCCCTTTTTATAATCAATTTCCAGTCACATATGTGATTTAGTGTCTCTGTCTTTGAAGTTCATGCTCTGAGGGCTGACCACTTAGAAGTGGCCACTCCTCTGCTGTGTTCTTTCTCTATTGAGGGGTCCATCACTGCAGGATAGCCCCAATCAATGCCATGGGAGTAACTAGAGGTTCACACCTGGATCTTATCCTCAATGATATGTGCATCAAAATGTTACCAAAGGGCCAAGCCCTACTCTTTATGATTCTCTTATCAGACCCCTCTGTTCCCAAGCCCCTTTGACCAATAATTATTTCAGAAACAAAGAGCCCCTTTTGAAGTATGCTTATGAGCCTGGCTCCCCCTACTTCCAGTGTGTGTGCCACCCAGCTATCAGGAATGCAGCAATCCACAAAGCTATCTGGAGGGAATCTTCTACCTCCACATGCTCCTCCAGCCAGCGCTTGGGTTCCCTATCTGGACTCAGAGGCCTCATGCACTGTACCACTCACGGGCACTTGTACATCCTTAGTGCTGCATGCAAATCCGCGAGTAGCTTTCCATATACTGCTGCCACGGTCACACACACATAAGAGCTCCATGTAAAGATACGAGCACAGGTTTCCATGCACTGTTGCCACAGGCACAAATACATAATAGCGTGCCTTGTAAAGACAAGCGCGCAGACCTCCATACACTGCTGCCACAGGCACCCATACATAACATTGTGCTGTGTAGAGCACACACTTTTCTGGCCCTCCACATATTCTGAGGTAGCCCAAGATGCAAGTTAAGCACATAGCAAAAGAACTTCAATTGAGTGGGCCAGTATGCCCACTCCCATGACCAGCTAAACCAGCCTGAACATGCTACTGATTACTCATTATAAAAAAGTACGCTGCCACAACTGTGCTCGGGCTACATAGTTCTTGGTAAGGGCAGTAGCCCTTCACCACTATGAGGCTAGCACATTATGCGCCCCTCCCTGTATAATCAAACCGCAATCCATGACATAGGCCTAAGTCAGGGCACACATGCATGATCCATGTTTGCCCACGACCACAAATTGTTACCAAGGATCCAGATATCACCACAGCTGGGGCACTCAGGTCAGGGGTACAAGTCTATTAACATGCAAGGGATGTTTCCGTCCCAACAGAAGGGAAGCCCTTCTCGAACCTCATCTGGCTGCACCTGTGTTCAGTGAAATATATATGTCCCAAACAAGCTCTCACCCTTGTGAATGCCAAGTTCTACAGATGTGAACAGTAGCCACACATATTAGGTCTACAGCTGGGTTCCCTCGCTTGCAAGATGGCTCAGTGTGTTGAACAGCTGCAGCTGAAGCATGCAGTTGTTTTCAGGTGGTGAGTTTCAGGACATCCTGTACAGAACTAAGGACCAGATGTACAAAGCCATTAAGCTGTCACAAATCCTGCAATTTGCTAAATCACAGGGTTTGCAATGGCTAAATGTATTTTTAGAATGTACTAAACCTATTTTGCGATTCAGTAACAGGTTACTAGATCGCAGATTGGTTCAGAAGGGTATAACAAATTACTACTTGGAAGAGGTATGTTTAGGACATCCCTTCCATATAGTGATTCATTATGGCATACATCAATGTTTTGTGACCGAAATCCGGTCGCAAAATATAGAAATTTTACAGACCTCCGGCATGGGTTGGTAAGCCATTCACAAAAAAGAATATTGAAAAATTTTGTTGAGAGGTGGGCAGTGGTCTAGGAGTTGAGAATGAAAAACAAACGTTTGCTCTGGAGTCGGCAGTTGTCCAGAGGACCACTGACTAATCTCAAACAGATTTTGAAAAAGTTTACAACTTTTCTTTTTTCACCCCCATTTCCTTTGAGGAAAACGGAATGCATTCTCAAAAATGTATTTAAAATGGGATCATAGACATGGTGGTCTGCTGACCCAGCAGGCAACTATGCTTGTGATAGACATCAATCATAGTGAGTCACAGTTGTGACCTAACTTATGAATATACTGATGAAGTAGGTCGGCTTACAAACCATTATGATGCAGAATTTTGTGAACCGACCTAATGGTACATAGGTCGGCTCGCACAATTTCACACTGGACCCAAAAATTCTGGTTGCAATTTGCAACCAGTATTTTACATAGAGTGTTTCGTACATCTGGCTCCATATGATCTCACGTACATGAGTGAAATGTAGGTTTTTGTGTCATTTTCATTAAGCAAGTATCATCTCGCATAGATTACTGGACTACACATAGCACTCATAATTTACTCTTTCAGAGACATCCATATTAGTTATTCACAGAGCCTGATGAGAGATGAGGATAATTTTGTCACTGCATTGAACAATTTGTAGAAAACCCCCTTTGATGATGCAGGGCACATACTCACTATCCTCTTCTCCTAAATAACGGACCTCTCCTTCACTGAAGACTAGACTCCCTCCTAGTCCTTTCAATCATTAGTCCTTTTCTCTTTTCGAAGACAGTGTAGTTTACAAGTAGCATGCTCGATGATCAATCATGGAAAATCATGTACAGAAACTAGAAGGACATCAGAGTCGATCTCTTGACACAATCCCTCCCAGGGATCGCCAACTTTAACCTCATAAAATCTTGAGATAGTGGTCTTGAAAGTCACTGGTTGAATTCATGCATGTTCGAGGACTTCCTTGCTTACTTCATAACTATGGATACCAATGTGCGATCACTTGTATGAGGAAGGTCTACTCCCAAATTTGCATTGCTAATGCAGAAAAATCCTCTAACGTGCCTGTTTGTGTTAATTTTCTGTCTTAACACCAGCTTCCCCATTGCAGCTTTGCTCAGTTGCCTCCTGGCGTTCTTCTTGGATAAAATCCATCTCACTATGAGACTGAATTATTACAGAAGAGGCACTCCACTAAATTATAGTTGGCAAAGGGGCTTGATGCCTCACCATCTTCTGCAAATTCTAGGACATCTCTGAGTAGACTGTTGCCCACCCGGAACCTCAAATTCTTCTCACCACCTTGTGGCATTTGAGACACCAAATCTGTAAAAATGAGTTACCGGCCATCACCTTTACTTTCCTCATTATAAGCCTCATAAATGCCTTCCTCTTGTTTGATAAAGTTCCACAGAAACAAATACACCATTATAGGTCATAAACCTCTGTAGAATACACAATGCTGACCTGAAGACTATGACTAACTACCAACCAATCTGTGGAACGCCAGACAAGACAGATATCTTGTAAACCAGTTTCGGTCTTTGGGTTCAACCTCATTCTGAGTGACTTCCATTTCTGATTTTCCCTCACAAGAGGGAATGAAAGAAATACTATTTATCAGGGTCTTGGAGACAACCACTCCCTGCATCACACACTTGCGGATGGATTTCAGATCCACATGTATGCCTCTGTGGAACCTTGGAATGAGCATGGTATCCTGAACTGCCTGAATGATGCTCAACAATGGGTGTGACCCAACTGGCAATGTCTGTTACTAGACTTTGGAGATCCCGCATGTCTCCCTTTGCAGTAAACCCCTTTCATGGATGCACTACAAACTCCTTCATGGCAAATTCACAATGTAGAGGTCAACCTTAAAAAAAAGTCAACCTTTACACTCAGTTCAATGACGCAACAAATCTCAATCCCACTCCTGTGTGTGATCTACATGATCTTCATATTTCTGATGTGGCCCCAGACAATTACCTTAGTTGTTGCAATTGACTACTACAAAGGGGCATATGGTGGTTACCCAAATCAATCAGCAGGCAGGTTTTAACAAACACCTTACAGTGAGGCCCATCCCATCTTCAGGGTGAAGCTGTGGCATCACAATAACTCTGCAATAAATACACTCCATCGGTTGGAAGTCAAGCAGAAAGTTAAGTTGAAAATACTCTGACCATACATAAAGATATGCACATATCTAGCCAAACAGCTGGTTCCATACTACACAATAGGGCACAAATGCTTTGTTTTTTCTGATGCGTCAAAAGTACTAAGCATGTGCTCCTCTCTTTCAGGGTGGAGTGGGCACGAAGGATAGAGATGTGCATGGGATTCCTCTATGTCTATCCTCGAAACAACGTTTCCAACTGCATGAGTTTTCCTAATATATTGCCCATTGCAAAAGCACTGGGCAAGAACGTCTCCAGGTGAGATGCTTGGTATTTCTTTTTAATTTTATTTAACATTAATATAGCCCATCTAAACCACATCGGTATTAAGGTGTTTTATGGTGAAACACTCTAAAAACATGGTACATAACGATGAGGAAGGAGGAAAAATGTCGTAGTCATTAACAGATGTATTGAATGTCTAAGACATAGCATAGGAATATATCATTCATCATATTTGTGCAATGCAAGTGTTATGTCTTTTGTTAAGTGCTTTGAGCTGAACAATGGATACAACAGGACCATTTGGTGTTTTGCATGAACTTATCTATAACAATCTTTTGTCTGTCTAGAACCACACAGTGTGGCTATTGTGCCCACAGCTCTCGGTGGCCGCCTCTCAAGTCTACATCTTTGCCGGGTAGTTTGTGGATCTGTCGGGCTGAGGTGGACCTCAGGGTGCTAGTGGAAGCACAAATTGTCTTTGCGCTACTAACCTTAGTTCTTTTGCGTTCCGGGATATTGTCTCTGTACTTTTCATGCCGGGAGTGTGTTTTCCTACCTGGCGTCACGTCCTTAAGTGATATTGCTCTTGCTGGTGGGCGGGGCAAGAGCTCACCTGCAGGTTCTCAGCCCAGCTGGCAAATTAGGGAAGTCACTTGTTTGAGGGTGTGTAAAGACCTTTTGGGGAGTTTTACTACTACTCCAGTCCACTTTTTTCTTTTTCCTTTTCTTTACTTCTCAAGATGATGAAACTGTTTATGTCCTGTTAGATTTGGGGGTCTCTAGTTGGCAGAGGTACGTACCTTTGACCAAATAGGGACCCTTGCGTCTAGTCAGGGTAAGGGGGTACACTCCTAAAATAACCCCTGCTCACCCCCTTGGTAGCTTGGCACGAGCAGGCAGGCTTATCTCAGAGGCAGTGTGTAAAGCATTTGTGAACATATACAGTAATACAGTGACAACACTACAGATGGACACCACACAGGTTGTATTTATAAAAATAAGTATTTATATATAGACTTAACACAAGACCAATGACAAAAATCCACAATACTGTACTCAAAAATAGACTTTAAAATGTTTCTACCTAGTTCTCTGAGTCAGTTAGGATTATAAGATGTTATAATCTAACTGCCCATCCTGGCCTATGGGGAACAGGTAGCCTTGCAATAGTGAAAAACGAAAATGGCTGTAATTCACTATTAGGACATGCCACACACATCAGGGCATGTCCTACTTTTTACCTACAATGCACCCTGGCCTTGGGCCTACCTTAGGGGTGGCTAATATGTATAAAAGGGAAGGTTCAGGGACTGGCAAGTGGGTGCACTTGCCCAGTCAACATGGCAGTACCAGACTGCACACAGGCTCTGCAATGGCAGACCTGAGACACACTTTACAAGGTGCTCCGGTGGGTGGCACAATCAGTGCTGCAAGCCCACCAGCAGCATTTGATTTACAAGCCCTGGGCACACGCAGTGCACTGTACTAGGGTCTGACAAGTAAACCAAACAAGCCAATCATAGAGTCACTAATCCATACATCAATTTATACCAGAGAGCATATGCACTTTAGCACTGATCAGCAGTGGTAAAGTGCCCAGAGTCATAAAACAGCCAACAACAGGTCAGAAAAAATATAGGAGGAAGGCAAAAAGTTCTGGGATGACCCTGCAAAAAGGGCCAAGTCCAACACAACCCTCTTCCAGCCAAAACGCAGGGTAGACCAATCACTACCTTGATGGGCTTCCCTGCTTTGGGCGATAGAACCTGGACCCTGGCCCGGAACAGCAGGGGCATATTCCAGTTCTACGCCAATCTGAACCTATTTGGATCCCTCTGTCCATACTCTCAGGGCCCACCAAGCTAACCCATGGGGAACCCTTCTCCTCACCTGTGGACACCATCTGTGCAGCACCTAACCTTAACTTGCTCACAGGTGTGTCCCAACAGACTGACAGCAAGCCACAGTGGCCACTGACAGTGGTCAGGGATGAGACCCAGGCCTTATGCCTCTCAGGGTTCTCAAACCTCTGTGGCATCAGAGAGCGGGGGCAGTAGCCCCAGGTGCTTGGCACCCTTTGTCCACTCTCCCTCCTGTCAGGTCAGGTATGACACCCTGACACTGACCTACCAGCCCCGGGCCTGTACCCGGCGGCTGGACTGGAGACTGGGGTGGGCTTTCCCACACCCGGTCCTCCTCCTCCTCGTTGGGGCTCTGTACCCTCCCACCTGTAGTGGTACCCCCTTCCAGCATTGCCAGGGCACCTGTGGCAGGTGTCCTGCACAATTCGCCCACAAGTTCAGGGGTTCTATCCTGCAACTGGGCGTCCAGGTCAGGGGGGACACCCTGAACCTGGTCCTCCAATCTAGGGTCTAAACCCTCCAGTTGAACCGGGGTCAGAGGCGAGGACTCCCTCCCTCTGCACCCCCTTCCAGAGTACTGCTCCCTCCCATCAGGAGCGGTACCCCTAGAAGATAAGCCGGTCAGGACACTGTTTACAGTTGTCCCACCCTCCAAGTCAGATAACACCTGAACCTGGCTTCCCAACCCAGGGACTAAACCCTGCAGCTGAGCACCCGCCTGGAGCACCAGGACTTCCTGGGGAGCACGCATGCCCCCCCTGAGGGTGACACATAACTCATGTGTCGTGTGACAGTCTGCCTGGCGCAGGTCTCCCGACCCCTGTCCCTCTGACAGTGCGTGAAGATCCCCCAGGACAGAAGTGGTGTCACCAAGGTCCTTCACCGGGGACTCAGCCCTTCTGGCTGGCCCTGACCCACTGGTTCTTCCACTGGGGACTCTTTCCCCCTCTCACCCCTCAATCTGGACTTCTGCACCCTCCACTTAGGAGTGGCACTGCCAGACACTAGAACTGATGGAGGCCAGCTTACAGACACTCCCAGTTCCCCAGACACTAGGGTATCCTCCTCAATGGGCGGCCCATCAGGACAGCCTAGGCTCCCTACCTGGTGTTCCCTTAAAGAACCATCCAGGCCCTGAGACTGGGTTTCGGGCACCTTGGGACACGCAGCCCCACACTCACTCCTTCTCCACTGAGATAGGACGTGAGTCCCTACACCCCTCTCACTACACGGGGACCTAGCTGGGCTACTCTGAACCTCTTCCCCCACCTCACTTGGTTGGGAGAAGCCTGAGCCACCTTCTTTTGGATCACCCCCAGATACCTCTTCAGATCCTCTAACACGCAGCCAGAGGTCTGCCTCCTTGGTGAGCTCCCTGGGGTCAGAGAACTCACACTCCAACAGGTGTTGGCATAGCTCTGGAAAACAGGGACTTACAATATGCTCTCCCAAAATTGGATCACACAGACCCACCAAGCTATCCTTCACCCCACCATCCAGTGCCTTGCACACATACCCCACACCACTGTCCTGAGACTGGCAAGACAGTATCTGAATGTCTCTGTCACTCAACCCACACTGGGTGGTCTTCACACTCACACACCTGGACTTCAACTATGGGGGAACCCCTCTCCCTGCACCTCTCATCTAGAGTCAGTAGAGTGTGCCTCCCACCACTAGGACTATGAACCCCTGTGCCAGTTCCCCAATCCACCTCAGGGACACTGCGCACCACTGGAGCTACCTCATATCCTTGAACCTCCTGGTGTATATGAACCCCCTCTTTCAAGTCAGGCGCCACATCTCTGGGTGTGTGTACTACTCCCTCAGCACTAGATAACTCACTATTGCTGCCACCATCTGAGCTGGATTCCACCTCCAACTCAGCAGAGCTCATTTCTTGAGCAACCCAAATTTCTTCTTCTTGGGTTAAGGCCCTCTTAGCCTCATCAAGCTCTCTAAGCTCCTCATCAATCTCTCTCAGCCTCTGCTCACAAGCCAGAAGCCAGCTATCTTTTTCTGTTTCTCCCTCACTCTCAGGGAATTCCTCCTCCACAGACTCAACTGGTAGGGTTGCCTTCCAGCACGATAATTCAAACTGAAATAGGGATGCCTCTAGATCCTCCCTGGACCTTCTCCTCACAGGCAGCCCCCTTTCCTTGCAAAACACACGTAGCTCCTTCATTGTGTAGAGGAACATGTGCCATAAGTTAAGTTCCATTTTGCAACAACTAGCCAGAGTCCTTGTATCCAAAATACTTCCAGGAGGACACCAGAAAACAGAAAAAACAGTATGTGGTTGCGTTTGGTCTGCACTCACTAGTAGTGTTCACCAATCACTGTACATGAGTCACAAATGCAAGTCCAAATCCTCACCGCTGACCACCAATGTTAGATTTGGGGGTCTCTAGTTGGCAGAGGTAGGTACCTTTGACCAAATAGGGACCCTTGCTTCTAGTCAGGGTAAGGGGGTACACTCCTAAAATAACCCCTGCTCACCCCCTTGGTAGCTTGGCACAAGCAGGCAGGCTTATCTCAGAGGCAGTGTGTAAAGCATTTGTGAACACATACAGTAATACAGTGACAACATTACTGATGGACACCACACAGGTTGTATTTATAAAAATAAGTATTTTTATATAGACTTAACACAAGACCAACGACAAAAATCCACAATATTGTACTCAAAAATAGACTTTAAAATGTTATAAAATAGCTCAGTTCTCTCAAGTTGTAGATGCGACACTTTACTCTCAATGTACCTTGAATGCGTAACGCAAAGAAAACAAAAGGGTCGCAGGGAAGGTGATGCGTCGGTTCCTTACACTCAGGGGAGTGGATGCGTCGGTTCCGTACTGCTGCGCAGGGGAGTTGATGCTCGCTTCCTTACTGTGTGGGGAGGTGATGCGTCAGTTTCTTACTGCTGTCCGGTGCAATGCGACAAGATGGCGTCTTGGTTGCGATGCGACAACGTTGATGTGATGCGTGCACGCCTGACGGCCGTGCGGCGACTCGATGATCTTTGGAGCCGCGACAGGCCCTGCGACGCGCTTCTCCAGTGATGCGATGGCAACCTCTGCAGCGGTGGCACGCTTCTCCGGTGATGCGCCGCGCTTCGGCAATGCGATGATTTCAGCGGCGGCTCGCTTCTTCAGCGATGCGACGACAGCTGCTGCGGTGGCGACACGCTTCTCGTCGTTGCGTCGCGCTTCCAGCTCCCAGCGACACGCAGTCTCTCAGAAGGCCCAGCACAACAGCAGGCACTTCAATTCCCAGCAAGGGAATTCAGGGGAGCTGGTTGGTGAAGTCTTGTATCCCTGAGACTTCAGGCAGGAGGCAAGCTCTAGTTCAAGCCCTTGGAGATTCTTCTTCAAGTTGATAGAAAGCACACTCAGTCCTTTTCTCCTTTCTTTGGCAATGAAGCAACCACTGCAGGCCAACCCCAAACACACAGCACAGGGGTAATCTCCTCCTTCAGCTTCCTGGTTCTTCTCCTCAGCAAAGGTTCTGTCTTGATTCCCAGAAGTGATCTAAAGTTCTTGGGTCTGGGTCCCAATATTTATACTCCTTTTCCCTTTGTTCTCTGGAAGGCAGAGAGGCCTTTGCCTAGTCCAAACCAGTTCTGGTCAGTCCTGGAGCACTTTGTTGACAAGACTCCTTCTTTCCTTTCACAGTGTAGGCCAGGGACATCAGACACACCACAGGAGGCGGAGCCAGCATTGTGGAGGAAGGCACAGCCCTATTCAGGTCCCAGGTGCAACTCCTCCCTCCCATCTGCATGCAGATCTCTCTATTCAGCCCTCTGCTGACTCACCCTGTCTCCTGGAATCCCCCAGCCCCTGTCACTCAAACTCCAGACAAGGAATACACAACCTAGCAGAGGCAGGCTTGGATAGTTAGGCAAGAAAATACCTACTTTCTAAAAGTGGTATTTTCAAACACAGAATGTTAAAATCAACTTCACTAAAAGATGTATTTTATCATTCTGAGTTCAGGCATACTAAACTCGAATTTCTACCTAGTTCCCTGAGTCAGTTAGGATTATAAGATGTTATAATCTAACTGTCCATCCTGGCCTCACGGGTAACAGGTAGCCTTGCAATAGTGAAAAACGAAAATGGCGGTAATTGGCTATTAGGACATGCCACACACATCAGGGCATGTCCTACCTTTTACCTACAATGCACCCTGCCCTTGGGCCTACCTTAGGGGTGGCTAATATGTATAAAAGGGAAGGTTCAGGGACTGGCAAGTGGGTGCACTTGCCCAGTCAACATGGCAGTACCAGACTGCACACAGGCTCTGCAATGGCAAACCTGAGACACACTTTACAAGCTGCTCCGGTGGGTGGCACAATCAGTGCTGCAAGCCCACCAGCAGCATTTGATTTACAAGCCCTGGGCACACGCAGTGCACTGTACTAGGGTCTGACAAGTAACCCAAACAAGCCAATCATGGAGTCACTAATATATACATCAATTTATACCAGAGAGCATATGCACTTTAGCACTGATCAGCAGTGGTAAAGTGCCCAGAGTCATAAAACAGCCAACAACAGGTCATAAAAAATATAGGAGGAAGGCAAAAAGTTCCGGGATGACCCTGCAAAAAGGGCCAAGTCCAACATGTCCTATGTTCATTTCTCTTTGCAGTATGGAGTTTGTTCATGTGACCTTGAACACTTCCTGTTCCTATCCTATTCCTCTAAAAGGGTCTCAGTATGGGCTGAGAGTGTGTTGCAACGCAGTCATGGTATTTCTGTCAGTGCTTCGCCCTACTGCCCGGCTGTGCCTTGTTTTCCCCTAATCCTACTTTCAACTTTTCTCAGTCATCTGTACTGGGATTCCTCAGATTCTCCTTCCTTCTGAGTCATCAAATCTTCATCTGGAATATTCGCCTGGAGTTTTTTTTCCTCCGGTAACTGTGGTCTGTTTTTGTGGACACCTTACTTTTACACATGTAGTGTTACAGCATTGTGGCCTCAGGAAGGACTCAGCCATACCGCAGGCAGGTGAAGAACCATACAAGAAGACTTTCCAGGGTCCCGCCTTGGTCAGCCTACTAACTCCTCTGAGATGAGAATTATTTGCACACTGTTATTTGAATTAAAATTGAGGTAGGAATCAAAGGACTGCTTCATATCAACAGGAAGCTGGGGGAAGATTTGTAATTGTGTTCACTAAACAGAGTCTTACATATTTGCCTTACATACATTTACAGATGGAGGCAAATGAAAATTAGGCGATTTGCCTAGAATCCATATATGCCAACATTTTACAAGAGTAAAATGGGAGATATAAAACTAATAATTGGGAGAATGTACTTCTCCCATTGACTTCTATTGAGGCCTGAATTGGGTCTATTGGCATGTATGGTACTTGCAAGTGTGCTGCTGCAAGATCGCGTATGAGAAATGCAAATATAAGTTTTTCCTCACCTGTCAGGAAGGAGCATGGAGAAAGCGCTATGGCAGGAAGAAAGAACTTGACAAATGTTGTGCACTCACCTGCAGGAGCAGGTTACTGGCAGTGCATACTCCGAGTCGCACAAAACCAGTCCCTGTCAGCTGTAGCCCACAGAGGAATCAGGTTTTTCTATGCAGGATTCGGGAGGCAGGAGACTAACCTTGAAATCGGTAGTCTCCCGTCTGAATTGGGAGGGTTGGCAAGTATGCTAGAATCAGACAATTCATGGTTAAGTGTTAAAGCCATAATTAGAACCCACATCTCTAAGTTTCATGTCTAGAGAACACAAGCTTCTGAGTTCCAGGCCTAGTGAGAATCCAGCGGACATTTCTGTGCTTTGGCTACTGGGCTCTCAGTACTCACCTGGCACTCCCAAGTGCCACAATCTGGAGAAGCCTCAGGGGTTAGATTTCTAACCCCCTGGTGCAGGGACTCAGTTCAGTGCACCAATACGAATTAGAAATCCAGTTGGACTGCGACCCGTATACAACTCAATGAACAGTATTTTGTGGGAAGTGTTTTCTGGTCACAATAAGTCCCACTAGATATATTCAGGAACACAGTCGAACTCCAAGCCCTCTTTTGTAAATGACTAACACGCTCAAAATGCACTAAGATACAAGGGATGAACTTTAAAATGTTGATTTCTAAAGCCCAAGTCTAATGCATAGAATATGGATGGTGATCACACGAATGAGAAAATAAACGCAGTAATGCATGACAAAAACTATATTAACATTCCTAACATGGTTAGTAAGTTCTTAGCATCCTAACACCTTATTGCTACTGCTAAGTGCTATGTCACATTTTAGCAGAAGCAGAAGATAACAAGCCTATAAATCATGATTCCTAAGATGGATTGAATGACATACCTTCTCTCTGTAAAAAGAGCTGTTTAGATATTCTCAATCACAGCTCTTGTCCAGAAATGATATGCAGTACAAAGCTGAAGGCGACTTCTCTGCACTTTCCCACAGCAGCCCCCTTACTGAAACAGGTTGTCACTGCAAACCTGCGAGCCCTCTGGCGTAGTAGTTTTAGCGTGAAGTCCCCTCCAATTAATAGTCAGATACCTGGTATCTTATTGCCGAATTTATCTTATGTTTATAGAATAAATCAGCATTTGGAAACACTAAAGTCTTAACAAGGTAATACAAATATGGTGATAAATATGTCATCTCAATTTACATATAGATAATTTGCTCCTATAACTAAAACAATAGAAACATATCAGCTTTCACTGTAAGTAGTCATAACATTTGCAACAAAAAATATATAAGCTTAGATAGGAGCCAGACATGATAGGTCCTGACATGTAATATAAGGCACCCTGCCTTAGGGCTGTAAGGCATGCTGTAGGGGTGACTTAAAAATATTACATGCAATGTTAGGGGACATGGCACACAGGGATGTGTGCCATGTCGTGTTTTCACTTTTGGGTCTGCACCATGACACGCACCCTGCAATGGCAGTCTTGCATGTGCTTGGTGAGGGGTCCCTTAGGGTTGGACAATTCGTGCTGCAGCACTTAGGGAGCCTCTTTAGTACCTCAGGCCCTAGGTACCAGGGGTCCCATTTACTAGGGACTTACAGAGGGACTAAAGGTATTACCAATTGGAGTACAATTGCGCAGTTTTTGGGAAAGAACACTGGCACTAGGGACCTGGTTAGCAGGAACCCAGTGCTCTTCAGCCAAAGTTGCATCAGATACCAGGCAAAAAGTGGGGGGGGGGGGCTACTGCAACAAAAACTAATTTTCCTACAGCTCAGTGGTTACTAGCCAAAACCAACCAGGTCTGGCCTTGCAATTAAAATCTGTGTCTGGCTGAATCACGGTAGATAGTTGTAAAGCAGGCATATTTCTGCTGAGGGACTTCTGACATTAAGATTATTTTGACTTATCAAAACAAAAGGTGGGCTGTGTACCATAAATCATCCACATTATTGTGTCCATTACAGCCCAAAATGAATAAAATGTGAGTAGCACGCCAACACCATTAAATCCTGTGCCTAGAACTTAGCAACGTTTAAATTCAGGTCCTCTCGCATGAGAATACTTGTGTAATCGAAACTTCCCATTAACTAGCATTGGAAACATGAAAGATTTCATGTTTTGAAGTGAAAGTAAATAGAAGATTTGAAAGGAAATTGTTTGCAGAATTAATCAGCCAAAAACATTCGCCACACAATCCCCCAAAAATGAAAATGCTGTTTGCATAAGATAATTATTTCATTTGTGAATGAAATGATTTTTGAATGTTGCAGTAGTGTGTCCTGGGATCCACACAAGTCTATATTTGTATATGTTGTAGTTCTTATTAGCATCTTTGGGGCACGGAGAATATATTGCTTCGCCTTCCTTTTATGAAACGATTTGCTCTATGGAAATCATGTGACCGGACCAGCAGCCAACCCACATTTTGACTAGGGAAACCTGTTTTGTCGTTAATTAGAACATTGGAATGTTGAGAGCTCCACTGAAAGCAACAGTGTGCCTCCTGGCTTATAATGGCCGGCATACGCCTTCTGCTCCAACAATCCAATGTTTGTCTTTCTGATTCTCCCTTTTTATAAGAACATTCTACCCCTAATGGGTGTAATGTTCTAATAGCCTTACAGCCCCTATACCTCGCGCTACACATGTTGTTAAAAGCCCTCACCCACGTTATAGGCCCTCGTCTGCGACTCACGCCTATAGCTCAGATTCAGCACCTTTAACAACCGGTATAGCCCTCTGCAGTGGTCTATATGGATATAGTGAAAAATATAGAAGAATATGTGATGGAGTATCAAGAATATGATGACTATTGAATGGTGGCCTTGGGGTTCCAGATTACAAGATGTATTTTTCGGTGGGGCAGCTATAATGCCTTTCGCAGTATTTGGCAGGTCTTTATAGGGAAGAGATGGGGGCCGTTGGGTCACCAAGACCAGAAGGTACCCTGATAGCGCCAATGATGAGGGTTTAGTTTCACAAGCTGAAACAGACCAGACTGATGGCTGTAGTGCTCTGCAGTTGGAAGGCAGTGGTTTAACAGATGACAGCAGGACACACTTTACGTACGGTCACTCCCGCTGATAGGTTTACCCATGTCACGGGAGGGATTTTCACATGGAGACGGTTGCTGGAATGGAGCACTGCAGGTTTAGAGATGATGGGGGACTGGTATGTTGAAGGGGTACTTTGGGAATTCCAAACCATGAATGAAGTAGACAGTCTATCCAATGTGCAGTCCCTGATTTATGGGGCACTGGGTCTAGCGTTTAGACATGAATGGGGTGTGAAACCACAGGAGCCACCCATGAATGAGTTCCTACAGGTACTACTGGTGTTTGTCCCAGGTAGGAGGCTTATCTGCTGGTTATACACAAGCTTACTTGGGGCGGCGACTGTGGAAGTGTTGCCTCTGCGCAACAAGTGGGAGGAAGAGACTGGGCGACAGTTTCAGGACAATGAGTGGGAGAGGTATTTGAACACATGCACCAGGTGTCTAGAAACGTGATTACCGTACACACAGTTCTACTTTTTGCGCATAATGTACCTTACACCGCATAAATATAATGATGCAAGCCGCTGATAGGAGCAGCTCCTGGTGCGTACTGGTCGATGCTCAGTTCCTGCACATGGTTTGGATTTGTCCAACAGTGGTCCTGTATTTGCAGAAAGTCGTGAATGTTATGGAACAAACCTAAAATAGGCATGCAATATTTTAAATAGAAATATGTCTACTGGGTTTGTACCAGCACAGACTCCAAAAATAAGTGGGCTACAGATTTTTGGACCTGGCTATGGTGGTGGCTCGCAGAGACATAACAATGTACTGGAGGCCTCCTGAAGGGCCACCTTATAGTAGATACAAGGTTTAAAAAATGAACAGTAGCAGAGGGGGACGCTGCAAGACGAAGGTCGTAGATGTAAATGAAAATAGAGAAAACGCTTCCAGGCCTTTGGAGGGAAATGCTTGGGACTTTTATAGACCCAGTTAACTACATACAATAAAAACATGTTAAAAAAAGAATATGATGCCTATTGCAACTAATCCCCTCTTTGAGTGACTGAGATACCTTGTTTAGTAACAAATTCATGCACATCCACAAGACCACCATTTGTCGCTCCTATGCTAGAAGGTTTCAGATTTCTAAGATTGATGCCTCAACAACTCAAAAAGAGAAACTAAAGTAGAACTCTGCGGGCTGGTGCGATAGAACCATAAATTGGAATGCACTGCATTCATGACAATACACCTGTTTGCAATTGCCCACCGAACACATTGTACCACAATACAGTTCATGCGCTTGACTTGACCATTGCATTGGGTATGGTACAGCGATGGTTTCAAGTGTTTAACATCTCCCGTTCCTAATAAAATCCTTATCTCTTCATTAGCAAATTGGACACCGTAATCTGATACTAAAAACTCTGGAAAACCTTCCCGCATGAAAACACTCTTCAAACATTCAATCACCACCTTGGCATTGGGTTCCGACACAAATTTCACCTCAGACCACTTGGAATAAAAGTCAACCAAGACCAACACATAATGCGACTGCCTCAGAAGAGCATAAAAAGGTCCAACAAGGACAATCCTGACCATTTTCGATGCTAGAGATGGGCATTCAATCGGTTATAAAGGAGGTTTCCTTACGACAAAATATTTCACTGAGGTAGCACAAATGGCACATTTGTCCACCAATTCATCTAGTTCTCTGTCCATAGAAGGTCAGCAAAAAGTTTTCCTGAGGAGGCGCTTGGCAAAAGTACACCCTAAATGCCCCTCATATGCCATCTTGATGAGCTTACACCTCATCCCAGCAGGTGGTACTAATTTCTCAGCTCTAAGAAAAAGGCTATCCTCCACTGATAGTCCGTTAGAACCTTCCAGAAAGGTTGACAGGCATACTCAACACTTTTTTTCAATGGCTCAACCTTTGCAGCATACTTGATGGTTTGTTTGAGGTCTTCATCAGCATAGACTCTCGACCTCCATTCAGATTCAGAGATCTCACACATCTCTTCCAAGTCAAGCGCTGCAATAAGACAACTGTCATCGCACATGTCATCATCCACATCCCACTCATCTATCTCCTTTGAAGGGGACCGAGACAAGAAATCAGTCCTTGCATTCTTCACGCCTTGAATGTGAACAATCTTGAAATTAAATTGCAACAGTTTTGTTGACAATCTAGCTATGCAAGGAGTTTGATCCTTGGTCTTGCCTCCACTCAATATTGTCACCAAAGGCTTGTGATCAGTCTTAACAGTGAATTTCATTCCCCACACATCTGGTTTACAATTTAAATGGCCCACCAACAAGCCAACAGTTCCTTCTCAATAGTGGAGAAATGTGTTTCTGGATCCCTGAACGTCCTGGATGCATAACCAATAGTGTTTTCTACTCCAGCACCGCCCTGGGCAAGTACTGCCCCAGACCATAATGACTGGCATCAACAGTTATACAACAAGGCAACTTGGGATTAAAAGGTTTGAGGACCTTAGAGCTTGCCAACTGTTTTTTAATCCAATCAAAAGCTTCTTGACATTTGGTATCCCAAACAAAATATGTGTTATTCTTTTACAACCCAGTCAGAGCCTTTATGTGAGAGGCATAGCCAGGGATGAAACTGGGCATACAATTCACACAATCCCAAGAATGACTTAAGACCTGTTTTATCTATGAGTGCCACAGCATTAATAATGGCATCAACCAAACCTGGCCTTGGTTCGATGCCATCACCTGAAACAACATGTCCTAAATACTCCACTGTCCATTTCAACAACTCACACTTCTCCAATTTAAGGGCCACTCCCTCCTTTCTCCTGAAAGATACACAGCACTTGGTTGAGAATAGTGTCATGTTCTTCTATGGACGCTGCAAAGATCAGCACCTCATCTTGGAGTGCAGCCACTCCTTTCATTCCCCGAAATAGCTGGTAAATAATCCTTTAGAATTCCTAAGTCGCTGAAGCCAATCCGAACGTCATTCTACAATACTGGAATGTGCCAACAGGTGAGACAAATGCCGTTTGATGTCTGGACTCAGGCTTCAAGACCATTTGATGGTATGCAGAGGACAAGTCCAGCTTGCTGAACCTCCTTGCCCCAGAAATAAGTGCTAGGAAATCATTAATCTTTGAAAGGGGATGGGAATCGACCCATATAGCTTTGTTGAGGTTACGAAGACCTACGCAAACCCTCAAATCCCCATTGCATTTGCGCGCAACCACCAACGGGGACGACAAAAGAGAAGATTCGCTGGGCTCTATAATACCTCTCTCACACAATCCCCTCAACTCTTTTTCTAGATCCCCTCTGATGAAAAATGGAACACTGAAAAGCTTATGTTTTCTGGAAATGGACCCCTCTTTGACCTTTATCTTGTGTCAGAAACCTTTGATGGTGCCCACATTTCCAGAAAACGCTAAAGGAAATTTGTCTCTAACTTCTTCCATGTAACCCTCACAAATAACAGAGACTTGGTCCTTAGTTCCAGGCCTCAAGACCATGTGGAAAAGCCCCTGGTGGAACCAGCCCAAACTGCGCAAACCTTTGATTGCCACATATATGTTTCCAAATATGTTTCTCCCCCTGTAAACTAAAGTACCTTTGAAGAATCCAGCCAAATTAATTCTCCTGCCCTTGTATGACACAGGAGCACGATCTGGGGGCTCCAACACTCTACTGGGCAATTTTTCATGGAAAAGTTCTTCAATAATCATGGCGATCCTGGCCCCCGAATCAACCAGTAGTTTCAGCATTTGGTAACCAACCAACACTTCAATATAGGAGTCAACACACTAGGGTGAATCATCTATTGTAATCTCTTCCTCAGTAATTATCAAAACCATGTCTTTCAAATCGCTCTGTAGTTTGTCAAAACTGTTGTCACAACCTTCAACTGAACCCTCAGTGACCACATTAATACCTTTACCTGGATGTTTCCTTTGCCCCTGACACACCTTGGCAAAGTGTCCCACTTCATTACCACTTCTGCATGTGACAAATTCTGCTGAACCAACCCTCCCTCCTTTGAGATAGGCGGGATGTGCACACTTAAAGTAGAAATTCATTTGAGTGAAAAAACTCTTACTCTATCTTACTGGTTCTCTACCATCTTTGACTCTAATGTCTTTAACAACATTGTTGTCCTTTTGAGTCACAACATTGACAATATCACTTTTGTCTTCCAACTCTTTTACTGAGACGTCTCTATGCTTTTATCAAAATGTAATGTTTCATCCAGCGTTGGATTGCCTAACGAAAACAGTTTTTGTTGAATTGGTTTGTTGGAACATAACTAATAAGTTGGTCACGAACCAAAAGATCTGTAAAATTTTCAAAATTGCATTTTGCCACCAGTTTCCTAACGACACATAGGTATCTACATTTTCAATTATAAGTTGTTTTCTCAAAAAATATGTATGGCGTAACACAACTATGCTCGGTTGAATATTAAACCTTGTCTCCAGTTTCTTTATGGCCTCTATGTATTAATTGATGACTTCATCTTCCCCTCTTACCACTTCAGGTTAAGTGTTTATAAATTGAATGACCCTCAAAACCAATGGAGTGTAACAGTAAAGATTTCTTTCCTTCACAACACAACCTAGATGCCCCAATAGCACCCAGGTAGGTTTGGAATCTATCAATCCAATTCCTCCAATTTCAGGGGGTTCTCCAGGAGATTCTAAGAAAGGAAGAGGTGGATTTACTGATTGCATAGTTTTCAAAAATAAAATTAGAACTAACGGCATAGAAAAGAGTACTGTAGGAGAGCTGATGATGAATCAAGGCTGATGATGAATCAAGGACAGTGCGCCAAGAACTAAGTGTGCGCATCACTGAAAGTAGTAAAATGGAATAGTGTGTTCATCACTGCACAAGAATGCAACTGGTAAACAGAAACATTAACGGTCTTAAACTCTTAAGCTGGAAAACTAGCTAATGGAATCTGCCGTAAACTGCTCCATGCTGCATAGAACACAAAACACTGACACGCTTGGAATAAAGTGTGCGTGACACTGAGTATTTTCCTCTTTTAATAACTCTAATAGGCGCTGAGTAGATGTTTGAGGCAACTGTATATGTCACTGAATAGAAGAAAAAAAATCCCCACTGACACGCTAGTAATAAAGAGTGCATATTACTGAGTATTGTTCTCTTTAAATAGCTCCCATTGACGCCATGGAGACATTAGAGAAAAGTGTGTGCGTCATTGGTCACGCTTGGGAAACGTTGGAAACACAGACATTGCCAAGTTTATTTAGAAAAGTGTGCGTGTCACTGTTCACGCTTGGGTATCCCATTGAAGTCTTCCAAGAAACTACATCTCATGCACAAGTCCTCCCGCGTTCCCACGGACAACCGTACATGGTGATGTGCAAGAGAGAAACCTGCCAAAAACAAGCCCAAATGCTTACAGAAAGTCCTCCCCGCTCTGACTACCCTACAAGCGTAGTTAAGATGTCCAAGTAAGACCTGTATCTACCTCACCGTGACTTTTGCTTTTGCCAATATAAAGTTCACTAGCAGCCGCATGTGGATGCTCATTCCATTGGTAAGCGTGCCTCCAACGCAACTGAGTCTAGTTCGATGCCAAAAAATGATAAAATTGTGCACCCCAACATCACCCATGAGCTCCTGAAATTGCCAATTACTATTGGCAATCCGCAGAACGGGGTTGACACACAAAAAAGATATCGTCTAGATAGTGTGTGAAGGAGAAATGGCCTGTGTGCCACGTGAACAACTATTGCGAGAAGGATCTGAAATGCTCGAATAGGTCGCACAATATAGAACAACCCATTGGTAAGGACTTGTCCACATACCAGTGACCGTCAAACTGAATGCCTAGTAGCTGATAGTTGCCAGGGCATACTGCCTAAAATCTGACTAGATGTCACTGTTGGCCATGTGCACCTCTCCACCTCATTGCTCAACGAATGTCATAGCGACATCCACAGATGAGTATGACACTGATGTCATCTGCTATGAAATCATTCACTGATGTTCCCTCAGGCCAGGCAGGTGCTGTATCAATCAAAACTAACCCTTGTCTTTCTTTGGCCCCACTGCAATTTGAGAGACAATGAAATCCGCCAAGGGCCAATCGCAAAATGGGCCCACCATCCTGCCCTCCTGTACCTCTTTGTCCAATTTCTCTTTCACTATCTATTTGTGTGTCTGACCAGATCTTAGGTGATCAACCCACTGCCGCAGCCGTGGACCCTTGTAACCCAACTGGATATTCCATCGGAAACCTTCACTCAACTATTTTAGCGCGTCACTTCTGTTCATGTAGTGTGTGAGCCAGAAGTCCAGATGCTTCAATTTAATTGGAGCATGAGCCCTTTCCTACTGCTCCATGAGAGCCCCTGCCACCCCGTGAGCCTGCGCTCTGTGAGGTTATGGGGGGTCAATGTTACCCTGCTGTGGCGCACAATGATTTAACTGCTGACCCTGGAAACCCCTAGGGGATGTTTTACGGCTCACTTGGAGCACTTCTGCCAGAACTTACAATATTGCCACATACCCTTGTTGATGTCGCCATCCCACAGCAGTCTGGATGGCCACCCTGAGCACCACCTTCTCTTCCCCTCGGTGCCGTGGAGCTGCACAAACCTCCCCCAAGTCTGGCTGGGGTGTCATGGCAAACCTGAAAAAAGGAAAAGACGTCCAGAAATCAGGCATCCCACCTACCCGTTCTCTGATCTTTCCCTACCTCCATGAGCCAACGCCCACGCCCTCCCCTCCCCCAATGGCTGCAAAAAAGTGCCTGACGCTTGATCGACCTGCCCCGACGTTCCCCCCCCAACATGGAGCACCTCACCTGCACGTCAGCTGCAGAGTGGCCCCCTCTCTTGGAGGGAGCCGTTCCCTTTTTGCTGGCAAAACGCCTGTATACCTTCTGCAGCCGAAGTGTGTCGACCTGCTATCCTAAAACCATCCCCCATCTCCTACATCCCCATCCATTCCATCCTCTCCATCACTCCATTCCAAGCACACAGCCAGGAGGGCCGATGCCGGCCCCTCTCCTCCACCCTGCATGTGATCTTGTTCAAGGTCTGGCCATCCGCCGATGCCCTTGCTGGGTCTGCCCTGCCTCACCTTCCAACACCCCTGCCCGGACCATCTTTGCCAAAGGCCTGCCAGTGCCCTGTCGAGCCATTCATCTCTTTCCAAGGATACCGCGGGACACAGCCACACATCCTCGCTGCTGTCTGCACCAGCCCCATCCATCCTGGTGCCCAGAGCCTGTCTCTTGCTCCTGCAGTGCATCTCGGCGGGGGCCTCCCAAAGGGCCCTCCTCTATGTCATGCCGTCATGTAGCAAAATCCCATCTGCCCCAGGGGCCTTTCCACCCCCCTGAGTCTCGGTCGCTTCGGAAGCGTGGCCAGTAGGCCACACCTCCGTGATCTGCAAGGTGCCAACATGATCCTATCTGGGGGAGGAGCTCCCCTGCTCCACCACTTCGCCTCTGATGCTTTAGAGACACCCTTGAGCCTGATTCCGGGATGGAAACTTCACCCCATGCATAGAATATTTCTGGCCTCACTCTGGCTCGATCCTTGCACCACTTGAACCCCTAGGGCCAGCCTTGCCCGTGCTCCACAGACTTAGACCTTCTAGGTGAAACAGGGAGGGAGGGAGGGGCTCAGGAATGGAACAGGAAGACCAGGATTAGGAGTAATGAAGATTACAGGTGAGTAACTTGGCATTACCTCCTCATTCGTCTTCCCGTCCCATACCTTACCAAGGAGCCCAAAGTCAAGCGTAAGGTGATTGAAAACAGAAGATCAGAAGGATGCAGCAAAACCAACAGGTCAGTTTAAGAAAGGAGTACAGATCTCAAATCATGTACAGAAGACAAAACATGAGAGTCAAAAGCAGCAGAAGCCGCCATTCCCAACTGAAGACCGTAGTGGGAAACAAAAGTAGGGGGAGAGGCCCAGGTAGTAGCATTACAAATATCTCACAAAGAGGCACCCTTAAACATGTCAGAGGAAGAGGAAACCCTCCGAGTGGACCGCCCCTGGGCAGAAGATAGAAGAGGACAGTGAGCAGCCTCGTAGGACAAGAGAATCGCACACTTCACCCATCTAGTCAGAGTGAACAAAGAAGGTTTGAGACCCATCCCAGAGACACCTTAGGTAACAAAAAGGGAATCCACCTTCCGAAAATCATGGGTGCAATCCAGATAGATGCAAAGAGCCCGCAACACATCCAGGGAATGGAGAACCTCCTTCTCGGGAGAAGACAGATCAGGAAAAAACACAGGAAGGACAAAATCCTCCTGACAGTGAAAGGCAGACAAGACCTTGGATAGAAAAAATGGACTAGGCCACAAAATCACCTTGTACGTGCAAAAACGTAAGAAAGGGAGAGAAGCCAACAAAGCCCCAATCTCACCAATCCTCCACCCAGAAGAAATGGCCACCAAACAAAGAACCTTAGCAGAAAGGAACTTAAGGTCAACGGAAATCTGGGGCTCATCAAACGGGGGACCAGTCAATGCCTGAAGCACCAAGGGAAGATCCCAAGCGGGAACCAGAGAGCGAGAAACAAGACTCTTAAACAAAAAACTCTGTAAAAGACGAGACACAAGGGAGAAACAGATGCCACTGCAGAACACCGGGACGCAAGAATAGCAGCCCATTGGGCACGGAGAGTAGAGACAGCGAGATCCATGACAAAATCATCCCTCAAAAAGTCCAACGCCCGGACAGGATCACAGGAAAAAGGAGACAAACCCCGCTCACGACACCAGGAGTCAAAGTTCTTACAGTGTAGACCGTAAGATTTCAGAGTCGAAGGTCTGCGAGACAACTGGATGCTCTGAGCCGCCTCAAGCAAACAACCTTGACCTCACAAAGTCAGCCTCTCAAGTCCCAAACCCCCAGCTGGAGGTGAAGTAGAGAGGTCACCCTGAGAAGGGGAGCAAGCAGCAGGGACTGGGACAGGGTAAACCTCCAATGGGGACACACCGCCAGACTCTGAAGAATTGGAAACCAGGGCCTCCGGGACCACTCCGGAACAACAACAAGAACCTCCGCCCGATCCAACCGAATCTTCTTGAGGACCCGAAGGATCAAGGGAAAGGGGGGTAAAGCAAACAGGAGCCCCTGGGACCACGGGTTGGAGAAAGCATTGATCACCAAGGCCAACTGAGAGGGAACCAGGCTGCAAAACAGAGGAAGAAGGGCTGACTCCTCCAAGGCAAACAGATCCAGCCAGGGAAGGTCAAATCTGAAGAGGATCTTTCGAAACAGAAGAGAAGACAGGCACATGGTCACGGATGAGGGCAACACCCTGCTCAAAGAATCCTCAGGCCCATTCTCCTTCCCCGGAAGATAAACTGCAGAGATTGATTTGATTTGATTTTGATATTTATAGAGTGCAGCATTCACCCGAGGGCATCAAGGCGCTAGAGACCCGTCGTACATACCATGTAGAGTGGAAAAGGAGAGAGAACTCTAGCTCACCACTAGACTGTGAACAACCAGGTTTTAATTTATGGGCTTTTCTGAATGGGAGCAGAAGAGGGATAGATCTGAGAGCAGGGGGTAAGGAGTTCCAGAGTTTGCTTGCTGGCACCGAGAATGCTCTGTCCCCCACTTCTTCTTCTTGGTTCTTGGTACCAATAGTTGCTTTTGGAGCGAGGAACATAATGGTCTACTGGGAGAGTGCCATTTGAACAGCCTTGAAGGGTAGGGGGCGTATAATTATTTATGCACCATACAGAGAGATTTAAAACTAATGCGTTGTTCAATGGGAAGCCAATGCAGGCGTTCTAGACCCTTCCTGGCAGATTGTTTTCTGGGAATGTCCAGAATGAGTCTTGCCAGAGTGTTCTGCGGTACCTGAAGTTTGTGCTGCAAGCTCTTATTAGCAGCTAGGTAGAGAGCATTACAGTTATCAAGTCTGGACATTACCAGGGCCAGTGCTACCTGTATCCTAGCTGATCGGTGGATAAAAGGGAAGATTTTTTTTAACATCCTTATTAGCCAGGAGCATGTGGAAATGGTACGATTCACTTGGATATTGAAGCTAAGTTCAATATCCATCAGGACTCCGAGGTTCTTAGCCTTTTCTCTCGGGGCAGGACAGCATCCCAAGGATTGAGGCCAACAGCTACTATTCCACTTGGATACCCCTGATCCAAATATCATCACTTCGGTTTTCTCCCCATAAAGTTTCAAGAACTTAGCGGACATCCAGTCTGCCACTCTGGTCATACATCCAAGGACATTTTCTGACAATGAGCCCAGCCCCTTAGGAATTGTAACCATAATCTGTGTATCATCTGCATATGACACCACCTCCAATCTGAAGGAGTGGACCACAGTTGCAAGGGGTGCCACATACAGATTGAAGAGAGTAGGGCTCAGAGAAGACCCCTGCGGGACTCCACAAGGTAGAACATAGGCGTCCGAGTGAAAGGATTTTAAATTCACCCTTTGGGAGCTCCCTGTCAGAAATGAGGACAAGAGGGCAAGTGCTTGATGTGAGATACCAAGACTCCGGAGTCTGTCCAGCAGCAGAGTGGGAGAAATGGTATCAAATGCTGCAGACAGATCCAAGAGGATTAGCACTACCCCTTGTCCTTCATTCACTGTGCGCCTGATGTAGTCCGAGAGAGAATGGAGATGCCTCTTGGCCCACAGACCAATCTTCCGGCAAAGGAGAAACGGAGACCAGCGAATCCCCCCCTACTGGTTGACATGGGCATTAAGACCTGGTTGTTGGTCTGAATGCAGTCAGCCCGGGTCCGAAGAAGGGGAGCGAACCAAAGAAGGGCCCTCCAAACTGCCATCAACTCTCGCCAATTCGCGGACTGGAGAGCCTCAAAACGGGACCACCGGCCCTGGGCTTTGGAATCCCCCAGAACAGCCCCCCACACAGCAGCACTGGCATCGTTGGACAGGACCACTGAGGAAGTAGCGGAAAAGGTCGAAACCCCTGGAGAGATTGAGAGGGGACAACACCCACTGGAGGGATTCCTGAACTGCTGGAGTCACCAGAACGAGAGCATCGTATTCCTGAGAAGCCGGATCCCGGTTGCACAGAAGGTGATGCAAGAGGGGATACAGATGGAGATGGGCCCAGGGGAGGGCATGCAAAGTGGAGGCCATCTCCCCCTGACTCCACAGCCAGAGCCGGCCGACACCTAAGACCGGGAGAGTACCCAGGAGAGATGCTGGAACAAAGTCAATTGTCTTTCGGGAAACAGGAACACCATCCCCAGATCCATCCGGATGAGGGCCCATAGGAACTTCAGATACTGGGAGGCTGAAGGAAGGACTTCCTGTGATTGATGAGGAACCCAAAAGAACCCAGCAGATAACAGATCTGATGAACATCCTCCGAAGCCTGAGAGAAAGAAGGAGAAGCAATCAGCCAATAATCAAGATAAGGAAAAACCTGAATACATTTAGAATGGAGAATACCGACCAGCGGGGCAAGAGCTTCGAAAAAACTCTTGGCGCTGATAAAAGGCCAAAAGGAAGCACCTGGAAAAGGAAGTGCCGTGAGCCCACAGCAAAACGCAGAAACCGCTGATCCTCCGTATAGATGGGAACATGTAGGTAGGCGTCCTGGAGGTCGAGGGAGGCCAGGAAGCACCCCTGATGCACCAACTGAGGGATGACTGCAAAGTCACCATCTTGAAACGACTATGTGGAATGTGAAGATTCACCCCTTTCAGATCCAACACAGGGTCGAAGTAAGTGGTGTCCTTCGAAACCAGAAAGAGGATTGAATAATACCCCAGGCCCTGTTCCAGGGCCGGAACCTCGACGATAGCCGACATCTTGAAGAGAAGCCAAACACCCTCCAGCAAGGCCGCCCGCTTTACAGAATCCCATGGCAAAGGAGTCTCCTTGAAAACCTGAGCCGGGAGAGACGAGAACTCGATCTGGTAACCGGAGGTCACCGTCCAGACCGCCCAAGCATCGCAAAGACCCTGCCAGTGGTGATAAAAGAAGCGAAGGCGACCCCAACTGGATAAGGTGGACAGTCATTGCTTTGGAGAAGGAGTGGAGGCGGCAACAGTGGACAAACACCAGCATTTGTCATCTCCAGGGGTCTCCCGGCCACGGCCTCTGCCCCGAAGGGATAGTGAGCACCTTTGGACTGAGGAAAGGCAAAAGTGCGGCTAAACCAAAACCCCTACTCCGAGACAGAGGGTGAACAGTAGCCACCAGCTTCCTATTCTCAGCCGACTGCTTGAGCATTTCCTACAGCTGAGGGCCAAACACCTTAGAGACCTCAAAAGGCAATTTTAGAAGGAAAGACTTCTCCGAGGCCTCCTCCTTCCAAGACCGCATCTAGATATGGCGACAAGCTGTAATGGAAGCCCCAGAAGCCGAAGCAGCCGCAGCAGCCGCACACAAGTTATCAAAGGAGATGTCCGACAAGTAGCGAACCTGGAGCTCCATCAGGGCCAACAGAGAGGAAGCATCCCCCCTCACTCAAATGAAGATGAAGGGCCTGGATATCCTTCAAGAGGGACTGAACCATTTAGTTGGTATAGGCAGTTGCCCTAAGAAAAAATTGGAGGCGGAGTAAGACCGCTTCACAGCACCCTCAACCTTCTTGTTGACGGGGTCGGAAGGAAGGGCGTCATCAGAAAGAGCCATGCCCTGGGAAGAAAGGCCAGCCATTAAATTATCCACCTTGACAGATTGAGAGAATTCCTCCGAAAGCCCTTCCAAGGTGTAACACTTTCCAAAAAAGCGAGGAAACGCAGATTTGTCAATGTCACACCATTCATGTGCCAGGACTTTGCGTACAGCACCGTGGAGAGGCAATGAGTCAGGGTCAGGCTGGTGGTACTGGGTAAAAAAAATCATCCTCCAATTAATTCACCACAGGAAAAGAAAAACCCAGATTGCCCCTGACATAGGCAAATAAGATAGAGAGCTCAGGTCCCCTCCCGTGCCCTAAATGCAGCCTCCACCACCTCATTTATCAAAACGTGCAGGGCATCCACAGTAGGAATGCCTGCAGATCAGCTAGCAGCAGACTCCATCTTTGCAGGCACAAGACCGGCGCTTCCTGCAATGGACCCGTTTCTAAGGAAACATAGTCTCGTAACCTTGACCTCTCGCGGGAGGCGCCGGCAAGCAGGAAGCGCCCGGATGCAGAAAAGCAGCCCAGCTGGGCGGGCTCCGAAACTGCTAGAACATCGGGCTGAAAATGGGCACAAGGACGCTCAGCGCCACCCCCCGCAGGTAAGAACAATGCCGGCTGAGCAGGTTGAACAGGTCAAATGCAAGAACTGTGCGGCTATTAGAGCAAGCCAGGAAACATAAACATGACAAAAAGGTGAAAAAAGTACCCGACTCAGCTAGGCAACCGGTCTGCAGCATGCAGGAAAAAAGAACAGGATTTGTGGATGACGCACTTCCCCCTTTATGCATTCCGGGCCAGGTAGATGGCACCATACTGGAGGAAATATTAGAGTTTGCTAGGTAATAGGTTTCTGTAGAGCAGACAAGCTGCTCCTTGGTAAGGAATGGGACAGGGAAGACTGACAAGGAGGTAATGCGCTCGTTCATATCCCCTTGGGGGTGTTCAACATCAGCTGAATGCTGTGTTGCACCTGAAGCCAATTTAGGCCCCGCCATCTTCCTGGTATGCTCTGCATCAGCTCCGTGATGAGCCGCTTCACTCCCAGCAGCGGGGGCCCACCGGCACTCGGCCGCGGCCGTCCACGTGATAGCCCCACCCTTCCGGTCGGCTACAAATTGCAGCTCGGGCCACCCCAAGGGGGCCCGCAAACCTTGCGCTGATATCAGGATGCTCTCCTGGCACACAGGCTCCCCCGTCCTCTTACCTCAGAGTGCATCAAGTTGCTGCGCAGTGGCAAACATGCCAGCACCGCGGCAGCAATGCCTGCAGCCGCCCTGCGCACCAGGTGGGTGATTAGATGGGCTGCGGGGCCAGCAGGTCCTCATAGTAAATGCAGGGCCTCCTCAAAGCGTCTGTCAGTCATTAGGGCAGCACGTGTCCACTCTGCTCGCCCACACTAGCCCTTATAATTAAAGACCAAAGAATTGCGATTTGGATGACACAGCCACCGGGTCACCTCAAAATGGTGGCCGTTCTTACAAGATGGGTGGCTATATATATTGGGCTATCCCGGTATTCAGGTATAGCCTACAAGTAGCCCACGGTAAGATGGGCTAATCTACTCACCCAAAATTCCGGGGGGAAACACTCCCTTTGGTCAGCGCCCCCAAATACCCATTAGGGTTTTAGGATGCTCATTTCAAGAGACAAAATAAAACCATAGCTATTCACCCACGAGTCGTAAGATAAGGTCAAGAGATTTTGAACCCTCAGCTACTGGATCCCAAGAGGCATTACAAGCCGATCCACACACTTCTGTCTCATCCAAGGAACAATTCCCCTCTCCCTTAGTGGATTCCATTTGGAAACGTGTCTCAAGTCATTGCAAATGTCCTAAGTTAAGGGTGGTGAAGCAATGTCGGACCAGGACAAAAAATAGGACTGGACACCAAAATAAGAGTGGCCCCAATTAGTGAATTAGATACTGTTAAAAATTGGCCCATGTTTGCAAATAAATTGAGGCCATTTTAAACTTGTAAAGACACACTGTATAAGTATTTTGCAAGGTATGGAAGACTGAATGGATTTCTCCTTGCTACAGGCAATGTTTGCTTTAATGTCTGGGGAATCAACAGTAAACAATAGCCCAGCAGACCATAAAAAAGGCCAAACAAACAGCGAAAAAACCAGCCCACACACTCACCTCTCAGACCAGCTCATCGGGCCTTGCCTGGTTGCCCTATAGGCTAGTGTGACCCTGTGGAGCAGGTTGAAACAGTAAGTAGTACAGAAAGTATGGGGGATCATACAATTATTCTGTCAGCTCAGCAGGTCGCAGGGACATTGTCTGTCCAATTGGGTATGTAACTAGATAGAAAGGATTGCCAGACCCCAATAGGCTTAGGAAAGGGACTTCACCTTTCCTCCTCTGCCTGCTTCAACAATTCGTCAAATTAGATTAACTCCCAATTGCTTAATGAGATAGATAGTACCCCTCTGCAGACCTCGAGCTCTGAATCTCAGTTTGAAACATTAGTCATGCATGAAAGGGGGACTGCAGTTCCCAATATTCATTTGAGGAAGTTTCTAGGCAGGGCCTTCCTACTGTGCAAACACAAGGAGATGATGGACGGAGCGCTGAAACTTTTCAGACACTCACCCTCAGTCACAGATCTGGGTTGAATCCATCACCGTTCTTTAGCTCACTTCGCCACCTCAGTTCAGACCCAGATATATGCAAATCAGTCTTGACCCTGTGCCTCATGGGAACAGTCCAGCCCGAACTGCCAAACTAGGTCTTCCCTGAACAGGAACAAGCATCCTGGGACCGGTTTCGGGGTAACACCCCTCATCAGCCAGGCTAGCTTGAATCCAGTGGCAAAGTGAGCTCTACTGTGCCTCTGATTACTGCTACAGGAAGGCCGAATGACAACCACATGCAGGATCTCGCACTTCATGGTGCCTATGGTGTGGGTGCATCACACCGCAGACAGCCCAGTGCTACCTAACCTGTGAAGCGTTACTTTACACAAATTCACTAAAACAGACTCTGATATCGTTCATCCCACCTGATAACCAGATAGAAATGGAAAAAGTATCTTAAGCACAAACATTTAAAGTGCAACATTCCTGTTTTGTGTTTCTTTTCTATCAGATTTATGGAAAATAAAACCATATTTATTTAAAATCTATTTAACTGCAGATGGCGGTTGTGTGTGTGCACTGGTGTTCTCATGGACTACTATGATATTGCAACAGATGCAAATATGTTCTTTATTTCTACAGGTTTGCGTGCAATCTCAAGAAGTCTCTACTATATTCGTAAAAACCCTGCATAAAAACTTTGACTTAAAACCTTGTTGACACTTCTCTTCCTTTCAAATGACTCTCTCTTTCCTTTCCATCCTCTGCGTGCCTCTTTTCTCTGAGCACAACCTACTCTAAATCACATGCATGTTTGCCTTAATCCCTATTATTGTATCTCTACAAATTTCCCACACCTCCTTTCAAAGATTACAACTTCTCCTTTAAAAGACGCACCCCTGCGACCTAACAGTTACTAATAGCCTGTAGCTCATCTATACTGCCAACCAATGCATGAATTCACATATCCCTCTTTTCCACTAAAGATCACACCTAACTCCTATTAATTTAAGCTACCACATAGAAACTGGAGTAAATGCATGCCATGTTAATCTCTGGTTGTATTATCTTCCACTTCATTGTTTTGTCACTTCGATTTTGCATTTTCTCAATTTTCGGCACCCTTTGCACATTTCTTTACTTTCATAACTTTACCCTTCCTGTTTCATTTCATGGTCCTTTTTCTACTGCAACTTTTCACGCTTCACAATAATCGTTTTGCCCCCCTGCTTACAGCCTCGTCCCTTCTGCCATCATTTTCCTTCAAATTTTTTCAGTTTCCACTATAAGAATTGAGACTTGACGATGAAACGGTCCCTTCCCTCACCCCATTTTTGTAGTAAAATGCTATAAGCTGTTTAACATAGGGAACACTCTTTTGTAGTATCTAGTTCTGTATGCTTGTGTTTTGAAGGAAGATAGTTGCTATTTTGGGTTTTGGAGTAAAGTGCTACTCGCCAAAAGTGCTCTAACACCTCATCAGGGGTACCAAGCGCTATATAAATGCAAACCCTTCCTTCTTCTATCCCTCCACTATCCTTTTTCAATCCAAATAACAGACTCACATGTCCACTGCTCAAATTAATTTCATATTTTCCTATACTAATTCACCACTAATCCTTTTTGGGTTCCGGAGTAACATGCTACTTGCCGAAAAGTGCTTCGACACCTCGTCTGGGGTAATAATTGCTATATAAATGCAATTATAATTACAATTACAATAACCAACAATATACCAAAATAAACATCCTAATGACCCTGGGTTCTGGAGTACATGCTGCCCGACATAAAGCGCTACAATACCTCTATGTTCTATATAAATGCAATTACAATACAATGTATAACACACACTAATACCATAGCACTCAGTGGTTGGGCAGTCTATTGTAGTTCATACCCATTTCATAATAATTTCCTTATACAGCTTAACACTCACAACCAAATAAGATAAAACTGCTATGGGTCATGTCCATCACCCAGTACTGTGCCAGTCCATAGCAATAAACCACCCATCAACAACTGAGCAGGCATGGAATAACTGAAGAGATCTGCCACTTTCCACTGGCCAACGAAGGACTTAAATTTAGTCCACCACTGTAGGTCCCAACTAGCTACATACTGTGACTGCTTTTGACATCTCACAACGGCAATCAGATATGGGATGACATTGCCAAAGTCCATTCCAGCCAATCTCTGATACTTGTATCTCTCCAACCTATGCCTGCTCAGGACCAAAAACTTTAAACAAAATATCTCAGAATGGACAACCCAGTGAAGCAACCATCTAAGTGGACTATAAAAATATGAAATACCACAAGGCACCCTCAGAGCTGCTCAAATCTGCCATCTTACTGAAAACCATATACTGCGCGCGCGACGCTCACATGTCCTCATCCATCACACTGATAAGCAATGCATCCCTTAACTCGATAACTGCACTTTGGTGGTCCTTACGCATGACACGGAAACACTTTGCACACAGGATCAACACTCTTCCAGCAACACACCCTACAGGGTGTAGAGTGCTACCCATGGAGGCAAGTGCTTCAGCTCTCCAGATAGGGGTTGTAAGCTCTATATATATGTTGCAATACAATACTATGAAGGTGTTAGAAAAGAATCAGATACATTTTGTGCAGCAGACTTGAACATTATTTTCTTCACCAGCATCCTCTGTGCTAGAGATCTTGCTATTGATCAAGGCACTTTTCAAGGAATTTTGTAACCTCTTCTGTCAATAAATAAGAAACAGACTTCACATATGGACTTATTAAAGGGACATATTTCTTAATTAAGACAGTTTAAGTCATCACTGATGTCCATGTTGCAACTATGATTCTGACTACCATGGGAACTCTTTGGGCTCAAGCTGTGGTAGACCAGTTAGAACTCTCCCGGGTTCCAATTCTTCAGTGTGCTTCTCCCACTGGTGAGGTCTGGGCTTAGCCTAGCTTAGCCTCTTAGTGCCTCATAGACATAACTCAGTATTTTGTAAGCATGGCCTGTCACAAAAAGAGGACAATATGTTTCAACAGAAATAAAGCTGCAGCAAACAACACAGTCTTCATTTTGTTAGCGCAGTAGAATCTGTTTCAAGTACAAATACAACATTTAAGGTGAAAACATCTAAATGTAAAAAGAAAGATTCAGAAATGGAAGGGATATTTAATAAGCATCATTTGACCAAAGATTGGTGGTCCATGAACAACTTTGGAAGACATTTACCAATTATAACATTTCCACAGGTCTAGTTTCAATCTTTTGAGCCCTCCATGCCTCTAATCGGGAGTTGTACTACTAAATATCATGGCACAACAATATTGAGGACAGAATATCGAGGGACAAAATATCGAAAGGTAAATACATATAGGAAAGTATAAATTTAGTGTTCCTAACTCTGCATCTACATACCTTGAAGAAATACACATCGCATAGTTACATATATGTGGAGATAGGTATAGAAGATCTATACTTACTTACCTGTTGATATTTTGGATTCAATATTTTGTCCTCTACATTCTGTGCCATCAGTATTCTGGTTTCGATATTCAAGGTGAACACCCTCATCGGACACAGGTGGAGGTAAACCGTCAAAATGTCCATCATAGATGGAGATTAGTAATAGCCTAAACAGTGCTATGTTTTAGCCCTGAATTTATTTGATTTTCATTTGGCAGACCAACCATATAAAGCACAGGATGAAATTCTTTTTCACCAAAAATAGATGAGGGTCATGTTTTTTTCCTAATCAAAGCTGATGAATTACCAGCCTTTAATGGATTACACCCCTGTAGTCCTCCAGAGGAAATTAGATGCCTTAAATTCTTACTGTACTCAAAATCTTTTAATTTTGAGAAAAACAACATTCTGATAATTTGAGGGAAATATAGAAAAATGTTCTTGGGTCTTTGCACTTGATATTATGGATACAGTAACTTCGTATAAATATGTAGGGTTGATTTTCACCACGGCTCTCAATTGATCAGCACATCGCCAATTAGTATGAATAAAGGCTTTGGTAACTTTTTTAGTCAGTCTAAATATTGAATACGGAGGCTTATCTATGACACATTTAATAACGACAGTGCCCAAACTGTTAAGATATGTTCAATCCCTGTCTAGTGGGGATCAATCAAAAATCTCTTCTCAGTGCTGGAAGGAAGTTCAAAAGTCTGATTGATGCTGGTTTAAATTAATTCTAAATCAGATAATTTGCTATTATGCAGGATATTAAAAAGAATGGGAGTGACTCAGTATTTCGGCACTTCCCCTCCACACCGGACGCTTTGATCAGTGTGTCCTCAGGGCTTTGTCAGGTACTGACGGGTTGCTGCGGTACGACAGAGCTTACACTGGTGCAACTCTTTGCTCTGTGGGCTACTAGTCGAGCTAACTTGACTCCGTTTAGTTACATACACGATCGGCCTGTTCGTTCCTGGCATCAAGCTTTGGCATCATACACTGACTCAGCCAGGGTGGGGGCGTCCTGACGCTATGCTGGTCCACCAAGTGGGGGTCCTTTTGTGCCATACGCCACTAGGATTGTCACCTTTATGACATTAGTTTGTCATCGATATTGTTTTACTCCCCATGTTTAGGACACCATCTACTGAGGTGTTAAGAGCTGACAATACGATAGAAGCAAGCGCCATCACCTAGTTAGGTGAGGCTATCAACTATTCACTTGTTTTAGATTCATTTCAGTCACGTTTTCCTCCAGTCATTCTGTGTTTTTATCAGATGTCATTTGTTTTGAAAGTTGAGTGCATTCCTTTTCACATACGTGCACTTATTGGATGGACTACTTGTTGTGGAGCTATGAGGATGACTATACAATATCACTCACAGTTTATTGTTTATATTTTATTGTCCATGCTTTTGTCATCCCTGTCTAGGATATCACTAGGCCTGTCGGGACTACATGCTCGCACGTAAGATTAGTGGTAGGTAGGTTTTCTTCCACCGACCCACTATGTGTAGATAGTTTTTATAGGTCCTGAAGAAATGCATTGTATCAACTATGAATACACAGCGTGAAACATGTCGACCACATTTTTAGAGTTGAGCATTGCTCCCTGGATAATTAAAGCAGTGAGCAGCCACTCTTTTGTATATTTTTAATAAGGTGGATGACCATTCCATTAAAAACTCCTTTTGGATTATCTAACCTTTTAAGAAACCACTCACTCACATCTACACTTACCCCTAGGGCCCTTACACCCACGGCACCATACGGCAGGAACAGAAGATCTCCGCTAAAGAGCCCCTTTATGGGTGCCCGTCGGGTATTGCACCGCCGACCCGACGAGGAGCGAGTCCATATGATGAAGCATGACACCTAGCTGGCTGGGTGTGTGAGGACTCTAGTTCCGTTTAGGAGGATTCCCCATTCCCCTCTGTCTCCACACTCGTTACCCTATCTTCTTTTGGGGAACTGCGTACCTTTCTTGATTCACAGTATAAAATGTGGATCATTTTTCATCTCTGCCTCTTAAAACAAACAGCATTGCACATCTCACTGTCACATTTTCATCATCATCATAGTAAACGTTATTCAATCTATATAAATAGACCATAAAAGTACAATGAAAGAGAAAACTTTACAATACAATAAATAATCAGTGTCTTTTCCAATACATTATAAAAAATGGTTCATAATAAAGCACTGTCATATCTTGTCATCATGCCCCTGTCAGTGACATCCTAGTATTAAAAATCAAGAGGAAAGGGAGGAGGGCAAAAACCTTGACTAGGGGTCCGCTATGCGATCCCACCTACCTGGGACTCACTGATAATTATCAAAATGCGTTTAAAAACTTTATACGGTATTTACAGAAAGAAACCAAAAGAGTCAAGACAGGAATAGGTTAAGTTAAAACCACTCAGTGTGCATCATATAAAAGACTTATAACGGTGCAGTTCATCGAACCCGGCCCCCTGGATTATAAAAGTAATGAGACAGGCTCTGACACAAACTAATAAGGTCTTATATAGGGGTCACAACAATCCAAAGTGGCCACGGTTAACCCACATAGTTTAAACACAACTGGATCTGAGCCTGACCTCAGACCTTAAAAAACTGAGGACATATAATACTGAATTACAAGAAAGCATTTGTAAAAATATAAAAGCGGGTCTGACCTGCCTAAAATTGGCCTTTTTTAAAATAGGAGTATGGTAGGACTTTCTTGACACATTTTTATATATAAAGAATGTAGATTGTAGAAATAGGGGCGAGATAATGAAGTTAAGAAAGGCTTCAATCCTTTATTTTCAACTGCTTCATGGTTGAAATCTAATGTAGGTAAATGTCCATGTACCCTATGGGGCATATTCACAAGAACGTGCGATAATCATCGCCAAAATAGGTTAACGCAACTTCTCATATCGCCGTCCATCGCAGGAAAAAAACTCTGTGTCAACGTCTCATTCTCAACACGGCGGTAACATGCGATAGTGTCTTGACAACGCGTCAAATGTCCATGATACAACCACCGCGACGGCGATAAAAAAGGAAACCCAAACGTGAAAAAAGTTGCGATGGGCCCAACCGCGATAGAAAAATCGGCGACAAGCAGCGCCAGGCTTGCAATTCCCACGTCAGGCGGGAAAAATCACCATAAAAGCAGCAAAAAAAAACCATAACTGCGTAGCACAATGGAGGTAGCCGGAGCAAGTACAGAGGACAACCCGAACGCCACAAGCCCCACCGAGGACCAGCCTGGGACCTCGGGTTCAGGGAAGGGCAAGGAGAAGAAGAAGAGGAAGATGCGCTTCAGTCTGCAGGAAAACCGGATCCTGATTACGGAGGTGATAGAACACCATCAACACCTGTTCGTCACCTCCATTGTATCATTGGCAATAAAAAATGGAATATGGCAGTCCATCCTGGACGAGGTGAATGCAGTCGGAGTGCTGAGGAGGACAATGGAAGAGCTCAAGAGGCGCTGGAATGATGTGAAGCACAAACCAAGCTGAAACTCGCAAACAACCGCAAAGCAGCAATGCAGACTGGGGGTGGGAGTCCTGCGCCACAGGAGGAGCTGGATGAGATGGAGGAAATGGTGTCCACAGTCATCAGTGTGGAGACGGTGGCAGGAGTCGGGGGACTGGACACTGCTCAACATGACCAGACACAACAGCAACAGGGCGAGTAACCACCAGGAACTGGGGGGACGGGGGAGATGGGCACAATGGCACACATGCACAATTAAGTATAGCACACTGCAGAACCACAATGACTCTGGATCATGTCCCTGATCTCCTTGCCACACTGCAGCACACATAGAAACAGCAAGTAGGCCCCCATCCACAATGTGCCCAGAGGGGGCCCTCCCCACACATCACCAATCTCACAACAAACCCACTCACATGTGCTGAACCCAGCAAAGCTGCGGAACCGTGAGCCCCACTGACAATGCAAGTGACACATCCATGTGCACAAACAACCCCTGATGGCAACAAGACATCTGCGGACAAACCATGCCCAAGAGTCCCAACTCCCACCAAGAGCCCAATTTATCCAAGTATGCAACATCTCAGCACTGCATGAGCACAGAAGTCAAAGGCACACCGCCTGAAAGGGAGAAGGCCAAGCAAAGTGTGAGCTGCAGGGGCGACTCTCCCACAATGCAGCACACACACAAGACACAGAGTACATCAACATTGACAACAATGTGGTACAAACTGCAACACATTCAAAACAGAACAGAGGACACAACTGCTGCCGCTTGTGTGTAGAAACTGGCCAATCACATTTGGCATAGCAGGAAACTGTGACATGGTAATGGACAAGTACAACCCCACATCCCTGATGGTGCACAAATGTCCACTGTCCCGCTTCACATAGGCAGCTCCTCCTAAACAGTCACAATGTACATTGTCATGCAGTCTGTTTGGAAACTTGGCCAATGCGTGAACATACATGGAACACACTGTTAAACTGCATTTCCCCTTTACATTGCAGAGGGAGAATCATCACCTCCTGCAGAGCAGACCGAACACCTCCTCACTGATGACGAGGAGGACTTCCCCACCTTCGACACCGACGCTCTCCAAGAGCTCATGGACAGCTTCCGCAGCCCACCCCCAGGAGCAGGTCAGCCCAGCTGCATCGAGGAGAGCCCACCCCCTGCACAGACCACACAGCAGGAAGCACCCACCACCCCGGCTGTCTCCCAGGATCCCCACGACCAACACATGGCATTTCAACGCCGTGTGTTGGAGGGCCAGAAGGAGATGGCTGAGCAGGTTCGGGTGGGGTTCGAACTCATGGCAGCCAAACTAGATGCCATCCATGGGTGTCTACGTCCCATCAGGGACAACATACAGTCCCTAACGGACACCCACAGTCTGCTCCATGGTCTCCAACGAGCCATGGCTGACATCGCTGGAGTCATGACTCGGAGACAAGAACACCTGTCTAGTCAGAGTGGCTCCAGCGATCTCACCCGGGAGTTGGGACACACGCGGAGGCTCATGGAGGACATGGCGCGGATGGAGGCAGAAAGGATGGCTGCCACGGCTGCACACCAGCGAGATGTAGCTGGGATCTTCCATGTCCTGCAGATCCCCATCATGGCATTGCTGCCACAAGGCCTGGCGCAGATGAATGCTGCTGCTCCTACACCATTCACATCTCCGCCCCCTGATGTGTCAGTGCCCCACAGTGCGGCAGACATTCCACCTCCTGCCCCTGATGTGTCAGTGCCACACAGTGCTGCAGCCAAAACACCACCTCCCACAGGTGAGGCACATCACACATCAGAGGACGATGATGTGGATGAGACTGCTGTTGTGGTAATGAGGAAGCGGTAGCATTCATCTCCGCCATATGGCCGGTTTCAGCTTGGTTCTGCCCTCTGCATCATGCCCTGGAATAACACCTTCCACTGTCCCCCGATACACTCAGCGACACTCACCTTGGACCACGACATGGACCGCCATATTTTGTTTGGTTTCCAATGACACAGCAATCACACTGCGGACTGAAGTCTTCCTCTTCCGATGAACTTGTCAATCCCTAAAGGACTCTGGCTGGCCCTCCACGGGGCAACAACGTAAAGTGGGGTTTGCATGGCCCTGTACTGCTCCAGCTACAACACTCCACTGAATGTGAATAAAACATCCTAATCCACACAGATGTGTCGTGGCTATGAGCAATCAAGAATGAAAGTATGGATGGATGTAGGGACAGTGATTCCACAAAAAGGTACTCCCTGGGTAATGCTATCAATGCGCATGTATTGCCGTGACCCAGATAGGCAGTGAGACACACATTGTCATTCAAATCAACACTCATCACAGTTGAATACAAGTGAAGGTGCGTAGACTTTATTAGCATATGCGTGTCAGTACGGGCAAGATAAGTGCCACAACATGCAGACCAATGCAGCAGTATGTCAGGATGAGGAACGTTGCCAAGCGCCGCTGTCCACTCCGGGGGAGTGCCTCACCTTTCACAGGTGTGTGTTAACCCGCGTTGCTGTCCAGTCATGCATTTGGAGTCCAGGCGAATGCAGCCATGTCCCCTGTTGTCGTGGGACATGTGACCAGATCTCCAAGATGCAACAAGGTGTTGGGACATGTGCAATGGGTTCCAATCTGTTGTGGCTGCAGGTACGTAGTTACTCGTCCATGAAAGCGATTGCAGCTCCGTAGGCTATCATTTCCAACATGAGCTCGTTGTCGACTTCATCAAACAGGACGGCGAGGCTATCCATTATCAGGTCCAGACAGATGTGCTCCGTCCACCCCCTTTCACCAATTAGCACTACAGCCCAATAGGGGAGCGGTTCAATGTGGTCACTGCACACGAGGAGTAGTGCAATCTCCCATGTCCAGCTGCCAGAATGTATGCCAAGTATCAAGGCATCCCATAAACGGGTATCACAGTGACACTCCTGGTCGTGGGCCAACAGGGGGCACACAAACATGTCAAAATCCAGTTCAGCTACCGTCCTGTTGGAAAGGCAGACATCCATGGACCACTCGAATATGCACGATCGACAATGCAACACAGGCTGAACGCAGGTGACGTTGGCAAGGCGGAAGTTTAGCCGGTAACTGATCCGCAGCACTGCCAATGGCAGTGCCCCCACTAAACGCAGCAAACGCGCAAGGTACAGTTCCACCTGACAGGGGTTGTGCATGTGTCCGGAATGTTCTGCCATTGCGTTAGTGGCTCTGGTTGAAGCGGCACTGTTCTGACCTGCGCCAGTTCTGTGGATGAAATGCCACAGCTCGGATCAATGAGTTGTTTTAGTGTGCAACGGTTGTACGCCTGGGATGGTGTGGGAGTAAGTGTGAAGGCTATTCCATGCAAGATAACTCCGAGCATGGACTTCTGTGTGTGGGGTTTGTATACGTTGGTCTTCCGTCGGGCTGTGCGTAGTGTGGGAGTCGTCATCAGCTGCTATAGTATCTGTCAGGGGGTGCCGGGCACATGCAATTCCGAGGTCGGACGTGCAGATGTGCTTCCGCCTGATAGTTCAGACACAGGAGCTTTCATCCCTAATGTTAGTTTCTCATCTGCTTGCATTCAGGAAATGTGAAGTGGCTTGTTGGGGGTGGGGTGGGATGTGTGCAACTTTGGGATTCATGTTTGACATGTCTTGCATGTGGCAAATGAGCGGCATCACTGTGTGTTACGTTGCCTCACAGCTGCTCCTCCCTCCCCCCAAGTCTATTTACTTGTGTGCGCTGCGTGGTTGCATCACTTGCACTCCTACGGCACACCATTGTCATGCATATCTGTGCAAGTCCACAAGCCTGACAACGACACTGTGATGTTGGCCGTTGAAGGTGGGCGGCCACGTGAGTGTAGGCCTGTGGGAAGGATAGGGCGGATTCATATGTAGAGTGCATACCTGGTTGAACTCGCGCTGCGATTAAGGCTAGGCATTTGGCTCATGCTGCGGCAATACAGATACACACAACACTTGGCATGTATGAGCTAAGACCCCGCGCGGTCTTGTGCTCCTTCATTTCTCCGTTCGTGCGAGCCCGCCCTCCGAGTGCATGCTACATTGCAACATTGTCGATTGCGGGCTGGGTGGCACCGACACTACAACAGTGACACACTCATTTATTACTTCCTTGTCCAGGCCAGAACTGAACCACGCCCAGAGCCCCGGGCAAATCCTTCACACCCCTACGCTGGCCTGGCGTACGCCAGCCCAGCCCACTCCGCTTACGGTTACGGGGGGGGGCGACAAAGCTACGTGTCCAAGGTCTTACCCACTGCCTGAGGTGACATGGTTGTGTCCGCTGTCCACAGCACAATGTCATGTGGTAGGGCCCGGGGCCATCATGCATACATAAGGACCACACGGACACACTTAGATAGATAGTGGAACTGGCTACGGGCACGTGCGCCTGGCCCCTTTTTATTACCAGTGTCAAATGTCCAGTGACGCCTGTGCTGGATGGGTGTGGGGTGAGTGTAAGCCAGCCCTCAGGGAGTGGTTGGTGCTGGCAACAACTAGAACAGTGATCATCAGATCACACATACAAATTCAATCATAAAGGGTCCATGACTTGCAGTGCACTGAGGTAGGGGCACCAGAGCTGAGCGTGCTCATGTGAAGGAATTGTTAATGATTTGGTCCCTTCGGGATATTCCTGCTGCAGCTGCAGTGGGGTGTGGTACACCTGCCTCATCTTCATCATCATCGTCCCAGGTCTTACCCACTGCCTGAGGTGACATTGTTGCGTCTGCTGTCCACAGCACAAAACTCAATCATGAAGGGTCCATGTGTTGTGGTGCACTGAGTTAGTGGCACCTGAAGAGCTGAGCAGGGTATCAAGCTGATGATGGCATCCAAGACAGGTGTGAGCAACTTTGATAGGCTGGCTGTAAGACTCCTCCGACTCTGGCAGTTGTTGGTTGGAGGTGGTCCTGGCGGTGGTGGCGGGTGTGCAGCCAGCGATGATGGCGTGTCCTCGCAGGTCAGGATTGGATTTGATTTGTGAGCCCTGCTGACCACAGTGTAGGCCGGAGGCAGCGGTCAGCATGGGCACACAGCCACGTGGCGTTGACTTGAGCTGCACAGAGTTAGTGGCACCTGGAGCGCTCAGCGGGTGTGCAGGCAGCGATGATGCGTCGTCCGGGCGGGCCGCACTGGAAGCAATGTCTGTTGCCACCATAATTAAATCAAGTCTGAATTAGAATTGGGGGACCTGCTGACCGCGGTGTAGGCTGAAGGCAGTAGTCAGCACACACATGACTGCGCGGTGCTGTGCCGCTGGGGGCCTGTGTTGCGGAAGCCAGCGATCGGCTGAGGAGGCTGGCGGTCACGGCGGCGGACTCGTGGCAGGGTGAGGGGTGCCGCCCTGGCAGACACATTGGCCATCCCGGAAGTGAACCAAGCCCAGAGCCCCGGCCTATTTATTCACACTCCTACGCTGGACTGGTGTACGCCGGCCCAGCCCACTCCGCTTACGCTTACAGGGGGGGGGCACGCAGCTGCATGACCGAGGTCTTCCCCACTGCCTGAGGTGACATGGTTGCGTCCACTGTCCACAACACTACACACACCAGCAGTATATGTCCACATGGACATGTCTGTGCTCTGCATACTGAAGTCAGTCCAGCACATCACCGCCACACTTGGCATTGTGTACATTCTTATTGATGGGTGACTTGCCTCCTTCGCACATACTTGGTTCCCACCTCTCCCCACATTCTGCAATTGTGTGGCTGAGGGGCCAAGCTGTCTTGTTCTGCGCTGCCTCTGTGGTAGTCCGGGGGGGGGGGGGTGCCTGAGGGTGGTGGCGGTGGGTGTTGTGGCCCTCTTGGGTCTCCGAGCTGCATGGTCAGTAACTCCATGGCATGTGCTGGTCTTCAGATGTGGCTCTGGGCTGGGCTCCCTTTCATGCTTTACAACAGTAAAAGGCAGGTGTTGAATTCCTGCTGCTAACGAGCCTTATCGCCTGTTTTCAGATCGCATCGCAGATCTGGCTGGTCGTTGGGAATATCTCGAAGTGGTGTTTTTGTGTGTTTTTGCATGGGAATGCCTACTCTGCATATCATTAGCGTTAGTTGTCGCTCTCATCCGTGGCGATGTGTTTTGCGGCAGCTATCGCAGGAATACTGGCGATGTCGGCAGTTTGCACCAGCTTGTGAATAGGGCGATAAATCTATCGCCACTTTTGCGGCGCTAAAGTGCCGATAAATCGGCGATAAGTACTTGAGAATATGCCCCTATGTTTTAAATATACAATTATTCATATGCTGCTAGATTGTTTATTGTTTCTATCTTTGTGTCAAGCACTTTTAAAACCTCTGTTCTTAAAGTACTAAACTGAGATTCATACAGCTGCTATGATTTTACTAGAAGAAATGCACCATGGGGATGTAGCTATTGGTTGGGGCAATAACTCTCACAATGTGATCGTAAGAAGGTGCTTCAATTATTTATGTGTATTTTGTACTAGGGAAATGTTTTACAGACTGCTTGTCTATATAAACATACATTAATAACTGAGCTGAACTTATTGGAATTCTCAGAAGCTGGCAATATATGATTATACCAAAGAGCCTCCTTGAGGTCTCCCACTGTGCCAGGATTAACCAGTCACAAGTACTTGTTTTTGTGCAGTTTTTTACAATTTTGCTTTAAGAGGGCATTTTTCGTCTCTTTCTCTCTTTGTGCAGTATCGATCAAGCTGAGATGGCGATTAGGTCTTTCCAATGGGACGATGCCAGTGCTCGGATGTTCGAAGTGATGTTGAAGAAGAGCACACATTTTATCATCTTGTTGTCCCAGGCGGTAGGTTTCTTCCTTCCTTTCGATTTAACAGTGCAAAATGAAAGTCTGAAAAGGGAACATTCAGTGTGTGGTTCAAAACATTCTTTGCATCATGTGAAGAAACAGTGAGGATATTCTGGCTTTTGAAGTATCAGGACATTTCAGTGGCTGAGACTCGCTCCTGTACACGAGTGAGTCCTCCAAATGTCCTTTTTGAAAACCACTGCAGAGAAGAGATAAAACCCCAAACTTGGGGGGTGTCTCTATCAGTGATGGGTTCTCCTCATTCATGACCTATAAAGGACTTTTGTCGTTTTTCAAATGTCCTACAGACAGTCCACTTTCATCATTTCGCTGCAAACTTTGATTTCCATCTTGAAAATGTTAATCCAACCCTGGTAAAACCCAGGAAGGGATTTACTAACGTTTGATGCAACGCAGCAAGACTACGTGCTGCACTGCGTCAAATGGATAGGTCAGAAATGCACCATATATACTAATATGTCTTTTGAAGTTCACTTTCCTCCATTGAGGCAAGGCAGATAGCCAACGGGAATTAGGAAGAATCTGACAAAGAAAGTGATCAAATATGAGACCCCTTTAAAGAGATGTAAAATGTTAAAAATTGTGAGGACTCACTGAGCTGAGGTAAATCCACTGGCTGCTGCTGACAGTAAGATGCCACTGTTGAGATGTGAAATAGTCAAACTTAGTCTTAAGCACTGTTAAAAAGACGTAACACTGTATAGATGAAGAGAAGAATTTATTGCGTCTTACACCACCATCAGGTTCCAGTCAGCTGGAGTCAGCGGTAGAACCTTCGTCAACCAACTGAAGGAACATTCCAAGGTGAAGGGTTGGGAATGGGGGTGGGGGGGGGAGGCAGGGGAATAAATCAAGGTAGATTACAACAAGCACCACAAGTTGTTTCATTAGGTTGTGTTCAAGAGTCTGCCTTGTGGGTCTGATACCATTACCTCACCCTCCTCCACTCATCTAGCTCTTCATAATCATCCACACTCCCAATGAGGAATGATTCCAGACAGAATAATGCCAGCATAAATCACGACATAACCTGCACCACATGTATTCCTACACTGACACAGACTGAGATATTGAAGTATACAATAAAGTGATGGATGCAGTCCTTGAATCTATCTCAGCTACTGATAATACTCTACTGATAACACTCCGGCTGCATTCCAGTCCATTGTTATTTTTCACACCATGTCACCTTGTTTGGACCGAGCCATTTACAAATCAGCCTTGACTCTGCTCCAGTAGGAATGGTCTAGTCCGAACTGCCAGGCCAAGTTGTCCCTGAACCAGAACATAAGCAAACCAAGACCAGTTTTGCCCTCATTAGGACTCATATGGCAAGAAATAACTCTAGTATGCCAGTCCCATTATTTTGCAGCACACAAGAGGAGCCGAGAGGCCAATAATCAACAATCATCCTCCCAGTTCTAACTGCTGTACACTTCAAGACTGATGATGAAAAACAACTTTCCTCATATGAGAATCCAGTTGATTTAGAATTCATGCCCTCACCCACATTAGTGCATGCTTCATCGGCAGGCATGCTTCTACACACCCTGATCAATGGGGACAGGGGTGGTGCTTGATTTTGTAACTTTTAATATAATTTTTGGGGATCTTTTTTGGGAAGGAAGGGGTAGCTTGACAGCTTAGATACAATAAAGAGGGAGCAGACAGGTCAGCAGTAAATCCAGCAGGTTGCTGGAAGGGGAATGGGTGGGAGGCGGCGTGCCTGTTTATAGCCTTCATCACATGAGTTCTGCTGGCACCAGCTGCCCAGGGCGTGCTGCCTTATTTACCCTGGATAACATTTGCCCTTCTGCACCATGACACGGGTCTCCTCCAAATCTATAATGATTTGCCCAATGTGCTTGAAAAAAGCTGAGGCTTTCTGGGAAGGTTCTTATGTGGCGATTTCCTGCTGCCCCCTGCAGGGGGCCAGCATGAACAGCCATAAAAAGGACCAACACTATCTTGCTGTTTACAAATTGTACATTACAGCTTTATCTATCTACTGCAATATGTTACTCAGCTCGCTTGCGGAACTCCACAGAATCATTCTGACTTTTCCGTCAACTCCCCAGAATTGCGCGGAGCGAAACTCTGTGAGCTCCGGCCAGGCCTAGACTGGTTGGTTTCTTGTAAATTCCACTGCTTCTGTTTTCTTGTGGTTGATTTCATGTTTGTGCCATTTTGTGAAACCCAGTAGAGGATCCAGAAGCCGTTGCAGCCCCACAGGGGTCATACTCATTATGAGCAGGTCATCGGCATATTTATTTATTTTATTTATTTATTTATTGGATTTATAGAGCTCATGGCTGCCCAAGGGCTTCCCAGCGCTAAAAGAATTCAGACAGTGACGAGCTGAGCCAACGCCTAATTATTGTGGGAAAAGCCAAGTTTTCACATTTTTCCTGAAGGCCAATTCGTTTGGTGCAGCTCGAATTTCCAGTGGGAGGGCATTCCACAGCTTAGGTATCAGATGGGCGAAAGATCTGCCTCCCCATCTGGCTCTTTTAATTCTGGTAGTCTTAAGGAGCTGTTGCTGGGCAGATCTGAGATGTTTGGAAGGGATGTACCTGGATGTCAGGTTCCTCAGTTTTTCGGGCCCAGAGTTGTTAATAGCTTTACGAGGTATGCAAAGAGTTATAAACTTAACTCTAGCCTCAATAGGTAGCCAGTGGAGCTGTTTAAGTGCTTCCCTAGCAGAGATGTGGTTGGGGATCTTTAACAAAAGTCTGGCAGCCGCATTCTGTACCACTTGCAGCATCCTAGTGACATACTTAGGTGAACCCAGATAGAGGGAATTTCCATATTCCAAACGTGAGATGAGGAGGGATTGTATCACCGTTTTCCTCAGGTGCTCAGGGATTACATCAATGATTTTCCTTAACATTTTGAGCAGGGAAAAACATAACCCTGAGAGTTTCCTGGATTGACAATCCAGTGTTAGGGAGTCCTCCAGCCAAATACCAAGATTTTTTATAGCGGATTTGGCGATGGGAGGATCTCCCATGCATTTGGGCCAATGTATCAGAGGTGAGTGGATGCCCGGATCTCCGAGCAACATGAGCTCCGTTTTCCCCTCGTTCAGCTTCAAACAACTGTTGGACATCCAACTCACCACTCTCTCCAGACAGATAGGTAGTGGGTTATGCTAGATTCAGAGCCATTAGAAAAGGACACCACTAGCTGGGTGTCATCGGCATATGACACCACCGATATTCCAAATTCCTGTACCGCCTCAGCCAACTGACGGACATAAACATTAAACAAAGTCGGACTGAGGGACGAGCCCTGCGGTACGCCACATGTGGTAGGGAGGTGCTCTGAGACGCAGTCCCCTTCCATCACCTGGAAAGATCTATTCTCCAGGAAGGATGCGAGCCACTCCAAAGCTTTTCCCTGAATTCCCACTTCCCCCAATCTCGTTTTTAGGATAGCATGATCCACAGTGTCAAAAGCGGCACTGAGATCTAGCAGGAGGATGGCGGCAGACCGACCCTCATCAAGTGTAGATTTTAGCTCTTCAGTAACTGTCAGTAAGGCTGACTCAGTACTGTATGTGGCTCGAAAGCCCATCTGGGTAGGATGGAAAATATAATTAGACTCCAGGAAGTTAGACAGAGAGTGATTGACATGCTTCTCCAGGAGTTTACCCAGGTATGGTAAAAGGGAAATGGGACGGAGATTATTCAAAATTGTAGGATCGAGGTTAGCTTTCTTTTGGAGTGGCTTGATGATAGCATGTTTCCAAGTTTTTGGAACTAGCGCCGAATCTAGGGAGAGATTGAGAAGTTCAGTCACCGAGGGTGAAAGAATATCCAGAGCGTCCAATAGGAGACGAGGGGGCACTGGATCCAACGGGGAGCCAGATTTGATTGTCCTGATAAGCTGTCAAACCTTCTCTTCCTCTAATCTGGGAAAATAGGCCAGGGAAGAGGTAGGGGGCGATTTAACCATTATAGCAGTGGTAGGTTCCCTGTTTTTTGGGAATTGATCATATAGTTCTGTCACCTTGTTAGAAAATTAGGCTGTGATATCATTGCATCTTTTATTGGAAGTAAGGGGGGCATTTGTATTTTTGTGTGGGTTGGACAAGGTTTTTACTACCTTAAACAATTCCTTAGGAGAGTTTGCTGCCCTGGCTATTTTTTCTCCAATGAATTTGGATTGGGCTGTCTTCATTTCATTATGGTATTATCTGATTAACAGCTTGTAGTCAGATTTGAGGGAGGGGTCATAGTTTTTCCTCCAGCCTCTCTCTAATTTTTTGCATTGTTTTTTCAGTGCAAGGAGCTGCTCATTATACCATGGGGTGATTTTAGAGAGAGGTTTGCTGTTAAAAATTCTTTTCGGTGCACAGGTGTTGGCGGATTGAGTAATCCAGTGTTCCCACTGCTGGTATTTCTCGTCTATGTTCCCGGAGAGAATAGGGGAATTTTCCTTGAGGGTGGTTTGCCATGTTTTAAGGTACACTTTAGACCAACTCCTCTTAGTAATGCTTTGAACTAGAGATGTTTGCGCTTGCAGTGGCCTAGGTAAAGTGAAAGTGATTAAACAATGATCTGACCAAGGTACTGGCGAGGGTTTAGAGACTGTGAGCTGCGGATCATTAGAAAAAATGAGGTCCAGAATATGGCCTTTCTCGTGGGTAGGTAAAGTTACAAGTTGGGTAAATTGCAATGCTTTCATGTCGCCTTGCAGCTGTCTAATATCATTGGAGTCGTGCTTATCTACATGAAGATTAAAATCACTGAGAATTGTCAGTCGAGTCTTCTCTATTGTAAGACTGGATATTTGATCAGGTAGTGCCTCTAAAAATCTGCTACTAGCGCCTGGGGGCCTGTAGATCAGTACTCCTGAGAATGTGTAGGTGGGGGATAAGGCTATACAGAACTTATAGGGTGTGAGTGAGGGGACGGCCACCTAGTTTTGGAAGATAGGCATTTATGAGTTCCAGTTCAGTAGACAGGCTTGACATGTAGATGTTGAACAGAAAGGGGGCAAGAGCACACACCTGCTTCAAGCCGATTGTGGTATAGATTTTCTGGGAGAGCTTAGTACCCTCTCTCTAATCTTCACTCATAGTCACGTTTTAGTGTAAAGGAGTTGGATAGCTCTCGTTATTTTCGGCAGGATCACAATGATGTTTAATTTCTGTCAAAGTAGGTGTCAGGGACCCTATTGAATGCTGTCTTGAAATAAAAAAAAAAGGGTGTGGTGTTGATATTGCATGAAAGGTGTTTTCTATGCAAATGGCTAAGCTGCCAGGTCTGAGAGTGCACCCTGACCGGCAGGGAACCCTGTTTGGTTACATAGGATGAGGGCCAGGCTGTCTACCCTTGAACTTGAAGGTCATTTATTACTAGGCTTGCGTAGTACTTGGAGTCGATGTCAAGAAGGGCAATCAGTCGATAGTTTGCAGGGTCACCTCTACCACCTCCTTTAAAGATTGGATCAATAATGGATCCACACCAAGAGTCTGGGAAGGCCTGTTACAGGCTCACTGCAAATACAAGAGGCTAAGTTTGTTTCGACTAGAACTCCAGGGAAACTTTGAAGAGGGCTGAGAGTAAGCCATTTGGTCCTGGGGCCCGTCTGTTCTACTTTTCCTTATGATAGCTTCTATGGGGCATGTTTTTTGATCTCTGGTTCCCTGTTGCCCATTAATTATCTACGTCATGATCTTAACTGGACCCAATCTTGTTCACAGTCTGTCAGAACCCCCTTCATTTGCTTTGATCCACTTCTTCCTTGGGTCGGGCTGATTTGGTGAATGCGTAGGGGTGTGTGTTTTACTAATTTCTGCATTGATTCAGTCATATACGTTTTCACCAAGCCCTGATGGCTTGGGTGTTACTGCTAGTGCTGATTGATCGTCCAGCAGACGGTTGGTGGTTTTACATGTCCCCTTTTCCATAAGTTGCACTGGGAAGATGGAGTAGTGATTGCGCAGTTGGTGTACCCAGGACTTCTCACTCATGTTTGCGTTGTAGACAGCAGTGACATCCTTGTTTACCTTATTGATTATTTTCCAGAATGCTCCGGAATTTCTGGTTTTACATGTGTGGAGCTTTTCGCTTTTGTTCTGACTCAATAAACGAGTTACTAATTGAGGGTATCATTCATGAGGAATTGACGTAGGGCAGCACCGCAAGTCTTCTTGTTACACTGCCCTACGCCAATGTGAAAGGGCAGGAATGCACCGTATTTATACAATACGGTGCATTCCTGTCCTTTCCTCCTGCGCTGATGCACAGTTTGCTGCCTAGCGCCAACGTAGGCACTCTTGCACCATGGTGCAAGAGTGCCTCCATTACAGGCAGGATTGTTTTTGTGCAGGAAGGTGCATCTTCCTGTACAAAAACAGTCCAGAGAGGCGTTGTCCTCTTTCTATGTGTGCTGCAGAATGCAGCACACATAGAATGAGGAACAAACGAGGAGAAATAAAACTATTTCTCCTCATTACGCCTGCTCTGGGAAGGCTTAAGGTTTTGGCGCTGCCCCAGGTTTACCTAATTAAGTAAATCTGAGGTAGCGTCAAAATCTATGGGTGTTGCATGGGAACACCCACCGCAACATCATGGAACGTCTCCTTGACACGGAGTACGGCAAGGCAGCGACTTGCGCTGCTTTGTCTTACTCCATATCTATGAGACCATGCAAAGCCACGCAGGGTGGCTTTGCGTTGCCTCATGGATATGATTGAGTTGCTTGCGCTGCCGGAGCATCACAAAAAGTGAAGTGAAAATAAGCCCCTGAGTTTGCACCACAATGGGTTGAGCTCGAGGAGTTTTCTGATCTAGTATTGAAGTAAAAATATTTTAACTAATGGGGGCACAGGTCAATTGTGGAGTTATAGTATTTCCACTAAACTCCTCAGCATTCTTTTTGTTTGTCAGACTAGATTCTTATGAGACCATGCCTTATTGAAAAAATGCTAAAAGAGGGAATCTCCTATCTACTCTACAACCTACTGGTAGAAAAATATAACAATATATTGCACATTATTTTGGAGCTCAAGTTTCCAAATGGGTAGCTTCCATTTATGTTTGTAGTTAGAATGACACCCAAACAGAAGCAGTGCATTTCCATAAAAAAAATGCAAGATGAAAACGTGGAAGCCTGTTTTAAAATGTGGAAGGTCTGCTTTGTGTAAACTTGAACGTATTTCCATTTTTACACCAAAATAGAAACGTCTTCATCTCATTTTTGTTTCGATTTGATAAGGAAAAAATTTACTTTTCCAATGCTACGATTTGTGTATGATTTGGATTTCTTAGGCATGCAGTATTTTTTTTAAATACGTGTTTGGAAGCGTATTTTCAAAAGCGACACAAGCTGGTCATGGGTCTCAAGAGCAGCGCCAGTGCTACCTCTGGCTACCCCTAAATGACACGCATGGCAACAGCCATTCATGAAACCTGTATTTATTTTCTGTTTTCAGGGATTGCTCTTTGAAGGCCCTGGACAAGTTCCCAACATTACAAGGCCAACAGATCCCCCCTGCCTTGGAATGACAGATGACAACATGCCCGGACATGATGGAATGCTTCACCCTGGCCCACCAGGAGATTTCTTGTCCCATTATGGCTCTAAAGGCTCCCGCGCTTCTCCTGCCTGGTTTCTCCTACTACTTTTTCTCTCTTTCCAAGCTGGACTCTTTGCCTGGATCCCTGGTTCCCCAGTCTTGTAGTTTTCTATGCATAGGTAATTTGCGTTGAGCATTTAACAACTAATGAAAACATTTATCACAACTTTCATATCACCACTTCACTGACTTACTGACATGTTGTATTTTACTGTAGTTGCAATTATATAGCGCTTGAGAACCCCTATGAGATGCCAAAGCTCATTTCTAGATGGTTGGTTAGCATACAACTCTGTGGGTTCTTGTGTGGGAGAATGTGTGTTTATTGTGTGGCTGATGTGGGTAGTGTTTTGATGCCATGTTTGACGACAAGACTTGTACTCCTATTGCGTTTTTGTCGCTGTGCTTTGGTGTGTAGTGAAATGAAAAGAAGGCTAGATAGGACACTCAGGTATAATTGCTAGCATGAAAATTGAGTGTAACGTATGAAAGGAGAATGACCCATCTGAGAAAGGTTTTGTGTCCGACATGTAAGTCAGGCTGCTCAAATGGTGTCTCTGCAAAGGTGCTTCTGCACTGATGTGTGGAATGGAGCAAAGGAGAGTGTGAGATAGCTACAAATGTGGTTGAGCCTACATTTCTTATGGTGATTTGTTCCTTCCTCGGGTGGACATCATTATGGACTCAGTACTGGTCATTGATCCTTAGCAGTGAGGGATGGTTCTTCCGGCTTGATATGTGGTCTTCTGATGTTTCTTATCTTTGGTAGCAGACAGTTCCAGGATTTTGATGTTTGTACAGATAAGGAGTTTCTACCAATGTGTTTCATTTTTAAGGTGGGAAAGTGAGCCAGGGTAACAGTCTGGAGAAGATGGTTCTCTTCTGTGAATGTCTTTGTAGCTTTACTAAGATGAAGGAAGACGCTTTGCCTTAGATGGCTGTATATGTGCCATAAAGAGTCATGAAAACTGAGCAGCTGGAAATGGAACACTTAGAAGGCCTGTGAGATGTGGTTGTGTGGCTGAACATGTGTGAGTTGACACACAGAGGAGTTTTGGATTATTTGCATTCTTTAAAGCAGAAAAAGATGGACTCCTAGAAAGTGTCTTCATTGAACATAAGGCACTTTTGTGTGACTAGATTGATTTGCAGGCCCATGTGTAGGCTGTGGTCCTTGATCATTCCTAGGTTTCTTACTTCTGTCAACATTGCTGGTGGTACACAAAGTTAGTGAATCCAGGTGGTTGTATGCTGGTAGTTCTTCCAATATCCACATGTCAAGATTTCTGTAATGGATGAGGTAAGTTTAAGGCAACTTTTAAGCATACATTGGTCAACAGCTTGAATGCCGTAGTCTGTTCCTGAGGGGTCAAGTTCCCTGGGCTGATCTTGTTTTAGGATGATCTGAGTGTCATTTCATACTTCTAACTTGGATGACAAACAATTAGCGGGCTGAGGCAGGTATTAGATAGGGTTGGTGAAATGATGGAGCTTTGAGGTATGTGTTAATGTTGAATGGTGCTCATGCGAATAGTGGTAGTAATATGATGCTGGATCTGTTGTAGTGGTAGGAGGAGATCCAGTCGAAGATGCTTCCCCTAATGCCAAGGTCCTCTAGTCTGGCTAGAAGACAATGATAGTGTACTGTGTTGAAAGAAGTGGACAGGTTTGGAAGTACAAGCGCATTAACTTTAGTTATGTCCATGGTAGTCTTCAGATTGCCCACATTAAAATTAACGTGGATTGGAAGCCTCCACCTGGTCAAAACTCAAATTGTTGATCAGGGAAAATGTGTTTTCCTTCTAGAAGTTGCAGATCTGAGTGAAGTATGCTCTTTCTGCCAATTTTCTTAGGTAAAGGACATTCTCTTTGTATGTGACTGGCCAGATCATTCTTCTTGATGGTTAGTCGTAAGTAGGATAGCCTGAGGTCTAAAGGAAAGGTGTCACATAATAATAAGTTGCTGACAATAGTCATAGCTGGAGTTGCAGTAGCCTTCTAGAGTAGGATATTCTTGTAGCTTTATTGGAATGTGGAAGCCAAGAGTTCCCTCAATGTTCCCTGAAGGAGCTCAGATTTTGGTGTGTGTCACTTGACATTGTCCTCTTAATCCTGGCCTTGGTGAACTGGGTAGTGTGTGTCTTGTACATGAGATGTAGTGCCACAATCTTTGCTTTTTCCACAAAGTAGTGTATAAGGCTTCAGCCTGGGTACTCTTTTACAGCAGTAGAGTCCAGGTTATGGAATTCAGTAAGCATGCTTAGAAGTTCTTTGGGAGGGCATTTTGGTACTTGAAATCCAGTTGCAGTGATGTAGACTCTTTGGCCTCAATTAAGGATTTGGAATCTTTTTCACAGCACATGTTTTGTCAGATTCCTTGCATTAATGTTGAAGTGAAGTGATGTGATGTCTGTTTTCATCTTCATTATCCCTTCTTTGAGTCAAGGGGTCTTATGTTTACAGTTTTCTTGCATCAAAGTCTTGGGAGGAATGAGTTTGTCGAAGGCCCTTTAGAGCCAATTGTACAGCAGAATAACTTCTTTTATTTTATTGGGAGAACAGACCACAGAGAGAGTCACCCATTTCACTTCCTCTATATAGCTGAGTTCAAAGTTGTTGAGGCACTTGGTCTTGTGGGCAGATTGACAGCGAAATATAGGAAATGGTAGTCACCCCTGATGATTACTTGTTTTCCAATTACTTTCGTGAGTTTAGGTGGATTTGAGGTTTATGACCAAAGTGTGAGTGTGTGGGCCCAATGATGAGAAAATAAGAGCTTCCAGGCTTGTGATGGTTTACCTTTGACAGAGACATTTGACTGAACTAGATGTTTATTTTAACCTGAATGCAGAAGGTTCAAATTGGCTGAGATGATGTCTGAGATGGCAACAAGTGTGATATCAGTGAATCTCCACTGTATGGCAGTAGTCTTTAAATCAGCAGAACTACACGTAAGAAAGTAGGTGCAGTTGTACATCAGGCTAGGAGATCTACACAATCTGTTGTAACAACATCTCGAATGCAGATGATTTGCAATAAATCTTTTCAAATAACTGTGCCTCTCCTCTTCCAGCCTTGCTGTATCTGTTTTATGTTGATATGTGATATCCGCAGGGGATTGCCTCATGAGGAATTGGTGAAGTGCTGTTCCCCAGCCATGTTTTGGTTTCAACTACGCGATCGGGCCAAAAACGTTTATCAGTTCTTGTTCATACAGCAAGCATTGATAAACAGCCAGTTAAGGTGAGGAGTAGTACAGGGTTGAGATAAAACGCTGTTAGTGGGGGAGTAGAGCATGCAAGTGTAGAAGAGGAGGGCTATGTAGAGAGGCGTTTGTTAAAATTTGTAAGGTAGAAGAGTGAGAGAAGAGGTGGAAGTCAAACAAATGGAGGAGTGGGAAGGCCCTTTTCCTATTCAGAGGGGTCTGGTAGGAATTTGTCAGGTAAACATTAAATGGCAAGGTAGAGAGGTGAGGTTCTTAAGAAACATACCTTATGTTCATGTGTCACAAATATTAAAGGAAGTGCCCCTGATGCCTATGCACCAGGTCAGTACAAATAAAATAGAACAATATCTAGCAGAGCGGGCATAATCCCGCTCCCTGCAGAAAAGGGGCTGATAATAAACAGCGACAGCTCCCACTTTCTGCCTTTCTATCATCTTTGGGAATGTTTGTCTTTCCCATGCCGTATCCCAGAATCCACTAAGCTCTGGCAGTATTCCCCCATCCCATGGCTTACAGATACTACTCTATCTTGCCACACCCTGAATGTTTTTGAAGTAACTTATTTGGGGTAAAATATCTTCTCTAATGCGCAACCACTAGAACCGGTTGAGTCATTTCAGGTCATATTTAGTCAGTTGCATGTACTACATTGTGCCATTAAAGATGTGGGCACCCTCATAAGTGATAGTGGAGCATTCGGCTTTTAAAAATCTGATGCTGCTGGAGCATGCCTCTGTTCCTCAACCACCCATACTTTTTAACCTTGTTATTTCGTTTGTGGCAGCCTCCACAAGGTGGACTACAGCAGATGGTTTACCCACAGACGGCTTCCCACAACATGTCCAGTAGACTAGGTACTTGTCTGCTGCACACTGAGGTCTCCGAAGCGGGTTCCACAAGGCCCTTAGCAAGCCATATCTGGAGATATGCTCTCAAGTGGGGTAGTACAGTTCTTACATGCAGCCGCCCTGTAACCCTGAGAAAGAGAAGGCCATTTTGATAACTAATGTGATCCTGTAACACCATGAAGATTTTTCAGTAATCAATAAACACTTAAGAGATGATTCTATCCCACCTACCTCAATAAGTATGTTTGTGTCTTTATTGTGTATGGTGCCATTTTATGGTGTCAGGTATGAATGAACGTCATGTGCTGTGGCCCCTCCAGTGGTCCTTCGTCAGCTCATCCCATCACAGAGCATTCTCTGATGTGCCTGTGCATCCTCGAATGCCAATAACGAGCAACAACTGTGGTAATCATAGATGTTATCCCTGCGATATGGCGTACGTTTTAATGCAAAGACAGTACATTTTCTGTTCTATCACTTGGACTAAGGTCTAAGGATTTGCTGTGCTTTCTCCATAGTTGAGGTCTATAAACATCTGACCTCAGCCTAAGGTTTTTCTGCAATTTTTAATATTTAGTAACTAAAGTGCAGCTCTCTGTTTCATGAAGTCTTGTGCTACTCCATACATGTGAACCACATGCTTTGTTTGCAGTCCAGAGACTCATACATTCATGAGATCTGAACTGCATCTCAGTATTTCCTTTACTATTTTCACATCAGTGAACTCCTGGGTGTGAGCTCCAGTCTCAAGATTTGCTGTACTGTCCCCTCATCTATGAAATCTCAGGGTCTGACTTCAGTCTCAGGATTTACTGTGCTATCTCGAGCTCGATTCACAAGTAAAATTGGAAATAAAACATTTTTAATTAGATTGTTGACTTTTATGTTACAAACCATTTTATGGCAGGCATAAAGACAGCTGGCTGTCAGTGCTGGCCGTCTTTAGGGTGGGCATAATCATGTGGGATTCTGCTTTAGTTGCTTACAAAAGCCCTGTGATTAGTAGTACAATATTAGTGGGCAGACACAATTATGTGATGCAGAAGGTGTCCTAACTCACTCGCTACTCTATCCTCTCCTTCTTTGAACCTTGGGTAAGGAATGATTCGTACAGAATAAAGGAATATAATATCCCTACACTTAATACAATTTTTATTTCTCTGACCCTTCTTACTTACACCAAACTGGCCACAACCAGAGTTCTGTCTGTATACACTCTCTGAGCAACAACGGTTGCTGGTGAAAAGCCACTCTATGACAAAGCGTTACACCTAGTGTGGGTGAGGGTAACTCTTCCTTTTGTGCAAAAAATAATGGGGCTTATTTACAAGCCCCTTGCGCCGCCAGTACATCACGTTGCGTGACACACCGGTGGCGCAACCTGCTGTCCGATATTTACAAGGACACATAAAGCCACCCTGTGTGACTTTACGTGTGCTTGTAAATATCGCCCCTTCTCACGCAACACTTTGCTGTGGGTGTTCCCCACGCAACGCCAATGTATTCTGATGCATTTCCAGATTTACGAGAAATCGTAAACCTGGAAATGCGTCAGAATGCAAGGCCACACCAGGGGTGGCGTAGAGAGGTGCAACGAGGTGAAATGTTTACATTTCTCCTCGTTTTTTTCCTCTTCAATGCATGCTGCATTCTACAGCACGCATGGAAAGAGGAAATCATCTCAATTGATTGTTTTTGTGCAGGAAGGCGACCCTTCCGGCACAAAAACAATCTCCCCACGATGCAGGCATCCTTGCACCATGGTGCAAGGGTGCCTGCACCGGCGCATGGCAGCCAATTATGCACCAGCGCAGAGGAAAGCACAGGGATGCGACATATTGTTGTAAATATGTCGCATCCCTGTGTTTTGAAAGTGACTCAGTGCAGCGCAGCCAAATTGCTTGCGGCACGCACTGAGTCACTTTTAATGTAAAAATGAGAGTGGGTATAACACTGTTGCCTATGTAATAGTAATGCAGACCTTGTTGTAGTTTGTTCGTGTGAGAAAGCATATAGTTTAAAGGGTAGATTGGTGTATTAGTTTCTGTTCCAGATATATATCACCAGTATGTCACTGTGTCCCTTTAGTGCATTGGTGTAAGTAAGCTCAGTACTGCTAACGATGCATGACCCAATGTTGTCCTTGCATAATGTATTATTTTGTAAACACACTTTGTTAATTTACCCTCAAAATCTATTGTTTCATATGACTAACAATGTGGCTAGTATGCATACCCCCGCTGTTTTCCATGCTTAACACACTGGTCCACACTTCTGACATATTGGTTCACGAGCATAATACTTTGGTTGCCTTCTTAAGATACAGGTGTATATAAAGCATATTGATTTGCATGTAGATCACACTGTTTTGCATGAGTATTATACTGTGGCACATGTTTAATGTACGGGTTCATATACATAATATATTGGTTCAATCTTGTAAAGTACTAATTTGAATATGTTGTATTTTTATTTAAATGCACAATATTTACTGCTGATAGCCCCCTCGTCCCATGTGGGGTTCCCCAAGAACGGCCGGACCAAGAACGCAAACCAGCCCTGGCAATTAAGTCAGACTGGCCTGGAGGGGGTCGCTCTGCACTACCTCTTTAACATCTATGTCAGGCTACTGGCATCCCTCATTTGGACTCATCATGGCTTCTCAGTTATTTGTACGCAGATGACACTCAGCTTGTTTATCGTCTGAGTGGTAGTTCTTTCTCTGATAACACCTAGTGTCACGGTCTGCTGCAGTTCAGGGACTTGATGGGGAGGAACTTGCTTAAGAATAACATTGACCAAACTAAGGGTTTGATTTAAATCTTGGCGTTATAGATACTCCACCACAATGGCAACGGAGTATCTATCCCACCAAGAAAATGGTTTGTCCGCCTCCTGCCATGATGAAAACTTCCAAGGGCCGTGTGTGGTAAGGAAGACCTGTAATTCTGCCCATCTAATTTAGATGGGTGGAATTAGAGGTCAGTTTTCACTGCCCATCACCACCAGGAAAAACCTGGCATTAAGTAGCCGTGAAAACTGATGAATGCTACTCTAGCCATGGAAGAGGACTCCCATGGTGAGGGCAGCATTTAATTTTTATTTTCAAAAAGAAAATCCCATTTCGGAATTTCGTTTTTGAAAATAAAAAAAGAAAACTCTATCGTCATGTTGACAGAGCCCTGCACCAAACAGTAAAATGCGTTGACAGGAACCGCCTTGATGGTGGTTCCTGGCAATGAATTATAAATTAACTCCAGCATGCCGGTTGGCAGCTCAAATCTCTGAGTAACTCCTATGCCCCTCTGATTTAAGACCTTGTCCAACGCCTTTGTCTGTGGTCAAAAATATAGGAATTAAAATTGACTCAAACTTAAGCTGTCCCCTCATGTCCCAGCAGTACCTGCTTCATGCACATTTCAAAAGCATAAGCTGCCAAGAATTCTCCCTCTAACAACTTTGTAGTATTGTCTCTGATTACCTCTCCCCTTGATTGCCGTAATTTAGTATTTCTGTGTGGTAACAAATCTTTGCTTCAACAACTTCAGTCAGTGGCGTAGCTGGGGGGGGGGCGCCCCTGGCAGCACTGTTTTTGGGGGAGTCGGAGGTGAACAAGTCGTGTCTGTCAACTACCACCATCCCCGTGCCCCCGAGAATAAGTCATCCGTAGGCCACCAGACCCCCTGGGAACAAGTCGGCCGTCAGCCGCCACCTGCACCGGGCGGCAAACTTATGGTCCGCCCGGGTGGTAGTAGGTCTAGCTATGCCACTGATTTCAGTGCTTTCAGAACCAGGCAGCTAGGCTTGTAATATTTGTCTCCCCATACTCCAGGGCTTCTTTCTTCCTTCACCAACTTCACAGGTTTCTGATTCATTCCAGGGTTATTTTTAAAACACCCTGCCTTGTGGCCCGTAGTGTCTATGGCACATCCCTTCGCTCCTTGACCCAGAACATATGTCTGTATATTCCCTCTATCTGAAACAGTATCCCATATTGCATTTTTAAAACCTACATAAGATGAGGTGAGATGAGATGACATGGGATGAGATGTGATGAGATGACATGGGATGAGATGAGATGACATATTGACTTGAAAGCATTCCATGTTGATGTGTATGCATGACGTGCTGTGCCAATGCATAGTCTGATACGGGGATATGCCATACTGGCATACTGTTTTGCATGCATAATGAGGTTTACAATCAAAGTTGTGGATGAAGGTTTCTCATACTACAGCATGGTTGGATTCATTAAGGGTGGAGACATGGGTCACAAGGTCTCTGGTATCTTGAAGATTGCTTTTCTCATATCCTGGTTGATGCCACTACCTCTGAAAGCCCCCAGAGGTAAAGGCCTTGGATCTTTTATTTAAATTATTTTATTTACACTTTTTAAGTGTGCGTCAGCAGGTTGTAAAATAGTTATAATATGGATATTATTTTAAAGTGTGTGTTGTTTGTTCCCACTTTTTTCAACCGAATTGAATCCAGGTGGTTGGAAATTGCTTAAAAGAGACTTAAAATAGCTCTCATATTCAAAATGGTTATACATAAAACGTATTATATGGATTACAACTCTTCATTCTCCATTTTACCAACTCTCATATTTTTACAGAGGTTCTCGTGATATTTTGATTTTAAGGAAAATCAGGCCTCATCTTTTTTTGTTTTTTGTTAAAGGACACTTAATTTTATCAGGTCCAGTTAACTGTCTGAAAAGGTTCAGTACAACAGACATTATTTTATTTTAAACAAATTAATGATTTACAGTTCACCTGGTTTCCTGAATACCTGCACTGGCAAAAATGACTCAGGGCAATAATCTCAGCAAAAGAATTCCAACCCTGTCCCGGACTGTCTGGAGAGGCTTCCCAAGCCCAGATGTGTGATAAAGAGTCTTGGCATGTGGCTGGACTCAAGCCTCACAATGGACCACCAGGCAGGCCAAGCAGCTTGCCACTAATTGCGTTGGTGTCCTGAGACTCTTAAGAAAGGCTCTTAATCTCCTTCTCTTTAAAGCCAGAAGATTAATCATCAAGGCTCTTATTATTTCACGCCTTGACTATGGTAATGCCCTGTACCTGGGTCCCCCCCATACATGATCAAGAGGCTGTAGGTCACTCAGAACGCTGCTGCCCGGGTGCTCATGAATCTTCCAAGGCACCAATCATCAAAAAAGGCCTTGAATGACCTACACTGGCTCCCACTGAAGCAGCGAGTGCAATTTAAGGCCCTATGCATTTTGCACAGATTCCTTCACAAAAGAGGCCCCCTCTTGCTAAGGTCACTAGCCACCCCATACATTCCTGGGAGGTCGCTCAGAGCCTCTTCAGCCCATCTGCTCCTCGTTCCTAAGATCAAGAAATCTCGTTGGGAAGGCCTTTCACTCTCTCATCTGGCGCCTAAACTATGGAACACACTCCGACTTCAACTGTGTCATTTGACTAACAAACTTTCTTTTCGTAAGGCCTTGAAGACTTGGCTCTTCAGCATCTAATCTTCCCCTTAGTGGTGTACTGGCTAGTATGATGACTGTTCTAGCGCTGAGAGGCCTATGGGTAGCCATGCGCTTTACAAGAATCATAGAATACAATAGAATAGCATAGAATAGAACAGAATAGAATAACATAGAATAGAATAACATAGAATAGAATAGAATAACATAGAATAGAATACAATAGAATAACATGGAACAGAATACAATAGAATAACATAGAATAGAATACAATAGAATAACATAGAATAGAATACAATAGAATAGAATAGAATAACATAGAATAGAATACAATAGAATAGAATAGAATAACATAGAATAGAATAGAATAACATAGAATACAATAGCATAGAATAGAATAGAATAGAATAGAATAGAATAACATAGAATAGAATAGAATAACATAGAATAGAATAGAATAACATAGAATAGAATAGAATAGAATAACATAGAATAGAATAGAATAGAATAGAATAGAATAACATAGAATAGAATAGAATAACATAGAATAGAATAGAATAGAATAACATAGAATAGAATAGAATAACATAGAATAGAATAGAATAACATAGAATAACATAGAATAGAATAGAATAACATAGAATAGAATAGAATAGAATAACATAGAATAGAATAGAATAGAATAACATAGAATAGAATAGAATAGAATAGAATAACATAGAATAGAATAGAATAACATAGAATAGAATAGAATAGAATAGAATAACATAGAATAGAATAGAATAGAATAGAATAGAATAGAATAACATAGAATAGAATAGAATATAATAGAATAACATAGAATATAATAGAATAGAATAACATAGAATAGAATAGAATAGAATAACATAGAATAGAATAGAATAACATAGAATAGAATAGAATAACATAGAATAGAATAGAATAGAATAGAATAACAGAATAGAATAGAATAGAATAACATAGAATAGAATAGAATAACATAGAATAGAATAGAATAACAGAATAGAATAGAATAGAATAGAATAACATAGAATAGAATAACATAGAATAGAATAACATAGAATAGAATAGAATAACATAGAATAGAATAGAATAGAATAACATAGAATAGAATAGCATAGAATAGAATAACATAGAATAACATAGAATAACATAGAATAGAATAGAATAACATAGAATAGAATAGAATAGAATAACATAGAATAGAATAGAATAGAATAACATAGAATAGAATAGAATAGAATAGAATAGAATAACATTGAATAGAATAGAATAGAATAACATAGAATAGAATAGCATAGAATAGAATAGAATAGAATAACATAGAATAGAATAACATAGAATAGAATAGAATAGAATAACATAGAATAGAATAACATAGAATAGAATAGAATAGAATAACATAGAATAGAATAGAATAGAATAGAATAGAATAGAATAACATAGAATAGAATAGCATAGAATAGAATAGAATAGAATAGAATAGAATAGAATAGAATAGGGACAGTCACTATTAAAAATTTAGAAGCAGAAAATGTTAATGTGTTTTTACTCTCCTAAGCAATTGTTCTCAATGCATTTCAAACACTGGAAAATTAATCCACATCTCCCTTCTCTGCCTATATGTCCCTCATTTTAAACATGTAATGCTCGGATATTGATATTCAAAAGGAAATAACACCTTTGCCTGTAATCTCTCCACAATAATCTCTTTGAACATTAGCTTTCTTGTTTCTGCTTTTCTGCTTTCAAAACTCATATGGCCAAATTTAAAAAGCCTTTGTGCTGGACTTGCATCACAAATGTTTTGCTCTGGAAAGTTGCCTGAAAGTAATGCCAACCAGCGTGAAGCGCTGAATTACATTACTCTGCATCAAGGGGGAGCTGCATGGGTGATACATGGATGTTCCTTTGCAACCATCCAAGGTTTTTGGCCCAATATCCTAGCTACTAACAATAGTAGAAGGGGCTACTTTGTACCAAAAATTAATGCCACTTGAAAGCAGGTGTTAAAAAGGAGAAATGTTTTTAATTTCTCCTAACTTTTCTCACTTTGCATGTGTGCTACACTGTTTAGCACACTCCAAAGTGGGAAGAGGTTTAAAGTTTGTATAAGCATAGTATTTTGTACTGGAAGGGTGTCCTTCCAGTACAAAACCTATGCTAGACTCATGCTGACGCCTTTGCACTATGGTGCAAAGGTGTTTGTGTGGCGCTCGGCAGCCTGACTGTGCGCCATCGCTAGGAATAGAGCAGGACAGTGCCATGTCTCTGTAGATATGGCACTTTCCTGCTTTCTCCCTGTTATGCAACGCAGCGCAGCAACTTTGGGTGCTGCGCTGCATTGTGTGGTAGGTTGGTAAATCTGGGCCATAGTTTGTATATTCATGAGTTGAAGCAAACTTGAACCTTCATGAAACATTCTGGCTGGACAAGACAGCGTCATGCATCTGAAGCTACAGTGTGTTTATGATATGTGGAAGAATTGGTAAGTCATCCATGGGAGAAGCCTCCCCTGGTAGAAAATGGGCTGGTGGAATTACCTGTCAGACATCCAATGAGAATGCAAGATGTACGGATTAGAGGTGGACGAAATATTCAGGCAAATTCCAAAACATGCATAACTATCCTTTTTTTCTGCATGGGGAGCAATTTTTTAGTTCGAGCCTTCAGGCAGCTTATGCACACTGTCCCTTGTGACAATCTATTGTTCTTAAAAAAAACCTCTAAAAAGGATCTTTTAGACCTCCCATTACTTTCCATTCTATGACATCACTATCACTCCTCTTTGCGGCCTTCTAATTCAGCAGCACATCCCAGGCATCACTTCCTGCCCCATTTTGTTTGTTTGTGTCTAGCATGGACCAAGTACAGATTGATTTAACTTAATTAGTGTCCATCCGCTGCTCGCACTGTGATAGAGGTACTTTTTCTTCTTTTTTTGCCATTTTTAATATATAGCGTAACCACAGCCCTAACCGAAGGTATTGAAGCACTTTACCTGAGCACCAGTTATATTACACAAGTTCACATTAATTTTATTATTTTTCATTTAAAGTAATTTGCCCAGGACCACTAGTTACATTACACAAATTTGCATGTATAATTATTTTTAATTTAAGTTTAACTGATTTGCCCAGGACCACAGGGAGTCGAGCTGAAGTCAAGACTCAAACCTGGTTCCCCAGTTCCAAAGTTGGCAGCTCTGGCCTAAGTGCCACGTCCTTCTGCCATCTCCCTCCTCCCACTCACTCCTCCATTTGGTTTCTTATCTGCTTTCCAATGCTCCCGCACCTGCCTAGATGGCATGCAAAAGGCGAGGAGGGTTCTGCTGTTCACTCGCCCACCTCCTTGTTCCCAATACCTGCAACAGTCTTTGATTCGGACCTGGCATCATCATTATGCTCCCGGCAGCACTTCCATGGACACCAGAGCTTTGGCTTGAAGGACCCCTCCTCTGGTCAGCGTCGGGGCCTCTCCAGCCCTTCTTCGGCGTGACACCATGGCTTCAGCTTTAATGGCCTAGTAAGACAGACTAAATTAGAAAGCAGTGTTTTCTATTAAAAAGAACAAGCATTGGCAAAAGCAATAGGTCTCACGTATGTGAGATCTATGAGATCCATTGGGCTTTGACCTTTTTTTTTTTAGCCGTGTTGTACCTTATTGCAGCTGCTGTGCAGCATGGCTAAAAGTTAAAAAAAAATGCTATGATGCAGTCAATACTGGCCGCTCTATAGAGCTTTTTTTACTTTCAACTATGCTGCACAGAAGACCATCATTTTACAACATGGCAAAAAAAATATTGGCAAAGCCAAACAGTTCTACTATTTGTCTTTTCAATGTGCTTAAGCCATGTTTTACAGCTGTGTGGCTGCTTCACAACATGGTTGGAAGTAAAAAAAAAAGCGCTGTGCAGAGGTAAAATTGTGTGTTTAAGGTAGCTTAAGAAAATAAAAGCAAAAGAGTTTGGGACTCAAACAGAATTAACACGTAGAACAAATTGTGCGAGGAAGTCGCGTGAGAGCCCATTGGGAGCAAATGTGTATGGCATCCATGCATCTTTTATTTACATTGGCCTCCAGTGGGATTCTGTGATTTTCTCTGCAGAATGAAATCCGTTTCAACGTATTTGTCCGGAAACAGCACACAGAAGTTTTGGTGAGAAAAGAATCTCAATATGTCATCAATAAGAAACCTTGAAACTACTTAGCTGCCTGCATTGATGAGTTTATTCCAGCACAAAGCCCGCCGCCTTATGGATTGTATGGCAGAGGAAATCCCCCTGGTGGCTTCTCTTCTGATTAAGCACTTCCTACAGATACCAAAGGATTTTCTGTTACCACCAAACTCTGAGTCAGGCTGAAGTGTCTTTCTGAGACCATTCAGCTACAAGTGTTCAGTTTATCGCACCAAGAGCGGACGGCATCTTGAGTTTTTCACTTTTTCATTCTTTTTCATTTGTGCCAGAGACTAAGGCCCTGATTTTGACCTTAGCACCCTCCCACCAAGGTCTTGGTTTTGTCCAGTGGCGTCACTAGGGGGGTGCGGGGGGTGCGGACCGCACCGGTGTCCCGGGTGACACCATCACATGGGGTGACACCTTTCCCAAATGAGACTATTTACTAAATAGTCTCATTTGGGAAAGGTGTCACCCCATGTGATGGTGACACCACGAGTTACCGCACTGGGTGACACCAACCCTAGTGACGCCGCTGGTTTTGTCTACATGTGGTGAAGGTATTCTAGTGTGTACAGCTGGATTTCACTACTTCTAGTGGCCACCCTGTAGCCGCAGTGTTGAGTCAGATGACTGAATATGCTGCCTGATTTCTGCATGAGCTGCAGGACAAGCAGGATGTGGCGAGGTGGTGTTGTCTCCATCAGCTCAAAGCTGCCTGCTGCCTCCTTGTTCCCACTCCGGGAGTCTCAGTGAGGTCACGGTGGGTCTAATACTCGCTCATGCTTGGAAGTTTGGCGGCTGGGCTAACAGTAAGTAATTTAGGTTGGAATGCCCATCATCTGCAGAACACAGGGAATCCTGGCTGTGGAATGTTACCTTTAATACAGAATCTTTACATTGGTTAAATCCTACTTACCACCTTACCTGTGAAGAACAGTGCTCTCAGTGTAATGTACCACGATGTAAAGGTAATCTCCGTAGAATTACCACGATGCTGAAGTAAAAAGCAGATATTCCACAAACCCCGTCCCTGTGGTTCTCTGTCCCCTTGGCCATTTGAGAATCCCTGGGATACCACCAGATCTTCCGAAAGGATGAAGCCACACACCAGCACAGTGTAACCCATGCCCACCTTATATGAACTGTCATCAAAGAGCTGCTTGCAGACTGCATGGTATAGGTTTCCCCCAGTCTTTCATTATTCTAATGTTGCTAAAAAAGGGTTACTCTGGGGAAAAATACATTCTTATTGGCAAAGCCAACCACTGTGGTACGTTTTAAATCCTAAGTTTGCGCTTCTTCAGATCAAATACTCTTAAAAGATGCTGCCTACTAGTATGGACTCCTACACTTTGTCATCCTCATTGTCTTTTGTTACATTTCCTATAGGCTGATTTATACAGGAATGACTCATTGGCCATTGGCTCCGTATAACGTGTGTCATGTAAAGTGCTCTGACACCCTACACTGATATGAGTAGCACTATAAAACAAATGAAATGCATATTAGAGAGGGGCTGTGTAGAGATGAGGGGGCACCGGCGGAGCATCATATTGAGGGAATCAGTGGAGAAGGAGGTTTTGGGGTGGAAGAGCGGCAACAAAGAATGTCAAACTGGGCGACGCCAGAGCTGAAGCAGCCCTGCATGCGTTCTTATTTATTTCGCGTTTTTGTAAGGCCCTGAGCACAGCATAGATGCAGCCTCAGAAGCCAAAGGGGGGTTATCTTTGTTCTGCAATTGGTGCGTAGTTCGTCATTTGGTCTGAACTGCTGACGAGGGCTCTTCTTAACGGCGAATAGCAGTGTGAGGCGCCATCTTTCCCTGCATCTTCGGATCGAGCGAAGGTTCTACTTACATGAAGGGACGTGTTATGCCAATAGACAAGACAAGCATTGGCATAGCCAATAGGTCTCGCCTTTGGGACCTTATAAGTGTTTAGACATGCAACAGTTGATGTTGTTGCACCAAGGATATTGTACTGCATAACTAAATACGTATAAGGTTCCAAAGGCGAGACCTATTGGCTATGCCAATGCTTGTTTTAATACTTTTGACCATGCTCCTCAGCAGGTGGGCTGCTGTACAACATGGCTAAAAACACTGACAAAGCCAATAGGCCTCATATAGGCGAGAACGCTTGGCTTTGCCAATGCTTATCTGCCTGTGGGGCAGAATCAAGATCGCTCCAATGCTCCACACGCAGAAAAAAAAGACCATATCAGCTGCTTTTAGGAGCATTGTAAGGGGCTTTGCAATGTTGTTGCATGAATAATATTTCCATTAAGTTGAATACATTGCCCAAACCTCTCACAGTGCTGTTGAAAGCAACTTTGCCAACAAGGAAGTCTGTGTGCAGTGCTTGCCTCAGTGTCCTCGTGGCGCTCCACCAGGCCGACACCAAGCTCCCCTTCTAGTTAACTTGCTTTCATGCACTGTCAGGGGTCAGATAGTGTAATTAATCTAGTACAATTACTATTAAGTGCTGGAAGGCACACAAATTGTTGTTCCATGCATTACTCACCATAAGGAACGAGGAATTCTTGTTCTGCAGAGCTTTAAGTCTGTATTTCACCTTTTTAAAACTCGGACAAGTGGACGCAAAACCAGTGAAACTGGGTGGATTATCCTTAACTTTTGCATCCACTTACTGTGGATAAAAAAAGGGATGTCACCCATCCCTATTACTGACCTCTGTTGTTATACATCCTGTGTTGTGGAAAATTTAGCAATAGCCAATGAAGTTATCAGACACAAACTCTTAACTAAAAAGCATGCTACAAACACTGGGGCATCAAAAGAGTAATAGTTGATTTGATTTTCGGTACACCTGCACTTACCTCTTTGCTGCAACATAATGTAATGGGCCTACGTCATGTTTCTTCTGCTGCTGACTTAGGGGCTCACCTTGCTGCACTGCACCGCGTGACAGGGAATGGACAGGAATGTGCCGTATTTAGGTCAATATGGCACATTCCTGTCCTTTCCCTTGTATCCTTTTGCCATCCTAGCGCAAATGCAGGCATCCTTGCACCATTGTGCAAGAGAGCCTGTGTTGTATGCAAGATTGTTTTTGTGCAGGAAGGGGCACCTTCCTGCACAAAAACAACCCTGGGAGGCATATTCCTGTGGCACTCATAGAAAGAGGAACGAGGAGAAATAAACATATTTCTCCTCGTTATGCTTCCCCTGGGAAGGTGTAAAATTTTGTTGCATCCCCAGGTTGACAAGTTGTTGTAAATCTGGGAATGCGTCAAAATCCATGGGAGTTGCATGGGAACACCCACGCAAACCCCAGGGAATGCCTTCCCAGGGCAGAGTAACGCAGTGCAATGATTTGCGCTGCATTGCGTTACTACAGATTTTTGAAGCCACTCCGAGCCATGCAAAGTGGCTTTGCGTACCTTCAAAAATGTGACTTAGAGGTTCGCGTCATGCATGTACCACATTGCGTGGTGCAAACGTGACTCAAGACTCTCATAACAAGCCCCTTAGTTTATGGAAGTACCAATGCCACATACGTTCATGCTTAACACTCTAATGTGCAGCATTTAATGGAGAAAGTGTCGGGCATAGGTGATGCCGTAGAGCCAGTATGCGCTAGTACGGACACTTGTACTTCTGCCATGTTCATGACATTAGTATATAGTGGTTCAAAATAGAAATCCATGGTAAAGGTGCCACAGAGGAATTAGTCCGTGGTGAAGCATTCACCGTGTACCTCTGTCATGTCTATCAAAGTGATTGGTAGTGTTTCATGGTGAATCACAAGGTGAGGTGCCATACGGGAATTGGTCCATGATGCCACATTGGCAGTGGGCTTTGTACATGTTCATCGCACTGATGTTTGGTGTTTCGGGCAGAAGTGTTTGTTGAATGTTCCACATGTAAACATTTCATAGTGGAAGTTCTGCCAAGCCTACAGTTACCAAAAATGTATAGATAAGATCAAGCAAGAACTTCTGAGACGATCGTTGAGTTACACACAGGTACACCTGGTACGCTCTACACAACAGTGATGTACACAGTTGCCTAATTTCATGTAACCGCTTGCGAAAAAACGTTCATTCAAGCCATGTCTGCTACCTCTCAATGGTTGTCAACGTACATGATGATAAACAACTCTCCACACTGTGCACACCTACTGATGATTTATGCATTATCTGTCCCAAGCACAGAAGCAGCAGTAGAACCAAAGAAAGAACTTACAATGACACACAGGCCGAATATTTTCTGCACAAGGATGCAGCGACTGAACTTTCCAGGTGAGTAAGTCCACGGAGATATTAACTGGGTGAGGCTACCATCATCATCACCAGTAACTTTAAAGCAGAACTAGAATTAAGTATGACAAAATGACCAATAACCACCCCCTGTTTTCCACACATGTTGTTGAAACTGGCTAATTTCAGAGTACAGCGTTGTCAAATACTGACAAGCCGTACCCTTCCACAGTGAAACAGTTACCATCACCAAATTGAAGGGAGAAATACCGATTGGCTGGGGTACCCAGGTTTTTCCATCTATTCATCGAGGAACTGGAACAACATTTCTGTACCCTTCAGGACTGTTCCAACACTGCTCCAATTTAGGAAAGAGTTAAAGATGCACCTCTTTAAAGAACTCTACATCGCAATGCATCAACAGTCCACACATCAGATACCTCGCCTCTCACTCGTTGACTTTATGCTTGCCTTTGACTGTGTACAGTGCTTCCTGTTTCTTGGCTAAGGATGTGCTATACAATAGCACATACAAATATACATAAATGCAGGTTGTTGACGCAATACATTTCACCCATTAAGCCCTCAGTCGTCCAAGGGGTTGTGAGCAGGTTCAACCCAACCAAAAACACAACAACAGCAAAACACACAGGTTACGTGTAAGCTCAACAGATGTTTCACAAATGCCTGTGCCAGATTCCCTGGGTAACCTCGAAAGTGCCGACGAGCATCTGCACCCCGTAATAATGACCAACATTGAGTCCAAGGCTGCATGGATTATAAGTATGTATTTTATCATGTTATTTGTATTCAGATATGATGTGCCCAGGCATATGTCCCAGGCAACTGATGTTCAAATTTGCACAAAATTTAGGGATAGACTGATGTAGCAGCAACTACTCTGGGCTTGCTTGCCGGTACACCAGTCAATACCCTTGCTTACCCTGTTCTCAGTGGCCATAAAGGCAGCAGCAGGAAGCACAAGCATTTGCTATGTAATAGGTCTCGCATTTGCAAGAGGTAGAGCTATTGGCGTTGTAAATGACAATGCCTTTTACCTATGTGTTTTGGTTTGGAGTGTAGTGGGCATATGTGGTGTGGAGTGACATTATGTGGGTTGAATTGGAATTGTTAGTTGTGGTATGATGTGTAAATGTGTTCTGTGTATTGGAAGTATGTGGTGTGTTGTATAATTGTGTTGTATATTTTAAATATGTGGTTTGGTGTGGGATTATATGGTGTGTATTGGAAATGTGTGGAGTTGAATTGTATGGCATGGAACTGTGTGGCATTGAGCAAAATTATGCTTGTTGGAATTATGTGTTATGGTGTGGAGTGCATTTATGTGGATTGCTGGTATGTAGCATAGGGTGCATTTATGTGGGGTGTATTTATGTTGTATTGAGTAGAGTGTAATTATGTGTGGTGTAATTATGTGGCACTGAGTGGTATTATGTGGAGTGTAATTATGTTGTGTGGTGCTGAAATGTGTGGTATTGAATTGTGTGGTGTTGTGTGGAATCATGTGGCATGGTTTGTAGTGTTATTATGTGGCATGGTGGTGTGGAGTAGCATTATAAGGTGTGGAATTGTGTGGCTTGTTGTGAAGTTGGAATTTTTTTGTGTGGATTGTAATTATGTGTTTTGGAATTGAGTGGATATAGGTACAGTGTAAATATATCAGATAGGTGCTGAAAGTAAAAGCCCACAAAAGAGACCTAGCCCTGCAATTCCTTAGTGAAGCATGTGGTAGTTTCAAGAGCGCTAGTTAGCTCCCGCTTTGACTATGGCCAGCCTAATTTGTAGTCTTGCCACATACCAGGTCCAAAAACTGGAGAAGGCTCAACATGCAGACAGCCGTCTCATCAGTATGTGGCATCCAAACTAAAGGCCTGCACTGGCCTCAATAAAAACAAGCATTGGCATAGCCAATAGGTCTCGCCTTTGGGACCTTATAAGTGTTTAGCCATGCAACGGTTGATGTTGTTGCACCAAGGATATTGTGCTGCATAACTAAATACTTATAAGGTCCCAAAAGCGAGACCTATTGGCTATGCCAATGCTTGTTTCTACATATTATTGTCTTCAGGTGTTTACTTCAGTTCAAATTAACCATGGCCACAAGTCCCAGAATGCACCGGTTAATTAGATGAAAACATTAACCTGGAAAGTGAGCTGAAGTTATTTGGTAACTGCCAACAGGATGTGGTAGATTTGGAGTCAGTTGGGACACAAGGAAAAGGGTTGCAGTCCCCTCTTTCCCCGTCCCGGGCTTGTGCACCTGTAAGGTGTAACCTTCCGCCCCTTTTGGCCGAACTCGCAGCCCACCTCCGGAGGCAGCATTGCTTGATGCAAAGCAGGTGCTCAGTCGGGCTCGGGTTGGTCGCTTGAGGCGTATGCAAAGCAGGCCTGTGTGTGTTTGCTTTCCCTGTCTGGGAAGAGTTAAAATGATGCTTCTGGCCGGGACAGGGGGAGAGATTATTTGAATAGAAATATGACAGCCCTGTTTACAAGGTGCTTATCTGGGGTCGCCGGATGGAGCGTCCAACCCCGGGCGGAATATTGAGGCGTGAGGCTTCAAGTGACTGGGAGATGCGTGGAGATAGGCCGGCGGACCAACGGCGTGAGTGTGCGTACACAGGCGCAGGGCCGTGGGCCAACAGGAGTACCAAATATGTGTGCGTGCACACAAACGAACCCCACTTGTGTGTGCGCACAACGGAGGCACAAGAGGGTGTGTGCACACAAAAGCTCAGGACGTGCGCTTCAGGGTGTGTACAGATGAGCCCCAACAGTGCAAGAGAGAAAGGGTGTGCGTGCGCACAAACCAGTACTAAACATGTTGCTGTATGAATAAAGAGCCGCTCGTGTGTACGTCTGTTTGTACAAGGAAACACAGCGTGATAAGTAATGTAGATGTGTGCGTGTAAGGCATAGAAAGTGACATTGGGTGGATCTGTGTATGCTTGCAAAAACAAGATAACCAGCGCGACCAGCGCTGACCGCCATCTGTTTCCAATTAACGCGACCGCGAGACGCGGGCACGATAATTGGAAACAGATGGCGCTGCTGCTCGCTCCCGAGCACCCTAGGCCAGGGGACAAAGAAGGCGGGACATGCACCCACCTTGGACCAATTGCGTGCTGTCTTTCTTAGAAAGACGCATGCAAAGGCCAATTGCGGGTGATAAAAAAAAAAGCACACGCACGAGCGTGTGTTTAGAGTTTAAAAGCCCTTACTAAAAGCCTTGCAGCGCATGCGCGCTGGCTCAGGCGAGACCTAAAAATGAAAAGAGTTCAATGGAATTTGCTTTATCCACAAATGCCTAGAAGGATCCCACCTTCATACACTGTAAAATAATGAACACGAACCAACTGCAGAAAAAAACCAACTTGTCATATCTAGATTCAGAAGAAAAGCAGAGGAGACAGCTGATTTGCTGAGGTGGCAACTTGCCTCTGGAACAACTGGTGCTCAGCTGTTTACAACACTCCATCTCTTATGGTCTTGGTGTTTGATGGCGATTCCTTTGTATTCAAGGCTGCAAGAAAACAACAACTTTTGTTACGCCTCTGATTTTGTGTTTTTAAAGGAAGAACCATCATTGTAAATATGGGAGTTGGAGTCTCAGGGACCCTACCAATGCAGCACCGGAGTGCAAAAACAACTAAACACCCCAAACTATAACATTTTATAAAGCTTACATCTGGTGAGGTCACCTAGGATACCGTGATTACATGCTGTAGTAAGAGTAAAATTCATGTTGTAATAAATGGAGGCAGATGTTTTTTTTTAAAAAAGGCAATAGTAATGAAGTATACAAACATGAGTGCTGCTGTATTCCCAATTTCTTTTTGGCAAACGTGTGTGGGGAAAAAAGAAAACAGCAACATATTTGTAAGTGTAGGTGCCTTCAGGGCCGCACTGGCCGTAGTGGGTACCTAGCATTTTCCTGGTAGGCCGGAAGGGGGGGGGGGGGTATTGGAGTGGTGGGGGCCGTTTTTGTTACTGGGGCCAGTTTTGCAGCAATGCTGCAAAATCGGCCCCCTGCGGCAAGAGCAGCAGCAGTGTTTCCCACCAGCATCTGCCCCTTAAACCTAACCCCCCACACACCCCCAGGCCGGTCCAATTTAATTGCTAGGGCTGGTTTGCATTCTCAGTCTGTGGGTGCACATGTCTTTTCAAATGTGCTTTTTGTTAGAGTTAAGTTCATCTTGATTGTTTTACAAAGTGCAATGCCTTTGCAGATTTGTGGTATAAATCAAATGATCTTTTTTAAGCATAAAACATATACTAAAAAACTCAGAATCAACATAATCACGGACTCACATCATAAATTTTGCATTTATAAAGTTCATGTTAACTCTGCGATTTTTCGGGCACAAAACAATCAAATACATTTCTAGAAATAGCCGTATGGCTAGTGTTTGCTTTTAAGAATGAAAGAAATTAGTTATTTAAAAGAAATATTGCATACAGACGGGATCATAAAGTCTCATCTAAGTGAAACAACTGTTGAGCATTCACAACCCCGCAATGGACCCAAAGCCAAAAAGAACAAGCATTTTCAATGCAATAGGTCTCACATTATTTAAAGTTAGAGCTATTGGCGTTGTAAATGACAAAGGGGCATATTTACTAGAAACTGGCAGAGCGTGGTGTTATGCTGAAAATGGTAACGCCGCGCTCTGCCAGTTTTAAAACGCAAGGATGCGCCGTATTTACAAGAAAGCGGCACACCCCTGTGTTTCCACTGGTGCTGGTGCTAAAGAAGCTGCCTAGCGCCAGTCCAGGCACCCTTGTGCCATGTTGCAAGGGTCCCTGCTCTGCAGGGGAGATTGTTTATGTGCTGGAAGGGACACCTTCCTGCACATAAACAATCTTTACAGGCGATTTGCTGTTTCTATGTGTGCTACCGAATGCAGCACACTTGTAAAGAGCAAAATACAAGGAGAAATGAAACATTTCTCCTCTTATTGCCTGCTTAAGACCAGGTATTCCCTGGTGATATTTTTGGCGCTGACCCATACCTTGTGAATATGGGGCAGCGTCAAAAAGCAATGGGTGTTGCGGCTGAAACACCCACTGCAACACCTCATTGCATGCCCCTTTCACACTACGTGCTGCGTGAATTGGGGCATTATTTACAAGGCGGCGTTAAGCTACGTTAAGTGTCTTAACGTCACCTTGTAAATAAGGCAAAAGACTTAACACCACCAGAACGTCGCAAAAAGTGATGTTCTGGTGGTGTTAACACCTTGAAAATATGCCCCAATGTCTTTAACCTATGTGTTTTGGTTTGGAATGTAGTGGATGTATGAACAGAGACACAGCTACAGCACTGCCTAGAGGACTTAGAATGTGGAATTACCACTGGGACCAGAGAAGCAGCTGCAGCACTGTCTAGAGGACTTAGAATGTGGAATTACCACTGGGACCAGAGAAGCAGCTGCAGCACTGTGATGGAGCAGGGTTTTGATAAAATAAAAGCTGCTCGGATTAACTCCTCAATAACATTTACTAACAGTGTGCTGTGAAAATAACGTGCAAAAACACGAAAACACGGGGAAATGCTTTTGGCATGCATGCACTAATGCGTGGACTAATGCATGAAAACTAGGCCGCATTTGCGTTCTGCTTGAAATAAAATAATAATAATGCAGCTTTTGCACATTAATGCTCTTGCTAGGAATATAACGTGGGATAGTGCACTGGTGGGTGGTAAACAGAGAGAATTATATTTCATGAAATTAATAATGTCTGTGTTTTGTTCATTGTAGAGAAAACAAATATGGGCCTACATCTTTGAATGCCAGTTGAGGGTTAAATGAAATAATACGAATAAATAAACTGAAAAATCGAGTTTCAAGAAGGGAGAGAACGAAGAAGGCAAAGGCTGATAACCTTCAAGAACAATTGTATGTCTGCCAAGTAACGGAAAGACGGCCGTGATATCAATAAAAATGTACAAACTTCTTCTGCAGAAGCGGCAGAGGCGAACAATGGAAATGTAGAGATTTGCAACATGTTACTTGTTGGAGAAAACGTGTATTCATGAGACGTGGTTAACGTAATGAGAAAAACAAAACAAAGAATGCTGTGAAAACATGGACGTGACTATGGTGGTATGATAGAACACTCCCTAAACTGACCAATGAGAGACTGAGGTTCTAAAAATGTTGTTACAATGGTGGGTTGGACATGTAGGTTTTTAGAATATAAATGGGATGCCTGAGGGGGATTTTAGCGTGCCTTGGGAGAAGCTAGAGAGAGGGAGATCGTCGCTGTCCGTCGGTTTGCTGTATCCAGATAGAGGCCTACTTATTTCTTGTTCCTGTATTATCCTTTGTTCCCTGAACCTTCTCGGGCAACCCCTATCTATTCCTGTGGCCAGGGGGTAGATTTTCCACTGATTTTCTTGGGTTAATATAGCTAAATGATCTGTACTTTGCATAAATATTTGCAAATGTATTTTGTCTCTGAAACTGCTGTCTCTCCGCCTATCCACTCTCTCATTTGCATTTTGTTTCCTTGATGTTGAGTTTGACACTATTTGCCTTGATTAATGTTCTCTCTCTGTGATTGATGCATTGTTTGCCTTGTAAAACTGTACGTGATGAGCATATTACCTTCACATTATTTTGCGATAAATATTGATAACCTTACACTGAGTTTGTGATTTATTTAGTAGTATAGATAGATAGTTAGTACTAATTATTACCATCAACTTCTCAACTTTAGGTCCATCGACCAGAAGAAAGAGAGTTGATATACAGGTTCAGTTATGTATTTAGCATGTTAGATACAAGCCTGTATTTATGAACAACTGATTAAAGTCAAACTTGAACAGCGCAACAGGGATTCATTGTTGGGTGAATGAGTATGGGCTAGTGTTTGTGTTATTATTGATTATTGATCCCTGATTGGCACTGGATCAGTTTTTGGTAGCAGAGGATGGTTAATTATTGATTAGTTTGGTAATAATTATCGATTATTGATTATTTGGTTCCTAACATGAAAAGTTAGTGTTTTGTTCTATGTTGTCTAGAAGTACGGGTACGGAGTTACCTGAGATCCCGGGATAATGTGTTTAGCCTGAAGAGGCAGAAGAATAGTGTGGAAAGGTATCACACTGGAGAAGTACTTTGTCTGTTGTTATAATACTGAACGGCGAAAGACTGTTGGTGTTATATTAGGGACGATTCGTTTGAGAGTAGATTTGCTTGAAATAGTAAAGGGTCCACTTCCGAAACTCTGGCCTTACATCCCCAAAGGAATACCAAGACCTCTTTCCTTGTGAAAGTCCTCTTCCGAAACTTTGGCTAGTATCCCTAGAGTAGTACCAAGTCCACCTGTAGCTTGTTTGTGTGTAGAATAGCGCTGGTCATTATTTTACTAGAAGTAAAAGAATTTCTCTCCGAAAGGAAAAACTATCTCTTTATTTAGAGGAACAGACAAGGTAGCATTTGTTTTGGGTTGTTTTCTAACAAATTTAGTTGAGAAAAACATATAAATACATTGCCGTATTATTTTGTAAAGGGAAGATCAGCAGAAGGAGTAATACTGCCGTCAGAGAAAAAGCTGCGCTGGCATTGGTCAGATAGTGGGTGCTTAAACAGACGTGATTGGTTGGTTGCTGTGAGCCGTGCTGGTATTGGTCGAGGTACTGACTACATAGTGTGCTCTGATTGGTCGGTTGGTGTGAGTCACGCTGGTATTGGACGAGCGTTAGCAAATAGAATAAGCAGAAGTACGAAGAGTTTGTTGCTTGTCTACTGAAATATATTTTAGCGTGAAGAGTCGGAAAAATGAAGATGATTAATAGGATAAAGGGTTTCTTTAAAAAGGACAAACCAATAGTTACTAGAGAGGGAATTTCTATTCCACCTCCAAGAACTGCTGCTTCTTTTATGATGTTGGAACCTGGTTACCATACGTGTACTTGGTTAGAGAATTGGGTGAGATACACAGAAGATGATGGTGTCTTGGCTTTTCCGAAACATGGTACATTTAATGTAAGGGTTTTGGAGAACTTGAGAGAACGATTGAACCCCTAGACCTACTCAGTATGAAGCACTTGAGGAATGGGAACATGAGGCATATAAACGAGAGAAATACAGGAATGGAAATAGATACAGGAATATGATATTGAGGTATGCTGAGGCAAGATGGGATGATCAAATGAAAAGATGGAGGAGAGCCGTAAAAGCGGATGGTTTGTACCCAGTTTTAATTGCTGAGGAATCGAATGGAGGCAAATGTAAAGAGAAAAAGAAAAATGTAGAGACATCAGGATTAAACTTTGACCCGAGTGAATCTGATATTGAGTTGTTAGATGACATCTTGACTAAAAGACCTCCACCGTATCAGGAAAACTCAAGTGAAACAGTTCCAAATGCACCATTAATGGGAACCCCACTAAATCCACAGGTTCCACAAGTCCCGGTAGTTACTAGAGCAGTACAAGAGAGTGAAATGGACATTTTGAATAAGGCGAGAGAGGAGTTAACTCAGAAAATTAATCAGATGACTCTGAATGCGGAAGCATTAACAGTGCCGGTAACAATTGGTCCCATAGTTCCATTGTATGGAGAAAATCAGAATATATCGAGAGTACATGTGTTGACAGTCCTAGTGAAAAGTGTTAGGAATGAGGTAATAACCGTAGATGAACAGGCTGGACAAGCTGAAACAAGTACTTCATTAATTGATCTTCCAGTTTGTGAGATGCTAACTGAAACCCCTAAGAGAGGTGCGCAAATGGATCCAAGGAGAATAGTGCAGAATGTCACTCCAGTGTCAGGGTGTTCAATGGGACCTTCACCAGATGAGTTAGATGACTGGATAAGGGGGATGGAAAAGCGGAAACCTCAACCACATAGTATAGATGTGGGTAAACTGAGAGTAGTTCTGGAAGAGATGATTATTGGTACAATAAGTCCAGACAGATTGAGTAGTTATCGAGATGAAGAGTTGTTATTTCTGTGCAAAAATATTACATGGAAAGCAAGAAATCTTCATGAGAAATTGACAGAAGCCACTAATGAATATGGAGTAGACATAGAGAAGTCAAGGGTGTTACAGAAAACGTATAGACTGGATTTTACTGAAAAGGATTTGGAGAGTTTGAATGCGTCTGGCGAAAGATTGTAAATAAAAGAATTGATGAGTATTTTTTAAAAAGTGGGGTGATGTAGAACGGTGGAAAGGTAGATGGGTGAAATAGAAAGAAGAAATGATTGCCAATAAAAATGCGTCTTTATTTCCATTAAGAGAGACACAGGCTGAAATTATGTGTCCAATGAGAGAGGTTCTAGGTGGTGGATATGTTCATGTTCCTTGGTCGAGACAGGATACATTATCCTTTACTAATGACTTCCCCAGGTTGAGGGAAAAGCCAGTTGAGTGGTACAAACAGGTAGAGAGGTTTGTAAAAGTTTCAAAGGTTTTGTTGAAGGATCTAGATGGTTTGTTCAATATTGTTGTTCCAGCTGATTTATGAACAGAGTGTAAAATTACAGTTGATTGGCCTAAAGAAGAATATCCCAGGGATGCGAAAACAGGAGCACCTTCAGATGAGGTGAAGAAAAAATATTATCAGGTGATCACTTTTCTGAAAGGTAAGATTTCACCAAAGGAAACAGATTGGGTTAAAATTGACAGAACAACTCAACAACCTAATGAGTCGGTACATGCTTACTATGAAAGGTTGTTACAGGCGTTCAAACAGTACAGTGGGTTTGAGAATATCGGAGATAAAGATATGGGACATTTTGTGTATCGTTTTGTGTTTGGATTAAAACCAGAAATTAGTAACATGATTCAGTAACTTTTGGTTTGTTGGCAGAGTAAAACGGTTGATGAGATACTGAGGTATGCAAAATATTGTAGTGATGATATTGAGTCAAGACACAAGAAGCTAAAAGAGAAAATGATGTGGGCACAGGTGAAGGTGCCGGAACAGAAGGATGGTGAAAACAATGGTTCTCAAACAGATTATCAGATGAAAGGTCAGAATCAAAATGGTCAAGTTTCCAGTGGTGGCAGAGGAAGAGGTAAAATGAGTAGAGATGAGCTGAAAAAGAAATGTCCTTGTCATGCGTGCGGAAAATTTGGACATTGGAAAAACGAGTTTAGATCTTTACTGAAAAATAATTTAAATCCACAGATGCAGAATGAGGTGGTTGTGAATCAACAACAGCAACAGCAGCAGCAGGTAGTTCAGGTGCCACAAGCTCCTATGCCAAATAATGTGAATGCTCAAGTGCAGAGACACAGTGTGAACACTGGATTTCATGCAGGTGAACAAGTTGGTAAGAATCAAAATGTGCAAATGGTTTCGCAATACTTGTTGCAGTGCAATGAGTGATTCAGACTCATCTCAATGACGGTGCCTGAGGGGGGAGGAAGAGTGCGTGCTTGGCGCATCTCTAGAGGTAGATCAGACAGGTTCATTTGTTGATGGAAAAGTGGAAGGTAATGATATTACATTCCTAGTGGACACTGGTGCTACCCGTTCTACTGTGAGAGCTGCAGAAATTCCAAACCTACCCCTCTCGGGAGAAACTATCCTAGTTGTAGGAGTCTCCAATAAGTATATTAAAACTCCAATCACAAAGCCAATAGAAGTTCATATTGGGAGATTCAGAGACATGCATCGGTTCGTGGTATGTGATACGAGTCCGGTAAACCTTTTAGGAAGAGATTTGCTATGTAAGATGAACTACACCATCTATTGCACACCAGATGGTATAGCTTTCCAAACACTAGATGAGGATGTTGCGTTTAAAATGATGTTAGCAAAACAAGGGACAGAAGTGGATGAATTATTTTCACTTCTCACTGAAGAAGATTTGCCTGCAGAGCTGAGAAATACAGTAAGGTCTGATGTATGGGATTTTACAGGAAAAGAGATTGGTCTGATGAAAGGTGTGGATCCTATTCAGGTTGGGTGAAACCGGGTGCAACATTTCCAAACACACCTCAGTACAAAATGAGTCCTGAAATAACAGCAGAAGTTATTCCTGTGATTGATCAAATGATTGAGCAGGGTATTTTAAGAGAAATACTAAGCAGTCTTTGTAATTCGCCTATTATGGGAATTAAAAAGCCAAGTGGAAAATATAGGCTAGTACAAGATTTACGTAAAATTAATAAGATTGTGGTACCCTGTTGTCCAATAGTGCCAAATCCAGCAGTGATTCTTTATCAAATTCCCTGTGATGGAGAATGGTACACAGTAATTGATCTGTCAAGCATTTTTCTCGAGTCCTCTACATACGGATAGCCAGTATTTGTTCGCTTTCCGGTTCGGATTCCGAGTTTTGGCATGGTGCCGAGTTCCTCAAGGGTACACAGAGAGCCCTTTGATTTTTAATCAAATTTTGAAGAAGTGTTTGGAGACTTTGGTCATGCCGGAAAAATCAGTTTTGGTTCAGTACATTGATGACTTACTGGTGGCATCAAAAACACGAGAGGCATGTTTGACAGATACAATTGCTTTACTGAACCATTTGGCAGAAGGTGGGCACAAAGTGTCACAGGCAAAATTACAATTTTGTAAACAGGAGATCCAATATTTGGGACACAAAATAGAGAAAGGAGTCAGGAAGGTGACGCCGGAACGGATCAGTGTGATTCAGCAAATTGAGCCCACCTAAGACTCAGAAAGAAGTTCGAATGTTTTTGGGAATGGTTGGATACTGCAGACAGTGGATCAGTGGCTTTTCACTGATTGCAAAACCTCTTCAGAGGTTGACACACAAAGATGTGACTGATCCGATTGAGTTGGACGATGAAAACATGAGAGCTTTTATTGAGTTACGAGATAGTCTTTGTCGAGCACCTTCATTAGGAATGCCAGATTACACAAAGGATTTTGTGTTGTACTGTTGCGAGAGAGATGGGTGTGCACTTTCAGTTCTAACCCAAAAACATGGTATGGCACGACGTCCAGTGGCATATTTTTTTGCTACTTTGGATTCAGTGGCCGCAGCGTTACCAGGCTGTTTGAAGGCAGTGGCTGCTACTTGTGTGAGTCTGGAACAGAGTGAAGCGATTGTGATGGGACACCCAGTCAAAGTATATGTGCCACACTCTGTTGAGATTTTATTAACAAGAACTCGAACACAGCACATGACCTACAGTCGGCTGACTAGGTATATAAGGGTAATTTTGGGTGCTGAGAATGTGACTGTGGTGAGGTGCACAACAATAAATCCAGAAACCCTGTTACCTAGGCCATTTTGTGAGGAAGTGAAAGATGAAGCAGATCATGGTTGTTTGGATGTGACAGAATTGTGCACGAAACCAAGGCCAGACATCAAGGATACGCCGCTAGAGGAATCAGATAGTGTGATGTTTGTTGATGGATCTTGTCTGAGAAATGAAAAAGGTGTATTGAGTTCTGCTTATGCAGTATGCACAGTGGCTGCGGTTCTAGAAGCATCCTGTCTAAAAGGGGTAAATTCCGCACAAATTGCTGAGCTGATAGCTATGATTAGAGCATGCAAACTTGGCAAAAATATGAGAGTAACCATATTTACTGACAGTCAATATGGTTTTGGGGTGTCCCATGATTTTGGGCAGTTATGGATGCAATGGGGATTTCTGACTTCTTCAGGTTCTGAGATCAGAAATAGTAAAAATGTGAAAGATTTATTGGATGCTTTGCAATTACCAAAGAAGATTGCGGTGGTCAAATGTTCTGCACATAAATCAGGAAATGATTATGTGATGAACGGTAACAGATATGCTGATCAAGTAGCGCGTTTCTGTGCACAAAACTCAATTGCAATCAACAGAGGGGTGAAGAATAAAAATACTGATTGCCACTTGATGTTTTCCTCTTGGGAAACTTGGGACAGGATTAGACAGTTGCAAGAAGAGGCAGGTGATGAGGAATAAGAAATATGGAAAAAATCAGGCTGCAAAAAGAGAGCAGAAGATGAAGTATGAGTGTACATGTTGGAAGAGATGCAATGATCAGGCTCTTCAAGCAGTCATGGTACAAACCAAAATTCAGAGTCATTGCAGAGAGTCTATTCCAAAGGTGTGTTACATGTCAGCAGCAGAATCCAGGCAGAAAGACAGTTGTTAGTTGGTGACGAATTGGAAATGCAGCAGGACAGTTTACGAGGCTCCAACTTGACTTTATAGAGCTTCCCCATTGTAATGGACTAAATATGTGTTAGTTGTGGTTCGTTTGTTTTCTCGTTGGGTGGAGGCCTATCCAACAAGAAGGAATGATAGTCTCACTGTTGTAAAATTGCTTTTGAGAGAATTAATTCCCAGGTTCGGTTTTCCAGTCACTTTAGAAACAGATAGGGGATTACATTTTAACAATGAGATAATTCGGATGATTTGTGCAGCATTACAAATTGAGCAAAAGCTGCATTGTGCCTATCGACCAGAAGCATCTGGAGTGGTCGAGCAAATTAATGGCACTATAAAATCTAGACTGGGAAAAGTATGTGCATCTACAACACTGAAATGGCCTGATGCTTTACCCCTGGTATTGATGAGTCTTAGAAGCATTCCTGATAAAAAAGACTGGATTGAGTCCTCATGAAATCCTAATGGGGAGAGCAATGAGACAAGGGATTGTACAAGCAAACAAACTGATGAATATTTCTGATGATCTAGTGCTTGATTATTGCAAAGGATTGGCTGATCTGGTGCGTTCTGTGTCTCATCAGGTTGGAGAAATTGCATCCACAACACAGCCGGATCAAGCACAAGATTTGAGTCCAGGAGAGTGGGTTCTTGTCAAGAAACACGCGAGGAAGTCGTGTTTGGAACCCAGATGGCATGGACTATACCAGATTATACTGGTGACAACGACAGCACTGAAGTGTGGTGGCTTGCCAAATTGGATACACGCAAGTCATACAAGAAGAGTCCCAAGTCCACTTGAAAGTGAAGGTGAGCAGCAACTGGGTAATGGAAATAAGAAACCAGAAGCTGGAGGTTGTGAAGCTAAAGAATCTAGAGTGACAGATTCTGATGAGCATGTCGATGATGAACAACCAAGCACAAGTCAGGTAGAGTGGGCACAAGATACTGGGTCTCATAAGACTGCTGTTGAGCGAGTAGAAGGAAAAGTTATTGAAAATCAAGAACAAGTACAACAAAGAAAAGGGCTAAATAAAAGAACTTGTGAGCCAGAAAAAGAAGGCGAAGAAGCGGTTCAAGTTAAGAAAGTGAAAAAGGGTGACACATGGCCGAAAGGAGTGAAGAGACTGAAATACACCCTTGAAAAGAGAAAACCAGACCAAATAAATGAAGTTTCAAGTCAAACTGAACAGGAAGAATCAGAGAAAGAATTGTTACGAAAAAAAACAAGAATAAGAATTCTGAGCAAGAAATACACAGCTCCAGAATGGACATATGTGATATTGGAAGAAATTGAATGCACAGATCAAATAAAGAGTGAAGTTTGTACTCCTGCTGAGCAAATTGATAAAAGCAAATTGAAACCACCTTAAAGGGAACTGTGAAAGATTAAGGTGCAACAACTTCAGTCAAAATAATTTGAAAGTTCCAGAAGATTTAAAGAAGACTCTTAAAAAAAGAAAAAAAAGAGGGGGTAAAGAAGAAAGCCTTGAAGTGTAAGATACACTACTTTTGGTGGGTTTTTTGGATAAGTTTTGTTTTAAGTTTTTTGTTTTTTAGAGAGTTTTAGAGTTTTTTCTTAGATTTTTTATAGTTTTTATATATTTTTATAGTACATAAAATGGCAGAAGCTACAGTGACTGGACATCAAAAACCTAGTTTAAAACGTAGATGTATTAAAACTTGATTATGTAGTGCCTCACTATTAATGTTGATGTGGCTAATATTGACTGTCATCGTACCTGTTCTAGTGGTGACTAATAACAAAAATAATACTAATAATGTGATAAGTGAGAGAATGGATTCTGTTACTAAAGAAACTCCTAATACTAACATTGATCAGATTGATGCTAGCGTTTATCATCATGATAAATCAATTAATGATTTCTCGTTAAATGTCTTTACAAAGTTGCTTTATGAATATGTGGACACAATGGACGGGAGAGATTGTTATGTGTGCATGCAATTACCTTCGTCTGTTTCAGAGGGGGTGACTTACCATCACCTTCCTTTAACTTATGGTGTATCGTGTAGTGTACTAACAAGCCTATTTTACGTGACTGGGAAGTTGCAGTATTATTATTCAAACATGGATTTAATGTTTTCAGAAATTCCTATTAGAAAAGACATGAATAAGGTGTATAGTAACAGAAATGCGGGATACATGGGAGAATTTTTTCATATTACACATACACTGGATACAGTATATGCTCATAGACATAATCTTACATGTAGTTTGCGGGCTGAAGAAAAAGATTTCATTAACATGGTAGAAGATAGAAGACAGAATTTTCAAAGAAAAGCTGCTGAACAGAAGTCGCATTTACCACCATGGGCTTTCAGAGAGGGAAATTATAAGAAAGGTGAGACTTACGCTGCAATGTCCCTGGATTGGTATCATAAAGGGAAACTTTGCTTACTTAGACTAAAAATTGACAATAATAATTATTTCATTGGTACTAGTGAATGTGAACATACTTTTCTAATAACTGGTGGATGGGGATTGAAAGGTGGAACTGATCCTGTTTTTCCAGGAGTATATTATGTGTGCGGGAAGAATGCCTATTATAGGTTGCCTGCACATTGGTATGGTAGTCGTTATTTTGGTATTGTATTCCCTAAAGTATACCATGTAGATAGAAATAATAAAATCAAAGAGATAAAACATGGACTAATACGTAATAAGAGAGCAAGTTTTTCAGAAATAATTGGGGATATCTTTAGTGCACTGATACCTTCAGTTGTAGTCGTTCTGAATGTGCATAAAATTAGAAAATTGTCCACAGTGGTTGATCGTTGATCAACAGATACTGCTGGTGGGTTCTTAATGATTGATACTGAAATGGTTGCAATTAGATCAATGTTTTTGCAAAATAGACTTGCCCTTGATATTTTATTGGCAAAAGAGGGCGGAGTTTGTGGCATGTTGAAAATACAACATTGCTGTACCTATATCCCAGATAAAAGTAAAAGTCTTGAGGGGTATATTAAGAATATTAGGAAATTACATGAAGATCTGACTCAACTGGAGGTTGACAGTGTTTGGGAGGGACTTGGTAGGAGTTTTTCCTCTGTAGGCAAAAGGTTTTCAACATTTGGGAGTAGCTTATTAGGGAAAATACTAATACCAATTATTTCAATATCTGTAGTGACATTATCAATAATAATGGCATATAAATGTTGCAAGTGTAGATGTGGAAAGAAGAAAATGGCAGAGTCAGACAACAAACGTAGAGCTAGAAATAGAAAGAGAGATGAGATAGAATTAGAAGATATCAAAGGAAATTATTATGAAATAATGAGAGACTTAGATGAAAGAATGATGAAACGAGAAAAAAGTACAGCTTTGTAGACAAAATAAAAGTGGCAATTGGTATGATGGTTATTTTTGTGATGGCTCAAAAATGCCATCAAAGGGGGGAATTGATGGAGCAGGGTTTTGAGAAAATAAAACCTGCTCGGATTAACTCCTCAATAACATTTACTAACAGTGTACTGTGAAAATAACGTGCAAAAACACGAAAACAAGGGGAAATGCTTTTGCGCATGTGTGCACTAATGCGTGGACTAATGCATGAAAACTAGGCCGCATTTGCGTTATGTTTGAAATAAAATAATAATAATGCCGCTTTTGCACATTATTGCTGTTGCTAGGAATATAATGTGGGATAGTGGAATGGTGGGTGGTAAACAGAGAGAATTATATTTCATGAAATTAATAATGTCTGTGTTTTGTTCATTGTAGAGAAAACAAATATGGGCCTACATCTTAGAATGCCAGTTGAGGGTTAAATGAAATAATACGAATAAATAAACTGAAAAATCGAGTTTCAAGAAGGGAGAGAACGAAGAAGGCAAAGCCTGATAACCTTCAAGACGAATTGTATGTCTGCCAAGTAACGGAAAGACGGCCGTTATATCAAAATAATGTACAAACTTCTTCCGCAGAAGCGGCAGAGGTGAACAATGGAAGTGTTACTTGTTGGAGGAAACGTGTATTCATGAGACGTGGTTAACGTAATGAGACAAACATAAAACAAAGAATGCTGTGAAAACATGGACGTGACTATGGTGGTATGATAGAACACCCCCTAAACTGACCAATGATAGACTGAGGTTCTAAAACTGTTGCTTCAATGGTGGGTTGGACATGTAGGTTTTTAGAGTATAACTGGGATGCCTGGGGGGTGATTTTAGTGCGCCTTGGGAGAAGCTAGAGAGAGGGAGATCGTCACTGTCCGTCGGTTTGCTGTATCCAGATAGAGGCCTACTTATTTCTTATTCCTGTATTACCCTTTGTTCCCTGAACCTTCTCGGGGAACCCCTATCTATTCCCGTGGCCAGGGGGTAGATTTTCCACTGAATTTCTTGGGTTAGTATAGCTAAATGATCTGTACTTTGCATAAATATTTGCAAATGTATTTTGTCTCTGAAACTGCTGTCTCCGCCTATCCACTCTCTCATTTGCATTTTGTTTCCTTGATGTTGAGTTTGACACTGTTTGCCTTGATTAATGTTCTCTCTCTGTGATTGATGCATTGTTTGCCTTGTAAAACTGTACGTGATGAGCATATTACCTTCACATTATTTTGTGATAAATATTGATAACCTTACACTGAGTTTGTGATTTATTTAGTAGTATAGATAGATAGTTAGTACTAATTATTACCATCAACTTCTCAACTTTAGGTCCATCGACCAGAAGAAAGAGAGTTGATATACAGGTTCAGTTATGTATTTAGCATGTTAGATACGAGCCTGTATTTATGAACAACTGATTAAAGTCAAACTTGAACAGCGCAACAGGGATTCATTGTTGGGGGAATGAGTATGGGCCAGTGTTTGTGTTATTATTGATTATTGATCCCTGATTGGCGCTGGATCAACTGTCTAGAGGAGTTAGAATGAGGAATTACCACTGGGACTAGAGAAGCAGCTGCAGCACTGTGTAGAGGACTTAGAATGAGGAATTACCCACAGGACCAGAGAAGCAGCTAGCAGCACTGTCTAGAGGACTTAGAATGGGGAATTACCAATGAGACAAGAGAAGCAGCTATAAGTATACCTATAAGCAATAAGTATTTAGGCATGTAGCACCTTTTTAATTTTATTTATATTTTAATAAATTAAGCACCTTTACATTTGATATAAACGGAAAATGCCTCAAGCGAGACCCACTGTGCCCTTTACAAGTAAACGATCCAAACAAAACACGCTGTTTATTCTGAGAATTCGAGGTAGTCACAAACAGAGTGCTTCACTGCTCCATTTTTGGGACAATAAATTTTGCATTGTACATATTATAAGCAGTTCCTTCAACGAAAAAAGAGTGCTGATCCAACATTGGTCACGAAACTTGAAAGTGCCAAGCTGATTGGTTAAAGCGCTTTGATACCTTTATTTGCACTGTATAACAATGCAAAAAATAAAAAGGAATGAAAGGAGAAGTGCTTGCAGGTTTTTGAGGTGGGGGAGCGAACAAATGACGCACTCTGTATAGTGCTCAAATAAAGCATGTTTGTATATGAGGGCGATCTGACTGGGGTTTATTGGGAGGGGGGAAGAGGTGATGGAGGACAGAGGGAGTGTAAACGTGAGCACTTTGTGGAATGCTTAAAGCAACAAGATTCACAGTCACTTTCCAGCGTAACTAAATACATACCAAAGATAAGCACCATGGCTTTGAAAAAGAAATAAAGATTTGAAGTGCTTGTCTCCTCGCACCCTGCTGCTACATACTGACTAATGGGAAGCTGCCATAAAAGAGAAACAAATGCTTTCTAAGGATGCATTAATGTCCAGATGAGCTTCAAATGTTTCATATTTAGATCACGATCCATGTATATTGTTTTGTCTTAAGTACCCTTTTTAATTGGTAATAAACCATCCGGTTATAATATTTTGTACATATGTTGCAATAAGCAGCTTTTGAAAAAAGTATATTATCATTAAAAACTTCAAACACATACTAACTCTTCCTCAAGAATAAAAATGCCAAGCAGCACACATAAATCAACTAAACAGAATGTAACAAAATATATTATACCTGAAATCTGGGGTGTTCAGCTATTTCATTTTTCTGCAAACTAGGCTACCGAAACCCCACTTACAGGGAAGCAGCGGACAGGATTTTGTAGCGTGTTTCTGTTTTCGCAGTGAAGGCTTGATTAACTACAGGTGGTCTTAGAGGAGAGCAGTGCCATACATGCAACTATACTTGCATCCTGGTTCAGACCACATCACGGAGGCCAAGGAGGGGGAAGTGGAGTTTTACATCACAACGGAACGCACAATCGACAGAAACCATCTGATTTGTATACAAGTTACGGGGAAAGTAACTTCTAGCGCCGGTCTTGGAAGTTGAATTCTGAGGTGTCCCAGGAAACAAAAGCGACTTTTAAATAAAACCTAAGCCTCCATATTACTTATGGTTTCGATATGACTGCTCGCCTAGCTCAAAGTTCAAGGATGTTTGTAAAGCACAAAAAATGGAAACAATCACCAAGCAGATGTGAACTACTGTAACACCTACTACAAGGCAGTATGTGATGGAAACAAATTTCCAGCTTCCTCCTCACGTCATTAACGGAGTGAGGGTGTAGGAATGAGGAGGCCGTTGCAGCCCATGAGAGGGAACAAAGAGCAGCAGTTCAGAATATAAACAAGCTGCAAGGGGCGAGAGGTGTTTTTCTGGGAGGCACAGGAGATTAAGTGAACTAGGAGCAGCAGCGAGGACAGAGCAAAAGACAAAGTAGAGCACAGAAGAAAAACATATGGCCCAAAGTGAAAGGATTCTTGTAGCATGGGCAATCTCCAGGGTGGAACAAAAGAAGGGACTACTAAGTGTATTCACCAATGAAAAGCCAGCGTTTCTAAAGGACAGTAAGAGGAACCAATGAAAAAGATGGGTGTTTTTTGAAGCCCATACCTAGATACAATGGGGCTTATTTACAAGCCCCTTGCGCCGTCCGTGCATTACTTCTAGTTGGTACTCCTGTGTGTGTAAGTGTACCCAACTCCTCAATGTTCTTCCATACAGATGGCAGTAAACTCACCTCAATGCAAGAGGGTGCCCAGGTTGGCAGTATATGTAACTCATCATACTCAAAGGTAAATCTACAGAGGACCACGGGGAGCTCTGCTCGGGTTCCTGAAGAGGCATGTGCAACAGAGCACATACTACTGGGTAAAAGACTACTTAAATATTGCTCATCAGCTACAGCAGGTTGTCCTACATGGTGGTTTTATGTTCAAGTTAGTCACTGGCCTTCAGTCTGCCCATAGCTGCTCCTTTCCCCATAGTGTGCCTCGGCCACTACCTCTAGCTCAGTCACTTACCAAAGACAGAGTGCAGGGACCAATCCACCGCCGGGTCTCTCATAACCATACCAGCCATCTTCACAGCAGCAGCAGAATCCCAACTTCTGGTCCAATTGTGAAAAATCACCCCCAATGAATCCTGCAATGCCTACAACATGTCCAACCAACAGATCTTCCGCTTCCGCCCAAGCAATGTTCCAAGTCGTGGCTGTCCCACTGTTGCCATGGAGACAGTTTCAACCTTTAAAGTCTCAGAAAGTAACACTTGCTAAATTGAAGTGAACCAAGGTACAACATCCAAAATGTGATTGTATGTTAAATGAGACTAAGTAAGTTTAGCTATAAAATGATGTGTGTGGAATATCCTGGTTGTGGCATAAGCTTGTATAGGGCATGCAGAAGGTCGATGTGTTTTCAATGCCTTAGGTTGATGCCCTTGCATGTGGTCACCATGACAAGATCATTGGCCACCAAACAATCTCAGTAGTGGCTACATGCATCAGCAACTGCCTTCTCAATGTGCTGTATGCTACACTTTCGTTCTGGTCTAGCCATGGATACAAATTAAAAATTCGTAAGGGGGAAACGTAAAAGCAATTTGAAAGCTGCTCATGCAGGGACGCACCTTTAAGATGCATGCGCATGAAGGTCTGCCAACACCGCTTGCTTATGAATATAACATTAGAATATTTGATATATGAGCTTCTGCGGCTTTGTGTTTATGTGGCAGCGACGAGGCGGGTGGGGGAGCGAGATGAAGCGGGAACATGCAGAAAATAAGAAAGGCGCGTGGCCTCCGAAGTCGCCACCATGCTTAGCAAGGGGAGTGGTAGGGGCTACAATGCAGCATGCCTCCACGGAAAGGAAATTTAAAAGTAAACAAACAGGGCAACATGGGGTAGGTGTGGGAAAGAAGATAAATGGAGGCAGATCTGAAGGTTCGGGTCCCAGCGTGGCCTCAACATCCTGTGATTCTGGGAAAATCACTTACTCTCCCATGCCTAAAAATATATACCATGACCTTTTTTAAAGTTACTGGTGCTCAAGTAATGTACAGCCCTCCAATACCTCAGCCAACATGGCAGCTTTATGGAAGGAGGCCCCCGATGCTTAGTATCACCCCAATCTGCCTGGCTGCAGTTATGGCAATGGTGCATTAATTCACATTTCGCCACTGTGAAAAAAGGCTAAAAACATACCCAATCCCCCTTAAAAGAAAGCCCAAAACCAAACCAATATCTTACTAAAAGAAGCCCATCTGACAGTCGACATCCAAGATTGCAAAAAGGCTAAACCAATACAAGCAATGGAGCAGGAGGCACGGCGCCGGAGTCATCACTAACACAACTGTGGCATTAAGAGGAGGTGGGAGGGGGGAATGCTATACTAAAATGTAAGCAGCTATGGCACTGAAGCTGAACACAGGCTAACAGTAACAGAGCAGGAAACAAGAATAAATTGCCCCCCAAAGAACAGATAAAGAACCATAGCGTATTGAGACAGTAATTAGTCCCTGCTCCTTGGGAGGAACAGAAGAGGAAAAGGAGGTATAAAGAGGCAGGACTGACCACTAGCAAGCAAGGATTTTTAAAGGACACTGACATAGACAAATGAAAAGCAATGACAAGCAATGGGCGAAGTTGAACTCCATAAAGCATATACAACAGGTCGCTAAGCGACGCTGTCTAGGCTCGACCTAAAAATAAGCAGGACTCTTAAAGCCATGATCATTTTGTGCAGTTTACACTCTGTGCCCTTCCATTTGCCACTTAGGAGTGAATATGAGGCAGCTCATGGGATATGGATAGGACAAGGGGTTAACACAGTGTTGTGTAGTTCCTAGGAGTCCCCCAGGACCTGCTCGTTTTGGATGACCTAAACTGAGGGCTTGGTGTCCAAACCGACTCTGGACACCCCCACAGGTTATGTCAGCCGTTAGACCAGCTAGCTCTACAGTGCCACTACCACCCCCCTGTATTTTACAGGGGTGTAGGTAGTTTCTGGCAACCACTGAACATGGCAACCCTGATTCCTCAGGGATCGTGGAAAACAGTACAGTACTTTTTGCTCAGGCACTCATGCTTGCTTTCTCTCAGATAATACAGAGGATGGCGATTAGGATGTTTCAATAAGTATTTATTGATCCAGTGACAGCCTCGTGTAAAACATATGTGCTGCGACAATCAGGAGACAGAAGCATACGGAAGAGATTGCTAGTACCAATATAGTAAATAGTAGATACATTTCTACCATAGTGCTAATAAGATGACCATAAGCAGTTCAGATAAAAACAGTAGCACTTGCATATTCCTAGAATGCGCACCCTCAGTAAGTTGCCTAAATGTACCTAGCCTAAATCTGTATGTGTACCATGGATATGTGCATATGTGTATGTAGCCAAGAAATCCCTAGGGAAGCTCCAACCCCCTCACCTGATCGTAGAGAACGAAGGACCCCGTCTCTACTTAGTGGATGACACCCCGCAAGGGATGTCAAACTGCTGTGAGTCGAAGATTCGGCATGCAGGACGCCGTCTCAACTTGGAAGGAATCCTCCTCTAATTTGTAGGAGGGAGTGAAGGTCTTTTATACTAAAGTAGTCACTCCAGGGTTTTTTCTAGAACCGATATCTTTTTAAAACAATCGTGGATGTTTTGAAAAAAATCATAAATGTTTTGAAAACAATCACCAATGCTTTTCTAAACAAATGTGATCATGCACAGCTGGCTGTTGGCCAAGGATGAAAAAAGTGGTGACCCTTATACAGAATAATTCTGCCGTGCCTGGGGACATGTTTATGTACGTCAGGTACAGGGATTATGATAGAATACCGAGAGCCTGGTGTTGAAGAGACAGGAGCAAACTACTAGGTAAAACGTCACCTGTTTAGAATCGTTATTGTCGTGTGGATGGGACAAATGTATGTAATAGGGGTATACATGACAGGACTAGCCTAAAGGACATGACACTAGTAACGCCATCATGGGTCAAAGGTTGTGTGATGTTGCTTTCACTGAGCCTAACATTTTGGGGAATTGACTTCTATGGTTCACATCATTTTTGAGGTGATAGTGGATACTCAGCTACCCGTCCAGCTCATGTCCATGTGAGGAATCTAACTATGTCTGCTTAGAAGTGATACAACAGAGCCCACACTTTGATAAGGCACCTCATAGAGCAAGCTCGTAGTCTGGAATCCTAGTGTATGTGCAACCAAAGGTGGGTCAGACCATGGTCCTGTACTACATATTAAATAACATGGCTGACCATCAACATGTCGTCATGCCACCACACACCAAACAACTCATGGATAGTAAAAATGGGGCTGCGGAACAGGCTACGGCCTATATATGAAAGACAGCCAAGATTCCCTAGCAGCAAGATGCAACCTGACAGAAAATCGTTTTTGTGAACAGTATGTGGCTGATCTCCTTGATAACCAAGAGCTATATGTTATACATTTCAAGGTCTTTACTGACCATCATGCCATATATGCTTGTACCACATTAATGTAAGAATAGGGGAAAAAATGTTCACCCTTGGCCTATGTCTCGGAACACTGGTAAAATCAGAATAACTAATAACTTCTCTGTACCTGTTATAGGGTGGTGCCTGTATGGAGTGGGATAGAGGGTAAAGAAAACAGTGGCCTGGAAGGCGGCCCATATAATTACCAGTGATTGAGATTAATTCTAGCATTCCACTCATTACTTTTCGTTTTTTCCAAATGAGACACTCTCAGCGCAACAGGGATATCCACACGTGGGTACCATGCTCACTGTGCCATTTAACTTGAGCTGCACCTTACTGATGAGGCCTAAGCAGGCTGAACAGGGTGTGAGGTTGCTTGTGTTTCTGAGTGGAGAGTACCTGGCTTGGTTGACAGAGCTGGGCTGTTCCTCCTGGAGCAGTACCAAATCTAATTTGCATATGGCTGGTCTCTGAAGCACCACAGTGGGCAAAAAACTATGCAGTGAAATCCAGCTCAGAGTAATTACAAATAGAAAACAATTGAAGTCTTCTACCCATCACTTTTTGTTTTTCTGACCCTAAAAGAAGGCCAATATCTAAGCAGCCTTCTGTAAACAACAACACTTGCTTCAAGTTGGTGAAGGAAAATGCATACATGGTTGTGGGGTTATTTATTGACTTTATATGAAAATAATATGTGTGAATTTAGCCAAATGGCAGGTGTAGAAATTGTGTAATTGGTTACGGGGGGAGCCCCACCCAGGCAAAAATCACAATTCTTGTCAGGGTGAACCACGAAATTAACCTGTGCTTAGCCCACTGGTAGCTTGGCACAAAGCCGTCAGGCTTAACCTAGAGGAAACGTGTAAAGTATTTGTGCAACACACAAATAGTAATAAAGTGAAAACACAACACTAGAAAAATCCCACACTAATTTAAAAAAATGGAGAAAATTCAGTAAATAAAATTACACCAAAACTAATTGCATCCAATCACTAGAACTGGAGTTATGATTTTTTTCAGTTTTAGTGAAATCTAGCATCTAAAAGATCAAAGCACCCACTGCAGGTATCTGGTCACGCGAGTTTGGGGTTAAATTAAAAGTTGAGGCCAACTGCAATGGAGAATGAGACGGATACACAACATGGATTGGGCCTGGTCTTGGCTTACCTTAGGACTTAGAAGAAATTTTGAAAATAAAGTTCCTGAGAAGGTAAAATTCAGAGGAGCAAGGCCGCAGACGGTGTCCGAGGAGAAGATGTAGTCGCCGGAGAGCCGCTAGCTGGAGTTGCGGTGAAGATTTCTACCTTCGGACTTTATCACTTTTTTGGAAGTCGAAAACCTCCAGCTGGAGATAGCTACAAGCCATAGCCGAAGAGGGCTCCACAAGGCTGGAAACTGCTGCTTGGAGAACCCGCTGAACAGGATTTGCTGCTGCAGAGAAGAATGTAGCTGGAGCTACTGTGAAGTCAGGCCAACCCGCGATGCACCTTGGGTGGATCGGTTGGCAGGTAGGTCCCGGTCTGAAAATTTTTCTAAGTTCCAACTTTTAGGGCTAGACATGGGCAGCACCTCTAACACCACTTCCAAGGTACCAGGAACTGGGGGATACTACTGGGGGGGGGGGGAGTAGGACTTCAGCAGAGGCCAGGTGCAAGGTTTAGGGTCTCTGGAGCTTGTTATGTCCTTGTAGCCCACATAGCAGGCCAGCCAACTAGCCCTTGGAGTCCCTGTGGGAGTCATGGGTTCAAGCACCTTGACAGGCCTCTAGCAGCAGGGCCATCCTCAGGGAAGCAAGTAGGCCTCAAGCAGCATGGCAGTTCTCTGGTAGCAGTAGGACAGTCCTCTCAGGTATAAGGCTGGCATCAAGCATCAGGGTATTCCTCTGTGGGTCCATGGCAGTCCTTCTTACATTTTCTGCAGGTCTAGGAGTGTACAGAGGAGTTGCTCTGAGGGTCCAGTATTTTTACCTGATGCCAGCCTTTTAAGTGCGGGAATCTTCTAGGCTACCTCCATATCTGGTTCTAACAAATTCTTCCCTTCCTCTGTCAAGACTCCAAGAAGAACGGGTTGACAAAAGACTAGTGTCAGGTTCCTTTGTGTGTGTGCTGGAGGAAGCCCTTTGAAATGTAAGTAGGGCAGGGGACAGCTCCAAGCTCCAGCATCCAGGCAGGATGAGACAGTCCCCTTTGTCTAACTGTCGGACAGGAATACACAAACTCCAACAGCAAAGCTGTTCACAGTAGTATGACCCAGGACAATGGCAGCAGGTACCAAATCGTTAGGGCAAACAAATTTCAACTTTCTAAAAGTGACATTTTCAGAATTGTGCCTTAAAAGACAACTTTCCCATTAAAGAGGATTTTACATTACAATTCATTTGATTCCAAACATGACATTCCTACCTTCTTCCAATCAAACATTAGCACTTATTAAATGTAATAAGGTAATCCAATATTATCCAATGAAAGAAATAGGTCTTACAGTAGTGAGAAACACATTTAGGAGTTTTTCACTACCAGAAGATGTAAGACTTAAAAACACATATCCTACTTTTTAAATACAATGCAAGGTTCTTTCTTAGGGGTGACTTACATGTATTAAAAAGGAAGGTTTAGGCACGGCAAATGTTTTATTTTGTCAGGTCAAATCGGCAGTTTTAAAATTGCACTACAGGCTGCAGTGACAGGCCTGAGACATGTTTTAAAGTGCTACATAGGGGTTGACACAATGAGTGCTGCAGGCCCACTGGTAGCATTTATTTTACAGGCCCTGTAGTACTATATACTAGGGACTTATACCTAAATTAAATGTCAATCAAGTGTAAGCCAATTGTACCATGTTTTAGGGAGAGAGCACAAGCACTATAGCATTTTTTAGTAGTGGCAAAGTGCACAGAGTCCAAATGCAAACAAAGATGAAATTCAGAAAACAGGAGGAGTGAAGGAAAAAATGTTTGGGGGTGACCCTGCAGAGAGGGCCAAGTCCAACAGCAGGGAAATGCTGTACAAAATGCCATACAACTAATGAGTAAAAACATTATATACAAAAAGAAAGAAAAATTCAATTATATAATAAACATGGGCAAAATAAAACTAATTAAACAAAGTGCATTCTATTTCATGAATTGATTTGCACCCCACAACCATATTAAGGAAACATTTGGTGCTACAAATTTAGAATCTAATTTTATTGTTACAAGAGCTTAAAGAACTAAAGGGCTGCTGTACAAAGATCTCTAATAGGAAATCGTAAACTGCATGAAATAAAGATTTGCAATTTCTTATTCCGAGTCTAATATAATGGATTTGGTAGAAGTGGGTGCACTTTGCACATTGACTTCTACCAAATGCATGGGTATATTGTGAACCAATCTATGTAGTAATAGGTTGGTACACAAACTACTGATTCATAGTGGGGTATAGTTGGCAGACCAATTTCCCCACGCTTCACGTTGTGGTGGGAGGAAGCAAAATCTGAATGAAAATTCAACAGAACAGTAGTATATATATATATATTCACTGAAAAAACCATAGGTTTTAGGGACAGTTATAGTTAGTTGGACATTTCACTCGTACAAAACCATAGAAATTCCCCCGTTATAGTTAGTTCAGCTAACTATAACTCGCGCCCGCAATGCACTGCTGATGACGTCACATATTACATCACTCATGACATGGTCAGTGACATCACTGATGACATCACTGATGACATCTCAAATGACATCACTGATGACATCACTGATGACATCATCCAGTGACTGTGTGTTTCTGTAAAGTTTAAATATGTTTAATATATATAGGGAAAGGCGTATTGAAGAATGAGTGGGTGTATAAGTGTCTGAATGGATGATTTAGTACGTGAGTGACTGACTCTACAAGTGAGTGATTAAATGCATCTTACTGAATGCGTGGGTTAGTGACTAAACTGTGTGAATGTCTGTATCCGTCTGTCTGTTGGTTTGTAAGCGGCTGCATGGCTTTCTGAATAGCTACATGAGTGTCTACATGGGTTATTGATTGATTGTCTGAGTATCTGTATGGGTGCCTGAGTGTTTGTGTGGGTGGGGTGTGTGTGACTCTGTGCATAGATGTGTGAGTTGGTGATTCACTGGGTGCATGGTTTCAAGAGTGCATCTGTGATGGACTGTATGGGTGGGTGAGTGTGTGTATGGGTGTGTTAGTGATTGAATGTATATCTCAGTGGTACATGTGTGAGTAACTACATATGTGAAAGGCAGTATATATGTGTGTTGGAGTATATAAATGGCTATAAGTGAGAGTGTGTGATTGTGAGAGTGGCTGTATGGATGAGTGTGTACTTGTATCAGTGATTGTATAAGAGCGTAAGAATGTGCTAGTATTTGTATGAGTAAGTGAGCTGGTGTGTGTATAACTGTATAGGTGAGTAAATGGGTGTGTGATTAAGTTTTTTGCATGACTGACTAGGTGTGTGAGTACCTCTATGGATGAGTGGCGGTGTGTGAGTGTTTATATAGGTGTATGAGTGCATATGATAGTCCTGTACTGAGTGACTAAGTATGAGTGACTGTACGGGTGAGTGAGTGGATGGGTGTGTAGACCTAAGAATCAGTGAGTGGGTATGTAGTTTTTGGTGTTGGAGTGTCTATGGTTTTGAGAATGGCAGTCTGTAATTTAGAGTGGGTGTATCAAAAGTTATATTAGGGTGTGAGAAGATGCATGAAATTATCACATGGATGATGTCATCAGTGATGTCATTTGAGATGTCATCAGTGATGTCATCAGTGATGTCACTGACCATGTCATGAGTGATGTAATATGTGACGTCATCAGCAGTGCATTACGGGCGCGAGTTATAGTTAGCTGAACTAACTATAACGGGGGAATTTCTATGGTTTTGTACGAGTGAAATGTCCAACTAACTATAACTGTCCCTAAAACCTATGGTTTTTTCAGTGAATTTCAAAGGTTTTTTAAATGCTAATTTCTAACTATAACGTGTCTGAAACCTATGGTTTTTTCAGTGAATTTCAAAGGTTTTTTTAAATGCTAGTTTCTAACTATGCCTACAGAGGTAGGACATGTGAAGAAAGAAGAAAAAACGCACAGAAAGAAGCAAAAGATGTGCAGAAAGAACCAACAGAGGAGCAGAAAGAGGCCTTGTTGCAAAATCATCCTGTGCCCACAACCTTTTCAGACGGGTACTGGTGGTAACTGACTCTGACTAACCAGAGCCAGTGCTATGCTAAAAGACACTTAGAATACAGTGAAAACACCTACATACACTAGGGAACACTATGTGTTGGGGTACCCCTGTGATTAGCATGACCTCCTCTGCAAGTCCCTAGTACATAATAGGGCAGGGGGATTAAAACTACCTCTTAAAACGCGCTACATGGAGCGTTTGCACAGTGGTGAAGGGAGGGGGGGCCTGAGGTGACATGTGTGCAAACGCAGCCCGTGGCGCGTTTTAAGCTGCGGGATTAAGTCCCTTGAATTCTGAGGGTCCCTGGGGCCCAACTAGCCCCCAGGTACCTACAGTTAGGACCACAGAGCTGAGTTGCAGAGAGGCGTTCCGAGGCCACGCACCTTTTTCACCTCTCTGCAACGCAACTCTGTTGTGCTTACTGAAGGTACCTGGTGGGCTAGTTGGCCCCCAGGGTCCCTCAGGATTCAAAGGGAATTAATTCCCCAACTTAAAACGCACCACAGGCCGTGTTTGCTCACATGTCACCTGAGGCCCCGCCCCCTCCCTTCACCACTGTGCAAACGCGCCCCGTGGTGCGTTTTAAGTTGGGGGATTAGGTCACCTTGAATCCTGAGGGTCCCTGGGGCCCAACTAGCCCACTAGGTACTTCCAGTAAGCACCACAGGCCTGCGTTGCAACGCCTGTAACAAATTGTGCAGTTGTGTTTAGGTAGTGAAGAGGGTCGTGCTGGGGGTAGTGCTTTAGGGTTTAGGGTGGTGCAGTGGTGTTTGTGTAGTGTAGGGGGTCATGCTGGGGGTAGATTTAGGGTTTAGGGTAGTGCAGTGGTGTTTGGGTAGTGTAGGGAGTCGTGCTGGGGGGAGTGTTTTAGGGTTTAGGGTAGTGCAGTGGTGTTTGGGTAGTGTAGGGGGTCGTGCTGGGGGTAGTGTTTTAGGGTTTAGGGTAGTGCAGTGGTGTTTGGGTAGTGTAGGGGGTCGTGCTGGGGGTAGTGATTTAGGGTAGTGCAGTGGTGTTTGGGTAGTGTAGGGGGTACTGCTGGGGGTAGTGTTTTAGGGTTTAGGTTAGTGCAGTGGTGTTTGGGTAGTGTAGGGGTACTGCTGGGGGTAGTGTTTTAGGGTTTAGGGTAGTGCAGTGTGTTTGTGTAGTGTAGGGGGTAGTGTTTTAGGGTTTAGGGTAGTGCAGTGGTGTTTGTGTAGTGTAGGAGGTCGTGTTTTAGGGTTTAGGGTAGTGCAGTGGTCTTTGGGTAGTGTAGGGAGTCGTGCGGGGGTAGTGTTTTAGGGTTTAGGGTAGTGTAGGGGGTCATGCGGGGGTAGTGTTTTAGGGATTAGGGTAGTGCATTGGTGTTTGGGTAGTGTAGAGGGTCATGCGGGGGTAGTGTTTTAGGGTTTAGGGCAGTGCAGAGGTGTTTGGGTAGTGTAGGGGGTCATGCTGGGGGAGTGTTTTAGGGTTTAGGGCAGTGCAGTGGTGTTCGGGTAGTGAAGGGGGTCGTGCTGGGGGAGTGTTTTAGGGTTTAGGGCAGTGCAGTGGTGTTCGGGTAGTGTAGGGGTCGTGCTGGGGGAGTGTTTGAGGGTTTAGGGCAGTGCAGTCGTGTTTGGGTAGTGTAGGGGGTTGTGCTGGGGGTAGTATTTTAGGGTTTAGGGTAGTGCAGTGGTGTTCGGGTAGTGTAGGGGGTCATGCTGGGGGTAGTGTTCTAGGGTTTAGGGCAGTGCAGTGGTGTTTGGGCAGTGTAGGGGGTAATGCTGGGGGTGGTGTTTTAGGGTTTAGGGCAGTGCAGTGGTGTTTGGGCAGTGTAGGGGGTCGTGCTGGGGGTGGTGTTTCAGGGTTTAGGGCAGTGCAGTGGTGTTCGGGCAGTGTAGGGGGTGGTGTTTCAGGGTTTAGGGCAGTGCAGTGGTGTTCGGGCAGTGTAGGGGGTCGTGCAGGGTGTGGTGTTTCAGGGTTTGGGGCAGTGCAGTGGTGTTCGAGCAGTAAAGGGGGTCGTGCTGGGGGTGGTGTTTCAGGGTTTAGGGCAGTGCAGTGGTGTTCGGGCAGTGTAGGGGGCGGTGCAGGGGGTGGTGTTTCACGGTTTAGGGCAGTGCAGTGGTGTTCGGGCAGTGTAGGGGGCGGTGCAGGGGTGGTGTTTCAGGGTTTAGGGCAGTTCAGTGGTGTTCGGGCAATGTAGGGGGTCGTGCAGGGGTGGTGTTTCAGGGTTTAGGGCAGTGCAGTGGTGTTCGGGCAGTGTAGGGGGTCGTGCTGGGGCTGGTGTTTCAGGGTTTAGGGCAGTGCAGTGGTGTTCGGGCAGTGTAGGGGTCGTGCTGGGGCTGGTGTATCAGGGTTTAGGGCAGTGCAGTGGTGTTCGGGCCGTGTAGGTGGTCGTGCTGGGGCTGGTGTTTCAGGGTTTAGGGCAGTGCAGTGGTGTTCGGGCAGTGTAGGGGGTCATGCTGGGGCTGGTGTTTCAGGGTTTAGGGCAGTGCAGTGGTGTTCGGGCAGTGTAGGGGGTCTTGCTGGGGCTGGTGTTTCAGAGTCTAGGGCAGTGCAGTGGTGTTCGGGCAGTGTAGGGGGTCTTGCTGGGGCTGGTGTTTCAGGGTTTAGGGCAGTGCAGTGGTGTTCGGGCAGTGCAGGGGGTCATGCTGGGGGTGGTGTTTCAGGGTTTAGGGCAGTGCAGTGGTGTTTGGGCAGTGTAGGGGGTCATGCTGGGGCTAGTGTTTCAGGATTTAGGGCAGAGCAATGGTGTTCAGGCAGTGTAGGGGTTTTGCTGGAGGTGGTGTTTCAGGGTTTAGGGCAGTGCAGTGGTGTTCGTGCAGTGTAGGGGGTGGTGTTTCAGGGTTTAGGGCAGTGGTGTTCAGGCAGTGTAGGGGGTCTTGCTGGGGTTGATGTTTCAGGGTTTAGGGCAGTGCAGTGGTGTGCGGGCAGTGTAGGGGGTCGTGCTGGGGGTGGTGTTTCAGGGTTTAGGGCAGTGCAGTGGTGTTCCGGCAGTGTAGGAGGTCGTGCAGGGGGTGGTGTTTCAGGGTTTAGGGCAGTGCAGTGGTGTTCGGGCAGTGTAGGGGGTCGTGCTGGGGGTGGTGTTTCAGGGTTTAGGGCAGTGCAGTGGTGTTCGGGCAGTGTAGGGTGTCGTGCTGAGGGGTGGTGTTTCAGGGTTTAGGGCAGTGCAGTGGTGTTCGGGCAGTGTAGGGGGTCATGCAGGGGGTGGTGTTTCAGGGTTTAGGGCAGTGCAGTGGTGTTTGGGCAGTGTAGGGGGTCGTGCAGGGGTGGTGTTTCAGGGTTTAGGGCAGTGCAGTGGTGTTCGGGCAGTGTAGGTGGTGTTGCTGGGGGTGGTGTTTCAGGCTTTAGTGCAGTGGTGTTCGGGCAGTGTAGGGGGTCTTGCTGGGGGTGGTGTTTCAGGGTTTAGGGCAGTGCAGTGGTGTTCGGGCAGTATAGGGGGTCTTGCTGGGGCTGGTGTTTCAGGGTTTAGGGCAGTGCAGTGGTGTTCGGGCAGTGTAGGGGGTCGTGCTGGGGCTGGTGTTTGAGGGTTTAGGGTAGTGCAGTGGTGTTCGGGCAGTGTAGGGGGTCGTGCTGGGGCTGGTGTTTCAGGGTTTAGGGCAGTGCAGTGGTTTTCGGGCAGTGTAGGCGGTCGTGCTGGGGCTGGTGTTCCAGGGTTTAGGGCAGTGCAGTGGTGTTCGGGCAGTGTACGGGGTTGTGCTGGGGCTGGTGTTTCAGGGTTTAGGGCAGTGCAGTGGTGTTCGGGCAGTGTAGGGGGTCGTGCTGGGGGTGGTGTTTCAGGGTTTAGGGCAGTGCAGTGGTGTTCGGGCAGTGTAGGGGGTCGTGCTGGGGCTGGTGTTTCATGGTTTAGGGCAGTGCAGTGGTATTCGGGCAGTGTAGGGGGTCGTGCTGGGGGTGGTGTTTCAGGGTTTAGGGCAGTGCAGTGGTGTACGGGCAGTGTAGGGGGTCTTGCTGGGGGTGGTGTTTCAGGGTTTAGGGCAGTGGTGTTCGGGCAGTGTAGGGGGTCTTGCTGGGGGTAGTGTTTCGGGGTTTAGGGCAGTGCAGTGGTGTTCGTGCAGTGTAGGGGGTCGTGCTGGGGGTGGTGTTTCAGGGTTTAGGGCAGTGCAGTAGTGTTCGGGCAGTGTAGGGGATCGTGCAGGGGGTGGTGTTTCAGGGTTTAGGGCACTGCAGTGGTGTTCGGGCAGTGTAGGGGGTCGTGCTGGGGGTGGTGTTTCAGGGTTTAGGGCAGTGCAGTGGTGTTCGGGCAGTGTAGGGGGTCGTGCAGGGGGTGGTGTTTCAGGGTTTAGGGCAGTGCAGTGGTGTTCGGGCAGTGTAGGGGTCGTGCTGGGGCTGGTGTTTCAGGGTTTAGGGCAGTGCAGTGGTGTTCGGGCAGTGTAGGGGGTCTTGCTGGAGGTGGTGTTTCAGGGTTTAGGGCAGTGGTGTTCGGGCAGTGTAGGGGGTCTTGCTGGGGGTGGTGTTTCATGGTTTAGTGCAGTGGTGTTCGGGCAGTGTAGGGGGTCGTGCTGGGGGTGGTGTTTCAGGGTTTAGGGCAGTGCAGTGGTGTTCGGGCAGTGTAGGGGGTCGTGCTGGGGGTGGTGTTTCAGGGTTTAGGGCAGTGGTGTTCGGGCAGTGTAGGGGGTCTTGCTGGGGGTGATGTTTCATGGTTTAGGGCAGTGCAGTGGTGTTCGGGCAGTGTAGGAGGTCTTGCTGGGGGTAGTGTTTCAGGGTTTAGGGCAGTGCAGTGGTGTTCGGGCAGTGTAGGGGTCATGCTGGGGGTGGTGTTTCAGGGTTTAGGGCAGTGCAGTGGTGTTCGGGCAGTGTAGGGGTCGTGAAGGGGTGGTGTTTCAGGGTTTAGGGCAGTGCAGTGGTGTTCGGGCAGTGTAGGGGGTCGTGCTAGGGTATGTGTTTCAGGGTTTAGGGCAGTGCAGTGGTGTTCGGGCAGTGTAGGGGTCGTGCAGGGGCTGGTGTTTCAGGGTTTAGGGCAGTGCAGTGGTGTTCGGGCAGTGTAGGGGGTCGTGCTGGGGGTAGTGTTTTAGGGTTTAGGGTAGTGCAGTGGTGCTTGTGTAGTGTAGGGGGTCGTGCTGGGGGTAGTGTTTTAGGGTTTAGGGTAGTGCAGTGGTATTTGTGTAGTGTAGGGGGTCATGTTTTAGGGTAGTGCAGTGGTGTTTGGGTAGTGTAGGGGGTCGTGCTGGGGGTAGTGTTTTAGGATTTAGGTTAGTGCAGTGGTGTTTGGGTAGTGTAGGGGTCGTGCTGGGGGTAGTGTTTTAGGGTTTAAGGTAGTGCAGTGGTGTTTGTGTAGTGTAGGGGGTCGTGCTGGGGGTAGTGTTTTAGGGTTTAGGGTAGTGCAGTGGTGCTTGTGTAGTGTAGGGGGTCGTGCGGGGGTAGTGTTTTAGGGTTTAGGGTAGTGCAGTGGTGTTTGTGTAGTGTAGGGGGTCATGTTTTAGGGTAGTGCAGTGGTGTTTGGGTAGTGTAGGGGGTCGTGCTGGGGGTAGTGTTTTAGGATTTAGGTTAGTTCAGTGGTGTTGGGGTAGTGTTTTAGGGTTTAGGGTAGTGCAGTGGTGTTTGTGTAGTGTAGGGGGTCATGCTGGGGGTAGTGTTTTAGGGTTTAGGATAGTGCAGTGGTGCTTGTGTAGTGTAGGGGGTCGTGCTGGGGTAGTGTTTTAGGGTTTAGGGCAGTGCAGTGGTGTTCGGGCAGTGTAGGGGGTCTTGCTGGAGGTGGTGTTTCAGGGTTTAGGGCAGTGGTGTTCGGGCAGTGTAGGGGGTCTTGCTGGGGGTGGTGTTTCATGGTTTAGTGCAGTGGTGTTCGGGCAGTGTAGGGGGTCGTGCTGGGGGTGGTGTTTCAGGGTTTAGGGCAGTGCAGTGGTGTTCGGGGAGTGTAGGGGGTCGTGCTGGGGGTGGTGTTTCAGGGTTTAGGGCAGTGGTGTTCGGGCAGTGTAGGGGGTCTTGCTGGGGGTGATGTTTCATGGTTTAGGGCAGTGCAGTGGTGTTCGGGCAGTGTAGGAGGTCTTGCTGGGGGTAGTGTTTCAGGGTTTAGGGCAGTGCAGTGGTGTTCGGGCAGTGTAGGGGTCATGCTGGGGGTGGTGTTTCAGGGTTTAGGGCAGTGCAGTGGTGTTCGGGCAGTGTAGGGGGTCGTGAAGGGGGTGGTGTTTCAGGGTTTAGGGCAGTGCAGTGGTGTTCGGGCAGTGTAGGGGGTCGTGCTAGGGTATGTGTTTCAGGGTTTAGGGCAGTGCAGTGGTGTTCGGGCAGTGTAGGGGGTCGTGCAGGGGCTGGTGTTTCAGGGTTTAGGGCAGTGCAGTGGTGTTCGGGCAGTGTAGGGGGTCGTGCTGGGGGTAGTGTTTTAGGGTTTAGGGTAGTGCAGTGGTGCTTGTGTAGTGTAGGGGGTCGTGCTGGGGGTAGTGTTTTAGGGTTTAGGGTAGTGCAGTGGTATTTGTGTAGTGTAGGGGGTCATGTTTTAGGGTAGTGCAGTGGTGTTTGGGTAGTGTAGGGGGTCGTGCTGGGGGTAGTGTTTTAGGATTTAGGTTAGTGCAGTGGTGTTTGGGTAGTGTAGGGGGTCGTGCTGGGGGTAGTGTTTTAGGGTTTAAGGTAGTGCAGTGGTGTTTGTGTAGTGTAGGGGTCGTGCTGGGGTAGTGTTTTAGGGTTTAGGGTAGTGCAGTGGTGCTTGTGTAGTGTAGGGGGTCGTGCGGGGGTAGTGTTTTAGGGTTTAGGGTAGTGCAGTGGTGTTTGTGTAGTGTAGGGGGTCATGTTTTAGGGTAGTGCAGTGGTGTTTGGGTAGTGTAGGGGGTCATGCTGGGGGTAGTGTTTTAGGATTTAGGTTAGTTCAGTGGTGTTGGGGTAGTGTTTTAGGGTTTAGGGTAGTGCAGTGGTGTTTGTGTAGTGTAGGGGGTCATGCTGGGGGTAGTGTTTTAGGGTTTAGGATAGTGCAGTGGTGCTTGTGTAGTGTAGGGGGTCGTGCTGGGGTAGTGTTTTAGGGTTTAGGGTAGTGCAGTGGTGTTTTTGTAGTGTAGGGGGTCATGTTTTAAGATGCAACGCTCCAATACCTGACCAGTCTGCACTACATAAAACTGCAAAAAAACTAAAAATAAAAAGTGTTTTGCACACTTTTGTCATTGGGCTATATGTGGGCTACATCTGGGTAATATTTGTGCTACATTTGGGCTCTTTTTTCACTGGTGGCCATCTTGGAAGACTTCTTTGTTATGAAGTTTCCTAATTTCCTCATTTACTGCAGTCTCCTCAGTAGGAAATGCTTTCAGTTTTTTACTTTGATTCCATCAAGAAGGCATTCAGATGTGTCACACATTTGCCATAAATTCAGAATGTTATTACTCTAGTTGTTCATTAGATCACTGTAGTAAAGCTACTGCTCACCAAGGAGTTAACTGGAAGTCTACTGCTGGTATTGAAAGTGATTGTTTCAGTCTGCATGTCAGAATTTTCTAATGAAATAGAAGAGGATTTGAGATCTCACTTAAAATATGCACTACATTTTCTTTTTGCAGCACTAACCATAATTTCTATGGCAAAATGAACCCCCTTATTTTGTTCCTTTTTAAATTAAATGTTTTAAGTGTTACCAGTTTATTCCAATCAAGATGGCTTCAGGTGTGTCATACTTTTGTCATAAGTAAGGCTGTTAGCACTCTAGTTGTTCTTTAGAACACTCTGGGAAGCTGCAGTAGAACACAAAGGCATCAACTGACAGGCTGCTCCTGTTGAAATATAACAGGAAGATATTTGAGATCTCACTTAAAACATGTCCTAATTTTTCTTTCTACAGCACTAACCATAATTTCTATGGCAAAATGAACCCCCTCATTTTGTTCCTTTTTAAATTAAATGTTTTAAGTGTTACCAGTTTATTCCAATCAAGATGGCTTCAGGTGTGCCATACTTTTGTCATAAGTAAGACTGTTAGCGCTCTAGTTGTTCTTTAGAACACTCTGGGAAGCTGCAGTAGAACACAAAGACATCAACTGACAGGCTGCTCCTGTTGAAATATAACAGGAAGATATTTGAGATCACACTTGAAACATGTCCTAATTTTTCTTTCCAGAGCACTAACCATAATTTCTATGACAAGATGAACCCCATCATTTTGTTCCTTTTAAATTAAATGTTTTAAGTGTTACCAGTTTATTCCAATCAAGATGGCTTCAGGTGTGCCATACTTTTGTCATAAGTAAGGCTGTTAGCACTCTAGTTGTTCTTTGGAACACTCTGGGAAGCTGCAGTAGAACACAAAGGAATCAACTGACAGTCTCTGCCCTTGTTGGATGTACATGTTTTACTGAGAATGTCAGACTTCATTCTCACATGACTGAGAAAGATAATGTGAATTTACAGAAAATATGCTCTCATTTTAGCTTCTGGGGCACCTTCCAAAACTGTATGGGACAAGCATGTGAAAATAGTTTTCTCTCAAACATGATTCATGATATCCCAGCAGAAGGTTTTTCACAGGGTAAAATCACCTTAGAACACACCACAATTCCTGAAATTAGTATGGTACCATCAACAAATGAATTCTAATGTAACTAAAGTCTGTTATCACCCTTTATAGTTCTCCTTTTGGTAACCCTCAAAATCTTCGATTCACTACAATGCATTTCAATGGGGTACTATCATTTATATTGGTCCCAAGATGGCTGCCAGCAATTCCAGGATGAAGTGCTGACAGCCAATCAGATCTCACGATGACATGTGTGGTTAGGCTCCGCCCAGATATATATGTGTTTTTACTTTTGATTTTCTCAGCAACTACTGAACGGATTTACACCATTTAACAAAAAGGGTTCTTTTTTAACCAAGAACTACCTCTTTGCCAAATTTGGTGTAATTCCGTTCAGCAGTTCGGGCTGTAGCCTTGCATAAAGTTTCCTATGGGAAATTGATTTTTTGACTCTTATTTTTTTAATTTCTCCGCAACTACTGAACGGATTTACACCATTTAACAAAAAGGGTTCTTTCTGAACCAAGAACTACCTCTTTGCCAAATTTGGTGTAATTCCGTTCAGCAGTTCAGGCTGTAGCCGTGTCTAAAGTTTCCTATGGGAAAATGAATGGGGAAAACACGTTTTGGGACCCCCCTTTTTTCTCGGCCCCCGCTTGACGAATCACCCTGAGACTTTCAGGGTAGGAGCGGACCGGAGCGGGCCATAAAGTTTGAAAATTTCGCGAAGATTCGTCAACCGACGCAAGAGTTATTTCAAATAGAATGTCGCGGATTTCCTATGGAAAATAGGTCCTAACTATAACTATCTACTGGCGACCGCCAGTAGATAATATATATATATATATATATATATATATATATACATACACACATATATACCATTTTCAGATATAAAGTGGCACGTGTAGAAGTCAATTCGTGGTGTATGCATTGACATGTAGCTGTTTTAAGTTGTACATAGGAAGCACCATTTTACCAGTACATCAGAGGATCTTACAACATGTCAGAGCAATTAAAAACAAGGACCAGGCATACCCCATGGCAAGACATTTCCAACAGTCTCACGATAATAATCTGGAGGATCTGAGATACTTTATATTCGATCAAGTGCCACAAAGACTCAGAGGAGGTAACAGGGAGAGATGCCTGAGGCAGCTCGAATCGAGACACATTGTACGTTTTAACTGTAAGATCCCTAATGGGCACAACACCGAGGAAGAGCTCTATGTACACCTGTGAACATGTAAATGAGATTGATGATGGCAGTTCTTTTCCAACTGATGACAGGCAGAAATACAAGTCTGATTTTTTAGCTCTCTTATGCACATACAATTAAGTGAGATTATAATGTTCTAGTACACTCCTTTTTAATATTATGAAATTTTTGCACATCTTTTAAGCACATAGCACTTTAAATTCTTCATAAGGTGATTCGTCCACTGGGTCAATAAGTAGAGGAATCGGGCACTGGCCCTATATTTTATGAGTGGAACAAACAATTGAATATATCAATCACAAGCTTTATTTCGACATAAAAGTCATAAAAGCATCATGGAACAATAGTAACATGGCTAATAAAATTAATATAGATATAAAAAATACATTAATAAATATACACTCGCTCATCCTTGATTTTGATTAAAAGCAGGCAGCATTTCATCATTTTGTTTGTAAACAGTACAATACAAGGAGAGAATTCACAAATTAAAAAGAATAAAAAGCTCGTGCATAAAGATTTTAACAAAAATACTATTAAAACATTAAGATCTTGTCAATTTTTCAGTACATAAAGGCTATGACTTTCCACCGAATCTGCCATGCCTGCCCCAAATACTTCGCTATACAACAAGATAAAAAAGGTCTGGGATCTGCCTTAAGAATACGGAGTGCAACTTGGTGCTCCCGTGTACCAAGTTGTCGGCAAATCGGACTCAGCCATTTACTCCGTAGTGTTTTGTAAGCTGGGCAAACGAACAATAAATGGGCAGTGCTTTCCACAGGGGCTTGGCAGCTGGGGCAATGTTTTCCATTGGCAGCGGACCATTTTGCTATCACTTCGCCCACTGGTAAGGAGCCAAACCTAAAGTGCATGTAGAGGATTCTATCTCTGGGTACTGTAATCAGATCAAGGTAAGGCTCGTAATATCTACATTGTTTGTGGTAATAAAACTCAGTTGTCAGTCTACCCACATCAGATCTGCTGATCGCACATTGGTCCACCCATTCCCAATACAGACGTTTGAGGTCTTCTCTCCTTGGGGGATCCTGGCTGTCCCAGCAATCACAAAGCCCAATTGCAGATAACATTTTCTTTATGTCGCGTAGCCAACCTATTTTCCCCCCAGTGTCGAGCCTAATAACCTCAGTAAGGGCCTCTGCATAGAAAGAAAGCTCAGGGGTCCTCCTAATGCGGGCCCAAAAGAGCAGGGGACGCAGCCTAGCTACGTCACTAATTGACCGCCTGCCCATGTCCATTAGTAGCGGCGTGAGGGGAATATATTTTGGTGCCGTGACTAGATCTCTTAAAAATGTATATTCCGATCTCCGAAGCTCATCAAGATTGTCAAACCCCCAAACCTCAGCTCCATAGAGAGAGGCGCTGACAGCCTTGGCGTCATATATCTGGAGGGCTGGAGCAACAGGCCTAGTGTGGGAGAGACGATGTTCTCTTGCTATTGCACCAGGCAGACGTTTATGGGCCATCAACATCTTACCTAGGTGGGGTTTCCATGACATTTTGTCAGAAAATCTTACGCCAAGGTAGTCAAAAGAAGCAACCTTTTCAAGGGGAATCCCACCCAGGAAAGGGCCATTCCTACATGTTCTATGGGGGTTGAAGGCCATAAATTTGGTTTTGTTGGCATTTATAACCAGACCCCGGTTCTCACAAAATAGATGGAATCTATCAGTTAGGCGCTGCAACCCAGCTGGGGTCTTAGATTGAATATAGGATTATTAATGTTCAATGTGGTTTGATTTGAGTTTGATCCCTCCCCTAATTTTGGGGATTAAATGGTGACACTATGTGAATAGAATAGTGACGCAATTATGGCACAATGCACAGATCACTTTAAATGTTTTAGAGACATTGTACAGTAGCAACTGTAATAATATTTACTTTTAGAGTACTTTGAGCGGTCCCAATATGGGGTTTGGCAGCTACAGTAGTAACATTCAATAAAGGCACTTGCTTGTGAATGCCATGCATGTAAATAACAAGGCTTGCAGAGGATTTTGGTAATTATAGCCTTAACTCTATAGGGAATATTTTATTTAAAACTCCTACGCTCATTTGTGCATGTTGTGGGCCATATGGTCCGATAAAGTTGCACAGTCAATGTCGTTTGAACAGGAATGTAGCACTGATTATTGGGTTTTAGAACAGACATTGTACTGGAGTATTAAGTATATTATTTGGTGTTAGAGTGTTATGAATGGCCCGGGAAGTTTGGGTCGGATGGTGCAAATACGTCACCAGTTGGGCATGTGCCTGTGATGAACAAAGAGGTGATTTTAACACTTTTAATATTACTGGCGATTCTATACCATTTCTTGTTGTAAGGCAATGGAAATTGATTTCGATAATTTTGTACATATTTGGAAACGTTCTATTTCATATTTTATATATTTTACATGTTTTATATACTCTGCATATCATGTAGATAACAAGGTTGATCGATTTTACTCTGTCAATGTCATTGTATGTAAAGGGTTGCATTGTCACTTTTTTATCCTTGTTCAAACTTTATTCACTTTCATGCACTGCCACTTTAAAATTTTGAATCTGCTATAAATAGTCAAAAGAATGGCGGCGAAACAGGTTTGACAGAGACTGCTTGTGCAGTTGAAACGTGTTAACCTGGACCAACGTGGCTCGAAAATAAATCCTTTTCAGCTACCCCGAGCGTGCTGGAGTCTGTCTCTTATGTGGGAACCAGTCACTTTGATAATATATATATATATATATATATATATATATATATATATATATATATATATATATATATATATATATAGAAGCTCAAAGATTGTCCCTCAGTTTGAGAAGCACTCGAGTTGCAGAGTTCGCATACAGCATTTATTTAGTACAAACGTAGTCCAGATGCCGATAACAAATAACCAGCTGCACAGCGTGCCTGACGCGTTTCGAAATAATTCTTCATCAGAGGCATGGCGGCTTGTGTGCAGATTCGGCATTTCCAGCGTCTTAAATTCCTAATGGCCCCTAGGATACAGCCACAATTCCCAGGGCTCATGCAGAGCTTCTAAATTTGCATAAATTAAAAAGCGCTTCCATCTGGGGATTAAAACACGGACTTCAACTCCCATAAAGCAACGCTCAACTCATTCAGAGATGACCAATCACGGCAGGCGATATTGACTTTAAATGGAAGGTGAAGACGTTAAAGCGCTTTTTGGACCGGATTACCCTTTGAAAAAGAGGACACTCGAAACGCGTCAGGGTTGGCGTCCAATGCACATCGTGCTGGGAAGCGTGACTGCTTTTACCTTGAAATAAAGCTGTTTGGGGAAGCTTCTCGTTGTTTGAGTGCGGTTTACTTGGTGGACCACCCCCATCGAGCTGAATGTAGTAGCGGCCGTCCTGCCGCTGAACCTGCACCACCCAAGATGGTTGGGGCCACGGAGCTCGTTATTCAAAGGGCTCTGGATGTGGGGCAACGAATTGGATTAATAGCAGCCACAATTCCCGGGGCTCATGCGGAGCTTCTAAATTTGCATAAATTAAAAAGCGCTTCCATCTGGGGATTAAAACACGGACTTCAACTCCCATAAAGCAACGCCCAACTCATTCAGAGATGACCAATCACGGCAGGCGATATTGACTTTAAATGGAAGGTGAAGACGTTAAAGCGCTTTTTGGACTGGATTACCCTTTGAAAAAGAGGACACTCGAAACGCGTCAGGGTTGGCGTCCAATGCACATCGTGCTGGGAAGCGTGACTGCTTTTACCTTGAAATAAAGCTGTTTGGGGAAGCTTCTCGTTGTTCGAGTGCGGTTTACTTGTTGGACCACCCCCATCGAGCTGAATATATATATATATATATATTCACTGAAAAAACCATAGGTTTTAGGGACAGTTATAGTTAGTTGGACATTGCACTCGTACAAAACCCGTGAAATTCCCCTGTTATAGTTAGTTCAGCTAACTATAACTCGCGCCCCCGCAATGCACTGCTGATGACGTCACATATTACATCACTCATGACATGGTCAGTGACATCACTGATGACATCTCTGATGACATCTCAAATGACATCACTGATGACATCATCCAGTGACTGTGTGTTTCTGTAAAGTTTAAATATGTTTAATATATATAGGGAAAGGCGTATTGAAGAATGAGTGGGTGTATAAGTGTCTGAATGGATGATTTAGTACGTGAGTGACTGACTCTACAAGTGAGTGATTAAACGTATCTTACTGAATGCATGGGTTAGTGACTAAACTGTGTGAATGTCTGTATCCGTCTGTTTGTTGGTATGTAAGTGGATGCATGGATTTGCGAATAGCTACATGAGTGTCTATATGGGTTATTGATTGGTTCTCTGAGTATCTGTATGGCTGCCTGAGTGTTTGTGTGGGTGGGGTGTGTGTGACTCTATACATAGATGTGTGAGTGGGTGATTCACTGGGTGCATGATTTCAAGAGTGCATCTGTGATGGACTGCTTGGGTGGGTGAGTGTGTGTATGGGTGTGTTAGTGAGTGAATGTATATCTCAGTGGTACATGTGCGAGTAACTACATATGTAAAAGGCAGTATATATGTGTGTTAGAGTATTTAAATGGCTATAAGTGAGAGTGTGTTATTGTGAGAGTGGCTGTATGGATGCGTGTGTGCTTGTATCAGTTATTGTATAAGAGCGTAAGAATGTGCTAGTATTTGTATGAGTAAGTGAGCTGGTGTGTGTATAACTGTATAGGTGAGTAAATGGGTGTGTGATTAATTTTTTGCATGACTGACTAGGTGTGTGAGTACCTCTATGGATGAGTGGCGGTGTGTGAGTGTTTATATAGGTGTATGAGTGCATATGATAGTCCTGTACTGAGTGACTGTAAGTATGAGTGACTGTACAGGTGAGTGAGTGGATGTGTGTGTAGACCTAAGAATCAGTGAGTGGGTATGTAGTTTTTGGTGTTGGAGTGTCTATGGTTTTGAGAATGGCAGTCTGTAATTTAGAGTGGGTGTATCAAAAGTTATATTAGGGTGTGAGAAGATGCATGAAATTATCACATGGATGATGTCATCAGTGATGTCATTTGAGATGTCATCAGTGATGTCATCAGTGATGTCACTGACCATGTCATGAGTGATGTAATATGTGACGTCATCAGCAGTGCATTGCGGGGCGCGAGTTATAGTTAGCTGAACTAACTATAACAGGGGAATTTCACGGGTTTTGTACGAGTGCAATGTCCAACTAACTATAACTGTCCCTAAAACCTATGGTTTTTTCAGTGAATTTCAAAGGTTTTTTAAATGCTAATTTCTAACTATAACGTGTCTGAAACCTATGGTTTTTTCAGTGAATTTCAAAGGTTTTTTAAATGCTAATTTCTAACTATAACGTGCCTGAAACCTATGGTTTTTTCAGTGAATTTCAAAGGTTTTTTAAATGCTAATTTCTAACTATAACGTGCCTGAACCCTATGGTTTTTCAGTGAATTTCAAAGGTTTTTAAATGCTAATTTCTAACCATAACGTGCCTGAAACCTATGATTTTTAAGTGAATTTCAAAGGTTTTTAAATGCTAGTTTCTAACTATGCCAACAGAGGTAGGACATGTGAAGAAAGAAGAAAAAACGCACAGAAAGAAGCAAAAGATGTGCAGAAAGAACCAACAGAGGAGCAGAAAGAGGCCTTGTTGCAAAATCATCCTGTGCCCACAACTTTTTCAGACGGGTACTGGTGGTAACTGACTCTGACTAACCAGAGCCAGTGCGCGTTTGCACAGTGGTGAAGGGAGGGGGGCCTGAGGTGACATGTGTGCAAACGCGCCCCGTGGCGCGTTTTAAGTTGCGGGATTAAGTCCCCTTGAATCCTGAGGGTCCCTGGGGCCCAACTAGCCCCCAGGTACCTACAGTTAGGACCACAGAGCTGAGTTGCAGAGAGGCGTTCCGAGGCCACGCACTTTTTTCACCTCTCTGCAACGCAACTCTGTTGTGCTTACTGAAGGTACCTGGTGGGCTAGTTGGCCCCCAGGATTCAAAGGGGATTGACTCCCCAACTTAAAACGCACCATAGGGCGTGTTTGCGCACATGTCACCTGAGGCCCCGCCCCTCCCTTCACCACTGTGCAAACGCGCCCCGTGGCGTGTTTTAAGTTGGGGGATTAGGTCACCTTGAATCCTGAGAGTCCCTGGGGCCCAACTAGCCCACCAGGTACTTCCAGTAAGCACCACAGGCCTGCGTTGCAACGCCTGTAACAAATTGTGCAGTTGTGTTTAGGTAGTGAAGAGGGTCGTGCAGGGGGTAGTGTTTTAGGGTTTAGGGTAGTGCAGTGGTGTTTGTGTAGTGTAGGGGGTCATGCTGGGGGTAGATTTAGGGTTTAGGGTAGTGCAGTGGTGTTTGGGTAGTGTAGGGAGTTGTGCTGGGGGAGTGTTTTAGGGTTTAGGGTAGTACAGTGGTGTTTGGGTAGTGTAGGGGGTCGTGCTGGGGTTAGTGTTTTAGGGTTTTAGGGTTTAGGGTAGTGCAGTGGTGTTTGGGTAGTGTAGGGGATACTGCTGGGGGTAGTGTTTTAGGGTTTAGGGTAGTGCAATGGTGTTTGGGTAGTGTAGGGGTACTGCTGGGGGTAGTGTTTTAGGGTTTAGGGTAGTGCAGTGGTGTTTGGGTAGCGTAGGGGTACTGCTGGGGGTAGTGTTTTATGGTTTAGGGTAGTGCAGTGGTGTTTGGGTAGTGTAGGGGTTCGTGCTGGGGGTAGTTTTTTAGGGTTTAGGGTAGTGCAGTGGTGTTTGTGTAGTGTAGGAGGTCGTGTTTTAGGGTTTAGGGTAGTGCAGTGGTCTTTGGGTAGTGTAGGGGGTTGTGCGGGGGGTAGTGTTTTAGGGATTAGGGTAGTGCATTGGTATTTGGGTAGTGTAGGGGGTCATGCGGGGGTAGTGTTTTAGGGTTTAGGGCAGTGCAGTGGTGTTTAGGTAGTGTAGGGGGTCGTGCTGGGGGAGTGTTTTAGGGTTTAGGGCAGTGCAGTGGTGTTCGGGTAGTGTAGGGGGTCGTGCTGGGGGAGTGTTTTAGGGTTTAGGGCAGTGCAGTGGTGTTCGGGTAGTGTAGGGGGTCGTGCTGGGGGAGTGTTTTAGGGTTTAGGCCAGTGAAGTGGTGTTCGGGTAGTGTAGGGGGTCGTGCTGGGGGAGTATTTTAGGGTTTAGGGTAGTGCAGTGGTGTTCGGGTAGTGTAGGGGGTCATGCTGGGGGCAGTGTTCTAGGGTTTAGGGCAGTGCAGTGGTGTTCGGGCAGTGTAGGGGGTCGTGCTGGGGGTGGTGTTTTAGGGTTTAGGGCAGTGCAGTGGTGTTCGGGCAGTGTAGGGGTCGTGCTGGGGGTGGTGTTTCAGGGTTTAGGGCAGTGCAGTGGTGTTCGGGCAGTGTAGGGGGTCGTGAAGGGGGTGGTGTTTCAGGGTTTAGGGCAGTGCAGTGGTGTTCGGGCAGTGTAGGGGGTCGTGCTAGGGGTGGTGTTTCAGGGCTTAGGGCAGTGCAGTGGTGTTTGGGCAGTGTAGGGGGTCATGCTGGGGGTGGTGTTTCAGGGTTTGGGGCAGTGCAGTGGTGTTCGAGCAGTAAAGGGGGTCATGCTGGGGGTGGTGTTTCAGGGTTTAGGGCAGTGCAGTGGTGTTCGGGCAGTGTAGGGGGCGGTGCAGGGGTGGTGTTTCAGGGTTTAGGGCAGTACAGTGGTGTTCGGGCATTGTAGGGGGTGGTGCTGGGGCTGGTGTTTCAGGGTCTAGTGCAGTGGTGTTCGGGCAGTGTAGGGGGTCGTGCTGGGGCTGGTGTTTCAGGGTTTAGGGCAGTGCAGTGGTGTTTGGGCAGTGTAGGGGGTCGTGCTGGGGCTGGTGTTTCAGGGTTTAGGGCAGTGCAGTGGTGTTCGGGCAGTGTAGGGTGTTGTGCTGGGGCTGGTGTTTCAGGGTTCAGGGCAGTGCAGTGGTGTTCAGGCAGTGTAGGGGTTGTGCTGAGGCTGGTGTTTCACGGTTTAGGGCAGTGCAGTGGTGTTCGGGCAGTGTAGGGGGTCGTGCTGGGGCTGGTGTTTCAGGGTTTAGGGCAGTGCAGTGGTGTTCGGGCACTGTAGGCGGTCGTGCTGGGGCTGGTGTTTCAGGGTTTAGGGCAGTGCAGTGGTGTTCGGGCAGTGTAGGGGGTTGTGCTGGGGCTGGTGTTTCAGGGTTTAGGGCAGTGCAGTGGTGCTCGGGCAGTGTAGGGGGTCATGCTGGGGGTGATGTGTCAGGGTTTAGGGTAGTGCAGTGGTGTTCGGGCAGTGTAGGGGTCGTGCAGGGGCTGGTGTTTCAAGGTTTAGGGCAGTGCAGTGGTGTTCGGGCAGTGTAGGGGGTCGTGTTGGGGCTGGTGTTTCAGGGTTTTGGGCAGAGCAGTGGTGTTCGGGCAGTGTAGGGGGTCATGCTGGGTGTAGTGTTTCAGGGTTTAGGGCAGTGCAGTGGTGTTCGGGCAGTGTAGGGGGTCGTGCTGGGGGTGGTGTTTCAGGGTTTAGGTCAGTGGTGTTCGGGCAGTGTAGGGGGTCTTGCTGGGGGTGATGTTTCAGGGTTTAGGGCAGTGCAGTGGTGTTCGGGCAGTGTAGGGGGTCTTGCTGGGGGTAGTGTTTCAGGGTTTAGGGCAGTGCAGTGGTGTTCGGGCAGTGTAGGGGGTCATGCTGTGGGTGGTGTTTCAGGGTTTAGGGCAGTGCAGTGGTGTTCGGGCAGTGTAGGGGGTCGTGAAGGGGGTGGTGTTTCAGGGTTTAGGGCAGTGCAGTGGTGTTCGGGCAGTGTAGGGGGTCGTGCTAGGGGTGGTGTTTCAGGGTTTAGGGCAGTGCAGTGGTGTTCGGGCAGTGTAGGGGGTCATGCAGGGGCTGGTGTTTCAGGGTTTAGGGCAGTGCAGTGGTGTTCGGGCAGTGTAGGGGGTCGTGCTGGGGGTAGTGTTTTAGGGTTTAGGGTAGTGCAGTGGTGCTTGTGTAGTGTAGGGGTCGTGCTGGGGGTAGTGTTTTAGGGTTTAGGGTAGTGCAGTAGTGTTTGTGTAGTGTAGGGGGTCATGTTTTAGGGTAGTGCAGTAGTGTTTGGGTAGTGTAGGGGGTCGTGCTGGGGGTAGTGTTTTAGGATTTAGGTTAGTGCAGTGGTGTTTGGGTAGTGTAGGGGGTCGTGCTGGGGGTAGTGTTTTAGGGTTTAGGGTAGTGCAGTGGTGTTTGTGTAGTGTAGGGGGTCGTGCTGGGGGTAGTGTTTTAGGGTTTAGGGTAGTGCAGTGGTGCTTGTGTAGTGTAGGGGGTCGTGCTGGGGGTAGTGTTTTAGGGTTTAGGGTAGTGCAGTGGTGTTTGTGTAGTGTAGGGGGTCATGTTTTAGGGTAGTGCAGTGGTGTTTGGGTAGTGTAGGGGGTCATGCTGGTGGTAGTGTTTTAGGATTTAGGTAGTGCAGTGGTGTTTGGGTAGTGTAGGGGGTCGTGCTGGGGGTAGTGTTTGAGGGTTTAGGATAGTGCAGTGGTGCTTGTGTAGTGTAGGGGGTCGTGCTGGGGGTAGTGTTTTAGGGTTTAAGGTAGTGCAGTGGTGTTTTTGTAGTGTAGGGGGTCATGTTTTAAGATGCAATGCTCCAATACCTGACCAGTCTGCACTACATAAAACTGCAAAAAACTAAAAAAAAAAGTGTTTTGCACACTTTTGTCATTGGGCTATATGTGGGCTACATCTGGGTAATATTTGTGCTACATTTGGGCTCTTTTTTCACTGGTGGCCATCTTGGAAGACTTCTTTGTTATGAAGCTTCCTAATTTCTTCATTTACTGCAGTCTCCTCAGTAGGAAATGCTTTCAGTTTTTACTTTGATTCCATCAAGAAGGCATTCAGATGTGTCTCACATCTGCCATAAATTCAGAATGTTAGCACTCTAGTTGCTCATTAGATCACTGGAGTAAAGCTACTGCTCACCAGGGAGTTAACTGGTAGTCTGCTGCTGGTATTGAAAGTGATTGTTTCAGTCTGCATGTCAGAATTTTCTAATGAAATAGAAGAGGATTTGAGATCTCACTTAAAACATGCCCTAATTTTTCTTTCTGCAGCACTAACCATAATTTCTATTTCAAAAAGAACCCCTCATTTTGTTCCTTTTTAAATTAAATGTTTTAAGTGTTACCGCTTTATTCCAATCAAGATGGCTTCAGGTGTGCCATACTTTTGTCATAAGTAAGGCTGTTAGCGCTCTAGTTGTTCTTTAGAACACTCTGGGAAGCTGCAGTAGAACACAAAGGCATCAACTGGCAGGCTGCTCCTGTTGAAATATAACAGGAAGATATTTGAGATCACACTTGAAATATGTCCTAATTTTTCTTTCTACAGCACTAACCATAATTTCTATGACAAAATGAACCCCATCATTTTGTTCCTTTTTAAATTAAATGTTTTAAGTGTTACCAGTTTATTCCAATCGAGATGGCTTCAGGTGTGCCATACTTTTGTCATAAGTAAGGCTGTTAGCACTCTAGTTGTTCTTTAGAACACTCTGGGAAGCTGCAGTAGAACACAAAGGCATCAACTGGCAGGCTGCTCCTGTTGAAATATAACAGGAAGATATTTGAGATCACACTTGAAACATGTCCTAATTTTTCTTTCTACATCACTAACCATAATTTCTATGACAAAATGAACCCCATCATTTTGTTCCTTTTTAAATTAAATTGTTTAAGTGTTACCAGTTTATTCCAATCAAGATGGCTTCAGGTGTGCCATACTTTTGTCATAAGTAAGGCTGTTAGCACTCTAGTTGTTCTTTAGAACACTCTGGGAAGCTGCAGTAGAACACAAAGGAATCAACTGACAGTCTCTGCCCTTGTTGGATGTACATGTTTTACTGAGAATGTCAGACTTCATTCTCACATGAGTGAGAAAGATAATGTGAATTTACAGAAAATATGCTCTCATTTTAGCTTCTGGAGCACCTTCCAAACCTCCATGGGACAAGCATGAGAAAATAGTGTTCTCTCTAACATGATTCATGATATCCCAGCAGAAGGTTTTTCACATGGTAAAATCACCTTAGAATACACCACAATTCCTAAAATTAGTATGGTACCATCAACAAATAAATTCTAATGTAACTAAAGCCTGTTATCACCCTTTATAGTTCTCCTTTTGGTGACCCTCAACATCTTCTATTCACTACAATGCATTTCAATGAGGTACTATCATTTATATTGGTCCCAAGATGGCTGCCAGCAATTCCAGGATGAAGTGCTGACAGCCAATCAGATCTCACAATGACATGTGTGGTTAGCCTCCGCCCAGATATATATGTGACTTTACTTTTGATTTTCTCAGGAACTACTGAACGGATTTACACCATTTAAGCAAAAGGCACGACACTGAACCAAGGGCTACCTCTTTGCCAAATTTGGTGTAATTCCGTTCAGCAGTTCGGGCTGTAGCTGCGACTAAAGGTTCCTATGGAAAAATGAATGGGGAAACGTGTTTTGGGACCCCCCTTTTTCTCGGCCCCCGCTTGACGTATCACCCCGAGACTTTCAGGATAGGAGCGGACCGGAGCGCCCCAACAAGTTGGAAACTTTCGCGAACATTCGTCAACCGGCGCCAACGTTATTTCAAATAGAATGTCGCGGATTTCCTATGGATAATAGGTTTTAACTATAACTATCTACTGGCGACCGCCAGTAGATAATATATATATATATATATATATATATATTCACTGAAAAAACCATAGGTTTCAGGCACGTTATAGTTAGAAATTAGCATTTAAAAAACCTTAGAAATTCACTGAAAAAACCATAGGTTTCAGGGACGTTATAGTTAGAAATTATCATTTAACAAACCTTTGAAATTCACTGAAAAAACCATAGGTTTCATGGACGTTATAGTTAGCTGGACATTTCACTCGTACAAAACCATAGAAATTCCACTGTTATAGTTAGTTCAGCTAACTAGAACTCGCGCCCCCGCAATGCACTGCTGATCACATCACATATTACATCATTCATGACATGGTCAGTGACATCACTGATGACATCACTGATCACATCTCAAATGACATCACTGATCACATCACTGATGACATCATCCAGTGAATGTGTTTTTCTTTAAAGTTTAAATATGTATTATATATATACCAAGGTGTATTGAAGAATGAGTGGGTGTATAAGTGTCTGGATGGAGGATTTAGTAGGTGTGTGACTGACTGTTTAACTGAGGTATTACATGTGTCTTACTGAATGCATGGGTTAGTGACTAAACTGTGTGAATGTCTATATCAGTCTGTTTGCTGTTGTATAAGCTGCTGCATGGGTTGGTCAGTAGCTACATGAGTGTCTATATGGGTTATTAATTGGTTTCCAGAGTATTTGTATGGGTGCCTCAGTGTGTGTGTGGGTGCGTGGGAGGTGTGTGACTCTGTGCATACATGTTTGAGTGGTTGATTCACTGGGTGTATGGGTTCAAGAGTGCATGTGGAAACAGCTGTGTGCGTGGGTGAGTGTGTGTATGGGTGTGTTAGTGAGTGAATGGATGTCTCAGTGGTACATATCCAACTAACTACATATGTAAAAGACAGTGTATGTGAGAGTTGGAGTATATAAATGACTATACGTGAGAGTTAGTGATTGTGAGAGTGGCTGTATGGATGAGTGTGTACTTGTATCAGTGATTGTATAAGAGACTAATTATGCGTTTCTTTCTGTTTGAATAAGTGATGTGTTGTGTGTATAACTGTATAGGTCAGTAAATGGAAGTGTGATTGATTATTTGCATGACTGACTAGGTGTGTGAGTAACTCTGGATGAGTGCTGCTGTGTGAGTGTCTGTGTAGGTGTATGAGTGCATATGATAGTGTTGTATTGATGAGTGACTGCATGTATGAGTGAGTGTATGGGTGAATGAGTGGATGAGTGTGTAGACCTAAGAACCAGTGATTAGATATGTAGTAAGTAGTATTGGTGTGTCTATGGTTTCAAAAATGGTATTCTGTTTTTTGGAGTGGGTGTATCAAAGGTTATATTAGGGTATGAGAAGGTGCATCAGATTGTCACATGGATGATATCATCAGTGATGTCATCAGTGATGTCATTTGAGATGTGATCAGTGATGTCATCAGTGATGTCACTGACCATGTCATGAATGATGTAATATGTGATGTGATCAGCAGTGCATTGCGGGGCGCGAGTTATAGTTAGCTGAACTAACTATAACAGTGGAATTTCTATGGTTTTGTACGAGTGAAATGTCCAGCTAACTATAACGTCCCTGAAACCTATGGTTTTTTCAGTGAATTTCAAAGGTTTTTTAAATGATAATTTCTAACTATAACGTCCCTGAAACCTATGGTTTTTTCAGTGAATTTCTAAGGTTTTTTAAATGCTAATTTCTAACTATAGCGTGCCTGAAACCTATGGTTTTTTCAGTGAATTTCAAACGTTTTTTAAATGCTAATTTCTAATTATAATGTTCATTAAACCTATGGTATTTTCAGTGATTTTAAATTATCATTCCATTCTCAACCTAGTGAAAACAGCCAATATCGCCAGTTTTCCAACAATAGCTTCCGCAAAAAGATTCGCCACATATGAGAGCGACAACTAACGCTAATAATATGCAGAGTAGGCGTTCCCGTGCAAAAATAACACGAAAACCCCACTTCCCGATATTTTGAACGAGCAGCCAAATCTGGGGTGCGATCCAAAAACAGGGGATAAGCTGCGTTAGCAGTAGGAATTTAACATCTGCCTTTTACTGGTGTAAAGCAGGACGACTACCTACAGTGTGAAAGGGAGCCCAGCCCAGAACCACATCTGAAGACCAACACATGTCATAGAGCTACTGACCATGCAGCTCCGACACCCAAGAAGGCCACAACACCCACTGCCATCACCCTCAGGACCTGCCCCCCGGACCACCCCCCTCCCTACTACCACCGAGGCAGCGCAGTACAGGACAGCGGACCTCCCAAAAATGGCATGGTCCCTCAGCCACACAATAGCTGAATCTTGGGAGATGTGGCGACCAAGTATGTGTGAAGGACGCAAGTCACCCATCAATAAAAATGCACACAATACCAAGTGTAGCGGTGATGTGGTGGACAGACCTCACTATGCTGAGCACAAACCTCTCCATGTAGACATATACTGCTGGTGTTTGTAGTGTTGTGGACAATAGACGCAACCATGTTACCTCAGGCAGTGGGGAAGATCTCGGTCATGTAGCTGTGTAGGTCCCCCTGGAAGTGGAAGCAGAGTGTGCTGGTCCAACGTACGCCACTCCAGCGTAGGAGTATGAATAAATAGGCTGGGGCTGTGGGCGTGGTTCACTTGTGGGAAGGCCAAAGCGTCTGCCAGGGCGGCAGCCCTCACACTGCCACGAGGCCTCCGCCGTGACCGCCGGCCTCCTCGACACAGGCCCGCTGCGAACCCAGCATCAGAGCACCACAGACTTATGTCTGTACAGACTACTGCCTTCGATCTACACTGCGGACAGCAGGGCTCACAATTCAGATCGAGTCGCAATTGCAGATGACGCACTCCAGTAGGGAAGAGACATTGATCCCAGTGCGGCCCGCCCGGACCACGCATCATCGCAGACTGCGCACACACTGAGTGCTTCAGGTGCCACTAACTCAGTGCACCACAAGTCAACGCCACGTGGACTTATTAAGACAGAATTCATTAGGCAAAAGACATTGCTACCAGTGCGGCCCGCCCAGACCACGCATCATCGCAGGCTCTACACATGCTGGTTGCTTCAGGTGACACTAACTGTACAGCTCAACTCAACACCACGTGGCTGTGGGCCCTTGCTGACCGCTGCCTCCGGCCTACACTGCGGTCATCAGGGCTCACATTTAAAATTGACTCTTGATTCATTAATTGCAGAGTCCAGTAGGCAACTAAGTATTACGTCCCTAAAACCTACATAATATCCTTTTAGTATTCTTGCTTCAAGAACTTGTTTTATATCAGTTATAGCTTTAGTACAATGACCAACTTCATCTTGCAAGTCCAAAGGAACACTGAATGGCAGTCTACACTGCGGACAGCAGAGCTCACAATTTGAATTCAGTCTTGATTTATTAATTGCAGACAGAATTGTACTCTATGTCCTCGAATTTTGTCAAGAGGAAGTGACAAAAAGCATTCCTTGATGTCTGTGCTGACTACTGCCTTTAATCTACACTGCGGTCAGCAGGGCTCACAATTCAGATCGAGTCGCGATTGCAGATGACGCAGTCCAGTAGGCAAGAGACATTGCATCATCGCTGGCTGCGCACATGCTGAGCGCCACACCTACCACTAACTCTATGCAGCTCAAGTCAACGCCACGTGGCTGTGGACTCTTCCTGACCACTGCCTCCGGCCTACACTGCGGTCAGCAGGGCTCACAATTCAGATCGAGACGCGATTGCAGATGACGCAGTCCAGTAGGCAACAGACATTGCATGATCGCTGGCTGCGCACACGCTGAGTGCCACACCTACCACTTACTCTATGCAGCTCAAGTCAACGCCACGTGGCTCTGGGCTCTTCCTGACCACTGCCTCCGGCCTACACTGTGGTCAGCAGGGCTCACAATTCAGATCGAGTCGCGATTGCAGATGATGCAGTCCAGTAGGCAACAGACATTGCATGATCGCTGGCTGCGCACACGCTGAGCGCCACACCTACCACTAACTCTATGCAGCTCAAGTCAACGCCACGTGGCTGTAGGCCCTTCCTGACCGCTGCCTCCGGCCTACACTGTGCTCAGCAGGGCTCACAATTCAAATTCAGTCTTCATTAATTAATTTCAGAGTCCAGTAGGCAACTAACTATAACGTCCCTGAAACCTACATATTTCGACAGTGTATTCCATAAATGTTTCATCTTTTGTTCCTTACACCTACACTGCGGTTAGCAGAGCTCACAATTTAAATTGAGACATGATTTATTTATTGCAGAGAGAATTGTACTCTATGTCCTCGAATTTTGTAAACAGGAAGTGACTAAAAGCATTCTTCGATGTCTGTGCTGACTACTGCCTTAGATCTACACTGCGGATACCAGGGCTCACAATTCACATCGAGTCGCGATTGCAGATGACTCAGTCCAGTAGGCAACAGACATTGCTCCCAGTGCGGCTCGCCCGCACCACGCATCATCGCTGGCTGCGCACACACTGAATGCTTCTGATGCCCCTATCTCAGTGCAGCACAACTCATGAACCCTTTATGATACAATGTTTTGTGTATAATTTCACATCTGCTGCCCCTACCTCAGTGTACCACAAGTCATGGACCCCTTACGATACAATCTTGTGTGTATTATTTCACATCTGTTGCCCCTACCTTAGTGCAGCACAAATCATTGAACCTTTATGATTGAATTTGTGTGTCTGATCAAATGATTACTGTTGTACTTGTTGCCAGCACCAACCATTCCCGGACGGCTGGCTTACACTCACCCCACACGCATCCAGCACAGACGTCACTGGACATGTGACCCTGGTAATAAAAATGAGTCGAGCGCACGTGCCCGTACCCAGTTCTACTATTTATCTGTGTCTGTGTGTTCATTATGTATGCAAGATCCCGCCCCTGGGCCCTACCACATTACATTGTGCTGTGGACAGGGTATGCAACCATGTTACCTCTGGCAGTGGGGAAAACTTTGGTTATGTAACTTTCTCTCGGTCATTGTACAAGTACGTATGTAGAGACTAGATCATTAGAGTACTGCAAGGAGAGTGTATAGTGAATTTATAAGTGCTTGGAAATTGGCGGAGTAATTGTATAAGTACATATGTTGGCGCAGCCTAACCCCGAACACAAGCTTGGCTCTAATTGGCTGGCCTCCATGTGCCAAAAACTGAAACTTGAACTTTGCATGGCCCTGTATTGCTACAGCTGCAACACTCCACTGAATGTGCAATAAACATTCATATCCACACAGATGTGTCATGTCCACCATCTTTCATGTGTGGAACTATGGATGAATGTAGGGTCAGTGATTCCCCGTACCTTCCATGTTGGCCATGTTGTGGGACTTGGCTCACAGAGTGACACATTGGCGCTTGCGACCCAGGTGACGTCAGCACTACAACAGGGACACCCGCATCAGTTGATTCCTCATACAGCCCAGGACGGAGCCACGCCCATAGGTCCGGAGTCATTCTTCAAAGCCTCACGCAGGACTGGCATACGCCAGGCCAGCCCACTCCGCTTACGCTTACAGGGAAGGACAACAACGCTACATGGCCCAGATTTTCATTGCAGTGATCTGCTGGTCACACCCTAGTTGTCAGTACGCCACAGCCACTCCCTCACGGCTAGTATACACCCACACCACACCCATCCAGCACAGGCGTCACAGGACACGTGACCCTGTCAATAAAAAAGACCGGGTGCACGTGCTCGACGCCATTTCAGAGTTGCTCGCACCGGATGCACTGCGGCCGGCACAGGCACACCGGCACGGCACAGTGACTTTTGGTCCACTGAGGTACGGGTACCGTAACTGCTGAGCGGGTGTACAGCCTGCGGTGATGGCCCGTCCCGGCGGTCTGGACAGCTCAGGTTTTGTGTGCCCTACTGGACCGCAGTGTAGGCCTGAGCCATCAGACAGCGCAGGCCTACCGGCATGTGGCGTCGCCTCGCTGGTCACAGAGTTAGTGGCACCGCAAGGGCTGAGCGGGTGTGCAGCCTGCGATGAAAAGCCCGGTGCACTGGTATGTCCTCTGCCATGGCGAAATCAAGACCCAGCACCAAATGTGAGACCTAGTGGCCTGCGGAGCAGGGCTGCATGATATGCAGGGTGCCGTGTCCGCGGGCCCCGGGCTTGGGGCTTGCAGCGGCACGTGGTAGGCCCTCTTTTCTACAGGTTGCGAAAGGTGAGCAGAGAGGCTTGTTAGCGCAGCGGCGGGCAGTGACCTCCGGGCAGTGGGAGTGGATGGGGTGCAGCAGCCTGGGTGCGCAGAAGCAGACAGTCACCTCCGGGCAGTGGGAGTGGTGGGGTGCAGCAGCCTGGGTGCGCAGCAGCGGGCAGACACCTCTGGGCAGTGGAAGTGGATGGGGTGCAGCAGCCTGGGTGCGCAGCGGCGAGCAGACACCTCTGGGCAGTGGAAGTGGATGGGTTGCAGCAGCCTGGATGCACAAAGGCGGGACAGAGAATTAAGTGTGTGCAGTTGTATGTACTCTGCCATTACTGATTCCATCCTACGTTTCAGATGAGTAAGCTTGAGGGCTTCACTATGTTCCGGCACGTGGTTGGAGACACACCGGTGACGGAAAGGTGAGCTGTGAGGGTTTTGTCCACAGTGTGGGCACTCACTGTCACTCTCCATCTCTTCCTTTCTCTCCCTCACACTCTTTCTCTCTCTCTTCCTCTCTCTCTCTCAATCCATCTCTTCCTCTCTCTCACACTGTTTTTTTCTTTCTCTCTCTCTACCTCTCTCTCTTTCTTTCTCTCTCACTCTTCCTCTGTTTCTCTCTTCCTCTTTCTCACTCTTTTTCTCTCTTCCTCTCTCTCACTGTTTCTCTCTCTCTTCCTCTCTCTCTCACTCTTTCTCTCTGTCTACCTCTCACTGTTTCTTTCTTTTTCTCTCTCTTCCTCTCTGTCACTCTTTCTCTCTCTCTCTCCTTTGATGGACGCATGACGCACAATGTTATCTTGCTTTTTGTCTAGCAGGCTGTGATTCACAGATTGACGATCACCCCCCGACACGGACCTCCCGCCACGAGGCGATGACTTCAGTTCCACTGAGTTAGTGCCACCAGAGCTGAGCGCGTGTGCAGCCTGCGATGATGCGTGGCCATCCTGCAATCAAAACCCACTTTGAATTGTGAGCTCGGCTTGACCGCGTGTACGCAACGCCTGAGGAGGTTGCTTCGGCACGTGGTGGACCCTCTTAGACACACGCCGGTGGCGGAAGGTGAGCAGAGAGGCTTGTTTCCGCAGCAGCAAGCAGTCACCTCTAGGCGGTGGGAGTGGATAGTGTGCAGCACCCTGCGTGCACAAGAGCGGGCAGACGCCTCCGACCAGTGGGAGTGGATGGGGTGCAGCAGCCTGGGTGCACAGGAGCGGGCAGACACCTCTAGGCAGTGGGAGTGGATGGGATGCAGCAGTCTGGGTGCGCAGGAACGGGCAGTCACCTCCGGGCAGTGGGACTGGATGGGGTGCACCAGCCTGGGTGCACAGCAGCGGGCAGACACCTCTGGGCAGTGGGAGTAGATGGGGTACAGCAGCCTCGGTGCGCAGAGGCGGGCAGACACCTCTGGGCGGTGGGAGTCGATGGGGTGCAGCAGCCTGGGTGCACATGGGCGAAACAGAGAATTAGGTGTGTGCAGTTGTATGTACTCTGCCATTACTGATTCTATACTGTGTTTCAGATGACTAAACTTGAAGACTGCACTATGTCCCGGCACGTGGTTGGAGACACACCGGTGGCAGAAAGGTGAGCTGTGAGGATTTTCTCCACAGTGTCAACACTCACTCTCCCTCTCCATCTCTTCCTTTCTGTCACTCACACTCTTTCTCTCTTTCACTCTCTATCTCTTCTTTCTCTCTTTCACACTCTTTCTCTCTTTCTATGTCTTTTCCTCTCTCTCTCTCTCATTCTTTCTTTCTCTCTCTCTTCCTCTCTGTCTCACTCTTTCTCTCTCTCTCTCTACCTCTCTCTCACACTGTTTCTCTCTTTCTCTCTCTCTTCCTTGTATCTCACTCTTTCTCTCTTTCTCTCTCTCTTCCTCTCTCTCTCACTCTTTCTCTCTTTCTCTGTCTTCCTCTCTGTCTCATTCTTTCTTTCTCTGTCTCTTCCTCTCTCTCACTCTTTCTCTCTTTCTCTCTCTCTCTCTCCTTTCATGGACGCATGACGCACAATGTTATCTTGGTTTTTATCTAGCAGGCTGTGATTCACAGATTGACGACCCCCCCCCGACACGGACCTCCCGCCACGAGGCGATGACTTCAGTTCCACTCAGTTAGTGCCACCAGAGCTGAGCGCGTGTGCAGCCTGCGATGATGCATGGCCATCCTGCAATCAACACCCACTTTCAATTGTGAGCTCGGCTTGACCGCGTGTACGCAACACCTGAGGAGGTTGCTTCGGCACGTGGTGGACCCTCTTAGACACACGCCGGTGACGGAAGGTGAGCAGAGAGGCTTATTTCCGCAACAGCGAGCAGTCACCTCTGGGCGGTGGGAGTGGATAGTGTGCAGCAGCCTGGGTGCACAGGAGCGGGCAGACACCTCTAGGCAGTGGGAGTGGATGGGGTGCAGCAGCCTGGGTGCACAGGAGCGGGCAGACACCTCTAGGCAGTGGGAGTGGATGGGATGCAGCAGCCTGGGTGCGCAGCAGCGGGCAGACACCTCTGGGCAGTGGAAGTGGATGGGGTGCAGCAGCCTGGGTGCGCAGCGGCGAGCAGACACCTCTGGGCGGCAGAAGTCGATGGGGTGCAGCAGCCTGGGTGCGCAGGGGCAAAACAAAGAATTAGGCGTGTGCAGTTGTATGTACTCTACCATTACTGATTCTATACTATGTTTCAGATAACTAAACTTGAAGACTGCTCTGTGTCCCGGCACGTGGTTGGAGACACACCGGTGGCAGAAAGGTGAGCTGTGAGGATTTTCTCCACAGTGTCAACACTCACTCTCCCTCTCCATCTCTTCCTTTCTGTCACTCACACTCTTTCTCTCTCTCTCACTCTCTATCTCTTCCTTTCTCTCTCTCACACTCTTTCTCTCTTTCTATGTCTTTTCCTCTCTCTCTCATTCTTTCTTTCTCTCTCTCTTCCTCTCTGTCTCACTCTTTCTCTCTCTCTCGCTACCTTTCTCTTACACTGTTTCTCTCTTTCTCTCTCTCTTCCTTGTATCTCACTCTTTCTCTCTTTCTCTCTCTCTTCCTCTCTCTCTCTCTCTCTCACTCTTTCTCTCTTTCTCTGTCTTCCTCTCTCTCACTCTTTCTTTCTCTGTCTCTTCCTCTCTCTCACTCTTTCTCTCTTTCTCTCTCTCTCCTTTCATGGACGCATGACGCACAATCTTATCTTTCTTTTTGTCTTGCAGGCTGTGATTCACAAATTGTCGAGGGATGACACGCCATACCTGTACCTACTTTTATTTTGTTGTTTTGTTTAAATAAAATGTTTTATATGTAAATCCATAGATGACTGAGATTCTTATTTGTCCAACCTCACATGCATCTTCTCTACTATAATTGTGCGACATCAGCCAATTTGTTACGTTCCAGATTTCCTAAGGTTGCTGTCACATTTGTTTGTGTGAGGGGGGAGGTGAGGGGGGGATGGCGGACAAGGGGCTGGTGGTGGGGGGTGTCGGAGCAGTGTTGGGTGTCCGAGCTGCATGATCGTTGGCTCCATTGCATCTGTTGTTATTCACTTTGAAAGTTAAAAATATCGTCTCAAATACTTAACCACTACTACAAAACACATAACACACCTTCTTAATTTCTAATTTACCTTCGTAGTTGGTATGCAGATTTCAAATGTCACAAACGCATGCAATTCTTTTCTTGTCACAAAGTACATCTAATGCACCGCTTTCATCAAGAATGGAACCAGTAATGGCAGAATTTCCCTGTTGCTCCACACATAAATACATATAAAGAACAAATCAAAATAGTTCCTTATTTTTTTTAGATTGCAAAACCACTCTTTATTGGTTATTTTTGAACTTTCCATATAAACAGTTTTTTTAAGGACACATACAGGTGAAAAGTTCAAGGTATTGTATCACCACTTTCTAGAACATTCTACGACACGTGCAGCTTAAAAGTTCATCATATTTTTAAACCTACTGATATTTCTTTTTGCAACATTTTTTTCAACATTTAACGGCACGTGGAGGACAAAAGTTCACCATTCTTTCAAGTTTGAACTGCACCTTCCAAATACAATTAGCAGGTGTGGTTGAGCTGAGCAAATTTCATCCTATAATATGTACTCCACGTATAAACTGCTTTTTTATTAACCAATCACAAAGATGCTTTTCATTAAAACTAATATACACCCTACTTTTTAGGACACAATACATTTAATCTCCCAATCGGTTAACGTTTTGTATGTAAAAAAAAAAAGTAGTTCCCCATGTTTAAACATATCTCTTATTCTACGAACGGACTGCATGAGCTACAGACATTTATCCATATCTTGTAGCCATACCTTCAAAATGCTAGTGTGGATTGTAGGACATAGCTATGTTTTCTGGTGGAAGAGGTATGCAGAACAGAGACGTATTGACTTAGACCTAGGTTTACAAAATGTGCACATTAAATGGTTTGGACAGAGAGGATTGAAGTGGCACCAATTGCTCCCTTGGGTTAAAACCTTGTTGCATCTCCAACACCCTTGTCTCATGATTGTGCACTGTGGTGGTAACGACCTAGGCACATTGACTGGGGTAGGTTTGGAAATGCTTATGAAAGATACCTTTGGACAATTGATGTTACTTTTGCCTCAAACTGTCTTTGTATATTCCAATATATGCCAAAGACAGAAGTGGAAATGGTCAAACCAATTTTGTCATAAGATTGAAAAATCTAGGAAGAATGTCAACAAAGCTGTGTCTGCATACCTCAGAGACCATAGAATGGGGTCGATTTACAACAACAACATACGTTTTGATATGGCTGATATCTACAGAAGTGATGGAGTACACTTCACAGATAAGGGAAACCGAGTTTTCCTGATTAACTTGAAGCTGTGCATTCGCACTTACATGTAGCTCCAACTAATAAACACAAGGGCTCTTTTTAGAGCCGCCTTATATTCCCAATTTCGGCTCGCAGAGTGTCACCTGCGGGCCATCGGGCAGGCTCACAGAGGAAGAGCTGCGGCCCGTGGGCTCAGTTCGCAGAGGGAGACCTACGAGCCGTTGGCTCGCAAAAGCACAGCACCGTACTGGCTCGCAGAGGGAGAGCTGTGGCCGGACTCGCAGAGGGAGACCAACGGGCCAACAGGCCTGCTAGCAGACACACAGCTATCAGTTAACGGGCTGGGTCGCAGAGATACAGCTGCGAGCCCTTCGAGCTGCAACCCGACGGGCTAACTCGCAGAGGGAGAATAACGGGCCGACGGGCCGGCTAGCACAGACAGAGCTACGAGCTAACGAGGTGGCTCACAGAGGTAGAGCTGCGGGCCCGACGGACTGCCTTCTAAAGGCATAGCCACGAGCTGATGATGTGGGGAGAGGGAGCGTAAAAGGAGTATCTCGCACAGACATACCTGCGGGATATTTTCAGTATTGCCTCGCAGAGGTAGAATTACGGATGCGATGCCTTTTAGAGGGAGAGATGCGAGCTGATGGACTGAGTCACAAAATGGCTCGCAGTCGCAGAGCTGCGAGCCGACGGACTGGCTTCTAAAGGCATAGCCGCGAGCTGGTGATGTGGGGAGAGGGACCGTGAAAGGGGTATCTCGCACAGACAGAGCTGCGGTATATTTTTAGTGTTGCCTCGCAGAGGTAGAACTACGGACCTGATGCCTTGCAGAGGGAGAGTTGTAAGCTGACGGACTGAATCACAAAATGGCTGCCAACACTTCCTAGTTTCAACAGTTCGCAGCCAATGAGCCGCAAGCTTGTGCTCGTAACGCTTCAGCCAATCAGATGTCAGAATTCTTAAATATCGATATCTGGAAAATTTGATATTTTTCTAAAACTACTGAACGGATTTACCCGATTTAAACAAAAGCGTACTTTCTGGACCAAGACCTTTCCCTGTGCCAAATTTGGCGTAAATCCGTTCAGCAGTTTGACCTGTAGCCTTGTCTAAAGTTTCCTATGGAAATTGCATGGAGAAAACACGTTTTGGGACCCCCTTTTTCTTAGCCCCCCTTGATGAATCCCCCAAACTTTTAGGATAGGAGCTGACCTGAAAAGAGGAACTTTTGGAACATTTCGTAAAGATTCGTCAAACGACGCCAAAGTTATAAGCACATCAAAAAATGCTTTTCCTATGGAAACGTGGTCCTAACTATAACTACCTACTGGCGACCGCCAGTAGGTAATATATATATATATATATATATATATATATATATATATATATATATATATATATATATATATATATATATATATATATATATATATATATATATATATATATATATATATATATATATATATATTAGTTCATGGGTTGAGAAGAGCACATATCACAGCTCCAAAGTCCATATATAGTCTTTTATTTCAAGTTTTTCTTCTCCATACACTTGATGGAGCAAGGACTCAAAAATGAGACTTGCTCGAATACAATCTCCTCACAGTATTAATTTATTAATTTTGTTTTGTGTATATTAACTTTGCATACATTACATGAATAGCAAGGAAGCTTGCCTATGTGTTCTAACTAACAAGTAACGCTTGTCTTTTCCTAAAATGGCCGCTAAAGCGCGGGAACTTTACTGCGCATGTCTCAACCATATCACGTGTTGTGACGTCTTTCTTTGCTTGGTGGGAAATTTCTGCTTCTGCGCAGTGTGCATTAAAATGGCTGCTTGATGTTTTCACATGCTTCAGCTTGCTCCTGTGTTATTATTAAATTGTCGTTTTCTTAACGCTACTAAAGCGGGATAGATTTATAAGTAAATGGGGATAGAGTAGAAAGAGTGGGTATACAGTGAAACATATTATTTGTGATTTTAATATTTTCTTCTTTGACTTTTATTAGTTCGTAAACTTGGGCCTGGGGTTGGTGATCTGAAACTCGAGAGACAATGATTCTGCGCATGTGTCCTGCCTGGCTGCCAAAGAATAAAGATGAAGTCAACCTGGACGTCGTCCAAGGCCATGACCTAATGGCCGATATTGATATATTCATGTGTTCTTGCCAAACTTTCAACTATGTATATGGAAAATGAATAAACTTTGTCGTGAGACGGGTGGGAAATAAAGCCAATGTATTAAAATTGATGGGCGGTAGTTTAAAGACAAAGGTCTTCAGAATTCGAACCAAATCAATATGGTGTGAGGATCAACCCCCTGTCCCTGTCCAATCAGAAGTAGTGGTCCCATATTTTAGCAACATTAAGGGGAGGTACATGGGCGTAGAAGGGTATAATAGATATAGAATTAGCTAATTAGCTAGCTTCTAGCTCCAGACCGCTAAGCTGATCGATTGCAGACTGAATCGCTGTCCAGAGAGGTCCTGAGGAGGGGGCAGCGGAGTCCATTAGAAGGAAGGCACGGGAGAATCGAGGAGAAGTCAAGTATCAGGGAGGGGAGCGACGCAGGCGTCGTTGTAGAGAGGTCACCGGTCCTGTCCTGATCCTGGAGGAGGTCTTTGCTCTTTATCCTTCCTGGGTCCTGTTCTTTCCAACTCCTTGGCCAAGGGGTTTGGTTCTCGCACTTAGGTAAATATAAATGCAACCTTTAGTTGCGCTGCTGTCTCTATCTTCTCCTTTCTGAGGGACCGTCATTAATCAATAATTATTATTCTATGCTTCATCCGTGATATGCGATTAAGTACCATGTGGTTATGTAATTTACTCTGCTAAATCTTTAGATAAACATTTTTAAAACTTCCTGACTCAGTGGTTATTTCAGGATTATGTACTATAATGAATGTCACTCATTTTAAACTTCCCAATTAGCAAAGGATTCATTGGTAAGTCATTACTCTTCAATCGGAAGGTAATTGGTAGCAGGGATTTTGATAAAGAGTAACAACTGATAACCCCAGCGTAAGTATTAGCGTAGTATGAATGTATGGGCCCAAGTGAGTATCTAGTGTATGAATGCTGTTTGCTAATATTGCGCTGGATCAGTTTTCTGGTAAGCAGAGGATGGTTACTCTTTGTTAATTGGGTAATGAGAATTTTATTTTTATGAACTAACATCTGTGTATTCAAAGTTTGTTTTATGTTGTCTAGAATCCACTGGGAAAATTGAATAGCAGATGGTAAGTGGAAGCCATACTGCAGTGAGGTTATCTGTCAGGCAGAAATAGTACTGAAAAGTTAAGCAGGACTATCAGTACTGGTTAGGGAATCTATGCGTGTGAGTAATAGCAAAGGAGTACGCTGGTGAAAATTTGATGTTATATCACCTAGAAAGGGTAACATTGAAGAAGTAACAGGTACTTCTAGAGCTTGTGTGAAGAATAAACGGAAGGGTTTTACTCGTAGTGTATGTTTAGTAAACGGAAAGGTTTTACTAAGTGTGAGAGAAAACTATCTTTTCTATTTTAGAGAAACTGGCACGATAGCGAATGTTTTATGTTGTTACTGAAATTTAATTAAAGATTTATAGAGAAAATAAAGTTTGCGTAAGATTTTGTAAAGGGAGGGTCAGCTGCCGGAGAGGGAGCTGACGTCACAAACGCTGCGCTGAGATTGGTTGAATCAGCGGGTGTGGAACGACTCTTGTAAAGGAGGGGTCAGTAGTCAGGAGCAGTACTGACGTCACAGGTGCCGCGCTGGTATTGGTTGAAACAGCGAGGGACAGAGAAGAGCAGATTATAAAGGAGGGGTTGACAGAGTAACGTCACAGAAAAGCCGCGCTAGGATTGGTTCAGAGATAAAAGTTAGCAGGCATTTGATTGGTTGATATTCTAGAAGCTAAAATCTTAGTGGATAGAGATTGCATGTTAAAACGCGATCCGACTTTAACAGGAACTCGCCCGGATAGGAGATTCCTAGGTTTTGCAGAATATAACTTTATACACCGAAGACTAGATAAAATGTACGGAGAGAAGAGAAAAATGTCCTTTCTGCAAAAGATTAAGAACTATTTTAAAAAGGATAAACCAATCAAAACTAGGGAAGGAATTATCATTCCACCAGCTAAAACGCCCGCTTCATTCATGATGATGGAGAGAGGTTATCATACTTGTGTATGGATAGAGAATTGGATAGAATATACCAAAAATCATGGAATATTAGCATTTCCCGAGAATGGTACCTTCAATAGAAGAATTCTTCAAAATTTGAGATTGAGAATGAACGATTTGGAACCCAGACCTAGATTAACTCAATATGAAGCCTTAGAGGAATGGGAAACCGAGGCATTTGAGCGTGACCGATCCAGGAGTAATAGGGGTTATCGAGGATTTTTTCCCAGATACCAACATGAGTCTAGGGACGGTCAGATGAAACAATGGAGGAGGGCAATGCTTACAGAAGGATTATATCCATTGTTAACAGCAGAAGAAAAATTAGGAAGCAAATGCACAGAAAAGACAAAACATTTAATGAGAAATGGAGATTCTGAAGATGAATTTATAGAAGAAATATTAAGGAACCCACCACCATATCAGGAAGGGACAAGTGAATGCATTCCAAGTGCCCCACTGTTAAAAACTCCATTAGTACCACAGGTAATGCATGATTTCACCCCCAGTAGGATACTTCACGATAAAGAAAAAGAAGCCCTAGAGAAGACCAGAGCAGAATTAATACAGAAAATAACACAGATAAAAGTGCATCCTGACTCTTTGACCATACCTGTAACAATTGGTCCAGTAGTCCCATTATATGGTAATCAGGGAAACTGTCCTCCACCGTTAGTTATGCCTACTCCTGTGAATATTCCTAAACCTGAAGCAACAGTAATGGTTGAGGATCATTTTAGTGATTGTGAATCTACGATATCATTAATGGATTTACCAATTCGAGATTCTGTCAATAGTACTCCCAGAAGAACTACACCTGGGTGCTCGAAAGAGATAAACTTGATAACTTCATCAGGAGCAAAAAGTGTCACTGCAGTTAGTCCAGAAGACTTAGAAAGGTGGGCACAAGGATCAGATCAGCAGTGTACACCTCCAAAAATTGTGGATATTTATAAATTAAAAGTCGAATTAGAAGAAATAATAGCAGGAAATGTAGGGCTAGATCGCCTAAATGCTTACGATGAAGAAGAATTATTGTTCATATGCAGAAGTATTACCAGAAATGTAAAAATATTTCATGAAAAATTATCAGATTTGGCTCTGCAGATGGGAATTGAAATAGGGAGATCAAAGGTGTTGCAGAAACCATATAGAGCAGATTTTTCAGACAAAGATTTAGAAAATATGAATGCCTCTGGAAGAAAGTTACAAGTAAAAGAGTTAATGACAGTCTTGCAAAAATGGGGGGACCTAGATAAATGGAGAGTTCGATGGGCAAAGAAAAAGGAAGAGGCACGATCCAGTAGAACAGCCTCTGAATATTTAATGAAGGAAACAGGGAAGACAGATCAAATGTATCCGATGCGAGAAGTTCCAGGAGGGGGCTATGTACATGTCCCATGGAGCAGACAGGATATTTTGTCATTTACGAATGATTTTCCAAAGTTGAGAGAAAAACCAATTGAATGGTACAAGCAGGTTGAGAGGTTTGTGAAGGTGTCAAAGGTATTGTTGAAAGATTTAGATGGTTTGCTTGACATAGTGGTACCTGCCGATTTGTGGACAGATTGTAAAATTACAGTTGATTGGCCAAGTGAAGAGTATCCTAGGGATCCAAAAACAGGTGCCCCGTCAAATGATGTAATGAAAAAGTATCAGCAGGTGATAACTTACCTGAAAGGCAAAATACCACCGAAAGAAACAGATTGGGTGAAAATAGACCGAACCACCCAAGAAGCCAGTGAATCGGTACACGCCTATTATGAGCGTTTATTGCAGGTATTTAAGCAGTATAGTGGATTTGAGGACATTGGAGACAAGAACATGAGTCAGTTTGTTTATCAATTCGTTTATGGTCTGAAGCCAGAAATTTGTCAGATGATTAAGCAGCACATGTTATGTTGGCAAGGGAAGCCCATAGACAAGATTCTGAAATATGCTAAATACTGTGGAGACGATATTGAGGATAGACACAAGAAATTGCAGGAAAAAGTAATGTGGGCACAGGTGAAAATGGCTGAGAAACAGGGAATTAATTTGGATAATCCAAGTGAAAATCAAGGAAAGGATTCTGGAACAAATGGCGATACTGGGAATGGTGGAAAAGTGAGAGGACGAATGAGTAGAGAAGAAGCTAAAAAGAAATTTCCTTGTCATGGATGCGGAAAATTGGGGCATTGGAAGGATGAATGTAAAAAGATTCGGAATAATAATGGCCCAAATCAAAATTTAAATCCACAGACGCAGAATGACTCACAGCAGGGTGTAAATCCTCAGAGTCAGTTGCCACCTGCACCTATACAGGGTAATGTAAGCAGAGCAAACCACGGTACAGACGTCGGATATCAAGGAGGAAGTGGTAAGAATGATTATGTAACATCACAGTTTCTTTTACAGGACGATTTCTGTCAATACAGTTCATGACGGTGCCTAGGAGAGGGGGAGAAGGAGTGCGTACTTGGCGCATCCTTATCAGTAGATCAGTCAGGTCCATATGTTGAAGGGAATCTGAAAGGTAATGATATTACTTTCCTTTTGGACACTGGTGCTACCCGGTCTACTGTGAGAACAGCAGATATTCCAGACCTTCCTCTCTCTGGAGAAGCTATCCAAGTAGTGGGAGTAGCTAATAGAAAGATTAGAACACCTCTTACCGGACCAATGGAAGTTAAAATTGGAAATGTCAAAAAAATGCATCAATTTGTAGTGTGTGATTCCAGTCCAGTAAATTTATTAGGCCGTGATTTGCTATGTAAGATGAATTGCACAATTTTCTGCACCCCGGATGGTGTGGCAGTTCAGACCCCAGATGAAGATCATGTATATAAGTTTATGATTGCAAAACAAGGTACAGAGGTAGATGAGATGTTTTCTTTGATAACAAAAGATGAGCTGCCAGAAGAATTAAAAACTACAGTAAACCCCACAGTATGGGATTTCACAGGAAAGGAAGTAGGACTTATGGCCAAAATAGACCCAGTTAAAATTACTGTAAAAGAAGGTGCGATTTTCCCAAATACCAGACAGTACAAAATGAGTGCAGAAGTAAAGATAGGAGTCATTGAAGAAATAAATCGAATGGTAGAACAAAACATATTAAGAGAAGTAATGAGTAGCCCATGTAATTCACCAATAATGGGTTTAAAGAAACCTAGCGGAAAATATAGGATTGTTCAAGACCTGCGCAAAATAAATAAGTTTGTGGACCCTTGTTGTCCTATAGTGCCCAATCCTGCAGTAATCCTATACCAAATCCCTTGGAGTGCAGGATGGTTCACAGTGATTGATTTATGCCAAGCGTTCTTTTCAATACCATTCCACCCAGACAGCCAGTATCTTTTTTCATTTAAATTTGAGAACAAAGTCTATGTATGGAATTGTGTTCCTCAGGGGTACACGGAAAGTCCTTCTATTTTCAATCAGTTATTGAAAAGGTGCTTAGAGAAACTAGTGATGCCAGGAAGCTCAGTCCTAGTGCAATATATCGACGACTTACTGGTGGCATCGAATACCAGAGAGGACTGTGTTGTTGATTCCATAGCACTATTAAATCCTTTGGCTGAAGAAGGGCATAAAGTCTCACCAGAAAAATTGCAGTTCTGTACAACAGCAGTTAAATATCTGGGACACCAAATTGAGAGGGAAAAAGAAGAATAACCTCGGAAAGAGTACAATTGATTAAGAAAATGCAAATGCCTGTAACCCAAAGAGAAGTGAGAATGTTCCTAGGAATAGTAGGTTACTGTCGACAATGGATACTAGGATTTTCCTTGTTAGCGAAGCCCCTAATTCAAATGACAAAAAAGAAAGCCAAGGACCCAGTTGAATGGGATGATGAGAGTGTAGGAGCTTTTGTAAAATTGAGAAATGCTTTGTGCTCAGCACCGGCCCTAGGCATCCCCGACTATAAGAGAAGCTTTGCATTGTTCTGTCATGAGAGAGAAAATTATGCACTTTCAGTCTTAACCCAAAGACATGGTCTAGACAGACGTCCTATAGCATATTTTTCTGCTACATTGGATCCAGTGGCAGCCGCATTGCCAGGCTGCTTAAAAGCAGTGGCGGCTACCTGTTTAAGTATTGAACAAAGTGAGTCAATTGTAATGGGACACCCAGTAAAGGTGTTTGTTCCACATGCGGTTGTGATTCTGTTGACAAGAACTCGAACTCAGCATCTTACTCCTAGTCGGCTGACTAAATATGAGAGAATAATAATGGGTGCTGAAAATGTGAACATAGTGAGGTGTACAACAGTAAATCCCGCTACCTTACTACCAGACCCATATCATGAGGAAATTAAAAATGACGAAGAAGAAGAACATGATTGTTTACAAGTCACAGAGTTATGCACGAAACCACGTCCAGACATTGAGGAAATGCCCCTAAAGAAGCCAGACAGGGAGCTATTTGTTGATGGTTCATGCCAAAGACATGAAGATGGTAAACTGACTGCTGCCTATGCGGTGTGTGAATTAACTGGAATAGTTGAAGCATCCTATTTACCAGGAGTAAAATCTGCACAAGTAGCTGAATTGATTGCTTTGATAAAAGCGTGCAAAATTGGGAGGAATCAAAAAGTAACTATATTTACAGATAGCCAATATGGTTACGGGGTTGTGCATGATTTTGGCCAACTATGGATGCAGAGGGATTTCATGACTTCTTCAGGATCCCCCATTAAAAATGGACAATTTGTAAGGGAATTGCTGGAAGCAATACAATCACCAAAAGAATTGGCTGTGGTGAAGTGTGCCGCAGACCAGTCAGGAGATGACTGGGTGGTAATCGGCAATCGATATGCAGATCTTGTGGCTCAACATTGTGCCATAAATAGATTGTCAGTCAATAAAAGGGTGGAAAGAATGGGAATCAGCTGCCAACTTATGCTGTATATGCCACCTGAAACATGGAATGAGGTTAGAAGATTGTAAGATGGTGCTGATGAAAATGAGAAGAAAACATGGGTCAAAGTGGGTTGTTCCCAAAGGGGAGATGATGAAGTGTGGATTTGTGCTGATGGCAGACCAGTCATGCCTGACTGTCTGCTCTCTCAAATGGCCAGGATGTATCATGGAGACACACACATAGGGAGAGATGCAATGATTAGGCTTTTCAGACAGAACTGGTACAATCCCAGGTTCAGGGCTGTAGCAGAGAGCCTTTGCCAGAGATGTTTGACTTGCCAGATGCATAATCCAGGGAGGAAGACAATAATCAGGTTTGGGAAGATTGGGAAGGCAGAGGGTCCATTTATAAGACTCCAGTTCGACTTTATACAGTTACCACCATGCAGAGGGTTGAAATATGTACTAGTCATAGTATGTCTGTTTTCAAAGTGGGTGGAGGCTTACCCTACCAGGAGGAGTGACAGCATTACAGTCGCAAGGCTGTTACTACGAGAACTCATTCCTAGGTTTGGTTTCCCAGTAACTTTGGAATCAGATAGAGGAAAACATTTTAACAGTGAAGTGATTCAAATAATCTGTGAAGCATTCCAAATTGAACAAAAATTGCACTGTGCATATCGTCCAGAGGCTTCTGGAGTGGTTGAACAATTGAATGGCACTATAAAATCCAGACTGGGAAAAATGTTTGCATCAACATCATTGGAGTGGCCAGATGCATTGCCACTTGTCTTAATGGGACTAAGAAGTATTCCTGATAGAAATACGGGACTGAGCCCACACGAGATAATGATGGGAAGAGCAATGAGACAAGCACATGTTCCCATAAACAAACTGCTGAATATATCTGATGATATGGCTCTGGATTATTGCAAAGGATTGGCTGACCTAGTGCGTTCTGTCTCTCATCAGGTCGGAGAAGACACAGTTTCGAGGCAGCCTGAACAAGAACATGATCTGAATCCTGGTGACTGGGTGGTAGTGAAGAATCACACCAGAGAGACGTGTCTATCACCTAGATGGGGAAAACCTTGTCAGGTCATACTCACTACCAATACAGCAGTGAAGTGTGCAGGATTTCCTAATTGGATTCATGTAAGCCACACCAAAAGAGTACCAGACCCTGAAGAAGAAAATCCTCAGTCAGCATCAATCACTGAGGAAGCTGAAGGTTGCCCAGCTGAAGAATCTCAGGTTCAAGATTCAAGAGAAGCTGAAGAAGAACAACCGAGCACAAGTCAGGATTGGGTACCGGTGGTAGAAATTCCTGAAGTTTACCACAGAACAAGAAGTCAAACAAAACTGGAAGAAATTGAAGAAGATCAGATAGGTGAAGAAGAAGCAGCTCAGGAAAAAGAAGAAGCTACAATAAAAGAACCTGAGCAGGACCAGATAGGGAAAGGAAACTGGGCTCAAAATAACAAAGAACCAACAAGTTTTGAGCAGGGACAGACAGGTTTAGAAGAATCCGGTCAGGCTGCAGAAGTACAAAGTGCAATAAGCCCTGATCAGAACCAGTTAGATCCAGAAAATCACACAGAAGAAAAAGATCTCGAGAAAGATGGACATGAAGAATTAAACAAAGAACAAGGTCAATTATTGGAAACTCACGGAAAAGAGCAAGAAAGAAAAACAGTAATTGCAGAAAACGAAAAGGTGTCAAACAGTGAAAATAAAGAGATTGCTGAAGACAAAAATAAAGAAACAGTGCAAACAAAGAAAACAAGAAAAGGTGATCATTGGCCTAGTGTCATTAAAAGAGTAAAATACCACATAACAACCAGAAGTGAAGATCCAGATCAAGTAAATGAAGTAACAAGTCAAACCGAACAAGAAAACATAACTAAGAAAAGAAGAAGCAAGAGACTGAAACTTGTGAATAACAAATTCAAGGGTCCTGATTGGACTTACATTATTCTTGAAGATTACGAGAGCTCAGAGTCAAGTGAAAGTGGTGACGAAGGAACAAGTGCAGAACTGACGTACAAGAAAGAAAAGAGACCACCTTGACTACGCAAAAGAGTCATATAAAGAAAAGAGAAAAATAGATAAGAAGAGCAATCTTCCTTGTCGAAATGCCTGATGATAGAGTTGCTGGGAGACCAAAACAGAGATGTTGTAGAAGACGCTGTGCAATATGCATATGTAGTCTAGTAATGGTGCTTATAGTATGGTTAGTCCTAATCGTAGCAGTCCCTTACCTTATGATAATGGATAAAAAGATTAATAACGAAACTAAAGGAAGGACAGCACACATGAAGGGAAATAGAGTAGAACTAATGGCAGAAAATGAACCAGAATTTCATCATGAAATAACTGATAACGACACTAGTTTAAATGTTTTCACAAAGTTATTATTTCAATACGTAGATACCATGGAAGTTAGTAATTGTTATGTCTGTATGAAGTTACCCGAATCAGTAGCAGAAGGATTAACATATCATCACTTACCATTGACATATGGCATATCATGTAGTGTATTAGCTAGTTTATTTTATAGAACAGGAGACTTCAGTATTATTATTCAAACATAGATGTGATATTTTCTGAGGTTCCGATTCGAAAGAGTATGAACCCAGTGCTTAGTAGTCAAGACGCACAGTTTATGGGAGAATTTTTCTTAACAATGAAATCAATAGACATAACACATGCACATAGACACAATCTAACATGTTCTTTACACGAAGAAGAAAAGATATTTTTGAATTTAGTAGCAGATAGAAGACAAGATTTTCAAAAGAAAGCTTCTGAGCATAAGGCTCATTTGCCACCTTGGGCTGAGAAAGAAGGGAGTTACACACCTGGCAAGGCTCAAGCTGCCATGGCTCTGGATTTTGTAAAGACGGGAAAAATTTGTCTACATAGATTAAGGACTGATTATAACAATGTTTTCATCGGTACCAGTGAATGTGAACACAATTTCTTAATTCTTGGAGGTTGGGGAATAAAAGGAGGAACAGATTCAGTTTTTCCTGGGATCTATTACGTATGTGGGAATAAGGCTTACTTTAGGCTTCCTGCACGGTGGTATGGAAGTTGTTATTTTGGAATAATATTTCCAAAAATATACCACGTAAAAAGAAACATTGGGAGCAATGAAAACAATAGCGAATTAACACGTAGTAAAAGAGCTAGTTTTTCTGAAATTGTAGGTGATATATTTGGTGCATTGATACCTTCAGTGGGAATAATTCTGAACTCAAGGAAAATATGTAAATTGTCTACAGTGGTTGATCGTTTATCAACGGATACTGCTGGAGGATTTCTAATGATTAATGCGGAGATGGTTGCGATTAGATCTATGGTTATGCAAAATCGACTTGCTCTTGATATTTTATTGGCAAAAGAGGGCGGAGTCTGTAAATTACTGAAGACGAAACATTGTTGCACTTACATTCCTGATAAAAGTGCAGAAATTGGAACGTATATACAGAATATAACTAAACTTGATAAGGAACTTAAACCACTGGAAGTTGATGGTGTATGGGAAAGATTGACAAGTAGTATTGCGTCAATTGGTACCTGGTTTTCTAATGTAGGAAAAGGGCTTATAGGTCAAATACTAGTACCCTTAGCAGGAATAGCAATAATAGTACTGACGATAATAATATGGTGCAAATGTTGTAGAAAGAATTAATCGTATAGTGTGACAGGAAGAGGAAAGAAGAGAAAGGTTGATGAAATTGAACTTGGGGATTTGAGAAGTGAATTATACAAGAAATTGAAAGGGGATGTTAAAAATAGAAAATGTAAAAATGAGAATGAAACTATTTGCTAGAAGTTGGCATCTGATTGAGGGTAGTATTTTGATGGCTCTTAAACGCCATCAGAGAGGGGATTGATGGAGCAAGGACTCAAAAATGAGACTTGCTCGAATACAATCTCCTCACAGTATTAATTTATTAATTTTGTATTGTGTATATTAACTTTGCATACATTACATGAATAGCAAGGAAGCTTGCCTATGTGTTCTAACTAACAAGTAACGCTTGTCTTTTCCTAAAATGGCCGCTAAAGCGCGGGAACTTCACTGCGCATGTCTCAACCATATCACGTGTTGTGACGTCTTTCTTTGCTTGGTGGGAAATTTCTGCTTCTGCGCAGTGTGCATTAAAATGGCTGCTTGATGTTTTCACATGCTTCAGCTTGCTCTTGTGTTATTATTAAATTGTCGTTTTCTTAACGCTACTAATGCGGGATAGATTTATAAGTAAATGGGGATAGAGTAGAAAGAGTGGGTATACAGTGAAACATATTATTTGTGATTTTAATATTTTCTTCTTTGACTTTTATTAGTTCGTAAACTTGGGCCTGGGGTTGGTGATCTGAAACTCGAGAGACAATGATTCTGCGCATGTGTCCTGCCTGGCTGCCAAAGAATAAAGATGAAGTCAACCTGGACGTCGTCCAAGGCCATGACCTAATGGCCGATATTGATATATTCATGTGTTCTTGCCAAACTTGCAACTATGTATATGGAAAATGAATAAACTTTGTCGTGAGACGGGTGGGAAATAAAGCCAATGTATTAAAATTGATGGGCGGTAGTTTAAAGACAAAGGTCTTCAGAATTCGAACCAAATCAATATGGTGTGAGGATCAACCCCCTGTCCCTGTCCAATCAGAAGTCCCATATTTTAGCAACATTAAGGGGAGGTACATGGGCGTAGAAGGGTATAATAGATATAGAATTAGCTAATTAGCTAGCTTCTAGCTCCAGACCGCTAAGCTGATCGATTGCAGACTGAATCGCTGTCCAGAGAGGTCCTGAGGAGGGGGCGGCGGAGTCCATTAGAAGGAAGGCACGGGAGAATCGAGGAGAAGTCGAGTATCAGGGAGGGGAGCGACGCAGGCGTCGTTGTAGAGAGGTCACCGGTCCTGTCCTGATCCTGGAGGAGGTCTTTGCTCTTTATCCTTCCTGGGTCCTGTTCTTTCCAACTCCTTGGCCAAGGGGTTTGGTTCTCGCACTTAGGTAAATATAAATGCAACCTTTAGTTGCGCTGCTGTCTCTATCTTCTCCTTTCTGAGGGACCGTCATTAATCAATAATTATTATTCTATGCTTCATCCGTGATATGCGATTAAGTACCATGTGGTTATGTAATTTACTCTGCTAAATCTTTAGATAAACATTTTTAAAACTTCCTGACTCAGTGGTTATTTCAGGATTATGTACTATAATGAATGTCACTCATTTTAAACTTCCCAATTAGCAAAGGATTCATTGGTAAGTCATTACTCTTCAATCGGAAGGTAATTGGTAGCAGGGATTTTGATAAAGAGTAACAACTGATAACCCCAGCGTAAGTATTAGCGTAGTATGAATGTATGGGCCCAAGTGAGTATCTAGTGTATGAATGCTGTTTGCTAATATCGCGCTGGATCACACTTGAAAGATTATTTATCAATTCAACGTGAAATAGTTGTTCATGCCTTCATACATTAATCACAGTTCTTCATCATTAATTGTGACATAAACAGCCAATCACAGTTCTTCATCACTAATTGTGACATAAACAGCCAACATGTGCTTTGCGAAGGTTATGCCTCTTCAGGGCTGTTGAAACAAATGTATAACATATATTCGCTTAGTTGAAATTTTTCTGTATAAAACATAGAATTAGTGTGTGATGTCTCCACTAAGCAATTATATACATTTGTTTCGACAGCCCTGAAGAAGTGTAACTTTTGCAAAACACGTGTTGGCTGTTTATATCACAATTAATGATGAAGAACTGTGATTGGTTGTTTATGTCACAATTAATGATGAAGAACTGTGATTAATGTAGCTGTTAATTACCCTGGGGACCCCCACCCTCCAGGGTGAGTCATGTTCACTGCATCACATCTCCGGGTATGCTGAAGTTTGACATTTGTGGCTGGATGTAGGGGGCCAGGTGACTGTTTTATTGCCATAATGGATGCCGGGGGGACGAAAAGATCTACAAATAAGACCATGTTCGTGCAAAGTAGACCACACTCACTATGAGAAGTATAGAATTTAGCGGAGCTGAAAGAGACATTTTCCCAGTCTGAAAGGTTGCATGATGGGATTTGCAGTTCGTGAGAAGGCGCTGCAAGAATGCGCTTCCAATTAACTTAGGTCAGCTGTGCTCCCACCAATGAGAACGAAGGAGCGCATTTAAAAAGTGAACAGTATAACCTTTGGTATCAGAGGCATTGGAAAATGGCTTACTCCGAAACGCGTCATGCCGTTTGGATAATAAAGGATTCTCCTGGAAACCCCACTGTGTACCTTTGTCTACTTCACAGAGAAGAGATCGTTGGAAATATATATATTCTGTGTTGCCGGGTCGCAGGAGGCCCAATGAAATAAAAATGCCTTTGAACCCAGCATTCTTCGTGTGCGTGCTCTCTTCCATGTGGAGTAGGGTGTGTTAGGTATATATATATATATATATATATATATATATATATATATATATATATATATATATATATATATATTCCCTCCGTGAATGTTGAAACACTGTGGAGTCTGTTTTCACTATTAACTGTTTAGAGGTGTGTCACATGTTGTGTTTAAAACACCATGATTTGCATTGCACTCTTACTCGTGAGCAAGGAGTAAGGACTCCGAAACGCGTAGAGTGACTTGGCGAAAGAAATAAAATCACGCTGAAAGGATTTTCTGTGGCTGTGGCATTTGGTTTCTTGGATTCTTGGAAATCGATTTTGTTTGAATATTGGGGCTCACGACCCCGTCACAGCCCGCCGTTGTAAGAGGCTCGGGTTGCTGCGCGGACAAGCAGTGTTGGATATATATATATATATATTCCCCCATTATAGTTAGTTCAGGTAACTATAACTTGCGCCCCCGCAATGCACTGCTGATGACGTCACATATTACATCACTCATGACATGGTCAGTGACATCACTGATGGCATCACTGATGACATCTCAAATGACACTACTGATGACATCACTGATGACATCATCCATGTGATAATTTGATGCATCTTCTCACACCCTAATATAACTTTTGATACACCCACTGTAAATTACAGACTGCCATTGTCAAAACCATAGACACTCCAACACCAATTACTATATACACACTCACTGATTCTTAGGTCTACAAACACACATCTACTCACTCACCCGTACAGTCACTCATACTTATACTCACTCAGTACAGGACTATTATATGCACTCATACACCTATATAAACACTCACACACCGCCACTCATCCATAGAGGTACTCACACACCTAGTCAGTCATGCAAAAAATTAAGCACACACCCATGTACTCGCCTATACAGTTATACACACACCAACTCACTTACTCATACAAATACTAGCACATTCTTCAGTGATGTCATCAGTGATGTCACTGACCATGTCATGAGTGATGTAATATGTGACGTCATCAGCAGTGCATTGCGGGGGCGCGAGTTATAGTTACCTGAACTAACTATAACGGGGAATTTCACGGGTTTTGTACGAGTGCAATGTCCAACTAACTATAACTGTCCCTAAAACCTATGGTTTTTTCAGTGAATTTCAAAGGTTTTTTAAATGCTAATTTCTAACTATAACGTGTCTGAAACCTATGGTTTTTTCAGTGAATTTCAAAGGTTTTTTAAATGCTAATTTCTAACTATAACGTGCCTGAAACCTATGGTTTTTTAAGTGAATTTCAAAAGTTTTTTAAATGCTAATTTCTAACAATAACATGCCCCGCCCCCTCCCTTCACCACTGTGCAAACGTGCCCCGTGGCGCGTTTTAAGTTGGGGGATTAAGTTCCCTTGAATCATGAGGGTCCCAGGGGTCCAACTAGCCCACCCTGTACCTCCATATAACAATAAAAAAAAAAACAACGCCATCCCTGGGGGATGGGGTCTCCGGGGCCAGAATCGGCCTCAGGAGCGGGGCCGTGCGGCCCCCTTCACGTTTTTTTTGTTGTTTTTTTTTTTAATGTGGCAGGCCCTGGGGGATGGGGTCCCCAGGGCCCAAAAATAGATTAAAAGAAGGGGGCCACACAGCCACCCTTCTAACAAAAAGAAATTTTTAAAAAGCTGGCATCTCCCCAGAAGCCCCGCCCCCTTTCTGCACCACTCTGCAAACGCGCCCCCTGGCGCGTTGTAAGTTGGGGGATTAAGTCCCCTTGAATACTGAGGGTCCCTGGGGCCAACTAGCCCACCAGGTACCTCCAGTAAGCACCACAGAGCTGCGTTGCAGAGAGGTGTTCAGAGGCCACGCCCCTTTACACCTCTCTGCAACGCAGCTCTGTGGCGCTTTCTGGACGTACCTGGTGGGCTAGTTGGCCCCCAGGGACCCTCAGGATTGAAGAGGATTTAATTCCCCATCTTAAAACGCGCCACGGGGCCTGTTTGCACACATGTCACCTGAAGCCCTGCCCCCTCCCTTCACCACTGTGCAAACGCGCCCCGTGGCGCATTTTAAGTTGGGGGATTAAGTCCCCTTGAATACTGAGGGTCCCTGGAGTCCAACTAGCCCACCATGTATCTCCAAAAAGCACCACAGAACTGCGTTGCAGAGAGGTGTAAAAAGGGGCGTGGCCTCTGTACACCTCTCTGCAACGCAGCTCCCTGGCGCATACTGGAGGTTCCTGGTGGGCTAGTTGGCCCCCAGGGACCCCCAATATTCAAGGGGAATTACTTCCCCTTCTCAAAAAGCGCCAGGGGGCGGGTTTGCAGACTGCTGCAGGGAGGGGACGGGGCCTCCGGCACGATGCCGGTCTTTTTTTTTCTCTCTTTTTTTTTTTATGGGAGGGGGCTGCGTGGCCCCCTTCCCTCGGCCACTTTTGGCCCCGGGGACCCCATCCCCGGGTCCTCAGCATGTTCTTTTTTTTTTTGTAAAATAAAAAACGGGAAGGGTGCTGCGTGGCCCCCTTCCCTGGGCCTTCTATTGGCCCCGGGGACCCCATCCCCGGGCCATGGCCACTGTTTTTTTATACAATATTCGGAGGGGGCTGCGTGGCCCCCTCCTCAGGCCATTTAAGGCCCCGGGACCCCATCCCCCGGGGCCGGCCTTTGCCTTTTTTTTTTTTATTACTTTTTTGGGAGGGGGGCTGCGTGGCCCCCCTCCCAGGCCACTAATGGCCCCGGGGACCCCATCCCCCGGGGCCTGGCCACTGGTTGGGGCCCGTGGGGGGGTCCCCAATCCCCGCACGGCCCCGCCGGCTCCCCGCGTCCTGCGGGAGCCGGCATTGCTTTTCCATAAGGGGAGCTGCTGACATGCAGCTCCCCTTATGGAAAAGCAATCTGCTTTGCTTCATTGAAGTGAGAGCAGGTTTCCCTGCTCTCGCTTCAATGAAGCAAAGCAAGTTTGCAATGACAGAGCGGGAGCCGCGAGGCTCCCGTCCTGCCATTGCAAACAGCAGTGTCCCGGGGGTAGGCACCCCGGGACACTGCAGGAGCCGGCCCTGGGGGGTGGCGGTCCCCAGGGCCATCACAGGCTCCAGGAGGGGGGCCGCGCGCCCCCCCTCCCTTCAATTGCACAGCCCTGGGGAGGTGGTGGTCCCCTGGGCTTCGGGGGTCCGAAACTGACCCCCAAATTTCTTTTCTAAGTGCCCCGGGGAGGTGGCGGTCCCCGGGGCGTGTGGGGGGCTGGAGCCCCCCCACACAGGTTATTAAAATAAAAAAAAGAAGCCCCGGGGGGTGGCGGTCCCCGGGGCTGCGGGAGGGCGGAGAGCCCTCCCGCACCATTTTTTATTTAAAGCCCCGGGGGTGGCAGTCCCCGGGGCTTGGGGGGCCTTAGAGGCCCCCCCCATAAAATATAAACCCACCCCCCGCATGCCCCCGGGACTTGGCCTACCCGGGGGCAAAATAGCATCGAAGCGCTTCAATTTTTTTTTTTTTTCGCGGGATCCGCTGCACCCTAAGCGCATCCCGCCGATTTTTTTTTTAATGCTTTTTTCTGCCCAGGGGGTCCTTGTGGGACCCCCTGAGCAGACCTAGGGGGTCAGGGTGTTTCTACCCTGCCCCCTTTGTGCGTTTTGCGCACTTGTTTCTGTGCCTCGGTTCTACCGAGGCATAAAATGGCTGCCAACACTTCCTGATTTGGAGTGTTGACAGCCACTTGACAGCCAATTAGCGTGCAGCTCGTGATCGGGAGGGTACGCGGACCCTACTCGGCCATAGATATATATGTTACTTTACTTTTGATTTTCTCAGGAACTACTGAACGGATTTACACCATTTAAGCAAAAGGCACGACACTGAACCAAGGGCTACCTATTTGCCAAATTTGGTGTAATTACGTTCAGCAGTTCGGGCTGTAGCTGCGACTAAAGGTTCCTATGGAAAATTGCATGGGGAAAACGCGTTTTGGGACCCCCCTTTTTTCTCGGCCCCCGCTTGATGAATCACCCCGAGACTTTCAGGATAGGAGCAGACCGGAGCGCCTCAACAAGTTTGAAAATTTCGCGAAGATTCGTCAACCGGCGCCAAAGTTATTTCAAATAGAATGTTGCGGATTTCCTATGGAAAATAGGTCCTAACTATAATTATACATATATATTACCTACTGGCGGTAGGTAGTTATAGTTAGGACCTCGTTTCTATTCAAAAAGCGTTTTTTCTTTTGACAATATCTTTGGCGCCATTTGACAAATCTTCGCGAAATTTTCAAAACTAGTGGCCCGCTCCGGTCAGCTCCTGTCTTGAAAGTTTTGGGGTGATTCGTCAAGCGGGGGCCGCATTTTCCCCATGTTAATTTCCATAGGAAACTTTAGACAAAGCTACAGCCCGAACTGCTGAACAGAATCACAACAAATTTGGCAAAAAGGTAGGTCTTGGTTCAGAAAGAGCCCTTTCTTTTTAAATGGTGTAAATCCGATCATGTAGTTGCTGAGCAATTTAAAAAATAAAATTATCGATATCTGAGCACCGAGGAGGAGTCGCGACTCCTCCCGGGCACGAGCTTCACTCTGATTGGCTGCCAACACTCTAAACCAGAATATGTTGGCAGCCATCTTGTTACAGTCACAAGAAAACAGAAAAAAAAGGTGAAGAACAAGAAAAGGGGGCAGGGTAGAAACACCCTGACCCCCTAGGCCTGCTGAGGGGGTCCCTGTGACCCCCAGGGCCCAAAAAAGCATTAAAAAAAAAAATGGGCAGAATTCACGCTGGGTTCGCGAATCCTGCCAAAAATATAAAAAAAATATATATAAAAAAAATTAAGCGCGGTCTCCCGCGCTTCATTTTAATGAGTCCCCCGGGTGGGCCAGGTCCCGGGGGCAATGTCAAAATTAAATAGTGGGGGCCTGCGGGGGCCCCGCAGCCCCGGGGACCGCCACCTCCCCAGGGCTATGGTAATTATGTGCGGGCACTGCCACCTCCCTGGGGCTTCTTTGATAGTGAATGCGTGGGAGGGTCCCAACCCCCCATGCTGCCCCGGGGACTGCCACCTCCCTGGGGCACTCTTTATTCAAATTTGGGGGTCCGTTACGGACCCCCAGCCCCGGAGACCACCACCTCCCCGGGGCAAAGAAAACGAAGGGAGGGGGGCCGCGCTGCCCCCTCCAGGAGCCCTTGATGGCCCTGGGGACCGCCACCCCCCAGGGCCGGCTCCTGCAATGTCCCGGGGTGCCCACCCCCGGGACATTGCTGTTTGCTATGGCAGGGTGGGAGCCATGCCGCTCCCGCCCTGCCATAGCAAACTCTGCTGGTTTGGAAGCGAGAGCAGGAAACCTGCTCTCGCTTCCAAAACCGAGCAGAATTGCTTTGCACAAGGGGAGCTGCATGTGAGCAGCTCCCTTGAGCAAAAGCAATGCTGGCTCCCGCAGGAGGCGGGGAGCCGGCGGGACCGTGGGGGCATTGGGGCTCCCCCCACGGTCCCCAACACAAAGGGCCAGCCCTGGGGGATGGGGTCCCCGGGGCCAGAAGTAGCCTAGGAGGGGGCCACGCGGCCCCCCTCCCCTTTATTTAAAAAAAAAAATGGGCGGGCCCCGGGGCCAATAATGGCCTGAGGAGGGGGGTCACTCAGTCCCCCTCTATAATTAAAAATGAAAGGGTGGCCAGGCCCCGGGGGATGGGGTCCTCGGGGCCAGAAGTGGCCTAGGGAAGGGGGGCCACGCGGCCCCCCTCCTGTAATTAAATTTAAAAAACGGAAGGCCAGGCCCCGGGGTATGGGGTCCCTGGGGCCAAAAGTGGCCCAGGGAAGGGGGGCCACATGGCCCCCTCCCATATAACAATAAAAAAAAAAACAACGCCATGCCCTGGGGGATGGGGTCCCCGGGGCCAGAATCGGCCTCAGGAGGGGGGCCGTGCGGCCCCCTTCATGGTTTTTTTTGTGATTTTTTTAAAAATGTGGCAGGCCCTGGGTGATGGGGTCCCCAGGGCCCAAAAATAGATTAAAAGAAGGGGGGCCACACAGCCACCCTTCTAACAAAAAGAAATTTAAAAAAAGCTGGCATCTCCCCAGAAGCCCCGCCCCCTTTCTGCACCACTCTGCAAACGCGCCCCCTGGCGCGTTGTAAGTTGGGGGATTAAGCCCCCTTGAATACTGAGGGTCCCTGGGGGCCAACTATCCCACCAGGTACCTCCAGTAAGCACCACAGAGCTGCGTTGCAGAGAGGTGGTCTGAGGCCACGCCCCTTTTTACACCTCCCTGCAACGCAGCTCTGTGGCACTTACTGGAGGTGCCTGGTGGGCTAGTTGGCCCCCAGGGACCCTCAGGATTCAAGGGGACTTAATCCCCCAACTTACAACACGCCAGGGGGCGCGTTTGCACAGTGGTGCAGGGAGGGGGCGGGCCTGATATAACAAGTGTGCAAAGATACCCCCTGGCGCATTGTAAATTGGGGGATTAAGTCCCCTTCAATCCTGAGGGTCCCTGGGGGCCAACTAGCCCACCAGGTACCTCCAGTAAGCGCCACAGAGCTGCGTTACAGAGAGGTGGTCCGAGGCCACGCCCCTTTTTACACCACTCTGCAAACGTGGCTTCTGGCGCAGGGCTGGTGGGGCGATGAGGTCCTCTTGTGTCCTGAGGACATCAGGACACAAGTGGACTTCATCCTCCGAGCAGCAGTGCGCCAGAAGCCGCGTTTGCAGAGTGGTGTAAAAAGGGGCATGGCCTCGGACCACCTCTCTGCAATCCAGCTGTGTGGCGCTTACTGGAGGTACCTGGTGGGCTAGTTGGCCCCCAGGGACCCTCAGTATTCAAGAGAACTTAATCCCCAACTTAGAACGCACCAGGGGGCTCGTTTGCAGAGTGGTGGAGAAAGGGGGCGTGGCCTTTGTCCACCTCTCAGCAATCCCACTGTGTGGGGCTTACTGGAGGTAAGAGGTAGGCTAGTTGGCCCCTAAAGGACCCCCAGCAGCGAAGGGGACTGCAATCCCCATCCAAGAGCGCACCAGCGAGCGTGTTTGTAGAGTGGTGGGAAAAGGGGGCGTGGCCTGCTCTTCGAACTTAGCAATGCTGCTGTGTGGGACTTACTGGAGGTAATAGGAGGGTAGTTGGCCCCCAAGGATGTCCATGGGGGCCAACTACCCTCTTGTTCCCTCCAGTAAGTCCCGCCCAGTGGGATTGCTAAGACGTCTTCGGAGGCCATGCCCCCTTTCTCCACCATTCTGCAAACGCGCCTCCTGGCAGACTACGCGATGGGGGATGAAGTCCAATTTACTCCTGAGGGACTTTGGGGGCCAAGAAGCCCTACTGGTACCTCCTGTAAGCCCTACGCACCGGAATTCCTGAGCGCTGGTAGGAGCCCCAGCACCCTTTCTCCACCACTCTGCAAACGCGACTACTAGTTAAAGAAGTGTTTGCAATGTAATAGGTTTCGCATTTGCGAGAATTAGAGCTAATGGCGTTGTAAATGCAAAAGTTTTTTACTAATGTTTTTTGGAGTGGAGTGGAGTGGATGTACGTTGTGTGTAGTGGAATTATGTGATATGTTGTGCAGTGAAATTATGTGGATAGAAAGTATGTGGTATTTAGTGTATAGGAATTATGTAGAGTGGGATTATGTGTTATGGAGAGTAATTATGTGGTATGGTAGTCTGTGTTGTGGAGTGGTAACCTCAGGTTTAGTCTTCCTCGTTTCCATAGAAGCTCAAGTATGAACTCAGTGAGACAAAAAAAGATGGAATTACTGAGGAGCACTTGTGGACCTAGTCAGAGGAATGAGCAGGGTCACTGGAATTATGTGACTGTTTGGCTGCGCCGACTTTCGCACAATTATACATTTTCAGCATTAGCCACATAATTCATCATCTGCACCCTAATCTGCAGAATAGAACAAAAAAAGCGTTTTTTCTAGCTGAAACGGGTCAAACGTTACCAAAAACGCAGCGACAAGTGTTACAGCGTGGTGGCAGGCCCTTTGCAAACCTAGAATGGTCACCTGTTACTTATTGCTAAATGTGGGTGTTAAATTGGTACTAATGGTGTGCAAGCCACTCTTGCTTCCCTCTGCGCCTCTATTGCCTTTTTCTGCATTTCTGTTGCTTCTTTCTGCACATTTCTTTCTTTTTCTGCACTTCTCTTGACCTCATTCTGCAAATCTCTTGTACTTTCTGCACCTCTCTTCCCTCTTTCTGCACATCTGTTGCCTCTTTCTGTACCTCATTTGCTTCTTTCTGCACCTCTGTTGTCTCTTTCTGCACTCATCTTCCCTCTTTCTGTACCTTTCCTGCCTGTTTTTGCATCTCACTTGCCTCTTTCTGCACTTTTCTTGCTTCTTTCTACACCTCTGTTGCTTCTTTCAGCAATTCTCTTGCCTCTTTGTGCACTTCTCTTGCCCTGTTTCTGCACCTCTCTTGCCTCTTTTTGCAACTCTGTTGGCTCTTTCTGCACCTCACTTGCTCCTTTCTACACTTCTCTTGCCTCTTTCTGCACCCCTGTTGCTTCATTCTGCACTTTCCATGCTTCTTTCTGCACCTGTCTTGCTTCATTCTGCACCCCTGCCCTGTTGTCTCTTTATGTACCTCTTTTGCCTCTTTCTGCACTTTTTTAGCCTTTTTCTGCACCTCTCTTCCCTCTTTCTGCACGTCTGTTGCCTCTTTCTGCACCTCATTTGCTTCTTTCTGCACCCCTGTTGTCTCTTTCTGCACTCGTCTTCCTTCTTTCTGTACCTTTCCTGCCTGTTTTTGCATCTCACTTGCCTCTTTCTGCACTTTTCTTGCTTCTTTCTACACTCTGTTGCTTCTTTCAGCAATTCTCTTGCCTCTTTGTGCACTTCTCTTGCCTGTTTCTGCACTTCTCTTGCCTCTTTCTGCACCCCTGTTGCTTCATTCTGCACTTTCCATGCTTCTTTCTGCACCTGTCCTGCTTCTTTCTGCACCCCTGTTGTCTCTTTATGTACCTCTTTTGCCTCTTTCTGCACTTTTCTTGCCTTTTTCTGCACCTCTCTTCCTTCTTTCTGCATGTCTGTTGCCTCTTTCTGCACCTCATTTGCTTCTTTCTGCACCTCTGTTGTCTCTTTCTGCACTCGTCTTCCCTCTTTCTGTACCTTTCCTGCCTGTTTTTGCATCTCACTTGCCTCTTACTGCACTTTTCTTGCTTCTTTCTACACCTCTGTTGCTTCTTTCAGCAATTCTCTTGCCTCTTTGTGCACTTCTCTTGCATGTTTCTGCACTTCTCTTGCCTCCTTCTGCACCCCTGTTGCTTCATTCTGCACTTTCCATGCTTCTTTCTGCACCTGTCTTGCTTCTTTCTGCACCCTGTTGTCTCTTTATGTACCTCTTTGCCTCTTTCTGCACTTTTCTTGCCTTTTTCTGCACCTCTCTTCCCTCTTTCTGCACGTCTGTTGCCTCTTTCTGTACCTCATTTGCTTCTTTCTGCACCCCTGTTGTCTCTTTCTGCACTCGTCTTCCTTCTTTCTGTACCTTTCCTGCCTGTTTTTGCATCTCACTTGCCTCTTTCTGCACTTTTCTTGCTTCTTTCAACACTCTGTTGCTTCTTTCAGCAATTCTCTTGCCTCTTTGTGCACTTCTCTTGCCTGTTTCTGCACTTCTCTTGCCTCTTTCTGCACCCCTGTTGCTTCATTCTGCACTTTCCATGCTTCTTTCTGCACCTGTCTTGCTTCTTTCTGCACCCCTGTTGTCTCTTTATGTACCTCTTTTGCCTCTTTCTGCACTTTTCTTGCCTTTTTCTGCACCTCTCTTCCCTCTTTCTGCACGTCTGTTGCCTCTTTCTGCACCTCATTTGCTTCTTTCTGCACCCCTGTTGTCTCTTTCTGCACTCGTCTTCCCTCTTTCTGTACCTTTCCTGCCTGTTTTTGTATCTCACTTGCCTCTTTCTGCACTTTTCTTGCTTCTTTCTACACTCTGTTGCTTCTTTCAGCAATTCTCTTGCCTCTTTGTGCACTTCTCTTGCCTGTTTCTGCACTTCTCTTGCCTCTTTCTGCACCCCTGTTGCTTCATTCTGCACTTTCCATGCTTCTTTCTGCACCTGTCTTGCTTCTTTCTGCACCCTGTTGTCTCTTTATGTACCTCTTTTGCCTCTTTCTGCACTTTTCTTGCCTTTTTCTGCACCTCTCTTCCCTCTTTCTGCACGTCTGTTGCCTCTTTCTGTACCTCATTTGCTTCTTTCTGCACCCCTGTTGTCTCTTTCTGCACTCGTCTTCCTTCTTTCTGTACCTTTCCTGCCTGTTTTTGCATCTCACTTGCCTCTTTCTGCACTTTTCTTGCTTCTTTCAACACTCTGTTGCTTCTTTCAGCAATTCTCTTGCCTCTTTGTGCACTTCTCTTGCCTGTTTCTGCACTTCTCTTGCCTCTTTCTGCACCCCTGTTGCTTCATTCTGCACTTTCCATGCTTCTTTCTGCACCTGTCTTGCTTCTTTCTGCACCCCTGTTGTCTCTTTATGTACCTCTTTTGCCTCTTTCTGCACTTTTCTTGCCTTTTTCTGCACCTCTCTTCCCTCTTTCTGCACGTCTGTTGCCTCTTTCTGCACCTCATTTGCTTCTTTCTGCACCCCTGTTGTCTCTTTCTGCACTCGTCTTCCCTCTTTCTGTACCTTTCCTGCCTGTTTTTGTATCTCACTTGCCTATTTCTGCACTTTTCTTGCTTCTTTCTACACCTCTGTTGCTTCTTTCAGCAATTCTCTTGCCTCTTTGTGCACTTCTCTTGCCTGTTTCTGCACTTCTCTTGCCTCTTTCTGCACCCCTGTTGCTTCATTCTGCACTTTCCATGCTTCTTTCTGCACCTGTTTTGCTTCTTTCTGCACCCCTGCTGTCTCTTTATGTACCTCTTTTGCCTCTTTCTGCACTTTTCTTGCCTTTTTCTGCACCTCTCTTCCCTCTTTCTGCATGTCTGTTGCCTCTTTCTGCACCTCATTTGCTTCTTTCTGCACCCCTGTTGCCTCTTTCTGCACTCGTCTTCCCTCTTTCTGTACCTTTCCTGCCTGTTTTTGCATCTCACTTGCCTCTTTCTGCACTTTTCTTGCTTCTTTCTACACCTCTGTTGCTTCTTTCAGCAATTCTCTTGCCTCTTTGTGCACTTCTCTTGCCTGTTTCTGCACTTCTCTTGCCTGTTTCTGCACCCCTGTTGCTTCATTCTGCACTGTCCATGCTTCTTTCTGCACCTGTCTTGCTTCTTTCTGCACCCCTGTTGTCTCTTTATGTACCTCTTTTGCCTCTTTCTGCACTTTTATTGCCTTTTTCTGCACCTCTTTTCCCTCTTTCTGCACGTTTGTTGCCCCTTTCTGCACCTCATTTGCTTCTTTCTGCACCCATGTTGTCTCTTTCTGCACTCGTCTTCCCTCTTTCTGTACCTATCCTGCCTGTTTTTGCATCTCACTTGCCTCTTTCTGCACTTTTCTTGCTTTTTTCTACACCTCTGTTGCTCCTTTCAGCAATTCTCTTGCCTCTTTGTGCACTTCTCTTGCCTGCTTCTGCACCTCTCTTGCCTTTTTTTGCACCTCTGTTGGCTCTTTCTGCACCTCACTTGCTCCTTTCTACACTTCTCTTGCCTGTTTCTGCACCCCTGTTGCTTCATTCTGCACTGTCCATGCTTCTTTCTGCACCTGTCTTGCTTCTTTCTGCACCCCTGTTGTCTCTTTATGTACCTCTTTTGACTCTTTCTGCACTTTTATTGCCTTTTTCTGCACCTCTTTTCCCTCTTTCTGCACGTCTGTTGCCCCTTTCTGCACCTCATTTGCTTCTTTCTGCACCCATGTTGTCTCTTTCTGCACTCGTCTTCCCTCTTTCTGTACCTTTCCTGCCTGTTTTTGCATCTCACTTGCCTCTTTCTGCACTTTTCTTGCTTTTTTCTACACCTCTGTTGCTCCTTTCAGCAATTCTCTTGCCTCTTTGTGCACTTCTCTTGCCTGCTTCTGCACCTCTCTTGCCTTTTTTTGCACCTCTGTTGGCTCTTTCTGCACCTCACTTGCTCCTTTCTACACTTCTCTTGCCTCTTTCTGCACCCCTGTTGCTTCATTCTGCACTTTCCATGCTTCTTTCTGCACCTGTCTTGCTTCTTTCTGCACCCCTGTTGTCTCTTTTTGTACCTCTTTTGCCTCTTTCTGCACTTTTCTTGCCTTTTTCTGCACCTCTCTTCCCTCTTTCTGCACGTCTGTTGTCTCTTTCTGCTCCTCATTTGCTTCTTTCAGCACCCCTGTTGTCTCTTTCTGCACTCGTCTTCCCTCTTTCTGTACCCTTCCTGCCTGTTTTTGCATCTCACTTGTCTCTTTCTGCACTTTTCTTGCTTCTTTGTACACCTCTGTTGATTCTTTCAGCAATTCTCTTGCCTCTTTGTGCACTTCTCTTGCCTGTTTCTGCACCTCTCTTGCCTCTTTTTGCACCTCTGCTGGCTCTTTCTGCACCTCACTTGCTCCTTTTTACACTACTCTTGCCTCTTTGTGCACCCCTGTTGTTTCATTCTGCCCTTTCCATGCTTCTTTCTGCACCTGTCTTGCTTCTTTCTGCACCCCTGTTGTCTCTTTATGTACCTCTTTTGCCTCTTTCTGCACTTTTCTTGCCTTTTTCTGCAGTTCTCTTGCCTCTTGCTGCACCTCTGTTGCTTCTTTCTGCACTTCCCTTGCCTCTTTCTGCACCCCTGTTGCTTCATTCTGCACTTTCCATGCTTCTTTCTGCACCTGTCTTGCCTCTTTCTGCACCCCTGTTGCTTCATTCTGCACTTTCCATGCTTCTTTCTGCACCTGTCTTGCTTCTTTCTGCACCCCTGTTGTCTCTTTATGTACCTCACTTGCCTATTTCTGCACTTCACTTGCTTTTTTCTGCACCTCTCTTGCCTCTTTCGGCACCTCTGTTGCTTCTTTCTGCACTTCTCTTGCCTCTTTCTGCACCTCTTAGTTAGAGGTAGTTTTAATCCCCCTGCCCTATTATGTACTAGGCCCATACAGGGAAGGTCATGCCAATCACAGGGGTACCCCAACCCATAGTGTACCCTAGTGTATGTAGGTGTTTTCACTGTATTCTAAGTGTCTTTCAGCATAGCACTGGCTCCGGGTCTGGTTAGTCAGAGTCAGTTACCACCAGTACCCATCAGCAAAACGTTGGGCGCACAGGATGACTTTGCAAAAAGGCCTCTTTCTGCTCCTCTGTTGGTTCTTTGTGCACATCTCTTACTTCTTTCTGCACCTTTCTTTATCTTTCTGGACTTCTGTTGCCTCTTTCTGCATTTCTCTTGCTTCTTTCTGCGCCTTTCTTCCTCTTTCTGCACTTGTCCTACCTCTGTAGGCATAGTTAGAAATTAGCATTTAAAAAACCATTGAAATTCACTGAAAAAACCACAGGTTTCAGGGACGTTATAGTTAGAAATTAGCATTTAAAAAACCTTTGAAATTCACTGAAAAAACCATAGGTTTCAGGGACGTTATAGTTAGAAATTAGCATTTAAAAACCTTAGAAATTCACTGAAAAAACCACAGGTTTCAGGGACGTTATAGTTAGTTGGACATTTCACTCGTATAAAACCAGAGAAATTCGGCCGTTATAGTTCGTTCAGCTAACTATAACTCGCGCCCCCGCAATGCACTGCTAATGACGTTACATATTACATCATTCATGACATGGTCAGTGACATCATTGATGACATCACTAATGACATCTCAAATGACATCACTGATGACATCACTGATGACATCATCCACGTGATAATCTGATGCACCTCCTCATACCCTAATATAACCTTTGATACACCCACTCTAAAATACAGACTACCGTTTTCGAAACCATAGACACACCAATACCAGTTAGTACATACCCACTCACTAATTCCTAGGTCTACACACACATCCACTCATTCACCCATACAGTCACTCATACATGCAGTCAACCATCAATACGGCACTATCATATGTACTCACATATCTATACAGACACTCACACACCGCCACTCATCCATAGAGTTACTCACGCACCTAGCCAGTCATGCAAAGAATCAATCACACTCCCATTTACTCACCTATACAGTTATACACACACTACCTCACTTATTCAAACATATACTAACACATACTTACACTCTTATACAATAACTAATACAAGCACACACTCATCCATACAGCCACTCTCACAATCACTCACTCTCACATATAGTCATTTATATACTCCAACACTCACATATACTGCCTTTCACATATGCAGTTACTCACACATGTACCACTGAGACATCCATTCACTCACCAACTCGCCCATACACACACTCACCCACCCATACAGCCCTTCACAGATGCACTCTTGAACCGATACACTCAGTGAATCACCCACTCACACATCTATGCACAGAGTCACACCCCCCCCCACCCACACAGATACTGAGGCACCCATACAGATACTTAGACGACCAATCAATAACCCATATAGACCCTCATTTAGCTACTCACCAACCCATGCAACCGCTTACACACCAACTGACAAACTAAACTGTGTGAATGTCTGTATCAGTCACTAACCCATGCATTCAGGAAGACACATTTAATCACTCACTTATACAGTCAGTCATGCACCTACTAAATCATCCATTCAGACACTTATACACCCACTCATTCTTCAATACACCTTGGCCTATATATATATAAAACATATTTAAACTTTACAGAAACACACAGTCACTGGATGATGTCATCAGTGATGTCATCAGTGATGTCATCAGTGATGTCACTGACCATGTCATGAATGATGTAATATGTGACGTCATCAGCAGTGCATTGCGGGGGCGCAAGTTATAGTTAGCTGAACTAACTATAACGGCCGAATTTCTCTGGTTTTGTATGAGTAAAATGTCCAACTAACTATAATGTCCCTGAAACCTGTGGTTTTTTCAGTGAATATATATATATAGCAGGTTACTTAGCGCTACACTTTCAGGGATGTGTTATTCTCGGCAAGCAAGCGGCTGGACGTTGAATTTTGTTCGGTGAATTTTAATGAAGAAAAGGACACTAGTGGCAAAGTTTGAACAATAAACTTTATTTGATCACAGCACTGATATGAACAACAAATGAAATATAAAAGAAGAACAATAAAATTCCCTATTCCCTATGTTCCGAAGTGCCCACGCATGGGACATAGTTGTTTGCTGTCACTTGGAAAGCGCTTTGACAGCTTCCGCCAAACAAGAGCAAACAGTAAGCCCGCTCCCAGCAGGCTGGAGCAGTAAAACTGCTCCTGCTCACTGGGAGTGGAATTTTCATCTGTTGGGCAGGAAAACAGATGAAATAATTGCTCCCGCACGTAGGGAGCAGTGTATTTTGCTGCTACCTGCATGCAGGAGCAATGCCGGCTCCAGCTGGTGGCAGGGAGCCAGCAGAGACTGCTGAGGCATTAAGGCTCCCTGCGCTCCCCAACCCTGCACATTGGTTGCCCTGGGTTGGGCCTGGGCACCCAGGAACAAGTGGCCAGGCCCTGGGAATGGGGTCATCCGGGCCAAAATAAGCCCGGGGCTGAACGGCTCCCCTCCTCTTCTGTAAAGGACAAAAGATCCTAACTTCTTGGGCTTGGCAAAGGCAAAGCAAGTGTGCTTTCTCTGCAATTCCACATTGAAAAATTATCTGAAATCCCTGCTGGAGGTGAATGCATCGTTGATCTATCAGAGCGCAAACTGTAGTGGCTGTGACGAATGGGTTCTTTCTTGTCGTCTCCTGATGAGAGCAGAGTTCATGGTTCTCCCTCTAAATTACTACAAGAATGCAAATGCACAAAATCACTTGCAAGCTCCCCCGATTTGTCCCCGCACTGTCCACCTTAGTAGTATGCAAAGGTCTTCCCGCCTTTACCCACGTTGATGGATAGCTTACCAAAAGGCCCCCCCCCAATCGCGTTTCCTGCCAATTTTGGTGACACATTCTCTATGCAGAGGAATAGGAGGACATCTCCACCAAACAAAGAAGCACTTACGTCATATAGTTAAGAGGAAGTACCCTTGTTTGGTGGAGATTCACCTCTTTGTAGTCTCGTCATCGGCTCTATAGGAGAATTCATGTTATCACAGATTTCTGGAAGACGACGCTTGACGAACAATCACATTGCTGAAATTAGATGCACAAAAGATCACTGGAGACATTTCCTCCTGGTCCATTGCGCAGCTGTAGTGTAGAATATGCACTAGACATTTACCCAACAATCAAGCACTTACTAATTAACCAGTAGAAAGTACTCCAGGTGGGTAGACATTTTGTGCAAAACAGTGGACTCTTGCTGGATAAAGGGGCAAGTAAGGTTCCCTTATGGCCCAGTCTCTCACATGGCTACTGATACACCCACACAGCCACTCAGACACCCACTCACACGCCCATTGAGCCACTCTCACATCCACTCACAGACCCACACAGCCACTCACCATACCAACTCACACACCCATACTGTCACTCACACACCCATAAACACCCTTACAAACTAACTCACAGAGCCATATAGCTCCTCACATGCCCCCTTAACCACTCATACACCCACTCACAGACCCATACAGCCACTCCCACACTGGCTTACAGACCCATACTGCCACTCTCATACCCACTCACAGACCCATACAGCCACTCACACACCCACTCACAGATCTATACAGCCACACAAAAACCCACTTACACACCTGCACAGCTACTCACACACCCACTCACAGACCCATACAACCACTCAAACACCCACTCACTGACCCAAAAACCCCTCACACACCCACTCGCATACCCTCAAAACTACTCACATACCCACTCATACACCCATACACTCACACACCCACATACAGACCCACACAGCCACTCACACACCCAGTCATTGACCCATACAACTACTCACACACCCACCCACAGACTCATACAGCCACTCATGCACCCACTCACAGACCCATACAACAACTTCCACACCCATTCACCAACCCGCACTGCCACTCACAGACCCACTCACACACCTGCAAAACCACTCACACACCCATACAGCTACTCACACACCCATGCAAAGACCCATACAGCTACTCACACACCCTCTTATTGACCTATACAGTCACTCACACACCCACAGTTATGGGCTACAATTACAAAATAATATTTAAAAAACCTTCGAAATTCACACAAAAAAGCCCAAAGAGTACAGAGACGTTATAGTTAGGCAATAACATTTTTTAAAAGTAGAAATTCACTAGTCTGCAGTCCAACTTTGTCTGCTTGCTTTATCACCAACTTCTTATTCTCACTCAATTCTCTCTAGGCGGACTTTTCATCCTGCAACATATTATGAAAAATTCTTTTGGGAGTTTTTTCAATCAGGTTCACCTCTTTGAGGACCTCCTGCTCAAAGGCCAGTACCTAAACTAGAATCATTGATGCGGGGAGCAAAATGTAGATGTCTTCCATAGTCCAGTAACTCCCTTATCTGGCACCTCTTCCTTTACATGGAAAAACGAGCAAAGTTATATTTTCCTAAAAAATTCTTACAGTACGCCATGTACCTTGAACATATGCAGATTAGGTGTTGGCACAAATCCCAGTCCCTTGTTCAAAACTCTTAACTGTGTCACTAAGTTGTTTTGGAGTCAGGTTAACAACTGGGGGTGTGAGGCAAACTCCGCTCAGTGGAGTGCGGAGTTCTGTAAAAATTCCGCCATCCACCGCGAAGCGGAGTTTACCAGCACTCACCCATTCTGGGAGCACGTGGGAGCATGTAGGTGCACGCCCGGGAATGGATCCACTCCGAATAATGGTGCGAAAATGAGGCTTGGCCATGGAATGCATTCCAAGCCTTGTGACCAACAGACAAGGAGACTAATCAATGGATGTAGTTGCATGCACATTCCGTCTGCAAGTGCTGAGTGATTAAGCCTGGCTAGTGCCAGAACGGATTCCGGTTAAAGGTTGCTGCTGTACCCCATTGCCGCCCGTGCAGATAAAGCAGCCGGTGAGTTACAGACTTAGTTATATATCCCAGTTTAGTGTGAAATACAGCCAAAGTAACTGATGGTTAACTGTGAAATTAATGTGGCTTTGGTCCCATGTAACTTCAACTCCTCGTGGTATTTAGCTCCCCTAGTCAATTTAGCATCACAAGACTGCCCTACTCCTCGCCTCTCTCTAAATAATTCATGGTGCATGCGTGTCTCCGTCTGATCTTTCCCTTTCATACACCAATATCTGTCAGACTGATACTTTTGTAATACGTTTTCACATATTCGCACGCATCGGTGACTATTTATAAAAAACCAACTCATATCTTCCTTGAAGTGCAAAACTGGTTCAGAATGTCGCGATGTGACTTTTTAACTGGGGGTAGACTCTGAGTGAGTACGAATGAATTTAAGTGCAATATTATTGTAGCTGGTGGTGTCGAGAGATATCAGAAGACACCACGCACTGCACAATAAAAGCATATTCGGCTGGATGTGCGCCGGTAATTCATGGAGATAGTTTATTGCGATTAGTTTTAAAATTGCATGGCCAACTTTATACTGGAGAAAAAAACGTCATAAGGGGTTTAACACTGTTATAAGCTGGAAATGCATTGTTTCTCATCAGCGCATTTGTTTGCATATTTTTTTTCTGGACCGGGACTGCAGACTTTTCAGAAACTTTTAGAAAGAAAATGACAATTCTCGTTTGCGGCTATGTGGGACTTGTTGAGTACAGTCTGGGCTTTTGACATATGTGCCAATCACCCCATTTCTCCTTGGACTGCCAAGGTCTGGGTGGCTGTGTGGGACGTGAAGTTTCCTGCCTTTTTAGATCGAGCCTGGGGGGGCGCATGTGCTGGTCTGCAAAGCATGTTATATTCAGGTATGAACTTGAAGCTCCACCCATTTTCCGCCCATCTTTTAATTTGGCTCCTGTCACTGTCCTTTGCAAACTGTGGCTTTTCATTGGTCAATAGGCTTAGTAGTCCCTCCTTAGTACCGCCTTGTCTCATCTTGTAACCTCCCATAAGGACTGGCCCTCTTACTTGTGTTATTATTCGGTAGGCTTTAATTATAGCCTCCGAGCACTATTTTCTGAAACCGCTTTGTCCTGCCTGCTAAATGGGTACTCCTACACCACCAGTCATTATTGGAGTGCTGAGGACCACTGGTGCTCTCGAGCCCTGGTGCTACTGCACCTGCTGCATTATTGATAGCTAAGCCCATGCCAACCACCACTGCTGATACCTACTGTCCGACATGCTGTACCACCGACCCTTCAGTTTCGTGGCTCCTTCTCAGCTGCTGTGGCCTGGTGGCTCATTTGAGACCATGTATCCAAGCTAGAACCTACCAGTCAGAGGGACTTCTCCACGGTCTTTGATGTCCTTTCTAACAGATTAACTCAGCATCTCTGGCCCTTAAAATGTCACCTGAATCACTGCAAGGAGGTATACCAGCTGGCTTTTTTGCCATAATAGCCGTGCTGGTGGTCAAAGCAGAAGCTACTGCTTCCAGATTTAAACTGTAAGTGGAAAATGTGCCTGAAGGTGAAATGTTGGGGCTCTGTTTCTATAAATAGAAATGGAGCTAGTGTTGGTATCCAGATAGCTGAGCCCTCCTGCCCGGCTGCTCCCAGTACAAGCTGTGCCTGCCTGTGTAATGGTTCGATCTGAGTACAGCGTCACCTGCTCTTTTATCACCTTGGCACAGGCCTCCCAGGGACTTCCCGCCACATCACCTCACTCTACGCTTCTTCCTGAAGATGACTCTTTGGAGGTAAAATGCAAACGAAAAAAGAGGAAGAACCTATTAAAAATATAATTCCACGGGGATTTCCACTCAATCTACTCTGTAGGCAGGGCACACCATAACGCGAATTGGTTTCACTATGACTGCACTAAAAATTGTACATTTAGGCCCTGGGGTTTTAACTACGTTGTAACTCCCCTTGAAGTTACAAAATATGTTGGGAATCCAGAGGGTCTTGAAAAATAAGGAATAACCGGAGTAATTGGTAATTCTGACCCAGATGACTCTAGTTATTTCTAATTTCTCTGCCTGTATTTCACCTAGAGACTCTGCCTACTGTAAGTAGATGGACCCTCTGGATAAAAGACACCGGCCCTGTGATGTGCCCACTCATAATTCCTGTGGGCCCAGTAATTGTTGCTACTAAATATTATACAACGTGTGAAGTTTCCTCCTCTCTGTGTTGTCTCTGTCTTCTAGCACTAGGATGGCCTTTGTTCCTCATTCTATAAAACATCCAAGTACATCGCCAGGATTTTCAGTGCTTTAAGCAAAAGAGCATTCTGCTGCTGGAGAGCTCCCCTTACACTGACTGCACAAGCTACTTTTCACGTCATTTATTATAATTTGGTGCCACCTTCTTGGCTGCTTCTCGTCGTATATCGAAGCACTGGCCATGTATAGAAGGCGAGGATATCTGGTGAAAACAACTGGGGACGTCATTGGTCCAGCAGCTCCAGCGGATGTACGTGTGCGGTGGTTATAGGCTAAAGCATTCAAACTTCAACTTTATTCAGCATTCGCCCATCAGGCCTTTGCTATAAAGGAATCAGTAAAAAAAAACATTGTTGGGTGAGGAAAGAGAAATACATCTTGGAAATATAGGGATCAAAATGCCTCTGATGTCGGACTGTTGGTTGTGTCACGGGCGCGGGAGGGAGGGACATTTAGCTCTTTATTTAGTTTTGGATGACAAATGCCTCAGGCTGATGGCTTGACGTGTGAGGTGGTGGCAATATTTCTCTGGCTTCATCTCAAAACGTCTAGAAGGTTCCTGCTGTCACATCCTATGACAATGCGTTTGGAAATGGATCTTAATCTTCCACAATTTCCCTGCTTACATACAATAAGGTCCTCAGTGCAGAGAGCGGTACTTCACAGTCTGGGAAGCTATGCTGCACTGTCCAGGTCCTGGCTGGTGGTGTGGGATTGTTATTAACAAACAATGATATGGAGGGGAGAGAATTCATGAAACTGCCTTTTAACACTCCCGCTCATGGGTTTAATGTGTCCCATACATGAACAGAGGGGAGAGATATCTGTGAGATACAGTGGGCTGATTGAGCCGGCTTGGTCTGGAAGGTTCTAGGGCCAGATGTACAAACTTTAGGAATACCGATTTCCTAATTGTGATACTCTCTGAATTGAATTAGGAAATCGGTATTCCTAATGTATGAAATTCATTGAGTTTCATTTAGGGATTCCTGTGGATCGCAAACCGACCTACCTCATGAGGTTGGCGCCCAATTAGGAATCACAGCCATCACAGGAATGGTGGCTTGCTGAGGTCAGCAGATCACCATGTCTGTGATTGCTTTTGAATAAAGCAATCTTTTTTTTTCTTAAAGGAAAACGGAATGCGTTTAAAAAGTAAAATAAGATACCTTGAAGTTTCATTTTTTAAGAGTAGGCAGTGGCCCGTTGGATTTTTATTTACATCCTCAAAGGAAAAGGGGTCTGCGAATCGGTCCATTTGCAACCACAAAAAAGCTTCATACATGTGGCTTCTAGTTCCCTTCTTCTGGAGCTTCTCTCCAGAATGTGTTGGATGCGACAAGTGAGATGGGGAAACAGTAGGACAGAGAAGGCCCTGTTGAGGCTGTGCAATGATTGCTGGAGATAGGATTGGCAAATGTCTCAATGCTGATGAGAAAACTTGGGCAGATAATGGTAATGAATCACTTAAAGGTGTGTTCCTATCAACACCTTCCACCATGTTACTCTGTTTTTCTTCCACAAGGCTGGGATGTTGCTGTTCATGCCTGATGGAATCTAAGTCTGTGTCTGTGACAGGGGCTGCAATGAAAGTGGTCTCCTGCCCACCCGCTTGCATGAGTGTTCTTGGTCTATGCGGACCTGTGATCCACTCCGAAATGCAATGCTGGGTACTGGCGATTGTACCCTAATAATGTTACAGGTGCTTACGGAGGTACTACTAGGGGCTTAGCAGAAGGCTCCATGCTTGCTGGGACCAAAGTGAATTTCCCTTGGCTTCTGGTCAGGGCTCTGGGTCTCACATTACCACTGTGAGGATCTCCTTGAAGATTCCCCATGTAAAAGTGTTCTCTCACATTTTCTTTCACAGAGGCGTGTTATGTTCTATTTATTTCTAAAGCGTACATACACCTGAAGGTGTCTTGGAGCTAGCTCGACTGAAACCTAACACGAGTGCTCATTGGGACATAAAAAGCCATGTTTTGGGAGCTTTCCTGAGTGGGAGTAGAGTATTCATCAATTTGATGTGGGTGGGTAGGGAGTTCTAGGATTTGGATGCACATATCACAAAACTTCTTCCTCCCTAGGAGGTGTATCTGAATTTTGAGACCACAGTATTTTTTGCTGAGGAGGAACGTGATGTACTGGGTGGTGCATACCATTTGAATTTCCTTTTTTAATAGTCTGGTCCAATTCCATGAAATGCTTTAAAGGTGATAAAAAGTGCCTTGACTTCAGTCTTATCATTAGACCAGATGCAAATGGGATGGAGTGAGGGAGTGACGGAGAATAAGGTAGAGCTACAAAAAGTGACGGAGCATGGAGGACCCCACACCATTCTAGTCCCACTTTGCCCCTCCTTCTATCTAGAGTATCCAGTATCCCTACATAGGGCTCACCCAGCAGAGAATATAATAAATATACATGGGACTAACACAACATAGGGTTAATATACATACGAGGGAGAGCATTGAAAATATAGAATGAGCCACCAGCCAGCAAGTTGCTGCTAAAACCTAAGACAAATATCATATAGCTGCCAATAGGTCTATGGGTGCCGAAACATTGGGGTGCTGAAGAGCTGGGAGCTCATCAAAAAGGAAAGTGCCCCTACACTTTTTGCCTGGCAATTGATGCAATTTTAACAGAAGTGCACTGGGTTCCTGCTATCCAGGTCCCCAGTGCCAGATCTCTTTCCCTAAAACTATGCAATTGTTCCCCAAATTGGCAATACCTTTGGCACCCGTGCAAGTCCTAGTAAAAGTCCTAGTAAATGGTACCTAGGCCGTGTGTACTAAAAAGGGTCCCTACGGGCTGCAGCATGTTTTGTTCCACCCTAAGGGACCCCTAACCACACTCATGCAAACTGCCATTGCAGACTGTGTGACATGGTACAGATGAAAGTGAAGACACAAGATGGTACACCTCCTGTGTGCCATGCCTGCAGACACTGTATGTAATACATGTAAGTCACCCCTACAGCAGGCCTTACAGCCCTAAGGCAGGGTGCATTATATTAAATGTGAGCACATATCTGCATGAGCAGATATGGTCCCGCGATGTCCAAGTCGATTCTTGGACATTACCAGTGAACAGGGAAGCCATCCTGAGTATATTTACAGGGCACTGGCGATTATGAGTTCCCCAGCTGCATGATGACTTCGCTGAAACCAAAGATGTTTGGTGTCAAACACCTCGTATTTATAAACCCACACTGATTCCAGTGATGCATTTTTTTAATACATGCATGCAGACGGTACCTTAGAGGTACCCCCTGAAACTTACTAGTCCACAAGTGTGCTGGCTGACTGGTCCAGTCCAGCCTGCCACCATAGACACTCTTCTGACCCCCTAGGAGGTGGGAGCCCCACTCTCATGGATCAGGAACAATGCCTGCTCTGGCAGGAGGTGTTTACACCTCCTCCAAACAGGATGGCTAGCAATCAGCATACCAAGGCCGGAGGCTTCAATGCCATGCCGCCTTTGATATGCGACCCCAGTATCCCCCAGACCTGGGAGATGCTGCCGCCTGCCCTGAGGCCCATTTGGCACCAGGAGAGGTGGGATATTAGTATGCGAAGTAGGTGTGGAGCACACCCAGGTCAATCACACCCCTAAGGTGAGCTGCCTCATGTGTATCACTCTAGGAAAGTTCTGCCATCTTAGTGTTGGCAGAATTTAGGAAACTGGGACAGGGTTCATGCCCACTTCCCAAAGTAAGTGGTCATATAGGGGGTGTAGTGACCAGAAGGGTAGGTAGCCGATTAGCTACTACTCTCCACTCCCTAAATTTAGTATTTGGGGGCTTCCTGAATCCAGAACTTCAGATTCCCCTGACTGAAAAGAAGAAGAGGACACTGAAGAGCAGACCCCAGCAAGAACTGAAGACTGCTGTGGACTTTCGGCGACAAACCCCTGCCGCACAGAGAATAGACAATTGCAAAGACCCGACTCGTCCTGCAGCTGTGCATCCTCCACAAGCCCTGGAGAGTTGTCAGCACTTCGCCTAGCAGCCGGCATCTTCCTTGAAGTAGAGGAGCTACTTCCCTGCAGGCTGCAGACACCGACCAAGAGTTCTGGTTTAAAGAAGCTGCTGTCCACCGTGTTCACCGAGAAGCAGCCACCCAGGAGAAGGTCAGTGTGCTCAAGGAGATCAGGTCCGTTTTCCTGCCAAACCTGAAATTGCCAGGACCTCCACGATCCCTCCTGAACCAATCTCCAGGGTACTGGATCCTTGCCGTGACCAGAGCTTGTTGAAAGTCCAGTCCGGACTCCAAAGACATCACTAAAAGCCAGCAGACAAGGGACATCAGCACCGCAGAGGCCAGCACTGAGAGTGGCTCAGCTGTCCTGTTTTTGCCCCCCTTGCTGGTCCTGACCGACACCAGTGAGTGCCTTGATGCATGAGAGCCAGTCGACTACAAACATACGCTGCACCTGAACCGCCCGGCCAGGGTGTAAGGAGACCAAGTGCTCCCCCATGCTCCCAGGACCCTCACGACCGTACCCTCCGTTGGGAGCTCCCGGACTTGTCCTCAAGTCCTCCTTTACAGCCTATTTCCAGGTGGCCCCCCTTCCTCTCTACCACGTAGCATGTAATGCTACCAGCCCATCCAGCACCTCTGCACTCGAACTCACCAGGGCAGATACAATCTGCTGATGGAACTTTGGTCCTTATCCATCTACCACCTCACAGTGTTCGGACAAAATATGGAAATAAAAATATTGTGTAACATAAATATTGTGTCCAGAATATCGTGACACATTAATATCATTGTATTTAATATCGATTTTAGGTGTTGTATCTAATATCGATGCATTGAATATCGATGTAGTTAATATCGTTGTTTATAATATTGTTTTTTAGTGATAAATAGTGTGTAATATATTCTATTTTTGTTTTTATGTTTTTTTATTTATAGTAGTTGTTTATAATTTTAGTAATTTATGTATAAGAATTTTTTTTTCACTTAATTTTTTTCATTTTTTTATTTAGTAAAATTATATTTTTTAGGAGCTGGATGTTGGGTTTATAGGGGATAAGGGTGAGAAGTATTGTAAAAATAATGTATTAGTGTATATATTGTAATGTTTATTTATAAAAACAAAATTTAAAAAGCAATTAGGAGTGGGATGTTGGATTTATGGGGGATAAGGGTGGGGACTATTTTAAAAATATGAATTAGTGTTTAATTTTAAATGTGTGTTTATTACATTTTTTTTTTAAAAATTGAAGTGAGGTGTAGAATTATTATGGAATAAGAGTATTTATATTTTTTTAAGAATTAAAATAATATAAATAAATTATTTTAGAATGTTAGGTTTGTAAAAATTTCTATATTAATAATAAAAAATAGAATTAAAAAAAAATGAAAAATGATTGTTATTTATGAAAATATATATATTTCCAAAGGAATTGTGTTGTGATATTTAATGATAAATTATTACTTTCTAAAAAAATTATATTTACTAAAAAATTCCAACATTTAAAAAAAGATTGTAATACATTTTTTTTTTAAATGTAGTAAAAATGGTTTAAATTATTGAAAAACTTAAGTTACATTGGAGTGGGAATAGTAAATATTGTCCAACACCTACCCTGGTTTAATTTATGTTGTAGTGTTAAATAGTATACTTAACTGTTTTAGCGTCCAAACCCTTCCTTGAGATAAGTTTTATTGCAGTGGGAATTGTTAATGTTGTCTTTTTAGTGTCCAGCACCTTCTCTGAGTTAAGTTAGATTGGAGTGGGACCAGTAAATGTTGCTGCTTCAGTGTCCAGCACCTTCCCTGAGTTAAGTTAGATAGGAATATGAATAGGTAATGTTGCCGCTTTAGTGTCCAGCACCTTCCCTGTGTTAAGTTAGATAGGAATGGGAATAGTTAATGTTTCCTCTTTAGTGTCCAACACCTTGCTTGACAATTTATCTTGGAGAGGGAATAGTATATTTAACCCTTTTAGTGTCCAAAACCTTCCTTGAGATGTGTTGTATTGCAGTGGAAATAGAAAATGTTGCCACTTTAGTGTCCAGCACCTTCCATGAGTTAAGTTAGATTGGTGTGGGAATAGTAAATGTGGCCCCTTTTAGTGTCCAAAACCTTCCCTAAGTTAAGTTGTATTGCAGTGGGAATGGTTCATGTTTCCTCTTTAGGTTCCAGCACCTTCCCTGTGTTAAGTTAGATTGCAATGGGAAAAGTAATTGTTGCCCCTTTAGTGTCCAACAACTTCCCTGACTTATTTTATGTGCAGTGGGAATAGTATATTTAACCCTTTACGTGTACAAAACCTTCTTTGAGGTAAGTTGTATTGCAGTGGGTATAGAAAGTTTTAAGTATTTGCTGCTATAGAATAGATATGTGTTTAGTTATTGCAACTTTTTATATTTTTGATATATATATTTATTAGAAAAAAAATCTGGGGGCGTGGCCAAGCCAGCGACTAAAATGGCCGCTCGGCTTTGAAGCTCCGTCCGGCCGTCCAGCACTATGGCGTGTTCCAGCAACCAGCGCCGGCATCGTGGGGCGAGCACGGGGTGACGGACGCCTGCAGCGATTCTGCACTCTCCGGTACCAGAACGGAGCCGATCGGCACAAGGGGAGGGCAGTTCTGGTCCTACGAGGTGGCTCCCCCTCCGCGAGTGAGGCTTCCGACTCTGGACCCGATGCCTGAGCCCTTAGTCTCCTTGGTGTGGCCGGGCTGCCGCAGACTCTGGTGAGTGCCGCCGCGCCCCCCCCGGCTGAATGAACCGCCTGCGGCCCCGTATTAATAACGCCGCTAGCCGGGAAATTCATTATACCGGCGAGGCGGCTGGATCCGGGAACGGCTGCGGGGGCGGCGGGGGGAGGGGCGCGCGACGGTAAAAGACACACGCCACACCAACTACAGCCCGGGACATTGTTCTGATCATGCCTTCTGCCATGTGAAGCGCTAGAGTCCAGCAGTGTGTTAATGAGCGTGGCGCTCTTTGGGACTTTAATACTCTGAGACTCGAGGCACCATTCCCCACATCACTGAAGACCGGCCCACATGGTGACTTCCCCTCTCAGTGGCCTGCCAGCAAAATAGCCCTTGCGCTACATTATACCTCCTCAACACACAAGCGCCTAGTTGCCTGCTTCTAGTGGGTGCTTGCTTTCTACTTGTGGCCACAACATCTGCAACGCGGCCGGCTGGCCGAATAGAGGCCTGGCACTTGCGGCGGGGGGTGTCACTCAGCAGCATTGTGCACAGACCGACCACTCGCCATCTTGTCTCAGCGCTGAGGGGCTTGGGGAGGCGGACTGTTACACCACGCGCCGCGGAGGGAGGACAAGTTCACCCTGGAAATATCCCCTGCGAACTAGTGGGTAGTGGTAGTTACGTTTTCTGCGGCATGGGCCGCAAGGATCCTAAACAGCGGACGCTCCCTTTTGGAAAAATTGCAGACACCGCTCAGGAACAAACCATCAACATGGCGGAATCTGCGCAAGGCCCAGAGCTCGGTGACGGATCCACTGACACTGCTCACGCACTACTCCAAGAGATGCGAGCGGGCTTTAAGTCACTAGACAGTCGCTTTGATTCTCTCGACAACACCATCGCCAGCCTTGGAGCTAAAGTTCAGACGCATGATAGAAGGTTGGACGTGGCAGAGGCCCGCATTTCTGATATCGAGGATGGAACGGCACAATCGGCCAAGCGCCTGGAGCGAGTGGATCGCCTTCTAAAAGAAGTGGCCATTAAAAATGAAGACTTAGAAGCGCGCAGTCGCCGCAACAACGTGCGCATCCTGGGCGTCCCCGAGACAACTCCCACAGGCCGCATGGATCTGTTCATAGAAACCATGCTGTTGGGTTTGTTCGGTAAAGAGGCTTTCACCCCTGGCTTTGTCATAGAGAGGGCGCATAGATCACTGGGCCCTCGCCCAAACCCCGGTCTTCCTCCACGACCCATTGTCGCACGCGTCATGAACTTTCGGGACAGGGACACAATTCTCCGCCTGGCACGAGAAAAGGGTGATGTGGATTGGCAAGGCTCCAAACTGTCCTTCTATCCTGACTTTACCGCCATGGTGCAAGAGGCTAGGCGGAAATTCAACGGTGTCAAGGCCGCCCTGAGAAATCTGGGTCTGCGGTATGGCATGCTGTATCCTGCCAGGTTGAAAGTTGACGTCGATGGCAGGGCTCGCATTTTTGATAACCCGACGGAGGTGCAGGAGTTTTGCCGGGTATATAAACAGAAAAGCATTCCTACGAGCGGGGCTGGGTCAAGATCTTCTCCCCCGCACAGCAGCTCAGAAGCAAGTGCGGAACTGTTCTCGAGTGCTGGCACAGGATGATCGGATTATTTTCCATTGCATGATCTTTGGTTTCACTTGGCAGGAACACGTTACATAATTTTGTTTTGTTATTACGGTCTGCTGGAGACTGGCCGGGGCGTTGCTGCCCCCCATGGTATATCCTTGGTGTATGGTTCGTTCCACCTTGGGGTACTGTTTATCGGGCACGACATTTCTGTGTAAAGATATGTGGTATCTCATGTTCATTTGCATTTGGGGTATGGCCCTTCCCCGGGTGGGGATGCGGCTGGGTGGTGGGTGGTGGGTGGGTGACTTCATTAATAAGTCAGTTTTTTTCGTTTGGTTGCAGCACTCCAGGCCAATCACTGATGTCAGTTGTCAACTGTCTACACTTACAGGGTCGACACACCGGTTAGATGACCAAGTTTGGTAATGTTGAGGGTCCATCGGGCCTCACACTGCTCTCATGGAATGTGAGGGGATTAAATAACACTCGAAAACGGAGACAGGTTCTACATTATTTAGTACGACACAAGGTAGATGTCGCTTTTTTACAAGAAACTCACCTCCCTAAGAATGACAAGGCGCACTTTGGGTACAGCTGGGGGGCGAATAGATATTTTGCAAATTATAGTAATTCCGCAAGGGGGACAGCCATTTTAATACGCAGTACAGTTCCATTCCACTTAAGCTCCTGTCAACAAGACTGCGAGGGACGCTATTTGATAGTTACTGGGACCCTGTTTGGTAGGAAAATTACACTATTATGCCTATATGCCCCCAATGTAGATGCCCCAGAATTTTTCATGCTTTGTCTTCACAGCTCGATAAACTTGACCCACAGACTTTGATAGTTGGCGGGGATTTTAACATACCCCCCGATCCCGTCGCAGACAGTACCTCGGGGGCACAAGACACTAAACCCCGAGCTCGCCGTGCACTTCTGGAGCTCTGTGATCCGTTCTCACTGTTAGACGTATGGCGTAAACGGCACCCAAACACGACAGAATACACACACTATTCGGGCCAATACAACACATGGACGAGGATCGACTTCTGGCTGCTCTCGCCAGACATATACGGCTGGTGCTCGCAGGTGGAGTCCCTCCCTCGGACCTATTCGGACCATTCCCCGGTGACATTGCAGCTACAGATCCCCCGCCCTGAGGGCTTTGAGCGCCAGTGGCGGTTCCCTAGCCGCGCATTACAGGATGAGGTATTCCGGGCTGAGATACACAATGCCATTGAAGATTACTTCGATATAAACACTGGCTCGGTAGATTCATGGGCAGTTCTGTGGGAGGACTTCAAGGCGGTTCTCAGGGGCACATGCATTGCGAAACACGTCGGGGTACTTAAAGATCTACGTAACACATTGGCGAGACTTGAACGAGACCTCAAAACACTAGATGAGACCAATGCACAACAAACTACACCTACATATGAACAGAGGCGGTTGGTGCTATTAGAGGACTATAGGGACACAGCAGATAGGGAGATTTTATATCTGGGAAAATACCAGACTGCCAGACGGTACGGAGAGGGTGAGAGACCTGGTAAAGTGCTTTCTCAACTGTTGCGCCCACCTTATCACAAAACATACATTACTGAACTGCGAGACTATGACGCACACAATTACAACACCACGAAAGACATTCAGAGTAGCTTCCTGGGGTTCTTCACCAAACTATACTCATCTACTATTGGAGATGATAAGGAAGCGCAGGAGGGCTACTTGGACGAAGTCGCATTGGTATACCTAGAAAAACATATGCAGGACTTTTTAGCAGATGTGCTTCTTGCCATAGACTCTATTCGGGGCTCCTCGGCGCCGGGGCTTCGATGGATTTACGGGGGAATTCTACAAAACGTTCAAAGATATCCTAGCTCCCAAACTCATTGAAGTCTATGCAGAGGCCCTTGAACGGCAGACTCTCCCCCCTACTTTACGTAAGGCGGTCATAATTCTGCTTCCCAAACCAGGCAAAGACCCCACGCGGTGCGGCTCATATCGTCCATTATCCCTCCTAAATTTAGATTATAAATTATTAGCGAAGGTTATTTCCAATAGACTGTCACAATTGATGCAATTCGTTATCTCCCCAGCTCAATCTGGGTTTGTGCCACATCGCTCCACCTCCCTGAATCTCCGCACACTATTCTCGGTCATCCACCGGATCGACCCTGCTATCCCGGCCGCCGCCATACTGTTGGACACAGAAAAGGCATTTGACTCCCTGGAATGGTCCTTTTTTCTCTCTGTGATGCGTCGTATGGGCATGCCCATGGGCTTTATTGCCACAACAGCCCTTTTGTATAATAAACCTACTGCCCGGTTGCGTATCAATGGTACACTTTCCAGCCCATTTGAACTTACACGAGGAACCAGGCAGGGCTGTCCACTGTCCCCCTTATTGTTCATATTAGCCATGGACCCCCTCATACGTCATTTCCAAGAAAGGCATCTCCACAGGGGCTTACAATTCAATACTGGCCCACTATTGGTATCACTATATGCAGACGACACGATATTATATGTTAGACACCCCCAGGATAACCTAAACGAATTAATTAGAGAAATCATCCGGTTTGGCAGTTTCTCGGGCCTGGGCATAAACTGGCATAAATCAGTCATATTTCCATTGACAACTAGCACACAACCATGGGAGCTTGAGTTCCCCCTTGAGTGGTGCACTGAGTCGGTAAAGTATTTAGGTATACACGTTCATCTAGACATAGCCCAGATACTAAGGGGCCGATTCCGATTCGGGCCGGAAATCTCTCCGAACGAGCCGGACCCGGAGAGATTTCCGACCGAATCGGACCCTAGCAGCCCGACCGAACGAGTACGATGCGCACGTATGCTATCGGACTCGAGTCGGTCGGACTCCCATTGAAGTCAATGGGAGCCGGTCGTACAACGCGTACGCGGGCTCGCATTGACTCAATGGGTGCGAGGCGAACAAGGGCGCCCCCTACAGCGGGTACGCCTCGAAGCGACTCGCGGCGTACATGCACAGGTAGGGGGGACCCATGGGTCCCTCCTGTGTGCGACTCGCGCGGCTACGCGTACAGGGGGGTCTGACACGGACCCCCAAAGTACGGCTCCGACTGCTTCTTGGAGCCGGACGGCGCGAGTCGGTCAGGACTGCTCGCAGTGCGCATCGTACTTGCCCGGTCGGGAACGTCTCCATTGCGCGGAGCGAGGCGCATCCGTGCGAGTCGGTTGGAGCGGTTGGGACCCGCGAACGAGTCGGTCGGCGAATTCGCACGCGCTCGCATCGTACTCGCTCGGCCGGACGCACGTACGAATCGGTCGGGAAAAAGGGCTCCGAATCGGATCCGGTTCAGCCGAATCCGATTCGGTGCCCTACCGGCCGAGATCGGAATCGGCCCCTAAGTCTGAATTATGGTAGGGCAGTGGACACGCTCACTGCTCAAATAGAGAAATGGTTGAAATTGCCCTTGTCGATGGCAGGCCGGGTCACCATTATTAAAATGGTAGTCCTCCCCAAATTTTTATATTTATTCAACAACATACCGATTCCTCTCACTAATCACTTTTTTAGCACTCTCCGTTCTCTCCTGAGTCGTTTAGTTTGGGGTGGTAAACATGCACGGGTTCGATGGGCAGTACTTACGTTGCCATATGAGAGAGGGGGTTATAATGTTCCGGATTTTCAGCTTTATTATTTGGTGGCACAGTGTAGCTATGCATATCACTGGTACCATCCAGATGCCCGTATCCCCTATTTGAGACCTGAGGCAGACCTGGTACTTCCCGGACACCTCTCGGCTGTATTACCCGTTGGTTTCCCCAGAGTCCCGCTAGATATTCAGACTGTATCCTCCACGAGCTGGGCATGGCATAGATTGGGCCGGATCACAGGAACGGAGAGGTTATACTCCTCTGCCCTACCTGTCACTAATCCTCGGTTAATTCCCATCACGTCGGAGCGACTGGTGCGGCGCACCTTGGAGAAGTTAGACTTGACCAAACTGGGAGACTTGTACCCTGGGGGTCACGTCTTCTCACCCTCGGAAGATACATGTTTTAATGCAGTGGATTTTATGGACAAATTTGTATTAAGCCGCCTCTACTCCGCACTGCGCTCCATTTTCCCGACGTTTCCACTAGAGCCAGCTTCGTACCCTCCCCTAACGATACTTATAGAAAACGTAGACGGCACGCACCTGATATCGAAGCTCTACAGGGCATGCGCCGCACTGAAACCTGTACAGGACGGCAAGACTCGCAGTGCGTGGGAACACGACCTGGGTATCACAATCACTGATAAGCAATGGGCATACTGCTGCTCGGTCACACGAGACATTTCGCTTAACAGCAGACACAAGCTGCTACACTTCAAATTTTTACGCCGCATCTATTTTACCCCGGCACTAGCACATAAAATAGACCCATCTACGCCACATAATTGTCGCAAATGTTCTGCTCCACATGCGGACTTCGCACATCTCACTTGGACATGCCCGAAGCTACAAGACTATTGGATGAAAGTTCATCACACGCTGGGGCGAATATTGAACATCCCATCGACTCCGATCCCAGAGGTTGCCCTGTTAGGTTACACTGTAACTTTCCCCTTAAAAATCCGCAGGTTTGCAGCATTAGGTCTCTTATTAGCTAAGCGGGAGGTGGCACTGCATTGGGGGTGGAGGACTGCCCCGAATGTCCAGGGTTGGATGCGTAGTATCGCGTACTGCAATGTAAACAGTGAGCTCTATGCAAGTATGATGCCCAGCACGTCTCGCCCCAAAGATATCTGGGGACACTACAAGGCATATGTCGAGACCATTAGACAAGCAACTGAGTCTCAGCTGGAGCAGGGGATTGTTCCGGCTGGAGTGGGGTGAATCCTTTACACCATTTGGCTTGATTAATTTTTGTAAATGCACAATGTAAAGTATACAATGCTGAATAGCGGGTTCGCTGTGTGGGAGGGGGTGGTGTGGCTGTTGGAGGGGTATTGCCTTGTCGTTTGCAAACGTGGGTGGGGTTGGTGCATGGACCCTACTGTTATTGGAAAGTATTTGTGCCATCGGTCATCTCATTGGATGCCAAGTCGAACAGATTACCATGTTACTTATGACGCCGATTCTGTATGATGAGACAGCCTGTGACTGTGGACTGCTGCACGCACACTAATGTATGTTTTTTGTGTTGATGACAACGCTAAATAAAGTTTAAAAAAAAAAAATCTCAGTTTTTCCTTTAATATATACATATTTTTTAATAGTTGTTAAACAAATACAGAAGAAATGTTTATGAATACACGTTCAGTAATATACATTTTTCAGTTTTGTTAAACATTGTACATTCTTAATTATTTTTCACAAAGATATTTTACATACATTTTTATACTGTTAAGTCACATAAATATTTTAATGTTTATTAAATAATTTTATATATGTTATAATATTATTTAAAATGTATCTGAATACCTTTTCAGTAATATCCTTTTTCATAATTTTTGAAACATTGTACAGTTTTTAAATATTTTTCACAAACATATTTTACCTACATTTTTTTATTGTTATTTAACATAAATATGCAATCCAGCCAGTATGGCTTCCACGCTGGAAATGGCATAATAGAACAGTCCCTGAATCTAAACTTCATTTTTGGGAAATACACATATCTAGCTTTTATGGACCCGACCATGGCATTTGATTGCATTAATAGATCTAAGGGGGTGATTACGATGGCGAACGGACTCAAGTCCATCCGCCATCGTCTCGGGGAGTGGGACCGCCCGCCAACAATCCGGTCGTCACACCGATGGTATTACGATGAGGCCGCCACCACGTCGGCCTCAAGTGCCATACATAACATTGCGGCGGGTGCTGCTGGCTGCAGCACCCACCGCAATGTTATAAATGCACTTTTAACATTTCCCTGCACTACGTAGCAGGCACCATGCTGTGCCTGCCACATGGTGCAGGGGAGTGTAGGGGGGCACCATAGGTGCCCCTCAACCCCAAAACCAAAGTGCCCTGGGGAAAGGGGGGCCCGCTACAGGCTCCCAAAGTCCATCCCCCCAGCCTTTCCATGGCGGGTGAACCGCTATGGAAAGGTTGGCGGGGATGGACCATCGTAATCCCAACGGCGGTGCCTGGTAGGCACTGTCAACAAATATAGACTGCAGGGAATGATTCACAGCCAAAGACTTTTTATACGGATATCAATCACAAGGAGACCTACAACAAAGGTTGTGGCCTCAAAGAATGAATTCCGCATGTACTCCACCAGCCGGTTGAAGACGGGAAATTAGGATTAAAGGACGCCACCGTCAAGCGATCATTCCTACGGGGAGCCTTGACCTATTCTGTCCGATACTTCTCTGCAAGTGATTGATATCACATTGGATCCCCATCCATTCATGAAACAGGATCCCTGAAAACATTTGCTGTCAACATTTAATTTCTCCCACCCCGTTCTGATGAAGACCCGCCCCTGACGCATATTCAAGTTGCGCTTCCACCTAGGGTCGAAACGTCGGCGTTAAATTTATACTAGTTCATGCAACTTCACGGACCCCAATTTAAAGTCGTATCTGGGCTGTGTATCTATGCTTTAATGATTGAACAGTACACTATAATCGTTTTATTGTCTCATGTGTGATCCACCTGTATATTATGTACAGCACTTTATCCATGTATTCATCACAAGTTACTTCACTTGCACTTTAATTCACCCTATCGTCGTATTTTGTATTGTTTTATTGACAGCCATATTCATTAATATGTGTACATGATACTCATACAATACAAAGATCATTTTGTGTGACTAAAAAAGTTCGTGTCTTTGTGGTGTGTTCCGTATAAAAAGTCTTTGGCTGTGAATCATTCCCTGCAGTCTATATTTGTTGACTTTTTTAAGTTAGTATCCATATTGTACAAAGCAATTGTTTCTTTCCCGACAGAACCACTTTTTTGAATATCACACATACCCAGGTTCTGAGGGCCACAGGGTTACCCCATTATCGTTAATGGTAGGCACTGTCGCCATTTCTGGGATTGGAAGGCCTCCGACGCACCGGCAGGCTCAAAGAGCCCGTCGGATGCGTGGCGGTCGGATTTTCCGACCGCCACGCTACCGCCCGCCATTATAATAAGGCGGGCGGAAGATGGCCTCATGATGGCGGTGAACCCGCCACCGACAGCCTGTCGGTGGCGGGTTCACCCCCATCGTAATCAGCCCCTAAGTTATGGAAAACCCTATTAGAACTAGGCTTAGATGGAGACATTGTCAACATGCTACTAGTACTGCATACTAACACTAACACTAGGGTGAGGTTTGGTCGGTGGAGCGAAGTTACAGATATATTCAGCAATGAGAGAGGTGTAAGGCAAGGCTACATGCTCACCCCCTGCTCTTTATCTCATACATCCATTACCTAAATTCTCACCTGATTAGACGTATGCAGGATGTTCCTAAAATCAACGGCACCCTCATTCCTGCATTACTTTATGTGGATGATGTTGTTTTAATGGCCCACAACTCAAAGGCCTTACGCCAGTTTGTCAACTCTTTTGTGGCCTTTATGGATGACTTTGATCTGATGACCAACTTTACGAAATCATATATTATGACCTGTGGTCCAAAGTGCTCACGTATTACCAGCATTACTGTTGGCTACATTAGTTTGTTAAACACCAATAACTTTCCATATTTGGGTATCACTATCAGTGCCACTGGAACTTGGGCTCCCAATATTTCCCAAAATAGGTTAAAGCTCATGCGAGCGATGGGCTCACTGCTGAGTCTCCCTAGTTCTGTTGGGGGAAGGTCCCTGACTCCTTTGATGCAGATATATAATGCACAATGTTTACCAATTACATCATATGGGGCAGGAATTTGGGGTATCTCAGATTGCTCTGTGTTGCAAAGAGAGGAAAATATATGTTGTAGAAAAATACTGGCGGCCCATATATATACCTCTCAATATATCTGTCATAAAGAGCTGGAATTACCATACCAGAGTGTTTTTATGTGTACGAGACCCGTTGTGGTCAGAGGAATTATCAGTTACAAGAGATATAATTGCCAATTCCATGGCTTGTGATAAGGGGCTATCAATAGCTTGTCTGGCGTACGTTAAAAAACACAATGGAGGGAATTGGGATCAGCCATGCCTTGCTTAACCCCACTCTATGCTCCACTTTGGATAGAAAAGGGGTACGATCCTTACTGATGGCCAAATTAGAGGAAACCAGGATTAAGGTAGAATCACTGAAGCAAACTGTTACAACTTATATGAATCTTAACACCGAAGCTCAGCTCTTGACTAGTTATATATGGGAGCCTCGGAAGTAATTTTCTCTTTCGTTTTAGGCTGACACACTAAAGTTTTTATTATGTTTTCCAGCAAGGTTCCAACACAACCTTGAATTAAGAACAAGTATGTGCAATGGTTCCTCGACACAATCAATTATGCATTTTTTTTAATTCTCTTGTGGTTTTTATAAACTTTTTACCCAAAAGTTTCAAGTAGGCGTGTTGACAGCAAGAAATTTTAGAAATTGTAGCAGTCTACAATTACTTAAAACAACTAGAGGACGAAGAGACACAGCTGTATGTGGAGCTTTTTCTTCGTGCAGTCGTCCGATCGCGGGAGTCAATGCTTTTCTAAGATAATTTAGTTGTGTCACTTAAGCCCACGTTGCGGACTGGAGGCTTAACAAAGTGTTGCCCATGCCCCCTTTTAGCCTACTATTTGACTCTGTAATAGGAGCTTGATCTTTTTTTATGTAAATGTAACTATTGTATTTATTAACTTGTATCGTACTTTTTTGTACTTTTATGGTTGCTTGCAGACGAATAAAGATGAAATGAATGAATGAATGAACATAAATATGCTTCATATATATTAAATAATTTGATATAAGTTATATTACTTAATATATTTAAAAAAATTGTATTAATTTTTAGAACATTGTTGTACATGTGTTATATTTTTTAACATATTTAAACATTTTACTATAAATTTTTATAACATTTCTGCTATTTTTCCCAATGATTCCTATGGGGGAGAAGTCTTTTTTTTAACTTTTATTAGGCAGGCATTTTTTACAACCGTTAATTTAGTACTATATTGGTGTTATTTTTGGGTCGTTTGTGGAGGAAGGAGGTCGCGGTTGGGTGCTGCTCTTTGTCGGTAAAGGTATGTTTGTTTCTACCTATTTATACGGTATTTCTAAGGTAGGGGGGAGTAGAATAGTTGTGTATATGATATATGTGATGTTACTGGTGAGTTTATTGTGTGCTTTCTTTATTTTTTGGATGCTATTTGGTGTTGTGTAGGTATATTATATGTTGTAGGAATTAAAGTGCTGTTTTAATGTAAGTTGTGTGTAGTGTATGTTTGCTGACTAGTTTTATGTACAGTAATATTATGTATGTATATATTTGGGAATATAGTGTTTTATGCAGGAGGGTATTTTTTTTAGCAGGTTTAATTTTCCTGGACAGTTCTAAGGAAAGTAGGACGTCGAAATCTGAATTAGTTTAATATAAACTAATTTTTTTAATATAGATTTCCTCAACACATTCTGCAGGGGGACCCCATCGTTTTGAGTTATGCCACTGAGTGAGAGCAACCCTAGGGTATCAGTGTACTGTACATACTAAAAGGAGATAGTTAGAAAAATACTTCAACACTACAATAGAACAGAAAATCAAATCTGCATTACAGCAAACAATCAGTATAATCTGTTACACTGGGAGGATAAGATTACAATCAGCGGGGAAAAATCAGGGGGCAGGAAAGAGTTATAGTGATTAAGACAGAGGTGGAGACTAGAGGAGAGTGTGACATTGTCAAAGACAGGAACTGCCAGGCAACATAAGAAAAGTTACAGGATGCCAGGGAATTAAAGAGGTGAAGATACCTAGTGGAAGGTATGTCTGGAGTAGGGTGAGGAGATAAGTAGATGAATAGCTTGTGGTGAAATAGCTTAGGAGAAGCAACAGAAGAGAAAAATGGTGTCCAGTAAGAGACAGTGCCTAATTTGAGCCAGAGGTTGCAGGTGGGGTCCACCAGCACTCATCTTTATGGACCGGCATTTATTTTTTCTCATTAGACTTTGACCCAGAGCAAGAGAAAGGAAAACACAAAAGCAGGAAAGAAGGAGCATAGGCACTGGAAGTAGGTGTGCGGGGGGTGCTGCAGCACTCCCAAAATAACCATACTTGAGTTCAGAAGGTGATTGAGCAATAAAAATGCCTTTAAATTTTATTTTAATATTGTCACATTTGCTGTGTGTTCAGTGTCAGAGGACAAATGCCAGGCTATGTCTTCTGACAAATATCTGCTTATTCTTTTGGCATCAAGATTGGTGTTTACTTGTCTTTCTCTAACTGTAAAGTGAGAGGCTTTTCTAAAGTGAACGATCTGACAATCCTGCTGGGATACAGAGAGTGACACCAGCTTAGTCCTTCAGAGTGACTAAGCAGAGTTGGTGCCACTGTTGAAAATGGGAGGCTCTGCCATTGATTCTATATGGGAGGCCTGCCGGCCGAATACTTCATCAACATTTTGGTCGCAGCCAGGGTTTTCGTGGGTATTGTCCCTTGCACTTCAAGATGGAGTGAGATGAAAGAGCAGGCAACTACACAGTTGATTTACAACTATGAAAGCATGAGGAGAATTGCCCTGAAGAGAAAAAGCGTGAGTGATTAGCCACTCAGCCCTACATGGAATTGATTTCTTTGAGGCACTAAGAGGGCATTCTTGTGCATTTTTACCCATCAAGGCACGATTTTAACGGTTGGAAAGAGAAGGACATAACGATGCTTGTGATGACATTTGCAACGCACTATGGACATTGAAGTCCTGTTACCACATGGTTAATTGGATCAGAGTGATTCAGACTAAAACATTGCCTAAAGGGAGTGCATTAGCAATGAATTAACTAAGGGTACTTGTTTTATTGAGTGTTCTCTGATCCTTAACAACAAATAACAGTGAATTGTTTGATATCCATTTAAACACAGTGTCTGCATTGTTAGTACTTCTTCTCTGTTCAAGGTTGCCTGTATTTAAACCTAAGAGCAACTGACCCTCGGATTTTGCATATGATTAAGACCCACCCAGGGTCAAAACGCATTATGCTATGTTACTGGGATATTCTGCTGCCATTAAAAAAACTTTGGTTCGCTGCTTCTCGATTGGAGGGCCTGTTCGTTCACACTGAGGACTGTATGTGATCTTTCTGGTGCTATATTTGTCGGTGACGTTGCCTCCAAGCCCCGACCTGCTAGGCTGGGCGTCCCTTGTCATCAAATCTCTTTGGAATATATACACAGAGATATATATATATATATATATATATATATATATATATATATAGATAGAGAGAGAGAGAGAGAGAGAGAGAGTGCTTGATCTGGAGAAGCACCAACTTAGGATTCAAAACATAGCAAAGAATTTATTTCTACCCAAACACGTCCTTTTAAGAAGCTTTAGGATAATGAAAGACTGGGAAAAAACATAAGTTTCTAACCTGTACCATACAGTTTGCATGAAGCTCTTTGACGGCCGTTCATAGCTCACTGAGCTAAATTACGATTGCAATTTATGAACTTCACAATAACAAATGGATCTCTGTGACAAAAGCAGTAACCCACTGAGCTATGCACATGAGATGTAGTTCTGTGGTCTGCGTGATGAATGTTTTGCAGCAGGCATGTTAACCCTCTGCGCTACCGTAGATTAGTCAAAACTGCCACTAGACAAAACTCTGATCCCTCTCCAGCAGGAATATTAATCACCAGAAATATCATGACACTTTTATTGTTGCTGGGAACTGATAAAATATTTCAAAGCTCAGGGAGGCTGGAAACGAAAGTCAAAGCTGAGTGGATTATGCTGGCCTGCTGATTTTGTTCCTGGGGCAGATATTCCTGCACTGCGGCAAAACAGGCCCCCAGTAACAAAACTGGCCCCCCACATTTCCAGCCTCCTGGGAAAACGCCTGATGCTCGGTCTGGCCAGTCAGGCCCTGCATCTTGTAGATCCAACTGTCCCAGTTGGACATATCAAGCCCTGAGCCCTGGTGCCACTGCACCTGCTGCCCTTTGATACCTATACCCCTGCCAACGATACCTGAGGCGGCGCCTCACAACTGATGTGGCCTGTGGTTATACTTCCTTTTTTCACATCTCTTTTCTCTTAAGCTCTTTATATTCTTTATTATACTGTATGCACACTTTTAGATATTGGTGAATGACCATTGTTTCAAAACGGAAGCATTTCAAAAGAGGTGTGGTCTGCGTTTTCAGTTTTCCATTTTAAAAAATACAATGAAACTTCCACCGGTTTTGGTTTTCCCTCGCGTGTCTGCAATTAAAGAGTTCCAGATGGGAACGGCCGCATTTATCTCGGGTCTACAGATGATATAAATAAGGGTTGCTATACAGGGCAGGGCAATAGCTGATCAGAACTCCTTCGACACCATCATGAAGGTAGGTGAGAACGAGAATATTACTTTAAACGCGCTAGACAAACTCTGTGGGAGAGTTTGGGCTTTGTGATTGAGCAGACAGAGAGATAGGAATGCCCAGTAAAAGGTATTCTCTATGATCAGCCGCCAAGGCATACCCCAAAGCTTCCATTCCACTCTATCATTTCCTTGGAGAAAATACCTGCAGAGGAGGAAGGCGGCCATCTTGGATTTCTAGGTTTGCCAACCCGGTATTGGTTCAAATTATTGGAATGCCTGGACATTTCCCAGATAAGAAAGATATGTAGAAGGCTGGTTGGAATGGGCGACTCCGATGCCAATCTCCTGGTTCTGAAAGGCAGGGTGAGGTATGACAGAAGACTCATTTGCATGTCGATGTAGTGATTCCTCTGAAAGGGCATTAATGGGGCCGGGGCAGATTTAATAACAGTATGGACATTGCTAAAACTTCCAGTGCTTCAGTTAACATCAATCAGACCATGTTTTAAAAGCTGGAAAACTTCAAAAATTAACCAAGAAGTCAAAGACGTCCATCGAATGTTCCAGATCTCTGGAAAGGGTCAACAGGATGCTCGAGGGAGTCAATCTTCAGAACATCCAAGAAAGGCTCAGATCAAGCACTGCTTGGGAATGACGTTTCTCTCCCATAACACCCTTCGGATTAAGGCGCCTGCTGCCTGTCTGGAATCTCCTACGAGGTTAGCGCCTCTGATACAATGTTGTAATTTCCGTAAACTGGAAAAAGCAAGATGAAGCTTAGTTAACAGAACTCAAGCAATCTAGAGAGGCGTGAGGGTTCATGCTTTACAATCGGAAATCTTCTAATTTTTGATTATGCCATTTAAAAGAAGCAAATAATTGGGTCTATCTTCATAATATCACTATGGTTGAGAGAGAAAATATATTACATACACAGGGGTCCAGCTAGAAAATTCTCTCCTAGTGGCATGAATATTTCATGTCGTGTTTAGATCACATCCCTTGGATAAGTATTGTTACCAGACTTCAATATTTTTCCAGCCATTTTGAGGTATGCCTGTTCCATGAGATCTAACCAAGTTACAACACAGACCTGGTCCATTTACTTGGAACAGGAACGGCCCAGTGGATTTCAAGTCACTCAAAAAAAACATATCATTGGCACACTGTCCGGTAGCAATGCGATGGGTCCTGCTGGAAGAGTCCATACTCATTTGGACAAGTGCTAGAAGCATATGGATCAGGGGGTTGGTGCCAGAACACTCTGGAACTGCATTTGGTGCTGTATGTGCAATCACCAGTAGCGGCTGCTATCTGACCAAAGTGGTGGGGCAGCGCAGGGGGGTGACTATAACAATAAATGAAAGCACTTACCTGCCGCTCGCTGCCTCGGTGCTCTTCTGCTGCTAGTGCACAAGCTCCTCAGTCTCCCCTAAAGCCATTCCAGACACTGCTGTCATGCTGGTAATACTATTACCCAGCATGAGAGAAGCACCGGGATTGGCCTGTGCTGGATGGTTTTGTCCTCCCACAGGGACTGGGAGGTTGACCTAAGACAGTAAATACAAACTGCTTCACCTGTCCGTTTTCTTCAAAATAGTGCTTCCACCGGTGTGTACCATGTTGTAAAGCACATCAGTGTAGCATGGGACACTGATGCTGTTTTAGCTAAATCAATGCTTTCGCCATGAAAGAATAGAAAACACTTGCTCCCCGTAACAAGAGCAGCACCAATTTTCTCAGTTAATCTTTTTGCTATCTTGGACACTGCCCACGGCTCTGTCCCATACCTAGCAGACCAACGGTGCTCTCCAAGGCACTGTCACTTCCTATGCAATGGAGTGAAATTGATACATTGTCTGGATTTTCTTTCCAGAAGATGGCCCGGTATTAGGATTTCTAGACCCCCTAGCATCAGGACTTTGTCAATGTGCCATCCCGAGACATAAAACCAGTAGGACTGCACCCTCCCTGCAACCACCTGAGCCCTGCTTGAAAGAGACGTTTTCTAGGTAATCCTGTGAGATATTACAGGGATATTCAGTGGATCCCAAACCCTCTCTCACCATGGAAAAGCACATTCAAGAAGAAAAGTTACAAAAAGCAGGGAGTGTGTGCTGCGGTGAGAAAAAGGGCCAGCTCTACGGGTAGATTTAGGGATAGTTTCTAGGATGTACTTAGGGACTGGGATAGGGTAGGGTCAGGGTGACCAGCTTCTCGCAGGTTTGCAGAGCTGTAAATTAAATGCGAGTTTGGCGATATTTCAGGTTTTTTAGTTAGCCTGAGGTGGATTCTCTGAGTAATATTCACAGACTTTAATGAATGCAGTTAATCTGATCGCCTTTCATCCAGAGAGCACTTTAGAAACTGAATACCTCCCACTGTTGGATAAAGTTATGCGGTAATACTGACATATGTATAGTTCTTTAGGCTTCTCAACAGTGGCTTGGTGCAGTGGTAACTCATTAACTCCTTGCCATTTACTCTCAATGTGTGGACTTCATTCTACTTTCCGACTGCTGAATAATGGATAAACAGTACTGGGGCTCTCACTTTCTACTAGAACGTACTACTGTAAGTCAGTACTGCAAGAATTAGTAGCATAAACAATAATCATCACTAACACACAAACATCTATCAAGCACATAATCATTAATAAATAATGCGTGCATAGCCAGGCATTAATGTTAAAAATGAATAATGTCTAATAAGCACAACTATAAATACTCCATACTAAATAAATATTCGTTAGATTAAATCTCCGTGACTTTCTTCAGAGTGTTTGTTCCGCAGCTGTTTTCATCTAGGGTCTCAAACTGAGGTCGAGGTGACAAAAGCCTTCATAACGTTTCCACATCAGGTGAATGCCATTTATTTCCTGCTGCCCCACATGTCGTTCTTTGAAACTTGCTCTAGAGTAGTTTCGCTTTATTGCCCTAGGAATAATATTATAGACCAGAGGCCTGCAGAGTCAATGTGAAATGCAAATTACAAAAGCTTAAATTTCAGCAATCACTGACTTGCTTAACAGACCACAAATATCGTCATGTGTTATGCAGTGGCGGCTGTTGAACATTGAAAGTGAAGGGACATAATACCGGCCAGGAGTTCACCTTATTTTTTCCAAAATTTGACCTGCTCATGATCACTTCCTCCCACATTTACTTTCTTCCCCCTCACTCGCTCTAACTCACATTCTCTCATCTACTCATTCTCACTCATATTCACTTCCACTCACTGTTACTCACATACAAACATACTCATACTCACTGATTCTCATTCTCACTTAATAACACACACTCACTGACTCGGGGCCCTGGTGCAACTGCACCTACTGCACCATTAATAGCTACGCCCATAATTTACTTCCACTCCCTCTCACAACCGCCAATCATTGACTCATTCTAACACATACTCCTTCACTCACTCCCTTGTACTCACTTTCACTTATTCATACACACTCTGAAACTCAGACTAAAACTTACTTTTACTCTCATTGAAATTCTCAAACACACTCACACATACACTTTCACTCAATCCCATTCACTCTCAATCGCTCCCAAACGGGAAACATCCATTACAACGTAGGCATTACAACACTATGCCTTTACAACGCAGTCAATACAACGCAAGCTCCATTACAACGCATGCCATTACAACGCATGCCATTACAACGCATATGCCTCACTGACCAGCACCTGCCCTGAGGTAAGCACCCGGCGGTGTTAGAATAGTAATTTACGTTGTAATTGTACATGCGTTGTAATGGCTTGCTTTGTAATAGCATGCGTTGTAACAGAAGTTGCATTGTAAAAACCGCGTTGTAAAAGTATGCGTTGTAATACTTTGCATTGTAACGTAATACATCCTCACAAGCACATACACACATACATAGAGAAACATCATTTTTTTTACTTACCTTGCTTACTTAGCTGGCAACCTGGTGGCTCCATCACAGTAGCAGAGCAGGAATCCGGTGCTGGGTATTGGAACCAGCAAGCCATGATTCCCAATGAGGAGCCAGACAGAGCAGCAAGGGCAGGATTGAAAAGGGGAAGACCCACCTCAATCCCTCTCCCAGCTTCTTGATAGGACTGGAGCACAGCCCTATAAGAAGCTGGGATAGTGCTGGAGATCCTGCCTCTGCTGCTCTGTGTGGCTTTTGATTGACTTCAGTGTTGTACTGATGTGCCCTCTGACAGGCACATTTTAGCAGATATAGGGGCATATTTATTAAAAAATCACGCAGTACAGTAAGCCACCTTGCTGCGCTGCGTGATAGGGAAAGGGCAGTAATGTGCCTTATTTAACATTATACAATGTATCCCTGTCTTTTTCCTGCGCTGGCGCACAATGTGCTGCCTAGCGCCAATGCAGGCACCCTTGCACCATGGTGCAAGGGTGCCTCATGCTAGGTAGGATTAGCTTTGTGCAGGAAGGGACACCTTCCTGCACAAAAACAATCCCTGAGACATTTTTCTGTTTCTACGTGTGCTGCAGAATACAGCACACATAGAAAAAGGAAAAACAAGGAGAAATAAAGATATTACTACTCGTTACACCTCCCCTGGAAATGCGTAGCATTTTGACGCATTACCAGGTCTATCGGAAGTGGTAAATCTGTGAATGCACCGAATTCCATGGGTGGATGCATGGGAACACCCACGCTCCACCCATGGAATGCCTCCCTGGGCAGAGTGATGCAATACAGCGATTTGTGCTTCATTGCATTAATCTAGATTTATCAAGCTACTCAGGGCCATGCACTGTGGCCTTGCGTGGCTTTATAAATCTTACTTAAGAGTTGCATCACTCTTGCGCCCCGTTGCGTGGCGCAAGGGCAAAGCAACTCTTTGATAAATTTGCCTTATTATGTGCTGGATGTGCTTGTGTGAGGGGATCATAGTTGAACTACACCCCTCAGACATGCACAATCCAGACATCCAACTATAGAGTGCTTTATTTCATTTTGAAAGAACACTCTGTAACTGGGTCATGCCTCAGTCCCCTCAGAGTTTTAAGAAGAGGCTTGAAGGCCTGAATATCCTGTGTGGCGCGGAGGCGCTGCAGGAGAGTGTTCCAATTCCTGGCAGCCAGATAGGAGTAGGAGTAGGAGCTGCCGCCCCACTTTTTCCTTCTGAATTGAGGAATCACCACCAACAAGGAACCAGAGGAACGGAGTGATCTTGACGGTTGGTATGGGGTAATTCTATCAGACAGGTACTGAGGGCCCGTGTGATAGAAAGCTCTGTGTGTCAGGACTAATCCTTTAAACCATACCCGTTCCTTGATGGGAAGTCAGTGTATTTCTTTCAGGTACGGTTGGATGTGGCATCTCCTAGAGAGTCTCAACAGAAGCCATGTTGCGGCATTCTGAACCAGCTGTAGTCTCTTCAGGAGATAGACCGGTAAACCCCAATAAAGTGAATTGGCATAACCTAGCCGTGAGGTGATCATGGCCTGAATAACTATTTTCTGCTTCGATAGAGGGAGAAGGTAAATACACTTTTTTAGCATATTTAGGAAACAGGAACCTACTACACTGTACACCTGGGGTGCGAAGGTGGTAGAGTTATCAAATTTCACCCCCAGATTGCAAGCCACCATGGCAGGGGCCGCTGGAGGTGGGACACCATTGGGCCAGATGTCATTGTCCCTGCTGGAAGGCGGAATCCCGAAGAGCAAGATTTCCGCTTTGCTGGCATTGCATTGTAGGTTGCTGGTGCGATTCCATTGAAATACTGCCGAAATGCATGGCTTAAAATTGCTCAGCGCATTAAGGGCATTTTTATCTAGGGTGAGGAGCAATTGTGTGTCATCTCTATACGAAACTATTTGTACGCCGTAAGATTCTACAAGGGTCACCAGTGGGGTCATATAGATATTGAATAGTGTGAGACTCAATGCAGACCCTTGGGGTACCCCAAAACCCAGAGGTTTAGGTTCAGAGGTAAATGGAGCCATCCATACAGATTTATGTCTGCCTTCAGAAAAGAGCGGAACCACGCCAAGGCGGGGCCAAAGACACCTATGTCACTGAGATGCTGTAGAAGTATAGGGTGCGAGACAGTGTCGAAAGGTACAGACAGATCAAGGAGAATCAGGGCCACCTGCTTCACCTGATCCACCACTAGCTTAATAGTGTCTGCAACCTCCAGCAAAGCAATCTTGGTGCAGAAGCCAGGGCGAAAGCCCAACTGGGAGGGGTATAGCAATTTATTCTGCTCTAAAAAACCAGAGAGAAATTTCCAAGTTTCCATATGGAAAATGGGACCCTCATGTACCTTCCCCTGGAAAAGGAGTGCTGATGAGTTTTTATTTCGACACAGGAACAAATCAAACATGAACATGTGCTGATTCACAAAGGTCAATAAATGTATTACAACAATTTCCTGAGCTCCTAAACTTCCCAGGCCTATACGAAGCACAAGCAAGGAAAATCTTATCCAGGTGGCTAGAAAATCAGGGTTCATTAACCAAATGCTATTTTATCTCCCAAGAAAAAAATGAAGAATTCTGAAACTTTTTTAAATAGTCATGCATATGACATCTTATACATGCACCTGCGTGCAAATTACATTTTTTTAAATTCCCATAAAGTGTATTTCCATGTACGTATTCGAAAATAATACTTTTTTTTCTGCTGTACGTGGACATGTTAGTGAATCTCCAAACATGCACATTTTACACATAGATTTTCGTATTTTGTGATTGGGCCCGCATAATTGTTTCTCCCTTTGAAACTTGAACTCTTTATTCATTGTATAACATATACCCCCAGCTGCTGCAAGTCCCCTATTAATAAAACACAGATATGTGGTCGCTCATTCTCCTTTGGAAGGGTCTGACATTGTTTAATTTCTCCACATCAAACTGTATCAATTTAATTTTCAAAACTTAAAACCTGGTTTTTAGCATGCTGCTCCTCATTTGTGTCACTCCTTGCATACTATAGTGCGAGAATGTCCTTGTGGGAGATAGAGAGCATTATAGGAATTCCAATTTGAGAACCCACCACCACTGGTGGCATTCTTGAAAAATGAAGGGGAGTACCCGGTAGGGTATATTGAGCTTAAAAAAGCGATCTTTTGACTCATGCTCCAACCTCTGCATTTTGGATTAGATCTGAAGGCTCAGATTACTTACCGGTAATCTTCATTACTCCGATTCTTCCTTACTCGTCCCATTCCTTACTGATGGAGTGATTGTACCCATTCACTTCCATATATCACCCAATGTGGCGATTTCGTATGTAAATTGCCAGTTAGGCACAGGTTCCTCAACCCTCAACAGATTAGCTCGACTCATCCGCTCCTGGGCGGAGTCCAAACTTCTAGATCTGAGAGCCATTCACATTCAGTGTGTGTTGAATTCTCAAGCGAATCAGTTAAGCTGAGTTTTTCCATCCTCTCAGGAGTTTGTCCCAAATCACCAGATAATCAACAGAATCTACGAGAGATGGGGGGGGGGGCGCAGAATTCTTTGCTTCTCCCTTGAACACCAAACTGCCTCAGTTCTTCACAAGATTCCAAGTTCAGGGGTCTTTGGGCATCGATGCTCTAACGACTCCTTGGCCTCCAGGCCTCCTATATGCCTTTCCTGCAATATCTTTAATTCCTAAGTTCCTGTCACGCCTTTTCAAGGAGCCAGCAGAAGCAATCTTGGTTATTCCATTTTGGGTCCGCAGACCTTGGTTCCTTCTTCTGAAGCTCTTGGCTCTGGACCAAGAATGGATCCTTCTGTTGAATCTGTCTCCCCTAGCCAACCCTGTTTTTTCAGTACAAATATTAGGCAAGTTAAAACTCTTGGTCTGGAGTTTGAGAGGAAGGGCTTCTTAATTAGAGATATCTCCTAATCTGTTTCCAATTCTTTACAGTATTTTGGGAGGTATTCCACTAATAAGGTTTATGTAGACCATTGGGGTTCCTTTAATAGGTGGTGCAGAGCAAAGTCTTTTTCTTCTGTTTCTGATTCTGCTACTGAAATTTTTCCATATCTTCAGACAAAGTTTGACAAAGTCCTCTCAGTTGCAACCCTTAAACTTCAGTTGTTTACCATTAAAACATTTTGGACTCCTTGGGAAAATCTATCGTCAGTTGAACAAATGGCTTCTAAGCTCTTCAAAGGCTTTCAGATTTTAAGACTGAGGGTCTGTGTTTCTTTTCCTTCATGGGATCTTCCATTGGTCCTTTTTCGCCTATAAAAGTATCCGTATGAACCCTTAGAAGAAGTTTCACTCAAATTCCTCACCTTAAAGGTCTTCTTTGGGGTGGCTATCACCACTGCAAGACGTCTCTCTGAAATAAATAATCTGCTATGTTGCCATCCATGTTTAAGAATATTTGACGACAGAATGTGTTATGTGCCTGAGTTAGGCCCATGTAACATAGCTGCACATTTTCTTACATTGTCCTCTTTTTGCACAATAACATTACTGCAGTGACCTTTTGCACTTATTTGTGTGCGTCACAATGTTGGATTAGTTTCCCTGAAGCTGCTTCTGTTTACACATCTGGCTTCGCATAACATTATCACGATGCCTCGAACACCAAGTACAAGGCCTTTAGGCACGATGTACAAATCTCGTTCTATCTTCATCCACGGGGCGACAGGGCTATCTACATATCCATAACATTGCTAATCTATACGTACATCGCAAGGAAGCTTTATATACATAATAAGCATCTCAGAGGATTAGCAGAGGAGGCACTTCAGCTGACATCGAGGGTCCCTGCATGCTGAGACTTCACCAAGCAGTGGTCTGACATCTCCATGAGGGGTGTCCAGTTTGTGACCAGGACAGGGACCTACATTCTCTCCAGCCAGGTAATGGGGTTGGATCGTCCCTTGGGGGGATTCTTGGCCTTACACCTACATACACTCTAGACACAAACAGAGGAGGGTTTGCATAGTAGAAGTACGCCCAATTACTATCTTGTTTTATATGCCTGCATATATACACTGTCTTAGCACCATGGTGGAACTGTATCTACTATTTACTCTTTTGGTGCTTGTAATCACTTTCATCTGCTTCTTTCTACTGATTATCCCAGCACATGTATTCTATAAAATAATCATGTTGGTTCAATAAATATATTGAAACCGTCCCAGTCTGTATTCTCTGTATATTTCTCTGAGAACAAGTAAGCAAGAGTGACTGAGCAAAAAGGTTCTGATCTGTTACCACGATCCCTAAAGGGTCAGGTTGTCATGTTCAATGGTTGCCAGAAACTATTCGCTCACTGGTAGGGTTGGGGGGGCTTATGGTGGCATTGTGAGCTAACTGGTCTCTAGGCCAACATATCCTGCGGGGGTGACTGGAATCAGTCTAGGCACCTCACCCAAAGTTTATGTTGTCCAACAAACATGCAGATTCTGCGGATTAGTGGGAACTACATGACATGACGCCGCCAACGTTGGTTGGGTTCTTATTTAACGGTCTACCTGAGTAGTTCAGTTGTGCTTTCTCAGAGACTCCTACTCACCTCCAAACCAGAGACGTCCGTGGTGGTAGGGAAGTCCACCTCAGCAGAGTAGGTGTACCTTATTTATTTGATGTAGGTTATTCAAGCTTGTAGGATAAAACTTTCCACATTGTGCTTACCCTATCTCCAAAAATTCATTTACTAATTTCCTTTTTCTTCAAACAATGTCAGTAAATGGAGAAATTGTTGAAGAAGAAGGAGCAATAAATATAGCAGAAAATTGCAGACATGCAGTAATTATGAAATTATTACAATATGGTCTCCTGGCAATAGGTGGAGAAGTTACCTTCGTGGTTAAGGGACATGAAGCATTCAGAACAGTGGTATTCTATTCCTGGGTTAAATTCCCAACTGCAGATGCTCGCACACAAATATTTCATACCTACATTGAAGATGAAACACCAGAGGAATATTTTCCATATGTAGACATAGAAATTCCTCTCTCTCTGTCTCTTGATCCCGAGTTCTTGCCCAAAATCAATTCTGCATTTCACTGTGACCAAGAGATTATACTGCCTGCCTTACAAGGGAAAGCTTCTGACTCTGGCCTATTATTACACCTATTAGATGTGGTAGGGGCTCTGAAGATTTACCTATCCAGATCTTCAGATTTTAGGCAATCTGATTGCCTTTTCTTCAATGTTGGTCATGTAAAGAAGGGTAAAAAGCTGTCTTCCTCTACCATGGCCAGATGGGTGAAAACAGTAATATTCTCAGCTTATCTGGCACAAAGTAGGGAAATACCAGGAGGAGTCACGGCTCACTTTATCAGAGGGATGGCAGCTTTGTGGGCTGAGTGGTCTGGGGTTCCTCTTAGGGACATCTGCAGAACTGCCACATGGTCTTCTCCTTCCACTTTCATCTCCCATTATATATTGAATATTGCGCACGGGTCAGAACTATGGGACCGATTATGATGGCGGTTGGACGAGCGTCCGACCGCCATCCTGACGGAAACGGGACCGGCCAACAGGGAGTCGGCGGTACCACCAGACAGATTATGATACGACCACCGTGGAGGCGGTCGGAAACATGCCTCGTAGCATTGAGGCTTGTGCTACGGCTCGAAAAAGGGCTGCAGCACAAGCCTCAATGCTACAAGGCATGTTTGTAAACTTCCCTGCACTATATGGCAGGCACCATGCAGTGCCTGCCACATGGCGCAGGGATATTTAGGGGGGCACCATAGATACCCCCCAGTGCTCATGGCGGAGGGCCAGAAGAGAAGGGGGCCAGCTAGGGGCCCTCAAAGTCACTTTCTGCCAGCCTTTTCATGGCGGGTTAACCGCCATGAAACGGCCGGCGGAAAGGGACACTGTAATCCCTACGGCGGTGCCTGAGCAGGCACTGCCACCATTGCAGGGATTGTAGACGGTACGACGGTACGAGGGGCTCCTTGAGCCCGTCGGATGCCTGGCGGGCGGTCTCTCCGCCCGCTTACCATCTGCCTGCCACTCTAATGCGGCAGGAAGTCCCGTATGGGCCGATGGCGGTGGGACCACCACCAATGGCCTGACGGTGACGGTCCCACCGCCATCGTAATCAGGCCTTATGTTTTAGTTCACAAAAGGCTTCTATGTCTATTTCATAGTCCATTTCTTTTGAGGGATCCCTGTTCTTCTTTTAGAGTTTTTTTTTCTTAGTTCCCTAAGCTGTTTGATAGTGGGAACTTCACTGGGGTTTTCTTTTGCTGGGTTCTGATTATAGAAGATTGAATGACAATAAATTATTTCCTTGTGTGTTTAATGTTTTCTTTCTGGGGCTGTTGAAACAGGTTTTGATTTGGCATACCTCCATCAGTAAGGAATGGGACGAGGAATTGGAAAAGAGGAGGTAATGCTCGGATTACTTACCGGTAATCTTCATTAGTAAAGAATGGGCAGAGGAACGAAAGAAGAGGAGTTAATGCTTCATTAAGTGCATTTTAATCAGTCATGGTTGGAAGTGGTAAAGATGGGTCATTTTCACAGCTGAATTCTTGTCCATACATTTTGGGCATATTTCAGCCTTTTAATCAGCCTAGTTTGTTAGTACAAAACTGAATTAAAAGTAATAGCAACAGTTATTTAAGCTTCAATAGACAGTCAGTTTGCAGAAATCGTTATTTACATGCTCCATATTATTGTCATATCTTCTTTCTTTTTCAGGTGCTGTTGGTTTTTGTAGTTGTTTGGCAGCTTGACCTCTCGCTCGAGAGTGCATGCAAAACCAGCGCAAGCAAAAATGGTAAGTAACACTAACTCACAAAGCACAGTGTAATAGGGATGGTTCCTTTAATGCCAAGTGACACATTGCAAGCATGTAACATCATTACCTGGATGTTCCTTTGTAAACCCCTCTCGAGAATTTCCATTGCCTTCTGGGAGACTTACATTTAAGCCAGTACTAAAAGCTACAAAAATATAAAATAATAAAATTTGTGATCAGGGTCAAAAAAAGCATTAAAAATGGAGAACTGTTAGAGGAGCCAAAGTTGCGACATAGGTGGGTGTGAGTCCCCTGTTCTACTTGCTGCAGCGCTGCGTAGTAAGCTTTTTTACTGCAGCCAAGCCTCCAAATCAGCAGGAGCTCAGGTCCTTGCATTTGGGATGGAACGGGGCATTAGTGATCCCAGCTACTCTCGGTAATAGCATCAGTCGTAGGAGTGAATCTGGGAGCGGTGACGGTACTCAGGATGGTGGCCGGAGCGGATGGCGTTGGCTGGTGCTTTGTTCCGACAGCCTTGAGGTAGGGAGCTGGTGGTGACCACCTACTGGCTTCTGTTGGCCCTGCGCACCACCCGACAGCACACTGACTTTCCGTTAATAGGTCCTGGAATAAGTGTCAGCTGGGGGCTGCCCTGATGGGAACCAGGAGCCGGGCTGAGGTGGCAATTTGCCCTGAGGGGCGGTAAAGAAGTCCCAGATTGTCTGTGAGGCACATACCCAGTGGCAGGACCAGTAAGGGGGGTGCAGAGATGCAGCTGGGGAGAAGGAAGACCTTACCCACAGTGCAAACAAAAAGTAGTACACATGCCCAGCGCTTGGTCTGAGATTTGGAATACCTGGTTGGCCACCAACCAACTTGTAACCAGCCTGGAAGCGGTAGCGGGAGAACTTGCTGACCAGGTGAGGAGAGGACAAGGATTGCACTCATTGCCACTGGACCTTTGGGGGTCTTTAGGAGGGCCCTCCTCTAAGCTGTTGAGTACTCACATATGCACTAAGTGCAAGGGAGCACGTAGACAGAGGCGGCCAGCTGGGCAAGGATGGAATACTGTGAGCCTTAGAAGCAAATCTAAGTGTGAAAAACAGTGAGCGAAGCTAACTGACCCCGACTATCTGCCTCTACAGCCACAGAGGCAAAACATGGCCTGCCTGACTCCCATCCAGTGCCCCCTCCTAGGTCCATCAAGATACTGATAGCCTGCTTGAAGTAGCATAATGGCACCAGCCAAGGGGAAAACAGAGAAAAATCAAAAAGAAATGTGGATGAAGCCCCTGCGAGCAAAGGAAGACGTTTGCAAGAAGATCAAAACAAGGAGTCCCCAAGGAAACTCGAGTAAAATGTAAGGCACAGAGAACGGCAAGGCACCTATCATGCACCAGTACCTAGAATAGAGGTCTCCAACATTTTCTGTAATAAGAGCTGCTTATGATCAACGAAAATCATCTCAGCTACTAATATTAGTGTTGTAATAGTGACCACATCAGGCAAGATTACGTTAGTTGCTAGCATAGGCAATATTACTGGCAATGATCACCTCATTTCATCAGGCAGGGTTGCCAGTAGTAATGTAAAAAAGGCTTTGTCACTTTGGAATGCTTTTACATGGGTAATACATAACAGCCATAGCTGAAAGCCACAGGCTTAATAATAATATCAGCAATATTTGTCCCCAATGCCGCATGATTTTTCCCTCAAATATCAGATATAAATATATTTTGGAAATTCACCCATTTTTCTCCAAATATTAGCTTATTAGTTCTGAGAATACACTCATTTGTATTCACAAATGCACACTTTTTAATGTTAATATACATATTTATATTCAGCCAGCCAGAAGCTTTTAATTCAGTAGGCTGGGTTGCAGGCAGGAGAGCTACTAACAGGTAGATGGAGAGCTACCAGTAGCTAGCAAGCTACTCGTTGGAGAAGCCTGACCTACAGTCACTATTTGCAGGCCTTAGAGATGATTTTGGGTGAGGCTATGCATGGTCATTAACAGAGAATTCACTGACATCAAAAAGGATATGAATGACTTGGAGGAATGCATCCACTCACTGGAACAAAACAAAGATGAGCAGAAGGAAGACCCAGAGTTCAGCAATCATGAAATCCTTCTATTACAAGAACAAAATATACAGCTCCAAAGTCAATTAGAGGACTTGGAGAACAGGTCCCACTGCAACATTATCAGAATTAGGGGTCTACCCACTAGCAAAATGGAGGAATAAGTTGAAGAATTTGCGCACTACAGGCATATTTATGAGAGTTTTGCATCATGCTTGCACCATGCAAAGTGGTACAAACGTGATGCAAACCTCTAAGTCATATTTATGAAGCCATGCAAAGCCACTTTTCCAAAATAATTGAAGCAATTCAAAGTCACGCACAAGCAACGCTGCGCTAATCGCTGCGTTGCCTTACTCTGAACAAGGGAGGCATTCCATGGGCGTTGTGGTGGGTGTTCCCATGCAACTTCCATGGTTTTGTATGCATTTCAAGATTTACAAGGACTTGTAAACCTGGGAATGCGCCAAAAAGATACACCTCTCCAGGAGAGGTGTAATGAGAAATAGCTTTATTTCTCCTCGTTTCTTCCTCTTTCTCCATGTGCTGCATTGTGCAGCACACCTATAATGAGGAAAAACACTCTAAGGATTGTTTTTGTGTAGGAAGGTTCCCCTTCCTGCACAAAAACAATCCTGCCTACAACACAGGCACCCTTGCACTATGGTGCAAGCGTGCCTGTGTTTGCACTAGGTTGCCAAAACGGCGCCAGCGCAGGGGGAAAGGACAGGAATGTGCTGTATTGGATAAATAAGGCACATTTCTGCCCTTTCCCTGTGACACAGGGCAGCACAGCAAGGTGACTTGTTGTGCTGCCCTGGGACACAAATAAATATGCCATTACTCTTTAAGGACTTACTAGGGCCTGATAATCCATAACATATAGAACTGGACAGAGGACATTGGAGAGGCCCCAACGAAGCCCAACATAGATATTATCACAAGTGTTCACAGGTATGTGCTGAAAGAAAAGATTACAAATGAAGCAAGATAGCAGGGTGGCATAGTTGCTGAGACAGCCAACATCTAGATCTACCAAAACCTGGCAGCTTTGACCTTATAGAAGAGAAGAGATTCCAAGGCCCCAACAAACCACATTCAAACGTAGAAAATCCAGTACTGTTTCAGCCATGCTTTACTCCTCTTCTTCCCATGGAAAGGAAAGAGGTGAGCCATTTGTTCATGGGCAAAGGCCAAAGCTCTACTGAAACCAGAGAACATAGACAAAGAACAAAAACAGCATGAGAGATGACCAGCAAGCCCATCAAGCAAATCACAGGGGGCACTGAGGCAGAGGTAGCTGTGGTCTCAAGGAACTACTGCCCTCACTTGAAGATAGCAAAAGAGAGGGGAGGGTATTGATTAATTGCCTTAGATCATCAAGCAATGGATCAACTGAGATCTGGTATAATACGACCGGCGGGGAGCTGGACCAGGTAGCACCAGCAGCTGGGTGTGGTGTTAGGTATGGGTGAGGGCAGAGGGGGAGGATATCCTACGACTCCCTACAGGAAATGTCGATTGAAATGTAGTATGTGAAATTTTGTACTATCCCTTTCAATATTACAGTTTTGACCAAGCACATCATGGAAATCTTACTCCGCTCACCATAAATACAGATGCACCTTCAAACTGATCTCCCTTAATATAAGGGTATTAAACTCTCCAAATAAGAGGCACAAATTCTAGAACTGTTTATTTTGTAAACACATTGTTTATTGAAGTTTTGCACAAAACAAAATACAGCAATCAATGAAATTGAATGTACATAGGTCATGCATGTGTTTATGTTATGACTGAAATAGGCATGTAGACGAGTCAAGAAAGGCGCAGGAGAAGGAGGAGACGCAGTGGGCAGGGAGAATAAGTGCATGGAAGAGGGGGAAGGAGGGGGGCGAAGGAGATGAGCATAAAGGCTTGTTGATGTCGATGAGGGTGGGCTTACATATCGTCTAAGGAAAGTAAAAGTGGAAATTAAGAGGGGCGGTCAGGCTTGGTGTATGGCATAAATTACGGGGTCATGGCTGCAGTGTCCGAGGATGAGCTTAACAGCTGGTCAATCAGTCTGGATAGCAGCTCTTCCCACGTCAGGGCCATTGGGCGGCGATGCCCCCCTTAGCATCCTCAAGGTGAAGTGCAGGCGCCTCCGCAGTGGCCCAGTGAGTGAACATCAGCCGCCAACAGTCAGGGCTCAAGAGAAGACGACTTCCAGTGCACTGTAATGGTTTTCTTAGCTAATATAAAAGCCAGGGGGCTTATTTACAAGCCCTATGCTCCTCCGGAATGTCACTTTTTGTGATGCTTCGGTGGCGCACAGGGCATAGCCATTTCTACAAGGCCCCGTAAAGCCACCCTGTGTGGCTTTTCGTGACCTTGTAAATATAGAGTGAGGCAATGCAGAGTAAGTCACTGCGCTGCCTCGCACTGCATCAGGGAGGTGTGCCATGGGTGTTGCAGTGGATATTCCCACCCAATGACTATAGGTTTTGACACATTCCCAAATTTACAACATGGCATAAATCTGGGAATGCATTAAAACCTTGCACCTCTCCAGGGGTGGCAGAACGAGGAGAAATAACATTATTTCCCATCGTTTTTTCCTCTTTCCATGTGTGCAGCATTCTGCAGCACACTTAGAAAGAGGAAAACACCTCCAATGATTGTTTTTGTGCAGGAAGGTGTCCCTTCCTGCACAAAAACAATCATGCCAACAACACAGACACCCTTGCAAGGGTCCCTGCATTAGCGCGGCTGCAGCCAGCACTGGCTGAAAAGACAGGCATGCACTGTATCTTGTAAATACGATGCATTCCTGCCCTTTCAAATTGGCATAGGACAGCCCAGCAAAATAACTTGCAGCGCTGTCCTACGTCAATTCTTTGGTAAATATGCCCCCAGATCTAGAAAGCAAGCTGATTCTCAATGCTTACCCTGCCTGGTATAAAGTCTCCCAGCGACCCCACCTCCCAAGAGGAGATATTAGGGATTGCCGTGACGTGCTCCAGCTGAGACAGTACAGTGCTCCAATATGAGTGAGGCTGAGGGCAATCCCATCAAAAATTGTTTCAAATCAGTGCCCGAGGCACTGCACTTGGCACAAGCATCCCCCGTCCACAAAAAGATCTGAGCTATTCGCTGGGGAGTTACATAGGCCCTATGTAAAATATAAAATGTAATTAATTAAAGCCGTGATTTATGGGATACCCGTCATGGGTAAGCCAGGGCCTTCACCCATTCTTTGTCATGAAGTGGTTTCCGAATTTCGCTTCCCCTTTCTCTCGCAACGGTTGAAGTGACCACTGAGTGTGAGTCAGGAGAGCTCTGGTGAGTCACGTAATGAACCTAGGGCCCAAGCCTATTGTCTGCAGGGTTTGAATAAGTTGGTGCGTGGCCGGTTCCTCGCCCTGTGCTGCCAAAGCATCAGTTATCACACCTCTTAAGGAGGCGTAGGAAAGAAAGAAACTGTCCCTCAAGGAGCATGTATTGTTCGATCAGCGCCTCAAACGTCAGTAGGTGGCTGTCCCCAAAGAGATCACTGAAAGTGGAAAGGACAGCCTCTTCCAACACCTACAGCCAGCTGCCAGAGAGGTGCCCCCCCTTCCTGGGTTGGAAATCCCAGCAGTGAATTTGCTGGGGCATGTGGAGGAATGGATCGCGTAAGATGAAGGGCTCGCATTTGACAGGTGAGGGTCACCCGCAGAAGAAGGAGTGGGTTCCTGGGGAGGCAAATCTTGGCATGGGTAAGGTGAAGGATGGCGCTGCCAGATGGGGTGGAGGTTGAGGGATCCCCCATATCATCCACAAAGTGGCACGAAGGGATGTGGTTACCGCCAGCAGATTTCCCTCACACTGGTCTGAGGTTGTGTGATAAATCCGGACCCCCAAGTAAAGAAATATCGTAGGTTCCCACCGGATGGGACCTCCCATCAGATCCACAAGCCCACAGCACCCGCCAGCACCAAGGGGAACAAATATGACTTATTCCATCTAAGTAGCAGTCGTGACACTCGTATGAAGTCCGCCAGGACCGAGGCTACCGAGGTAAGATTTACTGTGTAAGAGAGTTGTAAAGGGCCTGGGAGCAAATGATGTGATCCAAGTGCGCATAAACCCTGTGGACTAAAATGAGTGAAGTCACAGACCCGGTTTGCAGTGTCTCCAGGCATCCACCAAGACCCACTGATGCAGCCAGGCCAAAAGGACCTTCTCATTAGTAACTGTCGTGGAAGGGGGGGAGGGCAAACGATAGATGGTAGGGTCCAGAACTGTGTTAAAGTTTCCACCCCTCCCTCCTCCTACCCTTTACCCCCCCACACCCCCCCAGAGAAGCCACAGGATAGGTGTCCACCTGGCCAGCACGAGGAAGAGACACTGGAGGAAGCCAAATTAATCGGTGTTCGGAGCGTATATGCATGGACATGGTGTCCATTAAGGTGCGCAGACCCTCAACATCCAACTCCTGATGTAGGACCTCAAGGGGAGTCCCTGCCTTCACTCAAATTAGTGCACCCCTCGCATATGCTGAGAAATTGTAGTGAAAACTTGCCCCGTCAATCACTTCTGGAGTCAAATTCCTTTCAGAATTAGCGATATGTGATTCTTGCACCAGAGCAATGTGGGTCTTCTTGCGCTTGAGAAAGGTTTGTACTCTATATCGCTTAGCCGGGGTGTGCATGCCGTGAATATTCCAGGACAGGACGTTAAAAGTCTATAGTTGCATGAGGTCAATGAGTCTGGCGCAACCCTATATCCCACAGGGAACGACAAGGGTAGGGTGTTATTGGGGCAGGGGAGGGAAGACCCGCTAATAGGGGAGCAGAGAGAGGGAATCTGCATGCATAGCCACGTACAATACAAAACAGAACTAGGTTCAACAGATAACAACAGTACAAATAACAATACCAATTCTCCAGGCAGCCCTGCAACAGCTTGCAGCCCAAATAAAAAAACCAAGGCATCACAAGCATAGAGAGGGGGGGGGGTGATATCAGAAGCGTATGAGCTCTTCAATTGATCTGGTCCTGAGTGAAAGAGAACGGATGGTGTGAAAAACAGGGGCAACCCCAAACCAGCCCATGAGGGCATCAAGAGTCCCTTCCGTGGAGGGAAGGTCAAGCGAGCCAGTGGCCTCAGGGGGTAGGGGGTGGGATGAAGCATGCCAGGGACTCAACCAGCTTATATTATGTAGTCCGCTGTTTGGTGGGGTAACTTGTGGAAGGGAGCCGGAGTCCGAGTGGAAGGGTGCACAAGATCTCCGTACTAGGCCTGGGCGGAGTTCACAAAGTGACAGAAAAATTGTGCCGCATTACACGGAGTTCCACAAGCAGCGGAGTGCATTATGTCGCGCGATTCCTGCTGATTTTTGCGCCGGGTGTTTTCCCCGCGCTGTTTTACAGTACAAACGGCACCATGCACAGCGAAAGAGGGCACTGCTTCTTTTTGCCGCTTGAGTATATGTTCTACTCAAGCAGCAGCTTCCACAACGTGAACGGAAGGTTTCTCAACGCGAGCAGTAGCATCTATCCGGGACCGCCCACGTTGAGAAATCTCACCAAGAGGTGGTCTGGAGTAAGATTTTCCTTTCTCACGCTCGCCAATGTTAAACTCCGCCCTGTTGAGTTTTTGGGATCTTCGCGCGGTACGCGGAGTGTGGAGTGGGAAAAACTCCGCAAACTCCGTGAGCGGAGTGGAATTTTACACCCAGGGCTACTCCGTACCAACCAAAGGGTGCTCCGGGAAGGCCGTACACAACTCCTGAAATGTCACTGCTACCTCCAGGGAGGATAGGCAGCCATCCTGGGCCTGCGCCGGGGTGGCGTGCTCGGGCCAAAGGGCGGACAGGCTGACTGCGCCCAGGTCGTCGCTGATGCCGGGGCCGTCCCTGGTAGGCCCCCCCCTGTCCCCTGTGTCCATTGAGTCAGGGAATGTGGCCTCCAGCTAGTCCCAAGCCTCCGAGGGCTCCAGCAGGAAATTAGACTTATTGACCTGGATCACATTCAATTTGGAGGGAAAAGGGAGGACATATTTCATGCTCAGGTCTCTCATCTTGCACTTGACTCCCAGGAAGGAGACTTGTTTCTGCTTGACCATCAGGGTGAAGTCCGGAAAGGAAAGTATACAATAGTTTTCCCGCAGAATGGGAGGGGCCTGGTGCGATGCCAGGAGGATAGCAGGTGGCCTTTAAAATGTAAGAGTTTGGTAACGAAGGGCCGTGGAGGAGGTCCCAGCAGCGGGTACCTCACGGGAACATGAAGCACCCTTTTGATGGAGAAGAACAGGTTAAGGTGGCAGCTGGCACCAGATCCTTGAACCACTGTTCCAGGTGGTGTATGATATCCAGGCCCTCATAGCCCACTGGAAAGCTGATGATCCTTATGTTACTGCACCGGGCGTGCTCCTCTGCGTCCTCGGCAAGTGCTTCCAGGATCTGTACCCACTCTGTCAGATCCCACATTTGCTTCTGTAGATCGGATGCCTGGGGCTGAAGGTCAGCTATGGAGTGTTCTGCACAGGTGACCCACTCCGTCAGTTTCAATGGTTCTGGCGAAAGAGGCTGATGTCCTCTGCTACCGCGTTGACCTACGCCTCTAAGTGGATCTGCGAGGTCTTGATTGCTGCCAAGATAGCATCCAACTTGTCGGGGACTGCGGGGTCCCACCTTCACCTGAGGTCGACATCAAGGGGGCTGTTAGAGGGAAAGTCACCTTGGCCGGCTTGGTGGGGCCCATGTCTCCTGGCTATGACAGATAAACCCGTCGCCTGGGCCCGCTTGCCCTCCCTCTGTCTGTAGGAAGGAGGAAGGGCAGCACGAGTAGCCCAGCCAGATTGAGGAGAACATGAAGAGTCCGTGCTGCTGATTTCTGGGTGGGCCAGGCCCGCTTACCCTGCTTACCCCGCCAACACCAAGGTGGGGCAGCATGAGCAGCCCCAATCACGTGACCGGGGGGCGTCAGACAGCCATTAATAGGGACCCTAGTAAGCCTCAACAAAAGAGTCCCCAATCTGCAGCAGTACCCTCTATGGCTGCCCCCAGAGACGAGCCGCGAGGAGCGGCAGGCGGCCCTTACTGCAAGAATCATCACAGGACACCCGCCCCCGGTGGCTGTCCCTCCAGAGACCACAAAGGACCCCATGCACAAAGCTGAGTGGTTGAATGGCCAAGGTTCTTGGGGCACTGCGCAGCAAGCAGTGTAGGCCCACCAGGCAGGCCCAAAAAGTCTGGGGGTTCGGCTCCAGCCGTCCAGTCCAGGGTAGCAGAAAATTGGCTCCTGCATGTGCCCCAGGCACAGTGCGCAATCTACTTCACTGGGGGCCACCTGCCACCCTGCCGGGGCCACCATATCTTTCAGCATATTAGACCCCCTCACTCACTTCCCGGGGGGGGGGATCTTGGCCTCTGATGGTATAAGCCCACCATGGCTTGGCCCCAATGGCCCAACCCAGCAAGCCTGGAAAGGTCGGGAATGTGCACAATCTCCATTGCCTGGGGCCACTCGTCACTTTGCTGGGGTCTCCGTAGGATGTGGCATAGGAGACCCCCTCACCTGCCTCTTGGAGGGGTCTTGGTCTTCAATGGCATCAGTGGGGGCAGTTGCAGGCCCATCGCGGCCGGACCCTGACGGCCCAACTCAGCAAGCCCGGAAAGGCTGGGAATGTGTCACCCCACCAGGCAGGGAAAGTGTCCAGCACCCCACAGTACCCTCAGCTGGGGCCTTAGAGGGCCGGGGCCAGCGCACCTCAGTGGATGTACGCAGATCTCGTAACCCGAGCTGGGAGCTCCTTGTTCAGGCGGCAAATATGTTGCTCATCCTAGCTACACCCCCCTTGGAACTATATAAAGTGACATCTCCCAGACTTAATTTTTCTTCATGAGACTCACCTAATGCACAAGTATATCTATAGTAAGAAGAATAGGAATTATCCTGTGCAATATTGGTCAGTGGCACCCTTTAAGAGAGCCTCAGTGGAAATCATGGGCAAGAGTATAGTTTGATGGGAGAAGGTGACCATAGTGAAAGATCCTGAGGGATGCTTCCTAAAGGTACAGAGACACCTTTTTACTGACATACATAAACGTTTATGTCCCAAATACTGGACAAGACCAATATTTGAAACCACTATTAATGAACTCCTGGAGGATGGCAGCAAAGAAATTGTTTGATGGGGTGAACTTTAACCTAGCGTGGTATCCCAGCTTGGATATTGGGTGGTTCTAGGAGAAAAGCAATGAGAATCTCCTCTAAAATCTTGAGAAAGCTTTTGACATAGTGGGCAGTGGCTGATGCCTTGTGGACACTGCATCCAGACACCAGAGTCTTTTCTTTATTCTCCCAAATCCATAGAACTTACTCAAGGGTCGATTTTGTATTTATTTCTCAGAGTATGATGCAGAGACTAACATCTGCAGACATTTTGGATATTCCATTTGCAGCCAATGGGTATGTTGAGGTTATCAGGGCTTGGGCCACCTGGTACATCCAGGAATCCACTGGTGAATCTCCCCAGAATTATTCAGGGACTATGTATTAAAACAGAATTAGCTGAGAAAATAGCAGAGTTTTTTGAAGTTAGAAAGTGACACATCACTAGCAAGCAGGTTGAATGGTTACAAAGCGATGATACAAGGGGAAGCCATGGTACTGATGGTCGCCGAGAGGAGGGAAACCAAACTATTAGAAGACAAGTTAGTCTGAGTCGGTCAGTCTAGAAAAGCTAGAAAAACCATTGGCAGCCGATAACACTGAGAAGTCAATTAAATGTTCTCTGGGGCTGACAGGATGCTATTTCAGTACACCTTGACCACCAGCCCAGCCGCAGGGTAAGAGGAAGGGAGGGAGACGGCGTGGCTGGTGGAAAAGAGGCCGCTGGGAGGGTCGGAGAGGTATACATACCCTCCCTCCCCCCCGGGCGCACCGGAAGTGACGCCCACACCCCCTGGACAGCGGGCTCCAGGCGGAGGCCCTCTGAGGCTAGAGCGAGGGGTAGGCTTGTGCCGCAATGGCACTAAAGGGCCGCCCTTTTAGGGGTGCCCCCTTTGGGGGTGGCGGGCAGCCACATAGTCCCAATACCGGCAACATCCCCCACCTTCCCATAGGCGAACGTGCATAAATAAACACACAAGACACTTTGTTTATGGGAAAAACTTGTCGCAGGTTTATTCCATACAAGAGTATGCAATAAGGTGGGTTATCTTACGGGCGATCCATGGGCAGGCAGCCCTCCAACCTATGCTGCCCCTGCCCGCCTGATGAGCCAGCACTGTGGGATGAATGCCCGATCAGCGCTACACCTTTGTTGATCCACCACCGGATCACGTGGCACCTTGTTACCATCCTACTCACGCCCCTTTCAGGGCGGAGCGTAGCAGGGCGACACTGGGTGGTATTTTCTATGACAGGAGTAATAATGTGGGGACCAGAGTGTAGCTTCAGGAGGGGTGTTTGGGTTTTAACACCTCACAAATAAATGCTTTCTTTGCTTGGTAGTTGGGTCAGGGGGCCCTGAGTAGGGTCTGCTATGTCTGTGTCGGTGTCTCCCATGGGCCAGGAATAAAAGACAAAACTGTTTCCTTTAATGTAAAACAGATGAGAGAGACAGAGATATACATCTGATGGCTGAATTTTAAAATGTGAAACCAGATAACGTGTATTCAATATTGGCTTCCCTGCTTGTCCAAATTGTGTGATCCTAGGCAAACATTTTATTTCACAGAGCCTGGTTCTTCTTTATTATCACGTGTGAGAGCACTTTTAAATGCCTAAGATCAGGATGAGCGCTGTGTAAGCACTTCTTATGTTTGATTTATTAGACTATAATGTTGCTCTACCAACAATAAGAATCTAGGCCATGCTTAGAGTTTGCATGACTACTGATTTGCCTCTTAGTTCACTAATGACATTGACGTGGGGGGCGAGCCATTAATGTTTCTAAATTCACTTTCAATAAAAGGTAAAATGCTTCTACATGTTAAAAAATACTTTTTTGACTTTTGAAGAGACTGTATCATATTTTTACATTATGTTTGTTGCACAATGTACAAGCCAACATTTTTCAGGGCTTGGCTGGTGCACAGACTCTTAAAGCCAAGCCATACCCTTGACGTCCCTGCTAATTTGTTGGCTCGCCCACTTTTACTTGAAATTCAGGCTTAGTGCAAGGGACCATCAGTCATGTGATAAAATGATTTGTAAATGGTGAGGACCGGAAACATGGATCCCTGCCTACATGCACCAATTTGACAACTGTACCATTAAAGCTTCTCACAGCAGAGGTGAAGAAGAGTGAGTGCAGTGAAAATATATTTAAAATAAATGATCCCAGGCCAGGGATTCCACACCGTTGTTTGTACATAACCATATTTATGACTTGCCAGGGAGAACTACTAGGGCCAAGTGGGACGGGTGAGGATGCAGCTTCAGAGGGGGTACTTGGGGTGAGACACCCTCCAAATGCATTTTTGACTTGGTAGTTGTGTCTGGGGCCCCTGAGGTGAGTCTGCTATTTCTGTATTGGATTCCCATGTCATTCTCATTTGATCTACAGCCATGTACAGGTTACTGAGGATTGAATAGAGTAACCATAAAAGACCAGAATACCTTATCTCTTATCAAGGATATTTTAGAGTCAGTCAGAGGAGCCCAAATATTCACCAAGTTAGACCTTTGGGGAACCTACCTATCTCCTTCTTATCAAAGAAGGAGATGAGTGGAAGACCGCTTTCAGACCCCCCTAGGGCATTTCAAATATCTCCTTATGCCTTTTAGGTTAAGCAATGCTCCATATGTTTTCCAGCGCTTCATGGATCACATATTTCCAGACCTGTTAAACCAGAGTGTTGTGGTATATTTAGATGACATTCTAGTTTATTCATCTGATCCCTCATCCCACCACAATCATGTTTGTCAAGTCCTTGATAGACTACGTCAAAATAGACAGTTATGTAAGCCTGAAAAATGTGTCCTGGATCAGCCTGAAGTGGAATATTTGGTGTACTGTCTTTAATTAAACTCAGATCAATACAAATTCATTTTCATGCATAAATAATCTCCTTTACAATTCTCATAGTTATACTTTACACAGTAATTATCATTATCAAGAACAGTTTAATTAACACAATTCATATAGTTTTTACAATACAGTACGATGTTATCGGCCCACTCCTAGTCTTGAAGATTGCTACTATTTAGCAGAGAGCCTTAAATCCTTCACTTATTCTTAATATTGGATCTAATTTCCTAGCAATTGGCCTAGTTGGTCTGCTATGTGGTTCATCTTAGTTTTCCAATCTATCATCGGGGACCAGATCTTTTTCCCTAGTTTTCTAGCGCGTCTACCCCTACATTCATACAGAGTCATCTCCTGCTTGTATACCGCTAGCAGCCGAGCTAGCCAGGCCTGAAACGGGGGGATCCTGGTCCTTCCACCTAGCTGCAATTAATATTCTCGCCACAGACACTGAGGGGCCGATTCCGATTCAGGCCGGAAATCTCTCCGACCGAGCCGGACCCAGAGAGATTTCCGACCGAATCGGACTCTAGCAGTCCGACCGAACGAGTACGATGCGCACACATGCAATCGGACTCGATTCGGTCGGACTCCCATTGAAGTCAATGGGAGCCGGTCGTACAACGCGTACGCGGGCTCCCATTGACTCAATGGGTGCGAGGCGAACAAGGGCGCCCCCTACAGCGGGTACGCGTCAATGCGACTCGCGGCGTACATGCACAGGTAGGGGGGACCCATGGGTCCCCCCTGTGTGCGACTCACGCGGCTACACGTACAGGGGGGTCCGACACGGACCCCCAAAGTCCAGCTCCGACTGCTCTTTTGAGCCGGACGGCGCGAGTCGGTCGGACTGCTCGCGGCGCGCATCGTACTTACCCGGCCGGGGAACGTCTCCATTGCGCGGTGCGAGTCGTGTCCGTGCGAGTCGGTCGGAGCGGTCGGGTCTCGCGAACGAGTCGGTCGGCGATTTGGCATGCGCTCGCATCGTACTCGCTCACCCGGACGCACGTTCGAGTCAGTCGGGAAACAGGGCTCCGAATCGGATCCGGTAAAGCCGAATCCGATTCGGAGCCCTACCGGCCGAGATCGGAATCGGCCCCTGAGACGAATAGAAAATACGTATGCGTTAAATGAAGGCCGAGGCTACTATCATACCCCATAACCATAAGTGTCGGGCTAATTTGGATCCTGATCCCAAATATTCCTTCCCAAAATAATTCCATCCCATTTTAAAAGGGCATTAGGCTAGCGCATTCATAAAACATATGAATCAGGGTAGCTGGGCCTTCCGAGCACCTGGGACACTTGTCATCCATTCTCTTCCCCCATTCAAAAATTTTCGCTGGTGTAAAATATAAATTAAATACTGTTTTAAAATGTTGCACTTTCAGGCTTGCTGACAGAAGTACTTTTGAGGCTAATCCCAGTATGTTATCTATATCGACATCTGGATCACTGAGCTTCATAGCCCAGCTTACCTCAGTTTTTTCGAGGTCATCAGGGAGCTTTTCTGAAATGCAGCAGTATATATTCTTAATTTTGCAGCCGTCACCGATGATTGCCTCCATTAAAGGTATCCTATCCATATTTATAGCTTCCCTGGTGTTGGTCAGAAACTCTCTAATTTGTACATATTTAAAATATTGAGTTTCCGGGATACCGAACCTTTGTTGTAGAGTGCTGAAGGGAAGTAGTTGACCTGCATGTAATATGTCCCCGATTGCTGTCAGCCCATGATGCTCCCACTCTCTTCCCATTACATCATAAAACTGCAAGGGGAAGACTGAGGAACGCCACAGGGGAGTATATCTACTATATTTGGGGAATTTCACAGCTTTACTTATTTTACTCCAGATCTTCCATGCACAGTATACGACCTTGAAGCAAACTTTTTTGTAGCAGCTTTGCTCTAGCTGTCGTTGAAGTAGTCCACCGGCCCTTTTACCTAGTGCGAGTTCATATATTGTTGGAAGATTGCTATGGCCCTGTTGCCTCATTGCGTCCTCATTGTCTGATAAAAATAAGATGCGGATTTGTTGCACGATGGCCGCCCAATAGTACAACTTAATATTAGGTATTGCCAGCCCCCTCGCCTCTGTGGGAGAGAAAGATATTTTATTGAGCGTCTTATCTTGCCATATTGCCATACAGAGTTGATAAACATTGCATCCAAAGTCTTTAATATTATTTCGTCAACCAACTGGTAAAGATCAGAATAAGTACAAAACCTTAGGTAGCATGGTCATTTTTAATACATTAGCCCTACCAATAATTGACAAATGCAGCCCATTTATACGCCTTAGGTCGGTTGACATTTTCTTCATTATAGGATCAAAATTAATTTTGGCTATTGTTGTAACTTTTGGACTGATATGGACCCCTAGATATAAAGCCGAGTTAACACATCTTGTATCCTGAAAAGTAAGATTATCTGTACAAATAATCTGTGTTTTATTTTTGTTCAGGGAGTACCCTGAGATTTTACCGATGTCCTCAGCCATGTTTTCTATTTCCCTGATTGCTGTCTGGGGATCAGTAGTGAGCACTGCAATGTTGTTGGCATATGCGAGAACCTTAGTCTCATATCCTTCATTATATATAGGTTTTATCCCCTGATTGCTTATAATCTTTTCAATCAACGGGTTTATATATACTGAAAATAGGATGGGGGAGCACGGGCACCCCTGTCTAGTCCCCCTCGAAACCCTTATAGCCTCTGATTCTTCTCCCATTAGTTGAAGCCGTGCATATGGAGAGGAGTACATAGCTTTAATAGCGGTGATTATTTTTGGACCAAACCCCCTTGCTGCTAGGATCCACTATAAGTACCCCCAGTCCACCCGATCCAAGGCCTTCTCGGCATCGAGTAGGGCCATAGCCATTTGTTTCACTGTCCCAGCCGTGATATCAAATAGCGTTATTGCCCGCCGAATATGATCAGTTGTTCCTCTGCCAGGAATAAACCTATGCTGCCATGGCGACACTAAGTAGGCTATGACCCTACCCAATCGAGCTGCTAAGATTTTCGAATAGACCTTAGCATCTGTACTTATTAATGAGATTGGCCTATATGAGGCTGGGTTATTCGGATCTTTACCTTTCTTGGGAAATATCACCATATCGGTGCCCTTCCAAGATTCAGGTGGAACCCCTGTGTATTGAACCCCCAAAAACAAATCCAATAAAATGGGAGCTAATTGAGGTAAAAACATTTTATAGAATTCAATTGGTATTTTATTGGGCCCAGCTGCTTTCCCCGAAGACAAGTGTTGCATAGCTACCATGACCTCTTCTAGTGTTATCTCAGCCTCCAATTCAGCTCTCATAGATTGATCTAGAGTCACCCCAAGATCCCCTTCAAGGATAGTATACGAGTTATCTGCAGGTAACCTCTCCTCCCCTTTATACAGATCCTGATAGTATTCCTGTAGAATCCCAATAATATCACCTATTTCTGTATACACCCTTCCATCCTTTTTTATCGAGGTTTTCCTACTTCTGACTTCTCTCTGCCTTGAACGTAGTGCCAATACTCTACCAACTGATTCTCCATATTCGTATGTCTCCGACTTATGTGTTTGATAATCCTCAGCTGCCCTTTGGTTTATCAAGAGCGATTGGAGAGAGGCAAGATGGCGGCCGCTTGAGGTGGCCGGTAGTGATGCTATGACCAGTGTACTCGATCGATAGTACAGAGCAATGATCTAAGGCTCAAAATGTACTGAAAGCGTACAGAAAGTGCACTGAAGGCCCAAAAAGGGAGAAACGGTTCTATGGCCCCCGTTATAGCAGCGAAAACTTACCAGATCTCCGGAGGCTGCTCTCGTGTAGCGCTGATCCTTGGAGGCTTGCTTGCCTTGAGGCGTCTTGTCGGCACGGCTGTGAGGCACTCGGATTGTGCCGTCTGTCACTCCTTGACTTCGCTGGCAGGACTGGCCCGAAAGCGACTGGTGGAGCCCAGAAGGGCAAAGCGACGGCGGTGATGGCTGCAGCTTCAGGAGCGGCGGAGCAGGGGCGGGAGCCCGCAACAGAGCCAAAGCTGCGGCAACACAGGAGACGCGCAAACCCGACTCAGCGCTTGGAGCCTGCCCCGGAAAGGAAAGGGAGAGGCGGGGCTGCCGGCAGTCAGCGTTCAGCCAGCGCTGCGGTAGTGGAGCTGCTGAAGGGGTCAGCAGGAAGACAAGGAGATCGGCAGGCACAGAGATCGTTGGGAGTGCCCGAACTGGAGCAGGATGACACTCCAGCTACAACCGCTGACGATCAGGCTGACAATGAGGTTGCACCCAGCCCAGAGGACATCAATAAAGGTATGCAGGCCTCCGCGACCCTCATTGAGGGGGAGGGGGGCCATAAGAGCTTGCTAGAGGGGCCAGAGGTGCATATTGGGACAAATTTAGGGATTCTGAAGTGTGAACAGGGGGGCCAGGGCACAACTGACTTCGGGGACAAACCCCTTGGGGATGGTCAAGATGGTCTAAATTTAAGCTATCAAGGGGGCACCAAGGATGCTCATAACACCTTAGGGAGTAGTTTTATGCCAGAAATATGCAAGACCGTTCCCCCTGGGATACCGGATCAGACCCTCAAGTGTAAAGACCGTGGCCCGAACAGCAACCAACTGTTGCTGAATCAGCAAGGGGGGGCAGGAGCTGGGAACTATGACCCTGAGAAAGAACCTAGTGACTGCTTCTACTCATTATCAGATGGCGCTGAGTGGTCACAGGACGGGTCAGAATCATCCGAGGATTTCAGCGATGATGGCAGTGATCTAGAAACTGGCAAAGGGGGTCACGCGCTGACCGCTCGTAAAATAGCCAAGAAGATGGGACGACCGATAGCTGAGGGCAAAGGCTTGGCCTGGGACTACACTGCTATGGAACGGCTAACTGGCTCCTCCTCGGAGGCAGCTCAGGATACCAACGGGCAGGACTCTCCTACATTGGGCGCGATTTATCAGGCCATACTAACGCATCGAGAAGAGACGCACCAGGATAGCCGTAAGCCCAAACGGCTCTAAGAAAAGTTCATGGGGTGGTCAGGAGACTGGCTAAAGTGTGCAATACTATCGGGGAAAGTTTGTCAGATCTTGAGACAAGAACCTCAGCGGCAGAAACAGATCTCGCAACCACCCGAACCCAGACGGAGGCACATGAAGCACAGCTTGTAGACATTCAGTGGAAGCTAGAAGATTATGTGAACCGCCAGCGGCACAATAATCTATGCCTATTAGGAGTCCCGGAAGGGATTGAGGGCACAGATATACGATCCTACGTGGTGGAGTTATTGCACACCGCCCTTCCAGAGATAACAGGATGGAATAGGCAGCAAGAAGTGCAGCGGGTCCACAGAGTCCCCTTTGTTTTGAAACAACCACCCAGGGAAGGCTCTAAACCACGGGCCATACTAATTTATTTCGGGAATTTTTTGCTAAGACAGGCGATTTTCGAAAAAGCAAGACCTGAGGCGAAGAGATCTAGTGGCGACGTCTCATTTTTTGTCCGCCCGGACTTTTGTCATTCCACTGTTGAGAGACGCTGGCGGCTTCGACAACTGATCAGACCTTTTCAGGATAAAAATGTACAAGCATATTTAACTAATCCTGCATGCTTGAAAGTGATCTGGGGGGGGGCAGACACGTTTCATTGTGTCTGAAATCAAGGCAAAGGAATTTCTGGATAGTATTAAATAGCCTTTAATTTAAAAAATAAATAAATAAATAAGAAAGAAGAAAGAAGGGAAATGTAAGGTTGAGACACTAGCATGTAGGCTACACTTCACTTGGTGGCTATTCAGTGGCTATCCAGTGGACAGTCCTCACTTTCATGTTTGGTAAATGGGGGAGGGGTAGGCGGATTGGTAAAAGTTGATTACCTACCCCTCTTGTGAGTCAAATGGTTAGATGTAGGATGGGGATATTAGGGCTTTTTTACTTTTTCGTTGTGCTATTTATGCTTATTTCCTTTATCATTGCACCTTTCTTCTTTGCACTGCAATTAAGATATATATTCATTAGGCACGGTACACGGGTCATAGGTATCACTCGCATCTCTCTACAGACCGCGTCGCGGTCTGATTGATTCTCAGGGCTGGGGAGGAGGGGTAGAGGGAGGGGGGGAGTACAGAGGGGTTGCAAATTTAAAAAGAAAACTCAGAACAAAAGCTAAGATGGTAACATGCAATTGTTTTTGTAGTATTAACAATAAATTAAATGAAGATGTAATGAAGAACAGTAAATTATTTTCTGATTACAGCTTATATGGCTAGAATTATTATATGCTCAATAAATATAGGAGTGGTTAATGATAGAGCCAAACGTAAGAAAGTAGCAGAATTTATGCACATAATATCCCCGGATCTTGTTTGTATGCAGGAGACACATGTTCCCTGGGAGAAGAGGGAACTGATGTCATTGAGGGGTTATAACCTGTTGGTATGTTCTTCGCAGAGAACTAACATCCGAGGGGTGGCCATTTTGGCCAAACCACAGATAGGACTGGCCAAGCGTAAGATTATGGATACTCAGGGTAGGTGGGCGGTAGTCGAGCTGGAGCTAGGGCTGGTGATCTGTGTAGTCTATGGATCAAATCTAGATGACCCAAAGCTATTTGAGGATCTCGAGGTGGAATTAGCATCGTGGCCTCAGCCATTGGTTATCTGCGGAGATTTTAATATACACTGTACAACTGACCCCCGGCAAGGGAGTCGATACCTAGGGAGGAAACCACGTGTGCATAGGGTGATGTTATCTCTTATGGATAGCCACGGGTTGGTAGATCTATGGTGCCATCATCAACCTAGCGATCTAGGATATACTTATTATTCATGTCCCCATAAGAAACATGTACGACTTGATTACTTCCTGAGTTCAGCAAACCTATCAAGTAAAAGTAGAATCAGGAAACTGCCGAAGCTAGTCTCTGACCACAATCCATTGATTCTGGAGGTTGAAATCCGTACAAAAGGCAAACAACGTAGGAAATGGGCCTTTGACAGAAGACTGTTAACTAAAAATAAATTTGTTGAACATATTAAGAATTGGCTGCAGGGGTTTTATGATGCTAATAGATACAGTGCTTCACGGACAATAGTGTGGGATACTTCCACCTTGAAGGGGGAAATTATCAGCTATGTTGCTCAGGAAAGAAGATTATTCCAGACCGAAAGGGAAAGACTACTCAAGGAGCTAGCAGAGACAGAGCAGGAACACGTGACACTTATAGCGCAGGGACAGGGTGTAGCCCGGACCCAGCTCAAAATCATCACTTTGAAGGCAGAAATCAATAGTTGGTTTCGTGTATTTCTATCGCCAGTTTATTGAGAATTTTGACTCTCAAACTTGCCTGATCTCTCAAGAAAGAGAACCTTAAACATAGAATTAAGTGGATATAACAAGCTGAAACAGCTTTTCAAAACTTGAAAACAACCTTCACTTAGGCTCCCATGCTACGTCATCCCAATACCGCCAAACAGTTTACAGTCAAGACTGATGCCTCAGATAGAGCAGTCGGGGAAGTCTTGCTTCAACAACAAGAAAATGATAGGCTAAAGTACCATATTTTTTACCTGTCACACATCTTATCTAATTCAGAGAAGAACTACTTAGTTCTTGAACGGGAACTCTCGGCCATGAAATTAGTCTGTTGCGAGTGGCGACCTTTCTTAATGGGAACCAAAGAACCCTTTGAAATCAGGACTGATCATTGAAATCTACAGGGCCTTCGCAACATGCAGTGCTGGAACAGCCGCCAAGCAAAATGGGCCTATTTTTTCAATCAATATGACTCCATTGTAACCTATATTCCAGAATCCCAGAATGTAAGTGCTGATGCTCTTTCCTGCCGATATCCTGAGAGTCCAACTAATTTTCTGCAGAATATCCTGGACCCACAACGTACAATATGAACAACTAAGGGGCAGATTATGACTTTGGCGGTGCTGCACCGGCACTTTGGCAGGGCTGCACCGGCTCTGCGCTAGCTCAGCACCACCAAAGCTGTGCAGGGACCGCCTGCCAGATTACGAGTACAACTCTTGTCTGGCGGGATTTTTTGGTCCTTTCTTTTGCCGTCCCCATGGCGGTGCCCTGAAAACGGGCACCGGAATGGGAACGCAAAAGAAGTTCCAGCACAGCATGGACTGTAAAGTTCATGCCATGCTGGGACTTGGAGTGCATGCAAACAGAGAGGGACATGTTGTGTCCCCCTTAATGCTCCCCATGGCAGCGGGGGCATGGGGGCCCTGTAGGGCCCCCTTTGTTTCCCCTCTGCCAGCCTTTTCATGGCAATGAGCCCACCATGAAAAGGCTGGTAGAGGAGAAACTCATAATATGCTCGGCAGTCTTGAATATTATATATTTCGCCCTAAGTGGGAAGGGTATGCCCAGACGTGGGTCCCGTGCTCACTACGCCACTGGAGTCAAGCTATCCTGGCTGATGAAGGCTGATAGCCTGAAACCGGTCCTAGGATGCTTGAGTCCGGTCCAGGGAAGACATGGCTTGGCAGTTCGGTCTGGACTGTTCCCATGAGGCACAGGGTCAAGACTGATTTGCATATGGCTATGTCTGAACTGGGGTGGCGTGGTGAAGCAAAATAACGATGGATTAAACCCAGATCTGTGACTGGGGGTGAATGTTTGCCAATGTGCAGCATTCCGTCCATCATCTTGTGTGTTTTGCATTTCGCCCTAAGTGGGAAGGGTATGCCCAGACGTGGGTCCCGTGCTCACTACGCCACTGGAGTCAAGCTATCCTGGCTGATGAAGGCTGATAGCCTGAAACCGGTCCTAGGATGCTTGAGTCCGGTCCAGGGAAGACATGGCTTGGCAGTTCGGTCTGGACTGTTCCCATGAGGCAAAGGGTCAAGACTGATTTGCATATGGCTATGTCTGAACTGGGGTGGCATGGTGAAGCAAAATAACGATGGATTAAACCCAGATCTGTGACTGGGGGTGAATGTTTGCCAATGTGCAGCATTCCGTCCATCATCTTGTGTGTTTTGAATATTATATAGGCCTGTGCCCTGCGCCACCGCCAGGAAACAGTGCAGCTGTGGAAGGTCCAAAAAGGTGCCTCATAATATGGTGGCCGCAGGACGGCCACCGCTGCGCCACCGTGTGTCTGGTGGTCAAAGACCGCCAGACTTAAAATCGCGCTGTTAGACTTGGCATCTTTTGGCGTGTTTCCCCTGACTTTTTGCTTTCTGACCTCCCGGTTTTGACTCTGTTTTTGCTGGTGTAATGATTCTGCGCACTTTCCTCACTGCTGTCCAGTGGGAAAGTGCAAGTGCTCCTGTATAAAATGTGTTATGGATTGGCGTTTCCATGATTGGCCTATTTGGTTTATGTGTCAGTCCCTTGTAAAGTGCACTGCGAGTGCCAGGGCCTATAGACCAAATGCTGTTGGTGGGCTGCAGCACTGGATTGTGCCACCCACGCAAACAGCCCGTAAAGTGTAACTCGGGCCTGCCATCGCAGAGGCTGTGCGCAGCCTGAGGCTGCCATGTCGACTTGGCAAGTGCACACACTTGCAAGTCCCTAAACCTTCCCTTTTCTACATGTTAGTCACCCCTAAGGTAGGCCCAAGGTACCCCTGTGGGCAGGGTGCGTTGTATGCGAAAGGTAGGACATGCCCTGGTGTGTGTGGCATGTCCTGATAGTGAATTACAGCCTAGTTCGTTTTTCACTATTGCAAGGCTACCTGTTCCCCTAGGCCAGAACGGGCAGTTTTGATTATTACAGCTTATAATCCTAACTGACCCCTGGAACATGGTAGAAATTCGAGTTTAGTATGCCTGGACTCAGAATGATAAAATGCAGCTTTTAGTGAAGTTGGTTTTAACATTCTGTGTTTGAAAATACCACTTTTAGAAAGTGGGTATTTTCTTGTCTAACCATCCAGGCCCGCCTCTGCGAGGTTGTGTATTCCTTGTCTGGAGTGTGAGTGACAGGGGCTGGGGGATGCCAGGAGACAGGGTGAGTCAGCGCAGGGCTGAATAGCAAGATCTACATGTAGATGGGTGGGAGGGGTCGCACCTGGGCCCTGAATAGGACAGTGCCTTCCCTCCACAATGCTGGCTCCACCTCCTGTGGTGCGTCTGATGTCCCTGGCCTACTCACTGAAAGAAGGGACGGAGACTTGTCAACAAAGTGCTCCAGAACTGGTTTGGACTAGGCAAAGGCCTCTCTGCCTTCAGAGAACAAAGGAATTTGGGATATAAATATTGAGGCCCTGACCCCATGAATTTAGATCTCGCTGGAATCAAGGAACCTGCCAAGACGAAGAGCTGGAAGAGCTGCCAGGAGGAGTACTGCCCCTTTGCTGTGTTGTTGCTTTGTTGGGTTGGCCTGCAGTTGCTGCTTCTGTCTTGGGCAGTGAAAGGACTGGACTGAACTTTCTACAAACTTGTGCTGAGTATCTCCAAGGGCCTGGAACCGAGCTGGCCTCCTGTTAAGAAGTCTCAGGGACTGCAAAGACTTCACAAGCCTCTGGGTACCGCTTCTGGAACGCTGTTTCAGTTGCCACAGAGGAAGGGAACTGCAACCGACTCCGTCAACCGAATCCATCCCTGGCCGATGACCTGTTTGCACCGCAGACCGCATCGCCCCGCTTGCATCGCAACCCTGGTCTCACCGTGGGCGACGTCCAACGCCGCCAACATCGAGCCGCTGCTTGCACCGTGACCTGTGGGCACCGCAGTTCGCATCGCATCGCTTCACTGAACCAGCCGGACCCGACCGACGCGGTCGCTGCAACTGGCTCAAGAGTCGTGACCGCACCGCATTTGGGGCACCGCTCGCACGTCTGCGACGCACCGCTCCGACTCGCACCGCTGTCCGATGCCAGCTCCCGCACTCCGGCTTGGTCGCCTGCATCGCAACCTGTCAGCACCGCATCGAGCATCGTCTCACCCTGCATCGCACGCCTTGGACTCACCGACCCCGTCTGCACGACGCTCATCGAGCCGCTGCCTGCACCGCATCGAGGACACCGCACCTTGCATCGCTCCGTCGTGCACCGCAACCGCGACGAACGCCGACCGGCTCGTACACTCCGTACCAGCCACAACGAGAAAGGTACTGTAACCGAGTCTGTTCACGACTCTGCTGGCCCGTATCGACGCGGTCGGCTGGAACTGTTAGACTCTGGGGTTTTCAGCATCGCGGTAGGCTCAGACGGAGCTACCGACTCGTACGAACTTTGTTTTTGGACTATTCCTGCAAAGAAGAAGTTACCTTATCAAGTATTCGTTTTTAAAGTACAGTCTTGTGGATTTTCGTCGTAATTGGTCTTGTCTCAAGTATATAAAATATTGGTTATTTTTCTAAACTGGTGTGGTGTCCGTTTGTAGTGTTTACACTGTATTACTGTTGGTTATGTGCAAATGCTTTACACACTGCCTCTGAATTAAGCCCGACTGCTCGTGCCAAGCTACCACGAGGGTGAGCAGGGGTTACTTCACGAGTGTAACACCCTTACCCTGACTAGGAAGAAGGGTCCCTACTTGGACAAAGGTGCAAACCCTTCCCAACTAGAGATCCCATTTCTAACATTGGTTGTCAGCGGTGAGGATAGGACTTGTGTTTGCACTTGACTTACAGTGATTGGTGTGCACTACTACCATATCGCAGACCATTACGTACCACATACTGGTTCTTTTTCTTTTGGCCTATTTTTGATCTTGCCAGTTTTCAACTCACTACTTTTGTCATGCCTGAATGAATTGCATCATCCGTTGCATCTCTGGAAGTTATCTTTGAGGAGGATAGGTTGGAATCCTACGCCGTAAAGGAGCTACGGGCGATTTGTAAAAACCTGAAAGTCCAAATTAAAGGCCTCACAAGGAAGGAGGAGCTACAGAAGGCGCTGAGGGCCTGGGTAGCAGCCAGACATGCCAATGGGCAGCCTGGTAATCTCAGTGAGGAGGTGGAGGAGCCTATTTCCAGGGTGGATGTGCTTTTGGGTAGGGGGAACCCGCCAGATCAGGCAGCAGCAGTCTGTCCCCAGAGGAGCTGGAGGACAGGCGGAAGGCAAGGCAGTTTGAGCTGCAGAAGCTCAGACTGGAGAGTGAGCGGGAGGAGAAGAGATTGGCCATAGAGGAGAGGAAGATGCTCTTAGAGCATGAGAGAGAACTGAAGGAGCTAGAACTTAGGAGTAAGTCAGGCTCAGATGGTGGCAGCAATTCGTCCAGAAAGGCAGACAGGATTGTGCACATTCCCAAGAACGTAGGCAAGGAGTTCAAGAAGGGGATGACATACAAAGGTGGTTTCAGGGTTATGAGGCAGCCATACACATGAATGGGGTCCCTGAGGAGAATTGGGGAGCAGGATTGTGGCCACTTTTCCCTGAAGAAGCAAGGGATGCTCCGATAGCTTTGGGTAAGGGGTATCACCTCACCTATGCTGACATGAAGGATGCCCTTCTCACGAAGTATGGTCTTACTCCTGAAAAGTACAGGGATCAGTTCAGGTCCAGTAAGAAGTCTGATGCCAACACTTGGTTGGAATGTGTGGATGTGTTCTGCAGGTCTCTGGATGGTTGGGTGAAGGGCAGTAGTGTAACAGATTTTCAGGGGCTCTACAACTTGATTGCATGGGAGCACTTGTCTAGTCTATGTTTTGCAGATCTGCGCCAGCACCTAGTTGATAGTAAGCTAACTGACCCCAGGAAGCTTGCTATGGAAGCGGACCGCTGGGTGAGTACCAGGGTCCACAAGAAAGCGTTTGGGGAGACTCAGCCAAAGGTGGGCAGGGTCCCCAGCAGAAAGGTGGGGGGACAAGGGTAAAGCACAGGAGTTCTCTAAAGGGCCCCAAACTAGTACCCAGGGTAAAGGTTCCCAGCCCCCTGGCGATAAGAAGAAAGGGGTCTCCACAGGGAAGCCTGTTGAGACCGGCCCCCGCAAGTGTTATGCATGTGACCAGGTAGGTCACTTTAAGGGGGACCCCAAGTGCCTGAAGGGGACACAGCCGCCCACCGGTGGACAGTCCAAAGTGTTGGCTAGTGTAGCGCTTGGGGAGGAGGGGTGCCCACAGGAGGGTGGGGATCCCGCAGAAATTACCCTTGTCTCACTAGGGGACAGTGAGATGGTCCCAGGAAACCAGGTGCCCCCTAACACAAAGAAATATAGCACCTGGGTGACCATTAATGGGAACAGGGTAGAGGCTCTCAGAGACACTGGAGCCAGTGTGACCTCAGTCCGGTGTCACCTGGTGTCTGAGAAGCAAGTAGTCCCAGGAGCATTCCACCAAGTAGTTGCTGTAGACAACTCAGAGCGCCAATGTATGGTGGCGCAGGTTCCCTTTGAATGGGGGGGTCTCAGGTCCCTTGAGGGTGGTTGTGAGCCCTACCATGCCTGTAGATTGTCTGCTAGGAAACGACCTCGAGCAGTCCTTATGGAAGGAGGTTGAGCTCAGGTCTCACTTGGAGATGCTTGGGTTGCCAGAGTGGGCATGCGTGTCTACTCGGTCAATGGCAGCCAAAAGGGTGATCAAGAGGACTTGGAGCCTGAAACAGTGGCCCAAGTCCCTGCCAAGAGAAAGGGCAGGGGCGCGGGAAACCGGCCCCCGAAGTTCCCACGGACCGGGAGGAGGCGGACCTCGAGGGGACGCCCGGTGCCTACAGGGGAGCAGGTAGCCGAACTGGGAGACATCTCTGAGCTGACCCATTGGCAGCAAGAAGGGGGTCCCACCAGGGAGGAGTTCTGCAGGGAGCAGAATGAGTGCCCTACTCTGGAGGGTCTGCGGCGGCAGGCTGCAGACCAGGCAGCTGGTAATCAGTCCGGGTCACATCTGATCTACTGGGAGAGTGGTCTCCTATACAGTGAGCCTAAGGTTGCTGAGCCTGGGTCAGCCCGTGTGCTGGTGGTACCCCAGCGCTTCAGGACCTTCCTACTGGGTCTGGCTCATGACGTGCCTTTGGCAGGACATTTGGGGCAGGACAAGACCTTTGACAGGCTTGTCACCCACTTCTTTGGCCCCAAATGCGAAGGCAGTCAGATGCACACTGTAGGTCTTGCCAAACTTGCCAGGCAAGTGGTAAGAGTGGGAGGAAGGTCAAAGCTCCTCTCCAACCTTTTCCTGTTGTTGGAACACCCTTTGAAAGGGTAGGGATGGATATAGTGGGGCCACTGGATCCCAAGACAGCCATGGGCAACAGGTACATCCTGGTCTTGGTGGACCATGCCACCCGGTACCCGGAGGCAATCCCTCTCAGGACAACGACGGCGCCAGTGGTGGGCCGGGCGTTAATGGGGATCTTTTCCCGTGTGGGATTCCCCAGAGAGGTGGTTTCTGATAGGGGGACCAATTTCATATCCAAGTATATGACATCCCTGTGGAAGGAGTGTGGTGTAACCTAAAAGTTCACCACTCCGTACCACCCACAAGGAAACGGTCTGGTGGAGAGATTCAACCAGACAAGGAAACGGTCTGGTGGAGAGATTCAACCAGACCTTGAAAGGCATGATCAAGGGTCTAACAGAACCCATGAGGCGTAAGTGGGACATCCTCTTGCCATGCCTACTCTTTGCATACAGGGAGGTGCCTCAGAAGTCTCTTGGGTACAGCCCCTTTGAGCTCCTGTATGGCCACCCTGTCAGAGGACCTCTGAGTTTGGTAAAGGAAGGCTGGGAGGCAGCTCCCAGGAAAACTCCCCAGGATGTATTTAGCTACATGCTGGCCTTTAGAAACCAAACTGCCCGCTTCAGGAAACTCGCTCAGGCGAACCTAGAAGCAAGCCAGGAGGAAATGAAGAGATGGTATGACCAGAATGCCACTCTGGTCGAATTTCAACCTGGGCAAAAAGTGTGGGTCATGGCCCCAGTGGCACCTTGTGCCTTGCAGGACAAGTGGACTGGGCCATATGAGGTAAAGGAGCGCAAAAGTGACGTCACCTACCTGGTGGATTTGCAGGCTCCAAGGAACCCTTTGAGGGTCCTTCACGTGAACCGCCTCAAGCCCCACTTCGAGAGGTCCGAAGTGAGTATGCTCTTGGCGACAGATGATGGGGTGGAAGAGGAGAGTGAGCCTCTCCCTGACCTCCTGTCTACCAAGGAGCATGATGGGTCAGTAGAGGGTGTGATCCTCTCCCCTACTCTGACTCAGGAGCAGCAGGGGACTGTCGCCAGTTGTTGGGACAGTTCGCCCCACTGTTCTCTCTGACCCCCGGTGTTACTCACTGGTGTACCCATGACGTGGACACTGGTGACAGCCCTCCTGTGAAGCACAAGATTTACAGGTTGACTGACCAGGTCAGAGCCAGCATCAAGGAGGAGGTCTCTAAGATGTTGGCATTAGGGGTGATTGAGCCCTCCCACAGTCCTTGGGCCAGCCCAGTGGTCTTGGTCCCAAAGGCTGCGGCGCCCGGTGCCACTCCAGAACTCCGGTTTTGTGTGGACTACCGTGGGCTCAATGCCGTCACCAGGACTGGACGCGCACCCCATCCCCAGAGCTGATGAGCTCATTGATCGGTTGGGAGCTGCCCGGTTCCTCAGCACGTTTGATTTGACGTCTGGGTACTGGCAGATTGCCTTAACCGATGGGGCCAAGGAGAGATCAGCATTCTCAACCCCAGAAGGTCATTACCAATTCCGGGTGATGCCCTTTGGGTTGAAGAATGCCCCTGCCACCTTTCAGAGGTTGGTCAATCAGGTGTTGGCTGGGCTGGAGGATTTCAGTGCCGCCTACCTGGATGACATTGCTGTGTTCAGTTCCAGCTGGGAAGAACATTTACAGCACCTTGAGAAAGTGTTGAGGGCTCTGCAAGGTGCAGGCCTCACGATCAAGGCCAGTAAGTGCCAGATCGGGCAGGGTTCTGTGGTGTACTTTGGACACCAGGTAGGAAGCGGCCAGGTGGCGCCCCTACAACCTAAGATTGACACCATTCTGGCTTGGGAACCCCCCAAGACCCAGAGGTGAGAGCCTTCTTAGGTCTCACCGGTTACTATAGGAGATTTGTTAAGGGCTATGGCACCATCGTTGCCCCCTTAACAGAGCTGACCTCTAAGAGGCAGCCCAGGAAAGTGATCTGGACTGAGTCCTGCCAGAAAGCTTTTGATGCCCTGAAGACAGCCATGTGCACGGCACCCGTGCTCAAGGCACCTGACTTCTCCAAGGAATTCGTCATGCAGACTGACGCTTCAGAGCATGGTGTGGAGCGGTGCTCTCACAACTGAACGAAGAGGGCCTGGATCAGCCTGTAGTCTTCCTTAGCAGGAGACTACTTCCCAGGGAACAGAGGTGGAGTGCCATAGAAAGGGAAGCTTTTGCTGTGGTCTGGGCGCTGAAGAAGTTGAGACCATACCTGTTTGGGACTCACTTCCGGGTTCAGACAGACCACAGGCCCCTCAGATGGTTGATGCAAATGAGGGGTGAGAATCCAAAACTGCTGAGGTGGTCCATCTCCCTACAGGGAATGGACTTTACGGTGGAACACCGTCCTGGTACAGAACACGCCAACGCAGATGGTCTGTCCAGGTTCTTCCGCCTTAGTGAAGAGAACTCCAATGGGGTTGGGTAGTTCTCCCTACTTTCAGCTGGAGGGGACATGTGTTAGACTTGGCATCTTTTGGCGTGTTTCCCCTGACTTTTGCTTTCTGACCTCCCGGTTTTGACTCTGTTTTTGCTGGTGTAATGATTCTGCGCACTTTCCTCACTGCTGTCCAGTGGGAAAGTGCAAGTGCTCCTGTATAAAATGTGTTATGGATTGGCGTTTCCATGATTGGCCTATTTGGTTTATGTGTCAGTCCCTTGTAAAGTGCACTGCGAGTGCCAGGGCCTATAGACCAAATGCTGTTGGTGGGCTGCAGCACTGGATTGTGCCACCCACGCAAACAGCCCGTAAAGTGTAACTCGGGCCTGCCATCGCAGAGCCTGTGCGCAGCCTGAGGCTGCCATGTCGACTTGGCAAGTGCACACACTTGCAAGTCCCTAAACCTTCCCTTTTCTACATGTTAGTCACCCCTAAGGTAGGCCCAAGGTACCCCTGTGGGCAGGGTGCGTTGTATGCGAAAGGTAGGACATGCCCTGGTGTGTGTGGCATGTCCTGATAGTGAATTACAGCCTAGTTCGTTTTTCACTATTGCAAGGCTACCTGTTCCCCTAGGCCAGAACGGGCAGTTTTGATTATTACAGCTTATAATCCTAACTGACCCCGGGAACATGGTAGAAATTCGAGTTTAGTATGCCTGGACTCAGAATGATAAAATGCAGCTTTTAGTGAAGTTGGTTTTAACATTCTGTGTTTGAAAATACCACTTTTAGAAAGTGGGTATTTTCTTGTCTAACCATCCAGGCCCGCCTCTGCGAGGTTGTGTATTCCTTGTCTGGAGTGTGAGTGACAGGGGCTGGGGGATGCCAGGAGACAGGGTGAGTCAGCGCAGGGCTGAATAGCAAGATCTACATGTAGATGGGTGGGAGGGGTCGCACCTGGGCCCTGAATAGGACAGTGCCTTCCCTCCACAATGCTGGCTCCACCTCCTGTGGTGCGTCTGATGTCCCTGGCCTACTCACTGAAAGAAGGGACGGAGACTTGTCAACAAAGTGCTCCAGAACTGGTTTGGACTAGGCAAAGGCCTCTCTGCCTTCAGAGAACAAAGGAATTTGGGATATAAATATTGGGGCCCTGACCCCATGAATTTAGATCTCGCTGGAATCAAGGAACCTGCCAAGACGAAGAGCTGGAAGAGCTGCCAGGAGGAGTACTGCCCCTTTGCTGTGTTGTTGCTTTGTTGGGTTGGCCTGCAGTTGCTGCTTCTGTCTTGGGCAGTGAAAGGACTGGACTGAACTTTCTACAAACTTGTGCTGAGTATCTCCAAGGGCCTGGAACCGAGCTGGCCTCCTGTTAAGAAGTCTCAGGGACTGCAAAGACTTCACAAGCCTCTGGGTACCGCTTCTGGAACGCTGTTTCAGTTGCCACAGAGGAAGGGAACTGCAACCGACTCCGTCAACCGAATCCATCCCTGGCCGATGACCTGTTTGCACCGCAGACCGCATCGCCCCGCTTTGCATCGCAACCCTGGTCTCACCGTGGGCGACGTCCAACCCCGCCAACATCGAGCCGCTGCTTGCACCGTGACCTGTGGGCACCGCAGTTCGCATCGCATCGCTTCACTGAACCAGCCGGACCCGACCGACGCGGTCGCTGCAACTGGCTCAAGAGTCGTGACCGCACCGCATTTGGGGCACCGCTCGCACGTCTGCGACGCACCGCTCCGACTCGCACCACTGTCCGATGCCAGCTCCCGCACTCCGGCTTGGTCGCCTGCATCGCAACCTGTCAGCACCGCATCGAGCATCGTCTCACCCTGCATCGCACGCCTTGGACTCACCGACCACGTCTGCACGACGCTCATCGAGCCGCTGCCTGCACCGCATCGAGGGACACCGCACCTTGCATCGCTCCGTCTTGCACCGCAACCGCGACGAACGCCGACCGGCTCGTACACTCCGTACCAGCCACAACGAGAAAGGTACTGTAACCGAGTCTGTTCACGACTCTGCTGGCCCGTATCGACGCGGTCGGCTGGAACTGTTAGACTCTGGGGTTTTCAGCATCGCGGTAGGCTCAGACGGAGCTACCGACTCGTACGAACTTTGTTTTTGGACTATTCCTGCAAAGAAGTTACCTTATCAAGTATTCGTTTTTAAAGTACAGTCTTGTGGATTTTCGTCGTAATTGGTCTTGTCTCAAGTATATAAAATATTGGTTATTTTTCTAAACTGGTGTGGTGTCCGTTTGTAGTGCTTACACTGTATTACTGTTGGTTATGTGCAAATGCTTTACACACTGCCTCTGAATTAAGCCCGACTGCTCGTGCCAAGCTACCACGAGGGTGAGCAGGGGTTACTTCACGAGTGTAACACCCTTACCCTGACTAGGAAGAAGGGTCCCTACTTGGAAAAAGGTGCAAACCCTTGCCAACTAGAGATCCCATTTCTAACACGCGCCCTTAGTCTTTTTTAGATAGGGCCCACGCAGGATACACATCTCTAACAAGGGAATGCTGGAATTTCTTACCACACAAGGTCCATAAACAAGACAAACATTATTATAGGGACAAGGCCCTATTTCTTCCAACCAAAGAATTACAACTCGAGGCCCTTCAGATGTGCCATGGCTCACCTATAGCTGATCGTTGAGGCGTCAAGTCCACCATAGAATTAATCCTTCGATCTATCTGATGCCCATCTGTACGTGAAGATACTAAAGTATGTCAGTTCTTGTCCAATCTGTGCTCAAGCTAAGTCTTCTCATGCCCGGCCATTAGGACTATTGCATCCCCTACCGGTTCCCCCTGCACCTTGGTATACAGTGTCCACTGATTTCATTTCAGCCTTACCCCCTTCTGCAGGTAATTGAGTCATAATAGTGAATGTAGACTCTTTTTCTAAAATGACACAAAGTGCCTTCCGCTTGAGAATTGGCACAAATTTTTATGCATGAAATATTCCAGCTCAGCACAAGGTCTTCAGTACATATCCCATTTCCGGAAACGTTTATGTAAATCCTTACACATCGAGGTAGCTCTGTCTTCTGGATTCCATCTGCAAAACAATGGTCAGACTAAACTCCTAAACCAAAGTCTAGAACAATACCTTCTTTGTTTTTGTAATTCAACACAAAGTTTCTGGACTATTTATTTGTCTCTGGCTGAATTTTCTTACAACAATGAAGTTCATAGCGCCTTAAAAACAACACCTTTCTTTTGTTTATAGGGCTATCATCCAGGGTCCTTTCCATCAGGCTTACAGGACTTTACTTCAGTTCTGGCAGCTGCTTCTTTTACCTGACACCTCCGCTAGATAAGATAAAAAGTGTTCCTTAATCTACGGGAGTCCAAGCAGAGAATGAAGGTCTCCTCTAACGGCCTCCGGCAACAGTCCCAGTGCAATCAAGTAGTTGACAAGGTTTGGCTATCTTCTAAATACTTGCCTCACCAGCTCTGGCTAAACAAATTCAAACCTCGGTTTTACTGGCCCTTCAAGATAGTGCACATTGTAAACCCAGTGACCATACGACTTCAGTTGCCACGTTCATCGAAGGTACATCCTGTCTTTCATACCTCTCAATTGAAGCCCTACATTGCTGATTCCTACCCCTGTGTCTTCTCTCAACCAGTCTTGGAGAACCATGTTCCTGAATATGAGGTTAAGGATATTTGTGACTCTCGGTTCTTTCGAAACCATTGACAGTTTTTCTTCATTGGATAATATCCTCCTAGTCAGAGATCTTGGGAAGCTGCTGCCTCTGTTCATGTACCTATCTTGGTTCGCCGATTTTTTTGACAATTCCCTGTTAAGCCCGGGGCCTCAGGTATGGGTGTTACTGGGTTATCTACCTTCAAGTACAGGTATTCTTCCTGTGAGACCATACCTAAACCTCTCCACCTAGCTAGGTCCTTATGGTACTTATTCTTTACCTCTAACCGGTTGCTGTGGGGAACTTTTAGATAGCATCTAGTGTCTCTTAACTGGAGCCTTGCTTCTTCATTATACATATTAAGAGGCCACTGTACCACATTGCCCCACTTGTCAGATCGACGGACTACTATGTCATTCCTGCTCTTGATCTTGTTCACAACTAGGGCATATTTTTTATCATATTGATTACTCCCCCTCAGGAATCCCTCGCTCGATGAAATGGATAGTGCTTTCAAATCTTTCACTACTAACTCAGCGAACACGTCAATTGAGTCTTTTGGTACATTAGGGACAAAAATTGATTTGGGTTTGAATGGTGTTTTAATGCTATTGTAAATGTCCAACCCCAACATTCCAGCAGTCTCTCCCACAGATTCAGGTAGGCCCATTTCCACACATTCCCTCTCCAATAGATTTAATTCATGCAGAAGGTTCAAATCCCGGACGTCAAGGTTGGAGGCCTCTCCCGAGTCCAGTTGTCTTTCTGTTGGTTGTTCCGATCTATTATGAAAGAATCTTTCCAATTTTACATTTCTGATAAATTTGAAACAGTTTATGCGAGTTTGACTGTAGTCAAAGTTGGTTCTCATGCAATAGGACAGTCCTAATGAAAGTATATTATTTTCCTCATCCGTGAGTTCCAGGCTGCAGATGTCAAATTGTTAGGACAAGAAAATGCCAACTTTCTAAAAGTGCCATTTTCAGAACTGACTTAAAATCAGACTTTACCATAAAAGAGGGTTTTAAATTACAATTTAACAGACACCAAACATGACTTTCCTACCTGCTCACAATCAAACGTTATCACTTAATAAGAGTAATAAGCTAACCCACTGTTATCCTAGAGGAGAAGTAGGCCTTGCAATAGTGAAAAACTAATTTAGGAGATTTTCACTACCAGGGCATGTAAAACTTACAAGTACATGTCCAACGCTATAAATACAGTGCACCCTGCCCCAAGGGCTGTTTAGGGCCAACCCTAGGGGTGACTTATACGTATTAAAAAGGAAGGTTTATGCCTGATAAAAGGTTTATTTTGCCAGATCAAAATGGCAGTTTAAAACTGCACATAGAGGCTTTAGTGGCAGGCCTGAGACATGTTCAAAAGGCCTACTTGAGTACGTAGCACAATAAGTGCTGCAGGCCCACTAGTAGCATTTAATTTACAGGCCTTGGGTACATGTAGTACCACTTTAAAGTAAATTAATTGAAGGAGAGCGCACAAGCACTTTAGCACTGGTTAGCAGTGTGTGCAGAGTCCTAAAGCCAAAACAAAATTCAGAAAACAGGAGTGGTGAAGGCAAAACATTCGGGGGTGACCCTGAAGAGAGGGCCAAGTTCAACAGAGACTTTCAGACAGACACCAGCCATGGTTGCACAGCAGTTATTTGAGTACTCTGCAGAGCACTCCTTTTCTCGGCCTTTCTTGCGTCCTTTCATCAGCATCATGGCAATCACTGCTACTTTTATCCTCATCTCTCTAAAGCACCAGCACTGCCATTTGCATAAGCTTCCCTGTGGTACGTGACTGTGCCTGATGTTTGCCAAATCCTTTGGACCAAAGAAGGGAAATCTCCTCACGAATCTTCCCAACATCATTTACGAGTTCTGCACCACTGGACTACCTTCACATGGCTGCTGCCTCCGCACGTGACTACCAATTATATGGGCTGAGCATTTCAGCCCTGCCTCCATCTCCCACGCCTTACCTGACTTTCAGAAACCTACAGTAGGCCCCATTTTTGGGTGGCAGCAGCAAATATCCACAGCCAATCCCCAGAATAATCTTTCTTGTCCAGCAAATGGGACTTTTATGGGGAGTTCAGAGACACCGCCCCACAGGTACTAGGATGAAAACAGGAGATAGGATAAAAAAATCACCAATTCCAATTAATTATGAGAAACCAGGGTATTATGTACTTGCTGAGTGGGGGCAGGGTGGAGCTTATTTTTTGTTAAATATACACATCTTAATATACCCTGTCAGGGGGTGGACTCCACCTCTTTAGTAATACCTGCCTGAAGAAGAGACACATGGACATAATATTTCCATAGATAGTTTTGTTTAATCGTATGAGTCTAATTGTACCTTTATCATTCATGGCATAGAGTTGTACTCTTTTAGGTGAATGTCGCTTAATTTTTTGCTTTAATCACATCTGTAGGGCTGAACCCATATCACAGTTCAATGATTGCTATTGACTGTGTATATGTGCTCCATTACGATTCATTAGACCCTAGGTACATATGTATTTTCAGTCATAAAAATACATGTTTACCACAAAAACTTATATTTGAGCCTGCCATGAATTCACAAGAGGATTCATGGAAGGTGTACATGGATTTATTACTGTGGATTTCTCTGCCACAGGTGTGGAGAAATCCGTAGTCCTGCGAAATCCCACTCGAGGGGTGAGAAAGGAGCTTTCCAAGGTATGGTTTGCCTTCGATGTCGGGAATGAACAGAAGTATGTATTTTTGTCTAAATACCCATACTCCAAACTGGCCGTTTCCCATTCTGGCAATGGTTGCAAATTTACTCCAGCCATGAACAGGAGTAACTCACCTTGTAGGATAGGAAGGTCAAGAGATCGTCCCACATTTGGTGGGATTGCAGCTGAAAGGCTTTCTCCATGTGGTAAAATGCTTTCTCTGGGGAAAATTGAAAAAAAAAGTGTACCTACGTGGTGTCATTGGGCTCCATTCCTGCCAAGTACAAGTCCACACAGGAGGAATCAAGTCCATGGGAGATGTCATATGACATTTGAAGTAGTACATCTGTAAACCCGTCCTGGTGTAGCTTCCCAGGCATATTTCTGAGAATTTTTGTGAATAGAAAGACTGTAAAAGTACACTTGAGTGTCAATGTATATCCCTGCCTGTACTTTTATGATTTATCCATAAAAGGGCCCATTAGATGCCCTGAAAATCTGTCCTGGACAAGCTCCTCCTGGACCCACATTGGAAGGTATAGTAATTGTAATTGTAATTGTAATTGTCATTTGTAGAGCGCGTTATCACCAAAATATTAAGTTTTGTTTACATCAGCATGCACTTATTTCGACTAAGAACATATTGTCAAGGGTGCAGAGACAGAATATTGAGTAAAAATATCGACTTGCACAAATATCGTAGCAAAAATATCGTGGTCAAGAATATCGAAGTGTTTAATGTCGTTTGCAAAAATATGGATGTTAAAAATATCAATTTTTTATTAATGTTATGTATTTTAGTATATATTTTATGTGTGTGATGCATGTATTTTTTGTATAAGAAATGTTTATATTGTTATTATATTGTGTTAAAATTTTTGTAGTTATTAATATATTTTTGTTTGAAATTTGTGATTTTTGTTCCGTTGTGGGTTTATAGGGGAATAGGGTGGGAAGTAATTTAATTATATAAAATGTATTGATTATTTTTAGTAGTTATTTTTTATTTTGCGTTTTTAGTACCGTAGCGGGTTGTGGGTTTATAGGGGAATAGGGTGGGAAGTAATTTAATTATAGTAAATTTATTGAATAATTTTTATTTATTAATATTTGTTGAATTGAGATGTTATAGCGTTCAATGTGTAAATTAATTTTTATGAATTATTTAATAATTAGTTGTTAATTAATTTTAATTAATTAATTGGCAATTAATTATGTTAATTGTGTAATTATTTTAAGGTGTGTGTTGTGGTGATTATAGGTGAAAATGGTGGGAAGGGTGGGAAGTAATTTAGTTTTAATTGATGAATTAATAATAAGCTGTTAATTATTTTGAATTAATTAATTAGTAATTAATGATGGTGATTGTGTAATTAATTTTAGGTGTGTGTTGTGGTGTTTATAGGTGTAAATGGTGGGAAGGGTGCAAAGTAATTTATTTTTAATTGATGAATTAATAATTAGTTGTTAATTAATTAAAATTAATTAATTAGTAATTAATTATGGTAATTGTGTAATTCATTTTAAGTGTGTGTTGTGCATAATATAGTGTTAAAGAATGCATATTCAATAAATGCTTATTAATTATTTTTATTAATAATAATTTTTAAAATTATTAATTATGTTAATTATGGACATAAGTTTAAATAACAATGTTGACGTTTTTTTATTGATATGGTATTATAGGGTAGGAAATAAAGTAAATACATTTGTGTTTTTAAAAAAATTGTGTTTGTTAATATTTGATTCTTTCAAATAAATATTGTTTATAAATGTATTTATTAATTTATTTTAGATAATAGTTGTACCTTTTTGTTATATGTAATTAATATATTTAATGTTAATGTTTAATATATTTAATCTGATATTTTTAAAATATTGTTTATTTATTTTAAAGGTTATTTAAATTGTTTAAATTGTTTAAATGTTAATATTAATTTTTGTTTCTCTGCTATCCAACACTTTCCTTACTGTTGCACTCACTGGAGTGGGAATAGTAATTTTTACTCCTCCGCCATCCAGCACTTTCCCTACTGTTGCACTTATTGGAGTGGGAATAGTAATTTTTACCCCTCCGCTATCCAACACTTTCCCTACTTTTACACTCACTGGAGTGGGAATAGTAATTTTTACCCATTCGCTGTCCAGCACTTTCCCTACTGTTGCACTCACTGGAGTGGGAATAGTCATTTTTACCCCTCCGCTATCCAGCACTTTCCCTACTATTGCACTCACTGGAGAGGGAATAGTAATTTTTACCCCTCCGTTATCCAATACGTATCTTACTGTTGCACTAACTGGAGTGGGAATAATAATTTTTACCCCGCCGCTATCCAGAACTTTCCCTACTGTTGCACTCACTGGAGTGGGAATAGTAATTTTTACCCCTGCGCTATCCAATACTTTCTCTACTGTTGCACTCACTGGAGTGGGAATAGTAATTTTTACTCCCCGCTATCCAACAATTTCCCTACTGTTGCACTCACTGGAGTTGAAATAGTAAATTCAATTATTTCGCTATCAAACATTTTCCCTACTGTTGTATTTATTGTATTGTGAAATGTACGCTTTAATTTTTTTTAACAGTTAAATGTTTGAATTAATTATAAAATGGTTATTTTTAATTTTAAATTATTGATATATGTATATATTAAATTTTTATATAATTTAAAAGTTTAAAAATTAAATAAAGATAATAGTTAATAAATTATTTTAAGTAAATATATGTATGTGTATAAATTATTATGTTTGTGTGTTTATATTTTTTAATTAAGTTTATTTGTTATATTTAGTTAAAATGTATATTAAATTAAATTTATCTTGTTAACAATAATATTAATATTTAGTATATTTAATTTATTTTATGTTATATATATTTTTTAATCGATATTTTGTACATCTATATTTTTTACTTCGATATTTTTTATTCACTATTTTTGTACTTACTTGTTTAAGTATGGGGAGTCAATATTTTTGCATTCTATATTTTTTCCTCGATATTTTTGTCACCGATATTTTTTACATCAATATTTTGTCAGTGATCCTCAAGGTAGGCAGGTGTGGAGTTAAGAATAGGAAATCTATACTTAGTTATGTATGCTTACCTTGCTAATATTCTGGGAGTCCATATTGTGAAGTTTATGTAAATATTGGTCGATATTATTGACCTCGTTATTTCACATACAACCCATCAAAGCCTGTGGTTCAAAATGTTAAGGGCCCGATTGACAAAGAGCCTCCGTAGTCGTGGCGGAGGCTCCGCACTTGTGCGGAATCTCCGCATTGCAGTTTTTCATTAAAGGGATTCCGTTACGAGTGCGGAGCCGTGGCAGAGGCTCTTTGTGAATCTGACCCTCTGTCTACACTTGCATTGCACAGTTACATGATTCCAGCCATTCCGTGAAGTGTCTTAGCATGTGCTTGCCATGTTATGATGAATGTTTTCTTCAATGTTGCTCTGTTGCCTATCCTTAGCATTGAAACAAATTATGATGAAAAGGAACGTTGTTGAGCCTGCACCATTGGACTGTAGTGATATACGCCCAAGAGTAGAGCGTGAGGGAGTATATGTCATTTACCCAGCTGGACCGCAAGCACCAGTGCCCGTCTTCTGTGACATTACAACTGATGGAGGACCATGGACGGTAATATGAAATATGTGTGCTCATCATATTATCAAGGAATGTATTTATGATCTGGGTGCTAGGCAATCTTGCCTAATAGGTGGAAATGAAGAGCTGCCCACAGTACAGTGTCTCTGCCCCTGGCTGCTGCTGCAGCATATGTTTTTGTACGACATGTAACCAAGCAATGGCCAAGCAAATAGATTTGCAAAGTCATTAATTCTGGTTTCAAAAATAATCATTCTAGATTTAGAAATCTTCGAGCCCAGTGGCACTGAAGATCAGAGATACTGTGGCAGTGCCTCCAAAGTCAAAGACCACGGGGGCATGTCCATCACTGCACAGGTGCTGTAGTGGCACGCCCACCAGTGCCATTATAGCAAGATGCTTGGCCAGCAGTTTATACATACACCACATTTTTCATGTTCTTGATTGTCAGAAATCCCATGGTGTATGTCCGTCAGTGCCACGGGCAACAGAATATATGACAACCAGTGTAGGGGCTGTGGGATTCACACATATGTGTGTCAGGGATCCCAGGGTACATAATCATCAGTGAAGGGATCAAAGCATGCATGTTCAGCATTACAGCAATCAGAAGGTGTGTGCCCACTGATGGAGGGAACACAGGTTTTGCGTGCATTAATGAGAGAAGCCCAGGATGTAAGATGTTTGTGCATGCTTGATGATTAGTACAGGGGTCCAGGGCACATGGTTATCAGTGCAGGGACCCTCATTGATTATGCCCATCATTATTTGACACTTAGGGGCACTTCTAGGTCCCAAACGATCCCTATCACCTTCTTAGTCCCCTAGGGTTCCATACTGTCCCCTGTCATCTTCAGCCTCTGCATGGAACTGCTTAGTGCTCTACTTATAGATAAACACAACAACAACGTGTTGGACGGAGTGCTTGAATTAATCTCAGCCATTGGCAATCATTTGGGGTTACATCCCAGTCCATCGTTTTTCACCCACCATGTCACCTCATTTTGCATCCAGCCATATTCAAATCAGTCTTGACCCTGCTTCAATGGGAACCTCCCAGCCCAAACGGGCAGGTCAGGTCCTCCCTGAACCAGAACACAAACAGCCTGAGACTGATTTCGACATTATTATGGCTCTTCAGCCAGATATAGCTTTTTGCCAGTATTAGAGAGCACAGCACCCACGTCTGGCCATACCCGTTGCACATAGGGCATCACCTGTAACAACAACAAAGCGATGGATGGAATGCTTGAACTAATCTCGACCGCTGGCATGAGCTCGGGCCATATCCCAGTCCATCATTTTTTACCCACCATCCCATCTCAGTTTGGACCCAGCCCTATGCAAATCAGTCTTGATCCTGCCTCAATGGGAACAGTCAGTCTGAACTGACAGGTCAGGTCCTCCCTCAATCGGGACACAAGCAACCTAGGACCGGCTTCACCCTGATTAGTCTGCCCAGCCAGGTATAGCTTGATTCTGGCTGATGAGCCCTAACTAGGATGAAATAGGTCATGGGTTGTTTGTGTTCTGGTTCAGTTAGGACTTTCCCTGGCAGTTTGGGCTGGACTGTTCCCATTGGAGCAGGGTCAAGACTGATTTGCATATGGCTGGGTTCAAACTGAGGTGACATGGTGTGCAAATTAACAATAGTCTAGGATGCGACCTGAGTAATTACCAGTGGCTGAAATTAATTCAAGCATTCCATCCATCACTTCATAGTATACTTTAGTGTGTCGCCCTAAGTGATATGGGTATGCCCAGACTTCAACCCTCTGAACACTGTGTCACTGGAACCAAGCTATACCTGGTTGATGAGCCCTAACTAGGGTGAAACAGGTCCTGGGTTGCTTATGTTTTGGTTCAGGGAGGACCTTGCCAGGCAGTTCGGGCTTTACTGTTCCCATTGGAGCAAGGTCAAGACTGATTTGCATATGGCTGGGTCCAAACTGAGGTGGCATGGTGTGCAAAATAACAATGAACTGGGATGTGACCTCAAGAAATTACTAGTAGCTGAGATTTATTCAAGCACTTTATCCATTACGTTTTTGTATACTTTACTCTTCGTAGATAACAGCATCAAGATTTACCAATATGCTGAAAATACACAATTCTGCTTTAAAGTCTCTTCTGCTTCGGACATCTAATGGCTGAAATACTGCCTGTACCTCATCCAGATCTGGATGTCCTGTGCCTAACTGAAACTCAATCAAGTCAAGACAGAACTCCTGTTATGTGCCAAGAACAAGAAACAGCACAAACCTGGCTCAATGACATGAACATTGACTGCTTTAAACTCTGACTTTCACTGAATGGCAAGTCACTTGGGTTCACCTTGGACACGAACCTCACCCTTAAGGAACACAAAGCCAAAAAACATAGGGGCATATTTACAAGCCCCTATCGCCAACAGAACATCACTTTTTTTGACATTGTGGTGGCGATTGGGCTTCGCCCTATTTACAAGGCTGCATTAAGCCACTTAACGTGGCTTAACGCTGCCTTGTAAATAAGGCACCCTTTAATGCTACACTTAGCATGAAAGGGGTGGGCAATGGGTGTTGCGGTGGGCGTTCTGCCGCAACACCCATTGATTTTGATACTGCCTCTTATTTACAAGAGTAGAGTTAATTGGAGGCAGCGCCAAGATTAAGACCAGGGAAAACCTAGTCTTAACATAGCGAAATGAGGAGAAATGATTCATTTCTCCTCGTTTTTGCTGTTTCTATGTGTGCTGCATTGTGCAGCACACATAAAACAGCAAAACGCCCTGCATGATTGTTTATGTACAGGAAGGTGTACCTTCCTGCACACAAACAATAATTTTAAAAATGACGAGGTGCAACTTCTATGTGTGCTACACAAAGCAGCACACATAGAAGTTACAAATCGGCATTTAAGATTGTTTATGTGCAGGAAGGGACACCCTCCTGCACATAAACAATAACTCCCCACAACGCAGCCTGTGTTGGTGATAGGCAGCTGAAATTAGCGCCAGCGCAGGGGGAAACGCAGGACTGCACTGTATTTTTGTAAATCTGGTGCAGCCCTGCGTTTCAGAAGTGGCAGAGCATGGCGTTAAGCCAAGAAGGCTAAAGCCACGCTCCGTCACTTCTTTGTAAATATGCCCCAAAGTTCTTTCTAAAGAAAGTGAAACCATTTCTTCCAGAAAGTGACATCAGAACCTCTGTTCAAGCTCTCATATTCTCACATTTGGACAGTGGTAATGCCCCTCTACATTGTCTCCCAGTTACCACTTAAGCGAACCCTCCCCTCTGCAGCACTTCTCATCCAGGAGCAGAAGAAATATGATCACATCACACCTATCCTAATGGAACTCCATTGGCTACCCTTGCAGGCCCGCATCTCACAAAGGGCATCTACTGACTCTTCCAAAGATAGGGATGGAACTGTGCTCACCTGGGAAAAAGCAAACTTGCATCATTCTGTGTTGTGGAATGGCTCCTGCTGCACTCCAACCATATGCTTATGCAGATATTTCACGAGTCGAGTCTGGCCAGCTGGGCTGCAAGGTCCTGGTGGCTCTTTGGTGCCTTACTTTCTCAAGGCATTCAGCTGCTCTCCTCACACTGGGAAGTTTCACTTCTTCTGTAGGTAGTAGCTTTAGGCTTCTCCAGTTCCTGGGGTTTGGTCTTAATCCTTAAAGGAAGACAGCATCTGGCAGAGTTCTATCTATGGGGAAGCAATTCCCTGGTGCCAGCAGATTCTCCTTTAGAATTCCAGATGAGTCCTAGACATTGACTCAATCGAGACAGTAATTATCCACATAATAGGGATTCTAACATCAAGTCAGGTCCAACCACACCTGAGCTTTGTTTAAAACTCAAACATTGGGCCAAACAGGTGATAATGCTTTTTCTGGGTATTGGAGAGGTAGGGGTAGAACCTGGTATCAACTGTCAAGGGGTTTTTCCTCTTGGTCGATACCAGACAAGTTCAGTCAAAGTACCCAAGCTGCCAGACAACAACATCCAAAAACACAGGAAAAGAGGGATTGTAAATCAGACTGAGTGAATAACAGAAACTGGTTCTGCAAGGGAGCAGTTGAACATTTCACCAGACACCTTGAGAGTTTTGGGTCTGGGATCCAGGAGCAAGGAATCATGAGGTTGGCACATTCACAGGAGAGAATGAAGACAATCTGAAGGTGATGCACCATTTGGCAAAGGCACACACAGGTCTCAATGATCACCATGTATTCACACTGTTTACATAGTTTCTGATTCCAAATACATGTGAAACCGGAAAAAGTCAAAACAACGCGGTCAGAGCCACGCATGTTCCGACAACGCAAACGCCACCACGCTTGCCTTAATCACACATATGCCTTACCCACACATATGTGTGGTTAAGGAAGTGCGCTGTCTAGCTGCTGCTGGTCGGAAGCAGGAAGGATAGGGAGAGGATGCAGTGAGGTAAGTGGGGCTGGGCCGGGTTTTGGTGGGTAGTCTGTAATGGTTGGAGGGGTTAGTTTTCAGGGTTGGGGGGGTCGGGTAGTTTTTAGGGCTCTGGGGTCAGGGTAGTTTTTTAAATTAGGGTTTAGGGTTTTAGGTCTCTGTGCAGTGGAAGGGGTTGGGGTAGTTTTAGAGACAATGCTGGGGTGGGGTTAGTGTAATTTAGGCCTTAGGGTGGGGGGAGAGGGGGTCTAAGTAGTGTCAACCTTAGCCGTGCATACCCCCTTACCATTTATGCCTTTACCACAAAATTACGTGGTAAAGGAATGCGTAGTTAAGACACATTCATGGTTCGGGTTGTGTGGTAGAGGCATGCGTGGTTTAGCCATGCATGCCTCGATCATACAACCATGTGAAACACACCACACACAACAAGCCATTGAGGGAGTAAATTACAAAGGGCTGTATAGATTTTCAAGAGAGACACTCGAATGCCTTCTTCTTTAGGTCCTTTAGGGTTACATATTTGGTGATTCCCCCAGGCCAGCAAAAACGTGTTTCCCAACTCAAATGAAGATCTGAATAAAGGAGTAGATGTGTTCCTCAAAGTCATAGATTCGGGGTACCTTGGGGTATGGTTCACAACAAAGAGACCTTTAACTACTGAATTTGGAACAAATGGTGCCATTGTTTCCCTCCCTAAATTGCCACTCAGCTGGTAAGTCAGGCCATCCAAGAAAAACCTCTCTGTGTCAACTACTTTGGTGGTAGAACAGGGAGCTATAGCTGTGCCACTATTGTCTCCTGTTTTCATGATTCTGAGGAGCCTGTCTATGGACAGCTTGTAAGCTGGCTGGCAAAAAAGCTTGAAACGTGAGCTATGCTGCAGCACATTCACTTTTGGACCACCAAGCTGTGTGCATGAGTACAGAAAACTCACTGTATGGGATATAAAGCAGCCAATAAGCCCTGTAGCTCAGGATCCTGCTGTGTGAGTGCAGGCCTTTTTGGACACCTGTGTACCTGCTGAGTATGTTTTTTGATTTGAGTTTTAGTTAGCACTCTCATCAGATGTTTCCCCCTCAGAGGATCGCTCCATCTGAGATCTTTCTAGGTGGGCTGTCTCCTCACCTCAACAAGATTATTCCCCAGCATGCAGGACAGGAAGAAGTCGTTCCACACACCAACCATCAATTTCTCTTTTTTATTTACTTTCTCCAGTTATAATTTGTTAAAGGGTGCAAGAAAGTTACCCAAACTACCAATTTAGCAATGCTTATGTGCACCTTGATTTGCTTATGGGTATGATAAGCCCATGGTCATAGTGCCTTAAAATCACAGAGACCAAGGCCACAATGACCTTGTAAATAGGATGAATAGAGGTGTTTTTGGGTGTTGGACATTTAAAATGTTGTGTATAATAAATAAATCTACCATTCTTCACGAGCCCCATTCTAAAAGTCTAAATCTGTTGTCTGCGCTCAGTGACACACACATAGGCCTACTAAGGATGAACCTTTAGAGTTTGTTCATGGCCATGAAACACTGAAAGTGGGAAATCCCCTTGGTTACTGATATCAAACTTGAACTACCTGCTCATCTATCTGAGTTATTAATCAACAGAAATCCAGAAAACATTTCAAGCTATGCCAGCTTCCCCTATTAACCATACAGACCAAAAATTAACATTTGGGGCAGATCTACGGTGGTAATCGTTTGCGATTACCAAATAGCGAATTTTTACGATTCGCTATTTGGTAATTGCAAACACCAATGTAAAAATGTGTCTTTGACTCATTTTGCGATTTCCAGTGGGTCACAAACAGACCTACCTCATTAATATTCATGAGGTAGGTCTCGGTTTGCGACCTATTGGGAATCGCAAAAATCAAAGGGATGGTGGTCTGCTGGGGTCAGCAGACAACCATGTCTGTGAATACTTTTCAATAAAGCAATGTTTTTTTTTTAAATGTAGCCCGTTTTCCTTAAAGGAAAACGTGATACATTTTAAAAAAATGAAAAGTTTTCTTTTCAATTTTTAATAGGAGACAGTGGTCTTTGGGCCACTTCCTGCTCTTAAAAACTGTTTTTACAAACATTCACAGAGGGGAAGGGGTCCCTTGGAAACCCCCTCCCATTTGCGAATGGGTTACCACCTACTTGAAGTAGGGGGTAAAATGCAAATGTTTTGCGACTGCATTTCGGTTGCAAAACCTTCAAACATACCACTGCGATTTGGTACTAATAAGGGACACGCCCCTAAACACGCCCCTTCCTAATACCAAATCGTAAACCCAATTTGTGATTTTGTAATAGGTTACCGAATCACAAATTGGGCCTCTATACTTTGCAAATTAAAAGGCATTTTTCAACAGGCCAGATTCTATGAATCAGGCCGTTTGTGAACAAGAGAAAGCTTTGTACATCATGCCCTTGGTTCCTATTAGAACATTTTTCTGGGCACACCTTCTGATAAGTGTGTTCTTTATAAATGACCAAGTATTCTAAGGCCATGTTATAATGCTCTTTCCCAAGTGCTGTCTTCATTATCCTCTCTTGAGTGAACTCTTCTCCACGGTCTTACAAGACCATGTTTTATCTTCACTTTTGCACTCTCTCTCTGTTAGGTCTTCCAGAAAAGATTGAATGGATCATTGGATTTCTATCGAAGATGGCGTGACTACAGGCAGGGATTTGGTCAAGCTGATGGAGAGTACTGGCTAGGTAAGTACAGCAGCTGTAAATCGTCAATAGAGGCTAACACTGTCTTTCTTTATTAATACCCCTCCCTTTGTTTCACCCCTGGCTGAAGACGTGCTCCCATGTGTACTAGACACCCATTGAGATTCATTACTGTGAGTGCCGGTCAGCACATCGCATTGTCGAGCCCTAACCAGGGTCAATGGCACCTACGTCCCACCCATTCTTTACTGAGGCTGGGCGCTGGGTGTTGATCCTCTGACACAGTGTGTGATCTGGGAGGAAGGCCTTATGGGGGACTTATTTGCTGCCTATTCATTTTCTTCAACATTGAGAATCCTAGAACTACACAGCTGTCTGCTTAATATAGTCCATATGGTATGTACAGCAATTCTCATCTTTCATGGCACACTGGAAGCCACCCACGCAGCCAGAAAAAACCTGGTACAGAAATCGAGATCCCCCCCTAGCCTTGAGTGAAGGTTGCTCTTGAGGCGAGAGGAATTGTGGGATGATCCTTGTACTGCTGCTCTGGGTGAAAGCCTGAGTGTCCGAAGAGAAGAAACCTGCTGCCAGTGTCTTTGGTGGAGTTGGCATGCCTGTCTAACCCAAGGGCCTACTCTGCTCGGATGCAGGGGGGACTTCTGCCTCCATTCATGGCAGAGTCTGTGCTAAGACCTCACCAAAGATTTTTACAATGGAAATTATGAGCAAAAAACCTAAGATACATATATTTCTTCTAGTTTGTGAGTGTCAGAGTGGAAGTCTGGAAGCTCTTTACTTTTGGGTGGGAGAGACTGTTCAGTCACGAGTGCCCAGGCTAGAACAGAATCTGCCCAAGTTAATCCAGACAGCTCAGATCTCCATCTCCCTGGCTCTCCTAGAAACAAGGTCCCCTTGGTAGAAACTCAAGCTAGAGAACACACCGAATCCTGTCTCCTAAGTTGCCTCTGAAGCCACCAGGACTCTTATGACTGGTTCTAGGCCCTGTTCCTAAACACTGCCATGCAGTTGACCTCATGTTAACTGTTACTCTTTCCTGCTACTGCAGACCATCCAACTTCACTTTGACTAACAATTTTGACAGAAATTTGAGTAACATTAAATGAAAACATAGATTTTTTAATGAATTCTAGCAATACCTGAGCATTCAGACTGAATTTTAAAATTTAGTGATTAGGTTTTTTAAAAACTTTGAAATGGATATCCTGGATATAAATTTTTCTGTATTACCTTTATGTGTATTTCTTATTTTAATGTGTCACTGACAAACGTCCCTGCCTTGTAGTAATGTACAAGTTTCTGCCTAGCCTCTTTGTCTGACTATTGACAACCCCTGGTCCATTGCAGGTCTTCAGTACATTCATCTGCTGACCCTGCAGAGAAAGTATGAGCTAAGAATTGATCTGGAGGATTTTGAGGGCAATACCACATCTGCCAGCTATGCTGAATTCTCTGTCTCCCCTGGGGCCATCAATGCTGCTATGGACGGCTACACTCTACATGTGGCTGGGTTTAGTGATGGAGGTGCAGGTAAGGCTATAAAGCGTGTCAGAAGCTTTCGTGACGATCATATCGACAATATGATGTGGTGTCCTCTGCTGGCTTTACAGTGATGCCTAGACCTTAGATTTTCTATTTTTTCCATTCAATGCACCACAGCATCCAAATCTGCAGCACTGCAAAATGCCCGTAGAGAAATTTGGTGCCGCATTGCCTCACGCTAGCTCCAGGGCAAACCCTTAGCAAATCTGGGCCCTAGCGCGACTAAGTTTACCACCTATATTAAGAAATCACAAAAGATATAGGAATAGATTTAGCAGTAGCAGCACGTGCTGCCCTGAAAAGAGCAGGGCCTGGGGCAAAAAGCTCCAACTGCTCCCCCCTTGTGAGGGAATTGAAGGCAGCTCATAAAAGAAAGTCATAAGCAATGTTCTGTCCCAGGGTATTCTGCAACATTCTTTCAGGTTGGTGGATAAAAATTCTGTTATAACGAGAGGCCACTGTCGCAGATGTAGAAATCAGAAAAGTAAGGCTTTGGCAAAAACCAGAACAATGATTGCTTGTCTGATCCTAATTAAAAGGATGACGTTGTTAATTAGCCACAAAACATTTAAAATAAGAATAACATCGAAATATTCAGGGAATGTTCTTCTATAATCAGTACAAATACAAAGGAACATGCCCTCTTTCCACTCTTACTTATAGGGACATTTCAGGGCCATCTCCCAAACCCAAGTAAGAGTATGTAAAAGAGTTCCCCTGTAGTACTACTTCTTATAGTCACATAGGCTGTTGTGAAGGAGCCCCAAATTCTTTTAACAAAGATGTACAACTTTTTTCAGGAGTATAAAAGTCGCGTATCCCAACAATTTCCAGACTTCTAAAAGGCTGAAAAGTCCATTAGGAATTTCGAAAAATGATCCAGGTGTTACTGAAGCGCCATGACGGTTTTTTTCCAGACGTTTACATCATTTGGAATTGTTAATCAAAAAGTTAAAATGATCGAACAGTTGAGATGGTAATTGCAAAATGTCAGGGCTACTGAGAAGTCTGGAAACCTGAAATTGCTTATTAGTGGGTTTTAAAAGTTGTTTTTAATTACAATATTACCTCCAGGTGACATGAAATTCTCACCTTTCACTTGGAAATGAATATGATGATGGACAAAAAAGTGCACAAATGTTTTGTTCAATTTCAATCCCACTAATTTGTTGGCAGGAAAATGTTGCAACGTTGTCAGTTTTTTTCTCAAATTTGACTTGTTAGAAGGAAGGTGTCCTATTATGCTGAGGCACAACTGCATTCAGAAACGTTTTGAAGCACTTGGTGCATAATTGTTCAGAGCGTTGGCACTGACTGTGTGGAGGGAGAGGGATTGTGCTCTTTTCTCACTGCAGAGGGGGTTCGTTCAGGGGTGTAAGGCAGGACATCGCAGTCCCCGTGGCGCAGGGAGGCCCCCAAATCTGCAAAAGGCCCAATCGACATATGGGAGGATCTTGGGCCCTTCATCACATTCTGCAGGGGGGCCCCATGATTTTGCGTTACGCCTCTGGGTTAATTCACCTCACTCAGGACAAAGCCACCCGTGCTTCCCCCAGCAACAACCATTTATTGAGGATCTCTCGAATGTAATGTTAGCCACAAGGTAAAATGGCGACTGGTCCACTTCAGGTAGATCCTTAACGCCTCTCTCTAGTCAGCACGGAAGAGTAAATTCTCCGGCCCAAAATGTGCATTAATACTCATGAATATGGCCTGTGGAGGGCGAGTTCTGGTGTCATTGTTGCTCGACCCGTGCATGGTATGTGCAACTTAACCCTTCACCAGGCCCAATTTGTAATATTGACTTTTATTTTTTTATTGCATATTTTATATATCGCGAACTCGACCCGAAGGTATTGGAGCGCTTTACATGAGCACCGGTTACTTACACGTTCAGGGACATTAAGTGATTTGCCCAGAATCACAGGATGTGGCCGCGACCCCGAGGCTCGAACCCTGGTTTCCAGCACCAAAGTCGGCAATTTAGCTGACAGACCACATTCTCTTCCAGTCAGTTTGGCAGTCTCTGCAGCTGGTAAACTAGTTTACTGAGGGTCAGTGCATCTGTAGCAGACAATATGAGCACCGTTGATTAATAGTAATATTTTAAATGTGCCATCTAGATATACGGATAAGTAGATAAATACATTAAATTGAGTTTATCGGATAGAAAGGCTGGAAAATTGAGCCCTTACATCCTTACCATCGGGTAAAACGCTGCCCTTTGCATGCAGTAACCGCTGTATTAAACCTCAGACTTTTAACTGTTTTGACCAGTTCTGGTATATTTGGTAAAGATTGCAGGAGTCAAAGTGGGGTCACAGGAACTCCTCTGAACGTGAGCCAATTTATTAACATTGTAATTCAAATATGAACCATTTCATAGAGCACACGCCACAAGTTAAAATGTGTCTTGGAGAACAGGTATTATTGTTATTATTGTTATTTTTAGTAGTAGTACATGGTACTCATGTTTATGACATTCAAATGATGAAAGGATGAGTAAGCCATCTGGGAATTAAACTAAAGACATGCAGAGAATTCACAGATCTCTGAGCCCGGTGAAAGTAGCATGCCTGCTTGATTAACCTAAAGTAAGGTAGCTCAAATGGGGGAGTGTTGCATTGGTCTTACTGCGAGGTAGGATAAGCTCAACTTTTCAGTCATCGAAGGTTGAGCTGTTATATTATATTGATTTGTATAGTGCACTAATCACCTGAGCAGGTTTCCAGGTGCTTGGACTGGTGTGTAGGTGTGTGGTCCCCAAAAGGCTTATATGAAGAGCCAGGACTTCAGCTTCTGGTGGAACTCAAGAAATGAGGAGGAGGCTGTAATGTGTTAAGGTGGGCCATTCCATGTCTTGGGTGCAATGTAGGAGAATGAGCAACCTCTAGTTTTGCTTTTGCGGATGCGGGGAATGTGTGCGAGTGAGAGTGAGGCAGAGCGTAGGTGTTTGGTAGGTTGGTGAAAGTGTATGTGGCTGATCAGGTATTCTGGTCCTGTGTTGTGTAGGGCTTTGTATGTGTGTGTGAGAACATTGAATTGGCTGTGCTTGTGAATGGGGACCCAGTGAAGCTTCCTGAGGTGTGGTGTGATGCGGGTGCGGTGTAGGAGGTCGAGTATGAGGCTTGCGGTGGTGTTGCAAATGGTCTGGAGTCTGTGAAGGAGTTGTTTGGAGATTCCGACATGGAGAGTGTTGCCGTAATCCAGCCTGCTGGTGATGAGTGCTTGTGTGACAGTCTATCTGGTGTTCTGAGGCAACTATTTGAAGATCTTCCGCAGCTTGCATAGGATGTGGGAGCAGGAGGTGCACACTCCGTTGACATGAGCTGGCATGTTGAACTAGTCATATAGGATGTTCCCTAGATAATTCTTGCATGGCCTGTGGGCATGGGTATTGGTCTCTGACGGCCACCAGGTGGAGTCCAATAGGGAGGTCTTGTTGCTGAAGACCAGTACTTCCGTCTTGTTGGAGTTGAGCTTCAGGCAGCGGGTTCGCATCCATTCTGCTACCATGATCATGCAGTTGATGAAGTTGGTTCTGGTGGTAGTTGTCTTGTCCGTCAGGGAGAGGATGAGTTGTGTGCCGTCGGCGTAGATGATGGTGATGTCTTATGATCAGATGATGTTGGCGAGCAGTGTCATGTATGTGTTGAAAAGGGTGGGGGCTGAGGGACGTTCCCTGTGGGACTCCGTATATATGTTTCTTGGTCTCTAATATGAAGGGCAGTAGCCCAACCCGTTGGGTTCTTCCTGTGAGGAAGGAACAGATCAATTTGAGAACTGATCCCTGTATGCCAGTCTCGTGGAGCCTTCCGATGAGGGTGTTATGGGCGACAGCAGGTAACGGAAAGGTCCAGCAGAGTGCGAGCCGCTGTTTCTCATCGGTCCAGGGTGATTCAAATCTTGTCTGGCCGCAATGAGTGCTGTTTCGGTGCTGTGGTTCTTTCTGAATCCTGATTGAGTGTTGTCTAGAAGATGGTGAACATCGAGGTGGGTTGTGAATTGCTTGTTATTGCCTTCTCAATCCCTTTGACTGGGTAGGGAAGCAGGGAGATGGGTGGAAATTTGCTCAGTTGATTCTGGTCGGCTGTGGGCATCGTCTTCTTGAGTAATAACAGCACCAGATAATTAAGCACCTAAAGGTGGTTCATTTTGTGGATGACTCCACATAAATGTTATCATGAGATGTGGTGTAAGAATTGAAGTGGAAATAACGATGTGTAAATGTGCATGTAGGTACGGTAGAGTAGGTTGTTGGCCCATGCTCAGAATGATTCAAATGTACATTTCTGTGTTCATTCCCGCAGGTGATTCGTTAACACCACACAGTGGTGCAAAGTTCTCCACTTTGGACCGTGACCAGGACATACATGTCCAGCACTGTGCGCAGTATGCCAGGGGAGCATTCTGGTACCACAATGAGGGGTGCATCACCGCAAACCTGAATGGGCGTTACCTGGGGCCTAAGCCCAAGTCAGCCCTGGAAATTGGTTTTACCTGGTCTTCCTGGCACGGACCAGACTATTCACTGAAGAGGAGCGAAATGAAGATCCGACCTGTGACAGCAATTAATGGGGAAGCATTGGCTTAACAGCAATTTTTTATATGTCATTGATCATTTCATTTTAATCTAGTTCATTTGTTTGGATAGATACAATATTCATAGGCCCGAGTGACTAACCATATAATCAATCATACATCACACAGAAGGTACTGAAATTCATCAACCTGTGTAAATCATTATGAGATATTTGTAACCAAAACTCTGTCGTTCCCAGTGTTTTTTTTGTAAAGATTTTATTGAATCAAGGAAAGTGACAAATAAAGGAACATTGCATTACAAATTTATAAATATTGATTATAACATAGAGTTACGTGCCGCTGCCTACGGGACACACTGCCAGATTTTAAAGCATTTTTAAGCATTTTAATCTTCATTGAAAACTTTACTTACATGTATTGAATTTGTTGTGCTCTCTGTTAATTGCCGATTCCGCTTGGGCTTCGTTTCTGGCCCAGTCACTTTTTGGTGTGACGTGTGCCTGGGTACCCTATTACAGCGGAGGGGGGGTGGAGTCAAGGCTGCTACCAGCTATTTCATGCCGGTTGCAGCGCGGGAGCGGGCACTGTCAATCAATCAATCAGAAGTTTGTTAAGCGCAGCTACTCACCCGTAAGGGTCTCAAGGCGCTAGGGGTAGGGAGGGTGCAGGATCCATTCCATCAAGGAGGGGGTCTGTCGAAGAGCCTGGTTTTGAGGTTTCTTGCAAAGATGGGGAGCGATGTTGTCTGTCTGAGGTGGAGCGTAAGGGCGTTCCAGGCTTTGGCCGCGAGGAAGGAGAAGGAGCGGCCTCTCGATCTGGTCTTTCTGGTGCGGGGGACCATGGCGTAGGAGAGCTGGGCTGATCGTAGGGTCATTTGGGGTGCGTGGAATTTGAGTCGGCTGTTCAGGTATGCTGGTCCGATGCTGTGGAGGGCCTTGTGTGCGTGGGTGAGTATCTTGAAGGTGATTCTCACCTCGACGGGGAGCCAGTGGAGTGTGCGCAGGTGCTGGGAGATGTGGCAGTGTTTTGGCAGGTTGAGGACCAGTCTTGCGGCGGCGTTCTGGATGTTCTGTAGCTTGCGGGTGAGGTTTTTGTTTATTCCGGCGTAGAGTGCGTTGCCGTAGTCGAGTCTGCTGGTGACCAGGCGTGAGTGACGGTCTTTATATGTTCGTGTGGGATCCATTTGAAGATCTTACGAAGGAGGCGGAGGGTGTGGAAGCAGGAAGACGAGACGGAGTTGATCTGGCGGTCCATTTTGAACTCAGAGTCCAGGGTGATTCCCAGGTTGCGTGCGTGGTCCGTGGGGCTTGGCGGGTTTCTGAGGGCGGGGGGCCACCAGGTGTCGCTCCAGGCATCGGGGTTTGGGCCCCTGATGAGAACTTCTGTTTTGTTGGTGTTTAGTTGTAGTTGAGTTACGTGCCACTGCCTACGGGACACACTGCCAGATTTTAAAGCATTTTTAAGCATTTTAATCTTCATTTAAAACTTTACTTACATGTATTGAGTTTGTTGTGCTCTCTGTTAATTGCCGATTCTGCTTGGGCTTCGTTTCTGGCCCAGTCACTTCCTGGTGTGACGTGTGCCTGGGTGCCATATCACAGCAGAGGAGGGGTGGAGTCAAGGCTGCTACCGGCTATTTCATGCCGGTTGCAGCGCGGGAGCGGGCACTTTGAGTAACGTGCCGCTGCCTACGGGACACACTGCCAGATTTTAAAGCATTTTTAATCATTTTAATCTTCATTTAAAACTTTACTTACATGTATTGAATTTGTTGTGCTCTCTGTTAATTGCCGATTCCGCTTGGGCTTCGTTTCTGGCCCAGTCACTTCCTGGTGTGACGTGTGCCTGGGTGCCCTATCACAGCGGAGGGGGGGTGGAGTCAAGGCTGCTACCGGCTATTTCATGCCGGTTGCAGCGCGGGAGCGCAGCGGACACCCACAGCCGGCACGCCGGCTGCGCGCCAAAGGCGCGCCAAAGGCAAGCCCGTCTGTGCCCGTCTGCGGACGGACGGGGCCAGGGGCCAGGGGCCAGTCACTATGCCCGAATCATAGCCTATTCCTCAGCTGATCTTAAACAGCTTCACTCTGATAATCTTATACCCAATCCCCCCACCTTTACCAGCTTGGTCAAGCATGGAATCATGGCTACTAGAACATCTTTCCCCGAACTACTTTGCCCCATTCATAGTGCAGGTCCTCCCCAGTCACAGGATAGAAATGGACCTCAGAGGCTATCTGTCTTATACCTGAACACCCGTTCCATGGTAAAGCACCAACTAGACATTCTTTATTTATTAGAGTCCGAGCAGCCTGATATCCTTCTGTTAACTGAGACCTGGCTCTCTCAGGACTCCTCCCCTGACATCCTGGCAGCCTTACCCAAGGACTACTATATTCTCCAAGCCAACTGCCCCCAGGGGAAAGTGGGAGGAGGAGTAGCCGCCATAATACATCATGACCGGAAATTTACTGCACTAGTACCTCTAGATCTACCGTCAGTAGACAACCTTGTTGTTAAGCTAGAATCTGACGCATCCCCTCTGATCTGTGTTTTGCTCTACAGGCCCCCTTATAGTATGCCTCTATTCCCACAATCCCTGGGCGAACAGGTAGCTCACCTTATAACTAACTATGCAAAAATCCTGCTGATTTGTGATTTCAACTACTGGGCCAGCAACATATCGGGTGGTCCCCAATCCGCCAAACTATCCGAGCTACTCACAGGACTAAACCTCACTCAGCAGGTATCCTCTGCCACACATAATAAAGGGCACACACTTGATCAAGTTTGGACATCCAATCTGTCGGTCACACCCTGCACATGGCCTTATCATTACTTAATTAGATTTACCATCTATAACATCACCATGGCCAAAACCCCTACCACTGAAGGGGGCACAGCAAGGAACTGGAATAAAATTGCCAAAACTTTATTCCTCAATTCATTGTCCAACACTGTCCCGCACAATCAATTATCCATTAATCTTAGCGCCGCAAGTTTAACAGCATGGCTGTCAGCTGCTAGCAACAAACATGCACCTCTCAGGAAAACAAATCTTGCCCGACGTCATGAAGCACAGAAATGGTTTTCTGCCTATCTCAAAGCCCAGAAATTATCTCTCCGGCAATTTGAAAGGAGGTGGAGATGCGATTACTCACCTGAGGACAAAAGGATCTTTTTAGATGCAATGAAAATTTATTTAAAAAGCTATTCTGACCGCCAAAGCTGCCTGCTTCTCTTCTAAAATCTTAACTGCCACTAATAAATCTAAAGAAATCTTCTCAATTGTTCACGAGCTGTCCAATCCTGACAGAGTCGCAATAAAACCCACTCCCTCTCAAAGCCTTTGTAACTCCCTGAATACCTTCTTTATTGAAAAGATTATGAAAATCAAGGACAGCATTCCGACATGCCCCAACCCTGAGGCTAGCCTTATTGCACCTAAAAACCTAAAAACCCTTGCATCTTTAATCAATTTCCAAAATAAAATCAGGCTCCCCCAGGGATTGCTGCCCCCCCGGCATCCTGAAAGAAATATTCACCGCTCTTCCCGGACCAGCCCTTTGCCTCCTGAATGAGTCACTGGCCCAGGGCCGTGTACCCGAGACCTTCAAGGAGGCAATTGTCGTCCCCCTCCTGAAGAAACCAGGAGCTGACCCTCAAACCTTGACGAATTACCGCCCTATATCCCTACTCCCATACCTGGCTAAGGTCTTGGAAGCCTATGCGACTAAATGCTTATCTGTATTCCTGGAACAGTCTGAATATCTTGATCCCCATCAGGCAGGGTTCCGCCCAGCACATTCTACTGAGGCCGTTATACTGTCGGTATTGGATACTCTCCGGATGGAGGCCGACAGGGGCTCCCCGCAGGCCCTAATATTGCTGGTTCTCTCTGCAGCTTTTGACACGATCGACCATGGTATATTGGTCGGTCGTGTCAGAGATGCAGGGATTCAGGGATCAGCCCTAGACTGGATAAGTTCTTTCTTGGAAAACCGCTATCAATCGGTTCGCATTGCTCAGTTCACTGCTCCAAAGATGAGGACCACATGTGGAGTGCCATAGGGTTCATCACTTTCCCCCCTCCTGTTCAATCTTTATCTTCTCCCACTGATTCGAGCCTTGAAAGAGAGGAAGGTCTGCACCTTCAATTATGCTGATGACTTCCAACTAATACTCTCCATCAGCAACTCCCCTGACTCTGTCCGCAATTTCCAGACCACCATGCTGTTTATCAGCGAGTGGATGAACTGCAATCACTTAAAACTCAACCCGGATAAAACTGAGCTAGTCCTAATCGGGGGCAGCTATAATCCTTGGAGCCCACACTTTTGGCCAAGAGAATGGGGTCAGTCCCCCTCTCCATCTGCCTCAGCCAAAAGTTTTGGAGTTACAATTAATTGTGATCTCACCATGAAGTCCCAAATAGGATCAGTGATCTCAACTTGCTTCTATCAGCTGAGGAAAATAAGAAAGATCAGGAGATTTCTCTCCCAGCCAGCCCTGATCCAGGTGGTTCTTGCCATGGTTATGTCTCATAATGATTATGCCAATTCCCTATACTTCGGCATCCCACTCTACTTGGTCAAACGACTGCAACTGGTTTAGAACCAGGCTGCAAGACTGATTTTTCAACAACCTAGGCATCAACATGTTACCCCCCTCATGAGGAAGCTGCACTGGCTCCCCATCACCCAGCAATGCGCCTTTAAGGTATGCTGTCTCGTCTTCAAGTCTCTGAATGGAAAGAGCCCTAAATTTGTCGATAGCCTTATCCAAAAGCACTTACCCTTGCGCAATTTGCGCTCAGCCCACAAGCACCTTCTGTCTACTCCCTCTTTTAAAATGAAACACTTGGGCAGCGCTAGGTTTGCCGTCTTAGCTCCAAGATATTGGAACTCTCTTCCCTTTGAAATCCGATCCTGCACTGATCTCTTGAGTTTCAGGAAGCTCCTTAAGACCTGGCTGTTTACTCAAGCCTACGAGTAAGTCCCCTGGGCTTTGGCACCCCTCAGAGTAGCGCCATGAAACCAATCCAGTGTACATGCGCTTTATAAAATTTTTTAACATAACATATATGAGAATATTTTAGTGAAAAAATAGAAAAGAGCAAGTTTAAGATGCAATGTAATATAAAATATTGAGTTTTTTTTAGATAAGATCCCTAATGGATTAAGCTGTGGTGTCTAAAAGAGCCCATGCATAAATGGTAATAGGATCATATGGTCCCCTTAAATTTCAATCAGGCTTAGCGGGATTGAATGGTCTAAAGCCAAAATGAAAGATGCAATGTTACCAAATTGGCGATTTGCAAACTTGTTTTAATTCAACCATTTGGGAGGAGATTGGCTGAATCCTTTAAGGAAAACATTTGTCACATTGTCTGTACATGCCCAGCCCTAATGGCGGAGTGTAAAGGACTGTTGAGGCAGTTTTTTATTAGAAATCCCATAAGTACATGTCAGCAAGCAGTTAAAGTCTGTCACTAAGGGGATGATTTGAAGTTTTGTGGCAAATTCCTGAAGTTTATGTCTATTGCTGAGTCAAAACTAGCACATTTTTAGGTATAACAGGAATTGTTGGTGGTACATGTAGTGTGCATGAGATGACTATGTTTCTATTTATATTGTGTTAAAAAAATTATATGAATTGGGGACCTAATCAAGTATGATTGTTATTGGTTTTACCCTTAACTGTGAACGTTTATAGTAAAGTACGATTGATCATATTAAACTAGGAAGTTTTTACTTGTCGCTCTGCTATCATACGAATAGTTTTAATGTGAAGTAAGACATTTAAGAAAGGCACGTAACACTTTGTTTTGACAATTTTGCACAAATTTGACATTCATGGTAACAACATTGCCTGTTGAGATATTTTAAATGCAATTATATTAAACTGGAACAACAAGGTCCATGCTCAGTAATACTTTGAACATTAAAGCACTTTCTCTCCAACACTTAATAGGGCAAAGTTAGCAGGATTATATTCCATAGTTGGTGGTTTTAAAATGTGGATCATTATTATGTGACATATGACTCAGGTTAACGATTTCTCCGTATTACATGGGTTGAGATTTAATTAAGTAAATCTCTTCTTTTCCACAGGATTTTTTGATGTATTGGATGAGGTTTTTAACTGGTGATCATATTGTGATGTATTGTACGTTTTAATTAACTGAACAATAAAGTATTACTTACTTAAAACAAAAAGAGAAGAAGAGAATGAAAAGAAAGAAGAAAGAAAAGGAGGCAGAATAACAAAGGAATAGAGATTTCTGATGGCCTTATAAAATTACATATGAAGAAACATTAAATAGAGCAAAATTTAAAAAAAAGACTAGTATTATTCAATACAATAGTGTAAATGAATTGTAATAAAATATGTCATAAGAAAGTATACAGTCAATCAAAAGAGGGCAAATGTCCCTTAGCGGAGGGTATTAAGTAGTTAGTAAGCGGCATCCATAGTTGAGTGCGCTTGATAAATAACTGCAACAAATCAGTCTTATAGCTGTCTAGTCTATGGTGATAACAAACTGAATTCCACCAGGATAAAAGATTGAGATTGTTGGTGGACTTCCAATTGGAGGTGTTAGTAGATATAGCTATGGATGGCAGGAGGTCAAATAATTTTCCAAGTGTCTTATGCAAACTCCAAAGTTCATGAGCACTTTCTAAGAACAAAAGATTTTGTGAAAAAGGTACGTGAATCTGGGTGATGTCAGTAATGTGATTCCAAATTCCAACCCAAAAGGCAGATAAAGTTGGACAGGAAAAGAACATGTGGAAATCGGTACCTGGGTGAGTGTGGCAATGCCAGCAGGTGTCATGTTGCGTAAGTTTGAGTTTAAAAACTCATTTTTCTTTATTATTGTGTATGAAAGCACTTTCAAATATGTGAGTTCAGAATACCAGCTGGACAAAACCCTATTGTGTTTGATTTAATAGACTATAATGTTGCTCTATAGTAATCTGGGCCAGTACAGGATTTACATGGCAATTGTCTTGCCTTCTTAATTCAGCAATGGTTCATGTTTAAAAAATATCACTTTTGGGGGCATGGCCAGCAGGGAAATGGAGTAGACGCATACCTCTGCAGCTCTGCTCAGTATCTGTTTCCAATGCAGCTAAAGAAGCCCATCGACTGCGGGTCCTGGGCACCCACCAGTGGCGGTTTCTGTCCAAGGTCATCGGTGTTCCTCCCCCTTTAATTTCACCCTCAGGGAAGGCCATTACCTAAATAAAAGCAAAGACTTTAAATTTGCTTCTTTAAAAAAAAACATAGTCACACATCTCTTGCTTGATTGGCACTCACCGTCCTTGTTTGTTGCTGTGATGATGACTTGTCATGACACACTGCAACAGACACGCCCAAAGTCTATAGTGTTTGGCGGGCTGATGATCTCTCAGCCCCAAGGCCTATGAGGTCATCAGCTCGGCAAAGACATAGCACTAAGGACCAGTCTCCACTCCCTAATAAGGGATCAAATAAGCCCAGGGCATTTTAGACTAAAGCCCCGGAGCGCTGGCGCTTCACGTCAATCAGGGAGTGGAGAGCATGGTCACCCCACCCTTTCTTAACTCATCACAGGGGGTTGGGGATCTGTGACAAATTGGGAAAGGGTGTGGTCAACTGCAGGCGGGAAGCCGAGAAATTGAGTCTGTGTAGTTTGTCATCAAGACTTTTGAAGATACACTGCACAGACTTGAGGTGTCTGCTTCCCGCCGCACTGCAGGACTGTGGACGTCATTTGAGCTCTAGTGTTTGTGGCTTTACTGGCAGCCAGAAGTCAAGGTGGGGCCCACTGAAAGTGCATGTGCCAGTGTTGGCCTGCCCTTTAAGTCCCCTTCAGTCACGACCGTGCCCTACAGCCCCCAATCCTGTGAGTGCAGTGGACCACCAGGCGTTGGTAAGTAAAACAGTCTTGTTTAAATTTCAGTAATGGTCACTCAAATCAAATCAAAATATTCTTTATTCGGTTATTTTTCTATAACCATAAAAGAGTGTATTGAACATACAATAAAATAATAAACAATAATATCTGTAATTAAGAACAATGCACATTGGTTTTACAGGAAATCGCAAAACAAAGGGGTCTATTACGATGGCGGTCGGATGTCCACCGCCGGGCCGGCGGTGGACATCCGCCCGCGACCGCAACCAAGAAAACGGCCAGTCAAATTAGGATCGCGGCGGTGGGAAATTCCGACTGCTGCTTTTCCGCCGGTTGCCATCCACACTCCTGCCTGGTGGACGGAGCAGGACCGGGATAATGGTGGCGGTGCAGAGCAGGCTCCGCCGGCAGAATTATGATGCCGGCGGTAGCCAGCCTTTCCTCAGCAGTCACACCGCCATGGAAAGGCATGATGAGATTGTCTTCCGGGGGGCCCGTTGCGGGCCCCCAATGTTTGCGGGGGTGTGGGTGCACTGGGGGGTTTCCATGGTCCCCCCCTACATTTCCCTGTACCAGGTGGCAGGCACTGTGCAGTGCCTGCCAGGCAGTGAGGGAAATGCAGGACATGCTCCTTTGGACATCACGGCGGTGCTGCGGGCAGCAGCAACCGCCGCAATGTTAAGGCCCGCGATCCGACCGCCGTGGTTGGATTTCGACCGCGGGTCATCGTAATTCGACCGGCGGTGATGTCGTGGTCCATGCGGGCGGTCTTTTCCCGCTACCATGGAGGTCGGAGAGGTTTTCCGACCGCCATCGTAATAGGCCCCAAAGTGCCTACGTGCCGAAAGTGCATTCACAAAGGGACATTAGTTCTTAATATAATCCATACCGAATGAACAACATACAATACATATAAAAACCTTTTAAGCCTATCTAGAACCACCATATGTCAATAAACGGCATGAAAATTCATAGAGCACATCGTGCCCAACAAATAAAGTGCATAACAATCACAGTTTAAGATGGTGCAAGACCTCTTTTTCTTCTAGATAATACAGCCCTAAGAAACCTTGCTAGTACCACACATGTATATAAATTGGGAAGCAATTGCAAATATTGAAATGCCGGTCTGCATTGCTTAAACTTTTGTGATTTTAGTATAGGAACAATAAAAAGTCTCCTTAAATCAGCATATAATTTACAGAAGAACAAAATGTGGATCGTTGATTGTTTGGACATATTGTCACAAGGACATAACATTAGATCCTTTGCCCAATTATTAGTACGTGGCAAATGTTGTCAAACGATAAAATATATCTAATCTAAAACACGTTAAAACAAATCTGTCTTGTGCATTTAAAACATTAAAAAGATACGGTTGGACTGAAAAGGTGGTTAAAACCATTTGTTTATGTTGGACTGAAGGTCTAGTTAATTCCACTGATAGTCTCAGTTCTTCCAGGTGATTTAAACATTCTAATTTAAGTGCTTTCTTTGTAATATTGTTCAAGGTAACTGGAGTTTCGTAAAATTCAGGGTGACTAATATCTACCATGAAGTTCTTGATGTACTTTAGCCAGGGAACATTTAATGAGTGGTCAGAGTCACAACAGTCCTTAACTAAAGTGCGGTTGAATGCCAGATGGTCTGAAGTCCAGATTTTGTACCAAAGGAGGACTGGCTGTATTCTTATCAAATCGGTTAGATATGTAGTACCCAGTTCGGAATGGCACACAACATTAGAACAGCTAGGGTGAAGCGCCAGAAGATTTTTAAAGAAAGCGTCTTCAATCACCTGTAGTGGTTCCAAATTTACATAGCCCCACAGCTCAGAGCCATACATGGCAATCGTTCTGCATTTTGCATTATAAATCTTTAACATTTCTCTTGGCTGTTTACATCCTTTTTTTCTTGCAAAATTACACAAGGCCTTAATCGATCCAATATATTGCAATTTTTTTTACTTCATGGCACTTTTCCAATTCCCCTCGCAATCAAATAAAATACCCAGATATGTAAAAGTGGGAGTAAGTGGAATAACATCTTGCCCTACGCAAATATTGCGCATCTTAGTGAAGCTTTTGCCTACCTTCATAGCAAATGTTTTACTTATATTAAGTTTCAGCCCCAGATGGTCCATAAATTACACAAATTTATCAAGAAGTTGCTGAAGGGCAAGTGGGGTATGCGCCAAAAGGACGGCGTCGTCCATATAAAGCAGGACAGGTATTGGACGCTGTTTAATTTGTGGCAAATCCAAACGTAAGTTAGCAAGGGTATCACCTAGGTTATTAATATTCAGATTGAATAAAAATGGTGCCAGCACGCACCCCTGGCGAACTCCTTTTTCGATATTAAAAGCACGGGTACATTCGCCCTTTGTACCAAAGCGAACCCTGGCACGGCCTGTAGAATATAAATGTCTCAGAAAGCTAATGGTTGTGTTGTCAATTCCCATTGAGGTCATAGCAGACCAAAGTTTATCATGAATTACTGAATCAAAAGCTGTTGAAAGATCAACAAAAACCAGGAACAGATTGCCTCCTTTAATGCGGGCATACTTACTCGTAATCAAATTTAAATGTATGGCTTGGTCTATGGTCCCTAATCCTTTATGGAAACCATATTGTAAATCCGACATTATATTATTACCATCCACTCAACTTTGGAGTCTGCTTAATATTATACGACCCACGACCTTGACCAGAGAGTCTAGCAAGGAAATGGGCCTATAATTAGCAGGGGAGTTCCGGTCTCCTTTTCTAAATATTGGGACTATATGCGACTCAGACCATGAGGGGGGAAAACCTACAATCTTACATGATCAAAGAACAATGGTCAAAAGAGGACCCCAGAGCTCCAAATTAGCTTTAAACAAATCGATGGGTACTCCATCGGGCCCTGGTGCTTTGCCTCTCTTACTCGAACTTATGGCCAAAGTAACTTCTTCCAGTGTGAAGTTAAGATCGGGCCAATCATGCTCCTCAGTAGGGGATGGAGTGTCCGTCAACGGGGCCTCCATTAACTCTTTTCTAGTGCACTTTGTAGGATCAGAGTATAATTTTGAAAAATGTAGTACCCAGTCCTCCTCATTCACAGCCACCTCTATTTTAGGCTTATCGTCCTCACTAAAGAAGGGTGAATTAACTACACGCCACAATGCGGTAGGATCATTATTATAACTGGCCTCATACAGTTTTTCCCAAGCCTCCATTTTCAAACTTCTTTTACGCTGTTCTATTGCAAGCTTGTATTGATGTCTCTTAAGTTGAACCTCCAGAGTATTCCTGGGTGTGCACTTTAACGCAAATTTTAAATTTTTATGTGCCTCTGCACAAGCATAATCAAACCAGGGTTTCCTGTTTACTTTACTACCTTTCTGGTGTACCAAGAGGCCTGCTTTAATTGCTTTAGTGATTTTATCAAATGACTTCATTGTAACAGCAAGACCTACTGAATCATCCAAACACACATTAAAGGCCTTTTTATGTTGGTAAATTAATTTCTTTAAAAAACCATTGGGTTCGACCATGGACCACCTTAATGTATAACCATTTGTTCGTGATAATTCTATGTTCTCTACAGACATAATAGGATGCCAGTCCCCTTGGTTTGTTATACTACCAGAGTTCAGCATAAGACTCTGTGCAAAATGGTCACTCATTGCTAGGTCGTAAATTTTAAAATCAATTACTAATCCCGAGTAGCGGCAGGGGAACAGAATAAAATCGATGACACTTTTATTCATACCATTATCATAGGTGCAATGGACCGTAACTGGACTAGTCCCAAATTCATTACTAAACCCCAAATCATATTTAAAAATGAGTTTGTTAAGCTTTTCACCATAAACTGAGTGTAAAAAATGCGTAGAATCATCGTTTGTTGGGGAGGTAAGTCCGCAGACTTTGCTCGATAACATTTTACACAGCTTAATATTGAAGTCCCCCACCCACACCAGCATTTTGTCCCCATTTCCCCTATTAAGTAAAACTTCAAGGTCAGCATTAAGTTGATTCAAAATATGCAATATTTCGGGGTCACAGGAATTATTGTAGAAGTTAATTAAAATCAGGTGTATAGAGCCTGTGAGTTCAATAGAGACAATTTGATAAAAAGTGTTAGGTTGTTTGATGGTTACAGTAGAGGAAATTAAATCAGTTGATACATATATACATGTACCCCCCTTAGCTCTACCGTGTCTTGATGGGACTGCTGATAAGTTAAATGTTTTGTATCCATTAATATGTGTTGGTTCCACGACCCAAGTTTCCTGCAAGCAAAAAACGTTAAAACCAGTTACAAAGTCTAGCCATTCGGGTAAGTTAATCTTGCTGCGAAGCCCCGCCACCTTCCAACTTAATACACTAATCATATTAGAGACCGAAATTGTACAATCAAAATTACTTTTGCCCCTCCACATGAGCTGTGCCGCCGGTCGTTGCAACTCGTGTACATCCCCATCTGTCGATGGACTGTTAGCAGGCATTGGGGGGATAGGAATATCGTTCACTACATATTTGCCTGCTACTACATCCGTCTGTAGTCAGTCTACCCCAGTAAGGCTAGACTCCAGAGAGACAATCATATCTAGTGGATGTTGGAATGGAATATATCTAATGGGATGGATTATTAAGATTCAGACTCAGCAGTTGGGGGTCTGGTTGTCGTAGGGATGATCGCTGGGTCTCAAAGGGCCACTCGGTGCTTCAAGGCGATTGGCCAGTGGAAACCCTTCACTCTGTATTAGATTGTAAACACTTCCTAAAACAAAGAGTATCATCTCTCAATAGTGTTTGAGAATCACAGACACATTTCGGCCTGCACGTAGCATGGCAGTGTGACGTGGTGAATTCATGAAGCATGAGGGATGCCGCTAACAAAGAACTTCACTTGATGTAGCAAGGAGGAAGCCATCATCAAATCCTCAGCAGTATGCTTCAGAAACTAAACGTTCCCCAGGAAAACCTGCAGAGCAGCAGCCTTGGTCGAGGTTTTTCACCCTAAAATCAAGCTAAAACTGGCCAATGGAAACGTGATCTTTCAGGCAGTGTAATTCCTGCACTGTGACTTCGCTGTGGAGTAACTAAACAGCATTATGGCATGATTCTATTGGACCCACAGACCCCTGGTATTTGTAGTAAAATGGCTCTCCCAACACAGCAGCCGGTAAAGGACAGCATGGCTTAGCCGACAACGGAAATTCCATCAATAAGTGACTGGCTGCAGCATCGATAAAGGGCTTAGAAACAAATTATTAGTAATCTTTCCTTCCTGCACAATTGGCCTTTATGATTTTACTGTGCAACGTTGTATTTCTAGTTCCTCTGCAAGTAGGCGCTAGAAATAGAGATGTAATTTAACCAACAAAGATATTACAATTTCCTAAGGACAGCTACAGTATTCTAAAGAGACATGTCTCTCAGGCGTGTTAAGTTGATTTCCAGTTCCCACACCAGGAGTACTTTTTAAGACACTATCATTACCTAAGTGCTGCGTGGCCATTAATGCTTTGTCGCAATATCTTGCTGCCAATGGCATACTACGAAATTCATCACAGCTATTTCCTATTGACTTTTTGGAAATTACAATGTATTTTTTCGCGTTCTCATCACTAGGTTGTGCACCGTAAGACTATGTTTCAATTGTAAGTGCATTGTGCCCGACTGTGTGTCCAGTCGTGGGGGCATGCGCTCCATCTGTGTCCAGTCTTGGGGGGCTCGGCTGGAGCGGTGTACCTCGTTTTGCAGTTCACATGTGGGGTATAGTGTGCAGTTGAAGGGTGCTGGTACTGAATAATGGAAGAAGGTTTCTGTGTTCAAAAGACAGATCGCATAGAAAGGCAGCTGCTTTTGCCCTGCTGTGTAAACTTAGAATCAGAAGAGGTTGGAGGTGGAGTGTGTGGTGTGTTTTGTCTTAGAAGTAGTACATTAATATATCATCTTCAGACTGAGCCCCCATCAGGAATGGCATGATGCAACACTAGTACATTCATTTCAGGGGGGCTGCAGCACAGGACAGTGGTGGTAGTAAGGAGGGTCCTAGGGTAGGTAGGTACCACGAGGGCCTAGAACTGGCAGGCCACATCGAGTGTTATATTCTATCTCTAGTGCTTAATTTGAGCCTGTGGTTGTCAGTGGGGCCCACCGGCATTCATTTTGGGGACCAGCACTTATTTTTCTGCATCAGAAATTTCCTGGATAGCAAGAGAAGAACAAGCATTTGCAATGCAATAGGTCTCGCATTCCTGATTGGCGTTGCAAATAATTATGCAACGCAAATAGCTCAAACTTTCAGTAATGCGAGACCTATTGCATTGTTACTGACCTCGAAGGACCATCATACAATCGTCACTGCCCATGGGACATGGTTACATGCCACAGTACAGGGTAATAAAAAACATTGCTTCGTCGGAACCCTGATCCCCAGAAGCAGCGCATAGGTGCCCAGTACAGGCGGTAGACCCTACCTTTCTGCGACCAACTGCAGAACGAAATGCAACAAATTGCTTTTACTTAAAAGGTGGATCGGAAAAGGAAAGGACTGATCTCTAAAGGAAGAAATAAGAAAATCCCCAAATTTTCAGCTGCAGCCACTCGGAAAGTCAATTTTCTGCAGTTTTTACCTGTGAGGTCTCTGTGTCAGCGCCCAGTAACAACCTGATTCTTGTCAGGTGGTGGGTGGGAGGGGTGGAAGTCCTGGGCTGTGCATGCGTCATACACTTTGTAGCAGGCTTTGTGTGCATCATACATGAGGTACTGGGCTGTGTGTGTGTATTCTGCAGTTTGTACTGGACTGTGTGCGTGCATCGTGCACTCTGTAGTTGGCTGTATGAGCAGTAGCCTGCATTCCGTACTGAGCCATGGGTTCAGCCTGCTCTCTGTACCTGGCTAGACGAGCGCGGCTCTGGAGTTACCCTCGCACCCCAGAAGGCGTGCTATGGGATTCCTAGAAAGAACAGCTAGTTTGTGACCTTTGGAGTGAACTGTATGTGCCTTCGTCTTTACTGCTGCGGGGGAGACCTCCTAACGGGCTGGGAAGTGTATAGTTCCTGGAAACAATGAGCGCATTTGAGGGAAGGGATGCTTCCCTATCATTTTACTTCAGTGCGCTACGAAGGGCGCAGACTTGCTTGGCGAACAGTGACTAGGGTTTGTCAGGTGGTGGCGATGGGATCGACAGCCTTCAGTTAGGGTGACCAACTGGCAAGGGTGCAAATTCAGGACAGTGAGTGTAAAAATTCAGGACAAAAGGTCAAAATTCAGGACAAAAATTCAGGACAGAAGGTCATAATTCAGGACAAAAATTCGGGACAAAAGGTACATTTTACAGACACATCAGAGGAGGTCGCGCAATATTACATAAGTAAATAGAAAACCAACACAAGGACAAGTCAAAATAAGTTTATATTAGGTTGAGAGAACCTTGCACTACATCTGTTGTGTGCCGGAGTGAAACTTAAATACCTGCATTTGCATATTGGATGCACCTGGGTAACATGCGCCAAAATGAAACCTCCACTCCCCCAGAGCTTGGCCCCTGGTGAGGTGACAGGAGCCCATAAACAAAAGCAGTTTGCCATGCCCTGGGCTCTGGCAGGCGAAGGCCCAGCAAATGCTGTCACTGGCCCATTATCATTCTGTATGTGATAATTAGGCAGACATACAGAATGATAATGGGCCGATAGCAGCCTGTGCCAGGTCGGGGAGGGGCTGTTGCAGGCCACTGATCACAGCAGGAGCGCGAGCTGGCCCCTGCAGTGAGAGTTACAGAACCCTCAGGCCCTCAGGAGATTGGCACTGAGATGTGAGGTGATAATTCAGCAGCCGACGTTTGGAGGCGAGATGTAGCCACGGATGAGTTCCCTCCGTAGCCCGGACTCAGTGCAGGTAGTACGGGCACTGGGGCTCAGCAGCGGGGGGGGGGCCGTGGGAGTATGGGGCTGTTCAAGGGGGTCGAAAGGTTTAGGGGCATTCTTGATTCTTAGAAGAAGACGCGTTTGCGATGTAGGTAGACACCGAATTACATTTTTTTTAAAATGTTTAAAGGTAAAGCAGTCGTCGCGGCGAGCGCTTTTTGTGTAAATATAAAGCGGCCACCGAATTTTAAAAAAAACAATATTTAAATTTAAAGCGTGACCTTGAGGTGAGCGTTTTTTGCAAATATAAAGCGGATGCACAAGCACCCACATAAGTGCCCATCCGTAGTAAATTGTAAAAAAAAGAAAATATGTCGCTGACACAAAGGCTAGGACAGCATGTCGTGAATGCTTCAGCAAGACATTCAGGGGCTTATTTATTTGTGACGCTCTGGTGGTGCCGGAGCCTGCTCCATATTTACCAGGCAGCACTAAGCCACTTTATTTGGCTTAATGCTGCCTTGTAAATATCGTTCCTTTTAACGCAGTTTTTCTGCGTTAAAGGGGCGTGCAATAGGTGTTGCTGGGGGTGTTCCAAGCAACATCTATGGCTTTTTAACACTGCCCCAGGTTTACGAGAAATCGCAACTCTGAGGCAGCACCAAAAACTTACGCCTCCCCAGGCGAGGCGTAAGGGAGGCACAATGAGGAGAAATATCTTTATTTCTTCTAGTTTTTCCTTTTTCTACGTATGCTGCATTCTGCAGCACACACAGAAAGAGGAAAAAGCCTCTTGTGATTGTTTTTGTGCAGGAAGGTTTCCCTTCCTGCACAAAAACAATCATCCCCTCAACGCAGGCACCCTTGCACCATGGTGCAAATGTGCCTGCATTGGTGCACAGTAGCCCATTGTGCACCAGCGCAGGGGAAAAGTGCAGGAATACGCTGTGTCTGATAGATACAGCGGATTCCTGACCATTTCTTTTGCCATAGGGCAGCGCAGCAGGAAGGTCTGCAGCGCTGCTCTACAGAAAAACTCATAAATTAGGCCCTTAGTAAATAGTTCTCCCTAACTCCTAATGAAAGCTAGAAACATGTAAGAGAGGCTGTCCTTATGGGAGGTAACAGGAGAGAGGGAGGTACTAAGGAGGGACTAAAGCCTATTGAGGAATCAAAAGCCATCACTGACAAAAGACAGGAAGGGAGCCAATTTTAAAGATGGGCGGAACATGGGCTGAGCTTAAGGCCCAAATCCTGATACAGCATGACTCGAGTACACATCGCAAGCGATGCCTAGACAAGACCTAAAAAACACCCAAAGGGAAAAGACGGTCGATGAGAAAGACGTGAATACCGTCACAAAGGGAAAGAGCAGTACCCTGCAAGAGTGAGCTGTAGGGGCAGAGAGTGTCTGGCACAGGATTAAAGAGGTCTGAGGTGGATTTATGACTATGCAGCCTCAGTGTTTTGTGCTAGTACACATTTAATTGTTCTGGCCGCATGTTTCAGAGCAGAGCTTTGGGCACCAGACTCTTTCATTTACACAAATTAGGCACTGTAACATGTCATAAATGACATCCGGCTGCTTGTGAGAAGACACACCCCAGCTCTGCCACAGGCAGTGCCCCCCCCCCACCCCCACTGGGTACACAATGGATTCTGGAGAGGCTAGAATTTCAGCAAACAAAAAACACGATGTGGGGTTGTGGAGCCATGGAAGAGACTTGCATCTGCAGTGTCTATCTTCAGATTTATTCGTGGGAGCAGTGCAGGTGCATCAAATGCAATATAGCACGGACAATGAAGTCCCTCAATTGTATTTAAAAAAGCTCGAATCTTTCCAGTAAAATTTAAATTGTGAGTTTAAAAAAAAAATATTTGTGTATAGTTTTATTTTTCAAATCAGCGAAAATGCTTATGCCAGGGTCTCCGGCTTCCAGTAATGACTCCTTGGGGATCCCTGCAATCCAATAATTCAGTGGGGGTCCCTAGGTTCCAGTAATGATGAAGTGGTCGTCCACAAAAGTCAAAAGGTTAAGAACCACTGTCTTAAGGCATATAACCACATTAAGTTCCATATAGTGGTAACATCCACCGAGATACTGGGTCCAGGGGTCCAAAACACCAGTCTAATACCATAAATTTACCTGAACGTTATGGCAGGCGAACAGAGAAAAGACAGTGTGTAGGTGGTAATGAAAGACCTGTATGTCCTACCATGGGATGAGGAGTTTGTGGACTCCATAGATGTGTCCCTACAAAGAGCGGTCTCAACTGGGTTAGAACCCTTAGCAGGCAGACACTAATGTTGGGGGCAAAACGCATGATGAACCCTTTAGGAAGCTGCCTCTCTATATAGTGTACTAAAAAGAAATACACTGTGCTGAGAGTCCAGTGAGCTCCCAATTGGTTTACAGAGGCTAAAGTAGATAATACTAACGCTCTCTTTTGTGGTAGTGTGGGCGAGCAGTTAGGCATATCAGAGGATATTGTACTCACAGAGGCAATAAATGAGACACACACTCAAAGAATAAATTGTTATATCCCGCATAGATGCCCCAATGTAGACCCGTTTGTACATGCCCTAAAATGGACGTATTCATATTTACCCTAATATGGTCATATTAGTTCCTGCCCAATTATGGTCATGGCCGCATATGCCCAATTATGGTCACAACTATACATGTCTTATTATAGTATGATTCCTTATATAGGCATGATCTTTCACCTACATTGGTCCCAGCTAGTACACAACGAGCTCTGAGGGCTGAACGTTATCTATCCTGTGGTTTTGAATGCAGCAGGGTTCTTCTATACACAGGCCCACACTGTACTCATTAATTATGCATGGCTTTCTAAGAATACACCACCAGCATAATGTATGTACAAAGTTCACCCCTGACGTCTTCCTCATGTCCAATACAAACCATACTGAGGACCGAGACTCTTTAGGGTATAAATACACCACATCTTGCCCCGGTAAACCAGAGGGAACCGAGACTTCCATGCTGACACACTACCAGAGACGCTGAGGCTCCTGCATGCAGTCGCTCAAGCTGACAGTGGTCTGACACAACCCGGACGGGGTGTCCAACTCGAGACCAGGACGGGGTCCCACACTCTCTCTATTCAGGTATGGGGATTCGACTAAATCCTAGGAGGATTCTTGGCTCTTAGCTTCTAAGACCTACACACATATGCTAGGTACACACAGGTACATCTAGGTAGGCATCGTAGGAGTACGCGCACTTGCATAATGCTTTTATATTCATGTATATACTCATGATTATCGCAATATGGTAGAACTGTTCTATCCCTTTGCTTTTATCGTATTGCTGATCATATATCTCTGCTATTGTCTGCTGGTTACCGCAGCACATATATTTTACACTAGAATAACAACTGTTCAATAAATACTTATTGAAATGCCCGACTGTTTATTCTGTGTAACTCTCTGAGACAAACCGAATAAGTGAGCACGAGTGACTGAGCGAAAGGTAGTATATTGTTTCCACGATTCTGAGGGAATCAGGGTTGTCAGTCAGTCAGTCAAACCACTTTATTCGGTTAATAAAAACCATAAAAGTACACAACATATATCACATTATACAACACCATATAATATATAAAAACATTTAAAATCCGAATACTCAGTACATAGGGCGATTTAAAAAGATATAGTCACAAAAACATATTTCCTAAAAATAAAAAACACTAACAGGCAATAATTCATATATAGCAGTGTAAAATCTATAAACATCAATAATATATTAATAACTCATTCAATATTTGATGTGCTATAACGTTTTCCTAAGGCGTACAGCTGCAACTAAAAAACTTGCAATGTTAAAAATCTCCCATGGGTCATTCAACAGTTGCAAATAAAAAAGAGCGGGTCTGACCTGTATAAAACCTTTTCCCCTCAGAATTGGAACTAGGAACCTCCTGCGAATGACACTAAAATGCTCACAGAACATTATAAAATGCATAGTGTCCTGGATTGAAAAATTGTTGCATGTACAAGGACCTAAATCACACGCCCTACTCCAACCTTGAGAATTTCCTAAAAGAATATGAATTAAGTTAAAACGAAACCTTGTTAAAAGCTGGCGGTGGTAGGGCTTCGTGACAATTTTCAAAAATGGTTCAATCACGGGTGAGGTTCTTAGCAAGAAATAGGCTTTTACTGAGGATTTCTTTAACTCCTTCTCCTCCCTCTCAGCCACCATCAAGTTTAGAAATTGTGTTCTGTCCCATGTCACATCCTCTTTTCTTATTTGATCTGGGAGGGTAAATAAGTCAAGGCGCCCTCGTTTGCTTAAAATGTTCTTTACATAGTGTAACCATGGGATGCTGCTCGCTTTGTCCAGGGCCACACAGTCCCTGATAATCTGATGATTAAGAGTTAACTCGGGGTTAAGCCAGGTCTTTAACCAGCAACTCACTGGGGCCAACCTCAACAAATCTGACACGTAACTAGCCCCAATCTCTTGATGTATTATAAATGTGGAAGTGGACTGTGGAACAGACAGGAGGGAGCGTAAAAATTTATTTTCAACTATCTGTACCCCTTCTCCTGACTTATAGCCCCAGAGATCGGAACCATACAGAGCGATAGCCATGCATTTGGACCTGTAAATGTTAAGCATGACTTCGATTGGCTTGGCCCCCAGCCGTTGAGCAAAGCCATGAACAGCAGCCGTTGATCTTGCCATCAAATTCTTTTTCACTATTTGTTGGGGGGCCCATGTCCCCTTCTCATCAAATAAAACCCCCAGGTAGTTAAAAAAGGGCACCCTAGATAGCTCAACACCTTCACAGTAAAAGGATTTTACTTTTTTGTTTTTCTGACCCATAGACATCGTTTGGGATTTTGCTATATTCACTACAAGATCCAGAGATTTCATGTAAGCCCCAAATGAATCCAATAACCTCTGACATAAGACAGCGTCATCCGCGTATAGGAGCACGGGAACTACCATGCCCCCTATTCGTGGAATATCCTGGCTGGCAGTTTCAAGGGATTTGGCTAAGTTATTAATATATAATGTAAAAAGTAGGGGCGCTAAAATGCAGCCCTGTCGCACCCCTCTGCTAGATTTAAAGTGCCTTGTGCATTTTCCTTCTTGATTAACCCTTATATTGGCATGGAGGTCCTTGTGCAAATCAGCCAGAAGGTAAACCAGACTTGGTTCAATTCCCATGTCTAGCAGGATCAACCACAGCTTCGACCTATTGACCAGGTCAAAGGCCGAGCTGAGATCCATGAACGCCAGGTGTAATGACCCCATTTTGGCTAATGTATATTTCCCAGCTAATAAGTGTAAATTTAAACACTGATCCAGGGTGCTCCTCCCTTTTCTAAAACCATATTGAAAATTAGTTAAAACCTCATTTTCATTCAGCCAATCCATTAATTTAGTTAAAATAACCCTCCCTAAGACTTTTACTGCTGAGTCAATTAGGGAAATTGGCCTGTATCATCGTGGATCACCTCTCGAGCCTTTTTTAAAAATTGGGATGTTCGTGGAAAGCGACCACGATGGAGGGAAGCCCTGATCGCTGGTTACATTAAAGACGTTAGTCAAGAGTTTAGCCCAGAAAGCCGGGTGTTGTTTATATAAATCGGCGGGTACACCATCAGGGCCGGGGGCCTTATTGCTGGTCATTTGCATTATAGCCCGTTGTACGTCTCCTTCATTAAAGACAGTACTTTGGGAATCCCGACCTCGCTCGTGATTGCCTAACGAGACTGGTGTCGGAGTGGCCTCATAAATGGTTTCAAAGTGAGAGAGCCACTGAGCCTCAGTGATATTACAATCTAATGGACTATTCTCTATTCCTGAAAAGAATGGTTTATTAACAATAGCCCAAACACGCGAGCTATTTTTTAAAACCTCCACTGATGAAAGCGCCTCCCATGCCTCTTCCTGAATTTCCTTTTTGCGATTAGCCATTGCCAACTTATACTGCTTCCTTAGCATAGCTATTTGTGTTTTATCTCGTGGGATTGATTTCAAGGCTGCAATTAATTTGCAATGTGCCATGGAACATTTTTGTCAAACCACCTTTCGCCACTACTTGTTCTAGAGGTGGTTTCCACAGTTAGTTCTGATGCTACCTGCGCACATATCCCTTCAAAGGCTGTTAATACCTCCGCCCCATGGCTAAAGTTACCAAGGCAGATATCTACCTCGTCCTCCGCCCTCTCACACAATTCTTTAAAAAAGCGATCCGGGATTACCTTTGCCCATTTTAACCTGCGATCCTGGTCAGTAACTTTCACACAGTGGACGCTATCTATCTTGCCCAGGTCCCTCTTTAAACCACAGTCTCTATTCAAAACCAGGATAACTGGATTATGGTCGCTATAAGGGGACCACCTAGCATTATAGAAGACTACATGGGGTTGAAAAAGAGGGGAGATGAATATGAAATCTATACTAGTATCCTTCCCTCTTCCTTTAAAAGTGGGAACCCTTTCCTTAATGTCCATGTGACAAGGGTCGCAGAGGTCTGACGCGGCCAAAAGCTCCTCCAAGCATTCCCCACGTTGTGTATGCTCAAAGTGGGGAGTCGAGAAATTGACGGGCCTAGGGGTCAGCTACTTGGCAACTCATCTCGCAAACATGAATGTTAAAATCGCCCATAAGTACAATTGCATAAGAAGTGGTTTGCTTTAAACAATAATCCTCTAAAAAACATTTCAATGTACATAGATATTCATTTAAAAGCTACTCTCCCCAGAATTATAAAAATTGACAAACAGAGTTTTGGCTTGATTAGGGGCATCAGATTCAATTATCTGAAGATTATGGGACCCCGACTCCACCACCCTATTGACCCCTGCAAATTCAAGTGAAAATAACATTAGTAAGCCCCCTTTTGGCCTACCTGCCACCGAAGGGCGTGCTGGGACACTATGGGGTCGTTTCCGATCCCGGCCGGAAGCGCACCGAATACGATTCGTTCGGAAATAATACGTGCCGAACGCGTTTTTCCCGAACGATTCGAACAGTCGTCCGAGCGAGCAAGTACGATGCGCATTACTGCTAAAATTCCGAACGAGCCGTACGTACCCATTCCATCTCTAGTTCCCCGACCGAGCTGGATCCTGAAACGCCGATTCGAGTCGCACGGAAGTAAATACACAGCACCTTCCGGCCGGACTAGTACGATGCGCAATCCGTACGCGCCGAACTGGTCGCTACGTCCGGCACGTCAGAGCATCCAGGAGAGCCGCACATAAGCTCCGATTCGCGCCACAAGACGATCCACGGCTACGAGATGAACAAGCCAGCTACGAGTACGAGTCAAAGCCACGAGAAACCCGAATGAGACGAACCAACCATGAATCCCATCGCGCAGGTCCTACCAATACTCTACATCTATTACCGGAACCGGTACGGACGCGTACGGCACAGACGGTAAGTCAAACACCCACTACACACAAACGACACGTACCCGACATATGTCACACACACATAGGGATGCAGAAATGACGTACACTAGCAACAGCAGAACCATAGGGGCGGGATGGCTATCACCAATGCCATACACACCCATAGGGGCCTGGATGCCTACCACTAACACCACCCCTACTCAGGGGGGGCTGGATGCCTACCACTACCACCACCCCTACTCAGGGGGTGCTGGATGCCTACCACTACCACCACCCCTACTCATGGGGGGCTGGGAGCCTACCACTACCACCACCCCTACTCAGGGGGGGCTGGATGCCTGTCATTACTACCATACCCACACATAGGGGAATTGATGCCAACCACTACCACCACCCCTACTCATGGGGTCCTGGATACCTACCACTACCACCACCCCTACTCAGGGGGTGCTGGATGCCTACCACTACCACCACCCCTACTCGTGGGGTGCTGGATGCCTGTCACTACTACCATCCCCACACATAGGGAATTGATGCCTACCACTACCACCACCCCTACTCATGGGGTCCTGGATACCTACCACCACCACCACCCCTACTCAGGGGGTGCTGGATGCCTGTCACTACTACCATCCCCACACATAGGGGAATTGATGCCTACCACTACCACCACCCCTACTCATGGGGTCCTGGATACCTACCACCACCACCACCCCTACTCAGGGGGTGCTGGATGCCTACCACCACCACCACCCCTACTCAGGGGGTGCTGGATGCCTACCACCACCACCACCCCTACTCAGGGGGTGCTGGATGCCTACCACTACCACCACCCCTACTCATGGGGTCCTGGATACCTACCACCACCAACACCCCTACTCAGGGGGTGCTGGATGCCTACCACTACCACCACCCCTACTCATGGGGTGCTGGATGCCTGTCACTACTACCATCCCCACACATAGGGGAATTGATGCCTACCACTACCACCACCCCTACTCATGGGGTCCTGGATACCTCACCACCACCCCTACTCAGGGGGTGCTGGATGCCTGTCACCACTACCATCCCCACACATGGGGAGTTGATGCCTACCACTACCACCACCCCTACTCATGGGGTCCTGGATACCTACCACCACCACCACCCCTACTCAGGGGGTGCTGGATGCCTACCACTACCACCACCCCTACTCATGGGGTGCTGGATGCCTGTCACTACTACCATCCCCACACATGGGGAATTGGATGCCTACCACTACCACCACCCCTACTCATGGGGTCCTGGATGCCTACCACCACCACCACCCCTACTCAGGGGTGCTGGATGCCTGTCACTACTACCATCCCCACACATAGGGAATTGATGCCTACCACTACCACCACCCCTACTCATGGGGTCCTGGATACCTACCA